>CM042899.1:3037875-3743000 GCA_023653625.1 Triadica sebifera | reverse complement strand
TAATTTAGTTAAATTGGACCAAATGATTAAGCTATATTATTGTGTGAATTAGTAGAATTATAAATATATATAAATAATAATAATAATAATAATAATAATAATAATAATATAGAAAAAACAAAATGAAAATGAAACAAAAGGAAAATAAAAGAAAGGAGAAGAGAAAAGAGAAGAGAAAATAAAATAGACAAGAGAAGAGAAAAGAGAAGAGATGAAGAGAAAAAGATAAAAAGACAAAAACAAAAAGGTTGGCTTTATCTTCCTTCCCCATTTCTGCCTCCTCACTCCATCCCTTTTTCTTCTCCATTTTCCTCCATTCCAGAACTCAATTCTTCCTTGTTTCATTGAGTGTTTGAGGCAAATTGATCCCTTGCAAGTTCATTCTTGGTAAGTAATCAATTCTTATTGCTATAAGGTTGATTTGAGTTGCTAAGGTTCATTAATAAGCACTGACTTGCACCCCGATTTTGATATCAATAGAAATTGATTTTGGAAAAGCTTAAAACACAAAAGTTGTTTCTTTATGTCTTATATTTATGGATATGTAAACCTGTTTGTAAGATTTTGTGTATAGGAAGAGATATATTCTCTTTACTGAAACTGGTCAGGGTGTAAACCCTAGCCAAGTTAGCTACTGTGTTATTTGGTTTTGAATATGTTAAAACCATTATTAGAAGTATCTCAAAACCTAAAAGTTGTTGCTATATGTGTTATGTATCTGTATAAAGAATTGAAGGTTCATATGTTTTATGGAATTTGAGTTATTGTGAATGGAACCATGATTATTCCATAGTTGAGCTGATTGCTTAGTGCCCTGGGAAGTTCCAGAAACTTGTGTAGCCATTTTGAGCTCCTTAGAGATATATTATCTAAAATATCAAAACATGAAAGTTATAGATATATATCTTAGCTAAATTTGGATTATAATTGCAGCTTAATATGTTATGTATAGACTAAGTTAGGGCCTTTGGAAATCATATAAATCCGGAAGCCAATTCTATTCTGGACCAGTAAAATGTTTCTTATAATTTGAAGACCTTAGAGACATAATTGATAAAAGTTAAAAACATAAAAAATGTTCCAATTTAACCGATATAGGTGTTTGTAAATTTCATTAAAATATGACTTATATATTATAAGTTATGACGAATCAAAGTTGGTACCCTGAAACTGCCTAAGGGCAGAAAATAGGGCAAACAATAGAATACATTTAGCAATTCCACAAAATATTGTAAAATGATTCAATTGGTCTGAAATTTTAATATGTTATATAATTATATGTTATTTTTAATTAGGAACAAGAATCAGATTAATTGGTCAAGTATAGAAAAAGTTATAGGCTAAACAGTTCCATAAGGTCACACTGCCTCATAAGAAAAATCTTAACTATTGATATGAACAATTCATGTTAATTTGTTTAAGCCACATTAAGTCTCCCTAATCATGAGTTAATCGATTATGTTTTCATATTAGGCTTGCAACATATTGGAGACCCACAAGGAGCGGATAGATAATAAGTTAGGGGTCGGAATCAAAGGAGAAAGGTGAGTCTAATTATCAATTGGATTCTTTAGTGCAAATGAATGTTGCTTGTTGTGTGATTCATATGATTGTCATGATTGGTCCTTGATAATATGATGATGGATAATTTGTGACATTGTGGTACATATAAATGGTATACTTGTGATATATTTGAGGTATATGTTTGACATATGTGATATATATACATGGTATATGTATAGTATATACAAGGAATATGCGTGGCATATGAGGCATATATATGGTATAAATATGTTATATGAGATAAGATGCAATGGTTGATGAATGTTTAAGTACAAGTGCATATGCATATGGACTAAAAAGGCATTGTGACTAGTTAATCAATATTGTAAAGCAAAAGAAGAGGCCTATGGCCCGAAAAATGTGCAAATGAAACAAATGATCAATCTAGCTAGCAAATGAAAATGTTCACATGGAAACTCGGGGCAATGTCTGTTTAACTTGGTCATAAAAAAATAATATAAGCAAAGCATTTGCATACGTAAGGATTAATGATTATATGTTTTAACTTTATTGATATTTATATGATACTGACGAATGGAATGGAATACATGGTATGCATTGGATTTTTGATTTATTACTGTGAGTTGTTCGGTACTTTAGAGCTCATTTGATGGTTATTCTCACTGAGCCGAAACTCATCAATTTGCATCATTTTTCAGGTAAAGAAAAGTGATAGCTCATTTTGAGTAGCATATAGAAGACATGGAGCACAGGTCACTGGCCGAGCCTCATCACTCTCTCTCCTTGCATTCCACACGAGCATGAAAATATGTCATATGCATTTTGTATTTACGTGTTTGAATATGTATAGTCATTTCGGAATGGATTTTAAAAATGTATAAATGAAAGCAACTCGTAAATACTCATGTGCAAAGTTTATGTTTTAATATATGTGATATATTGTATTGTGGAGAAAGCCTCAAAGTTGACTTGAAAAGTTATTGAATGGTATTACAGGATATGAAAAAAATTTACTACCAATGTTGACAGGGTATTTTGCCTTTCCAGTCTGCTATGTGTGATTACTTGATACAGGGATAGGTTATACTTAATTACATAAGATGTGATGTTACATTGGATGACCAGCTATGAGACAATCATATGGATAATCTATTCAAATTTCAATGATAATCTCATCATAGAAATAGTGCAAGTATCCTTAGACTTGAGGTACTCAAGGATATCTTAGATGCTGATTCTGTATTTTGATACTATTCCTTGTTGCCTCAGAGAGGTTGCTCATAGGGTGGTGATTGGATACAACTTGAGGTATTCGAAGGTAATTGGATAACTAACAAAGGATTCAACGCTCCTTATAGAATGAGCATATACCCATGGCCTCTTGTCATGGTCATTACTCGGGAATCTTTGGCGGAAGTGGAAATGTCATCAAGATAGTCTTCAATGACATATCTAATAGAGTAATGAGCCTCAGGGATAAGAACTAACATTACTTGGACTAGACATAATGTAATAAGTCTAGTGGGAGTTGACACATGTCCAAACTCTGAACCAAGTGGGGTATAGAATGGTGAAAGGAATAATTGCACGAAAATTATCTATGGAAAGGTTTGTAGTCAAACCATTGACTTTCCAGTCAATTGGGGGTCATGATGTATTCTAGATACCACTCATAACTTGCTTAAATTAATTATTAATTTAAATGGCCAACATAACAGAGAACCTAATGGGTCACACGCATTTAAGATATGGAGAATGAGTAAACTGATCTTGGATGGGATCCAAAATATGAGAGAATTATTTTGGGATGGATCGCGATGAGATCGCACTGGAAAAATCATTCGAGAGGATCACAGGTTTGTATTGGCCGCGCAGGCTAGCGGTAGGCCCAGCGCGAGCACTGGTGCGTCCCGTTGGCCAACGAGTGAATTTGGCCTTAATTAGGCCAATTATGGCCATTAAGTACATTCACTATTCATTCAATTTCCTTTTCTCCATTTTTGACTTTTGATCTTTTCTTTGAATTTGATTCAAATAGAAAAGACATCAAATGGCAGAAAATAGACATGAAAATATTTCTTTGTGAAAAAATATTTTTAAGACACAATAAAATTCTTTCAAGAACATTTTCAAAGCTAGAACTTTGAATTTGTTCAAACCATTTCTTTTGATAATTTCTTCTTCATTCTTCGCATGAATTATCATTAGAGACAGCCTAGTGTGGATTTTTATGGTTTGCTACAACCCAACAAAGTGAATATTTGAATAACAAATAAGAAATTACAAGGTATAATTTCTAACATCTATATTTATATAAATTAGTTTTAATGGCCCAAGTATGATCTTTTATTTTGGATTTTGAAAATTTTATTTTTCCGATGGGTTTATGAATGTGATTCATTCTTCAAAACCCAATAGCTTGAACCTATCTATTTTATGTGATATGATACCCTATGTGTACTTGCAGAGACCAGTAATTCTTTCTCTTACTCAGTTACATTTAGAGTCTTCTACTTCAAATCTAAGAATTCATGTATCTTCTTGTCTCTGTATGATCTGGGGATATATTTGGCCTAAAAATGGCTCAAAAAGAAATTCCCTATGGGAGGGTGTGGTGTTTGTGGCCTCCATAAAATTTTCTTCCACCAATCATATGCAGTTTCCTGTAGTAGGGATATTGTGTACTGATATTTATGATCAAGAGTACACTCTAGTTGCTCAAACACCCTCTCATTTCTCTCCAACCTGTACTCTACTACCGTTGCATCCTCTTCTTTATGACCATAAAAATCTATAGCCCTATACTTCTGAAGCTTATCAAACCGTAGCCTCAAAGTGGTAGGTATAATAGCTTGTCGAATAAGTTCCACAACATTTTCTAATAAGTCCCCCTAGTCTATACTTCTAGCTATAGCATGACCATGAGAAGAAATAGATTCACTAGCTCTATTGGCTCTTTGTTGTTGCCTTAAATGAGAAGATATTTCATTATCGAAGGGTTCATTACTTTAGGCACTCACTCTTACTATCCGTTGTGAACTCGATTCCATAGCTACCTAATGCCACCCAAATTCTTTGTTTAAATATCTACCTACCTTTCATATAAGATAGCATCATAAGTATAAGACACACACTTTGTTTAAATATCCACATAAATAGAACCTCCTAAGCCGGGCTCTGATACCAAAAATTATAACACTCCCTTACCCTACTAATATTAGCAAGGTAAGTGAATGCCACCCAAATTCTTTATTTTAAAATTTAAAATTAATTAATGCAATCATTTACTATATCCTTACTAGAAAAATATCTAAATATAAATTTTAAATACATTTTCCTTCTTTTATATCTACATATTTTTATTATTTTATTTTATTTTTATTTTTTTCCATTATTGTAATTTCATACTTGAATTCTTAGTGCTATTTTACATTCTTGTCACATAACACACATTATCCAATTATTAGTTCATAGTTTTATTTCTCCAAAATTTTTATGGGCCTAATGGCTTATATGTCGCTATAATTACTCATGTAAATACCATTCACATTATATCATTGGGCCCAACTTAATTTACATAATAAATATCCAAGTTCATAATCAACCTTGCACCTAGCAATTTTTGTACACAATAAGATCTTCTAAATATTTGTAGCTCAAGATCTTAGATTTAATTTTCATTTTAAATCATTCAGTACTGAGTTCTATAGCAAAAGTTATAGCTATTAGAATACTGACTATTCAGTACAAAATTTGCATAAAACTTCAAGATAAAATTTGGGTATAACATTCATGCTAATATAAAAATAGTTACATCCAAATCAGGTTTCATATCTTGATGAAAGTTTTATCCCTATCCATTAAGTTTCAAACCTAGCAAAGAACAAACAAATCTTAATTCCAATACTTAAGTTATTGAATTTTTTATACTGACTGTTCCATATAAATTTCCAACAACTCACAATCAATACAACCATTCATTTAATCATGAAATCAACAAAAAATAAAGCAATTAAATTATCATATTAAATTTTTGTCATACAAGCATATACCTTAATAGTTTTTTCCCTTTTCTAAGCTTTTTCCTTTCCTTTTCCTTCCTCAAGCTTATTTCCACCTTTGTCTTTGGTTTGCCCTAAAATATTCAAACATTCCTCATTTAATTTCTCATTTTTGTAATTTATTTCTTTTTGTGTCTATCCATCATTATATAGGTAACCCCTTATTATCTTATCCTTTTTATTATTTCTTAAGTTTTAGATCATAAAATTGATATTTTCCCAACTAAAATATTGTCTCTTTTTTGCCCCAAAATCTACCAACTCTAACTTCTTCAATTCCTTAATCACCCAATTTCTTCAATTCTAAGAATAAATACCCACTGTCTGGGATTGATGATTTATTTGATTAGTTGAAAGGTGCAGCTATATTTTCAAAGATAGATCTTCAATGAATATTGTAACAAGGGACAATCTCTCCTCATATGGTCTTTAGAACCACATCTAAAACACGCTTCTGTCATCCACCAACACTCTCCTGGATGAGAATAGCCACAATGCTGACATTCTAGTAGAGGTAAAGATCTATGTGATGTCTGTGTTGGTGAACTAACTGCTGAAGAAACATATCTCATGGGTTGTCCCCGCCTGAAAGAAGAAGGTCTGCTGGAACCCCCAACTTGAAATCGGCCACTGAAAGATCTGATTCTATTGCCACTTGACTGTACTCTACTCGGTTGTGAAATGGGCCTCCTGAACCATCTATCTTGTGCTGAAGATCAAAGATTTAGATATACCTAAGATGACATTCAGGACTCGTTATGGTCATTATGAGTTCTTAGTTATGTTATTTGGACTGACGAATGCACCGACAACTTTTATGGACCTGATGAACTGAGGGTTTAGGCCATATCTTGATCAATTTGTAATGGTGTTTATTGATGACATTCTTGTTTACTCTAGAGAACGAGTAGAACATGATCAACATCTCAGAATAGTGCTGCAAACACTGAGGGAGAAGCAGTTATATGCAAAGCTATCCAAGTGTGATTTTTGGCTTGAAGCAGTCAGTTTTCTAGGTCATGTAATTTTAGCACAAGGTATTCGGGTTGACCCTAGTAAAATTGAGGCTATTCTTAATTGGAAACCACCATAAAATGTTACAGAAGTGAGGAGTTTCCTCAGATTAACCGGATATTTTAGGAGGTTCATGAAAGGATTTTCAGCCTTATCGACTCTTTTAACACGACTGCTACAAAAAGAGGCCCGTTTTGAGTGGACAGATAGATGTCAAACAAGCTTTGATCGACTAAAGGCAATGTTGATTGAAGCACCAGTTTTGACTCAGCCTACTCCACGAAAAGACTTTGTTGTGTACAGTGATACTAGTCATAATGGTTTGGGCTGTGTTCTTTTGCAAGAAGGAAAGGTGATTGCTTACGCCTTAAGACAACTTAAGCCTCACGAGCTTAACTATACGACACATGATTTGGAGTTAGCTGTGATAGTTTTTGCTCTTAAGATCTGGAGACATTATCTATATGGGGAAAAATATTATATCTATACAGATAACAATAGTCTTAAGTACCTTCCTTCATAGAAAGAGTTGATTCTGAGACAACAAAGATGGTTGGAGTTGATTAAAGATTATGACTGTGTGATCGACTACCAGCTAGGCAAAGCTAATGTGGTTGCAAATGCACTAAGCAGAAAAATTTTAGCTGAAATGCGAGTACAATCTACATTGATGTAGATGATCAAAGCTGCTCAAAAGCAAGATGAGAAACTAGTAGAAATGGTGGAGGCAGTGAAAAAGGGAGAAAAACCTGAGTTTTTATTACTGAAAGATGGCACAGTATACTTCAAGAATAGGATTTGTGTTCCTAATGTAGAAGAGCCGAAGTCCAATATTTTAAAAGAAGCACATGAAATGGTATATACAATGCATCCAGGTGGGAACAAAATGTATCAAGATTTGAAAACTCCATACTGATGGTCAGGGATGATGAAGGATATCACTGAGTATGTTGCTAGGTGTCTAACCTATCAGCAAGTGAAAGCGGAATACCAGCTATCCACGGGATTGTTACAACCAATACTGATTCCAAAATGGAAATGGGAAAGAATCATGATGGATTTTGTGTCCAGTTTACCAGTGACTCAGAGGAAGCATGATGCAGTATGGGTGATAGTGGATCGATTGACGAAGTCGGCATACGTCTTACAAGTCAGAATGGATTACTCATTGAACAAGCTAGCCAAAATTTATGTAAGTGAGATAGTGAGGTTGCATAGAGTGCCAATGTCTATCATATCTGATAGAGATCTTAGATTTACTTCACAATTCTGGAAGAGTTTACAGCACGCTTTGAGAACTCGACTTAGTTTCAGTATGACCTTTCATCCGCAGACGGATAGACAATCAGAGCGAGTTATTCAGTTGCTGTAACGGCTGGGTTCTGCCTTACTTGAGGATGAGAACCCACCCGCCGTCTCACTGAGACCAATGGGCTGCCGGGGTCCATGGCCCAATACCCTTAACCCATCACTGCCAGCCCAGTCCAAGCCAGATTGTGCAGTAGGTTGTTGGAGGCAGGGATAGAACCCTCAACCTCCCTTTAGCCTCAGTAAGAGACTACCAATTGTACCATGGTAGTCTCTTACTGAGGCTAAAGGGAGTTTGAGGGTTCGATCCCTGCCTCCAACAACCTACTGCGCAATCTGGCTTGGACTGGGCTGGCAGTGATGGGTTGGAGGTATTGGGCCATGGACTCCGGCAGCCCGTTGGTCTCAGTGAGACGGCGGGTGGGTTCTCATCCTCGAGTAAGGCGGAACCCAGCCGTTACAGTTGCTAGAGGATACGATGAGAAGTTGTGTGCTTGAATTTGAGGGAAGTTGGGATAGATATCTACATCTTATGGAGTTTGCCTACAACAATAGTTATCAGAAAAGCATAGGCATGGCTCCGTATGAGGCATTGTATGGAAGAAAATATAGGACACCAGTTTGTTGGACCGAATTGAATAAAAAGAAGTTGATAAGGCTAGAGTTAGTGCAACAAATAGAAAAAAGTTAGAATTATCCAAGAAAGATTGAAAGCAGCTCAAGATCGACAGAAATCATATGTTGACCTCAAGAGGCGAGATATAGAGTATGCTATGGGAGATAAAGTGTTTCTTAAGGTTTCGCCTTGGAAGAAAGTATTGAGATTTAGTAAAAAGGGAAAGTTAAGTCCAAGGTTCATTGGTCCTTATGAGATTTTGGAAAGAATTGGATCAGTGGCATATCGATTAGCACTTCCACCAGAGTTGGATAAATTCCATAATGTTTTTCATGTGTCGATGCTAAGGAGATATAGGTCTGATTCGACTCATGTTATTCTAACTGAGGAGATAGAAGTGCATACCGACTTGACATACGAAGAAGAACCGGTGGCTATATTAGCACGGGAAGAAAAAGTTTTACGAAAAAAGAAAGTTTCATTAGTTAAAGTGCTATGGCGAAATCATGCTACTAAAGAAGCCACATGGGAGAGAGAAGAAGTCATGAAGAAGCAATATCCTCAGTTGTTCAACGAAGAATGAACAAGTAAAATTTTGAGGACAAAATTTATTTTAAGGGGGAGAGAATGTCATATCTGCTAATTTAGACCTCAAGTCACGCGAGTTGTTAAATTGACTCGTCGGTTTGACCAAAGTCTAAATTTGGATTTTTATTGAAAAATAATTAAAATAATGGCAATTAAGTATGAAAAATACTCAATAAACTATTTAAAATATTTAAAGATGTTAAATTTCGTTAAAGGACTAAATTGTAAATTTTGAAAAGTTTAGGGGTTAATTTGCAATTTACCAAAAATTGGAGGATTAATTGGGATAATCATCAATTAAATACATGAATTGGGACATAAAATGCATGTGGAGGCTAGACACACCAAGTGGCAAATTTTAAGAAGCCAATTGACATGCATGAATTGGAAATTAATAAGGGCTTCTAGAATATGGCTTAGGTGTCCCCATCCTTAATTGATTTTTTTCATTTTCTCATTAATTGCTCCTTCATCCTCTCTTATCCCTTTCTATCTAGAATTACCTATCAAATTCTTATCTTCCACATTGCTTCTTGAATCACCATATATCAAAGTAAGATGAACACATTAATTACCCAAGGAAATATCTAGATATTTATGGGCTTAGGTGTCCCTCCTATTAATTAATTTTGTCTCTATGCCATTAACTACTCTTATATGCTTATCTCTAACATCTAGACTTTTCTAATATACTCAAAGCTTAGTTTTAGTGAAAGAAAGTGAGAAAAGAGAGAAAAAGTAAGGAAAAATTCCATTTTTATGCTCAAGGTAGCTTAATAGAGTAAGGAGAAAGAGAGAGATTAGGTTTATGAATTTTTAATGATTTGTGTTTGAAATTTAGGAACTCATATTGACAAGGATTTTGCTCAAAGGAGCAAAGGAAGAGAGAAAGAGAAGTAAAGAGAAGGAAAAGAGAAAAAGAGAGGTTTGTGCATAACCTAAGGCAATAGCCTATTTTATTTTTTTAATTGCATAATTTCATTATTTGGCATGCTGATGATTTTGAATTAATAGTATTTTGTGTTGAAAATCTTGGGGATGCATGTTTGCTAGACTTAGGATTTAATTTGGTAAAAATTAAATGTGATTAGCTTGTATGTTCCTTGCATGAAATTGATGAGCAGTGTGCACTTAAACTGTTATAACTTGATTTCTGGAACTCGGTTTTGCATGTTGTTTGTTGGGTTTGAAAGCTAAGACATAAGTCTATAACTTTCATTTAGACCATAAGACATAGGACCATAAATATTCTTGAATCTATCAGTGACAGGGCAGCATATGATTTGAGGAATGAAATGAGTAAAATGATGTGAACCTTGTTATATTATGTAAATATTATTTTAATTGAGTGATTATGTAATTATTTTAAGACATTAAATGCATGAAAAGTGTGAATATAATTGTTATGAATTTTAATGAAATTGTATAAGTTCTTGAACACCTAACTAGAACTAACTTAGGATAGTTTGTCATGCCAAATATGGGGGAGTATAATGAAAATGATTAAATCCATTAATGGTATGATTATCTATGCCGGGTTTGGTATTGTTATCTATGTCGGGATGACATTATTATCTATGCCAGGTATGGCATGGTTATCTACACCGAGTTTGACATTGTTATCTAAGCTGGGTTTTGCACTTATATGCACACATCATATTGCCCGAGTGGCACTCCCAAGTGCCTGGATGGAAACTCCGTTATCCTAGTTAGTGGTTCATAGGTGTCTTGGGCATAATTGAAAATATAAATAATGAAGTTATGGAACATAATTGAATTATTGAAAATAAAAATGGAATTACAAATTTTGACATGGATAAAAAAAAGATTTAGTGTTATGGGCAATTAAAAGCTATGGATAATAATGAGTTGATAGAGTAAAATAAATATAAGATATAAAAGAATAAAATTTATGAAATGTAATTTGCATGGAAAAAAAATGATTGAGTATGATTGTGACATGCATTAATAAATGATTGAGTGTTGTGGACATAAACAAATTATTAAAAAAAATCATGAATTGCAAAATGAATAAGAATGATGATTTGATTATGTTAAACAAAAATGAGATACAATAAAATAAATTGATGTTATGCATACTAGAATATTATGAAATATATGTTTGCATGATTTGATCATAAATTGTTATATGACAATGCATATGACATTAAAAATAGTTTATTGTCATATTTATATGCACCACTAAGCCAAGGGCTTAGTGTGAGAGTTTTTCTCGCGCAGGTATAGCAAAGAATAAGTAGATAGTAGTAGATAAAGCTAACGGTGACCTGATCCGTAGAGCAGCATATTTCAACCATCGTCGGTCATACAACGTTTGTATATTATCTTTTAAATTTTATTTTGTAGTATTGTAAAATAAACAGTATGTTTTTTAAAGAATATATTATGATATAAAAATGTAATTTATCTTTTATGTTTTATTTCTTTTTATATTGTAAAGTAAATAAATAGTGAAAAAAAATATACAAGTGGTTTTCATTTATAAATAATTTAAGAAAGATATTTTAAAATGATGAAGTTAGCATAACACTCCCTCATCCGGGCATGAGCCGCTAGGATGAGGGGGTGTTACATCAACAGTCTCTGATCTATAATGGGTAGGCCCTACTTGGCCACCTCTGCCTTATACTCAGCCTCAGCCTCTGCTTTGACCTGAAGTCTATATTTGTGCTGGCTTAACACTTTCTGAACCTCTACCTTACAGTAACAAAGGACAATCTCTTCTCAGATAGTCTTTGGAGTCACATCTCAAGCATGCTCTCATTGTCCACCAACACTCTCCTGGGAGAGGTTGACCATAATGTGGACACACTAGTAAAGGCATAGATCTATGGGATGCCAGTTTTGGTGTACTAGCTACTGATGAAACAGATCTTGTGGGTTGTCCCTACCTATAGAAAAGAGGACTACTAGAACCTCCAGCTTAAAATCGACCATCAAAGGATTTGGATCTCTTGCCACTCGACTGTGGTATGGGTCTACTAACCCCACTCACTTTTGCTAGCTGTTGTGCCACAAAAATCCTCTCAATTGTTCTAGCATACGCTAGTAAATTGGGGAAGCTCATCAATTGTAGGGCTAAAACCTATAGCTTGATCGAATCCCTCAACCCTTCTTCAAATCTCTGGCACTTGTTAGCCACTTTAGATATAATACCCTTGGCATACTTGCATAGGTGTGTGAATTCTTTTTCATACTCTGTCACTATTATATCCCCTAGCTTTAGGGTCAGAAACTCCCTCTTCTTATCATCTATGTAGATAAGGGGTATATACTTCTCTTTGAACTTCTCTAAAAATAACTCCCTTATCATAGGATCAAGTGCTTCTGAACCTACTAATGCTGACTGTCACCAATCATAAGCACGATCTTGCATAAAAGATACTACATACTTGTACTTTTATTCGTCTGTGCAATGTAGTTGGCCAAAGACTCTTTCTGACCGTTCCAACCAAAACACTGCCACAAAGGGGTTATCCTCCCATTTACCAAAGAAATTGAGTGCTCCCAACTTCCTCAACCTCTCAAGCTGTAGCCTAGACGAAGCTAGATGTGATGCTCTTTATAGCAAATCTATCATATTTCTTAGAAGACCTGTATATCCTAAACTGACGACAGACTACTCACGTGATGAGTTAGCACCAGATCTCAGTGTTGTAGCTTAACGTTGACTTGGTTGCGATAAAGCTCTTGTCCTTTCAGGCTCATTACTTTCGACTTCTTTAACCACCATCTGATGTGATCCTGAAGCTATAACCTACCTATACCATAAACTAATGGTCCCAATCAGTAAGCAACAACTCATAAATTCAAATGTGGGTGCAACATATCAAAAGTATTCTAAAAACTGCTTTTTGGAAAACCCAAAACCACTCAACTAGGCTCGGATACCAAAATCTGTAACACACCCTCATCCCAATAGCACATGCCTAGATAAGGGAGCACTACGCCGACTTCTTCAAATTGTTACTTGATAAATATTGAAACACAATGCATATATATATATATATATATATATGCATCTAAGAGATATAAGAGAAAATATTGTACAATTTATTTACATAATATAGTATTACAAAACTATAAAGTTAATTTTACAAATCCAAAAGTATATAATATGAAATACAAAAGTTCAAAAGATTGTGACCCACGATTTCAAGATTAGCTACTTTACTTGACTAGAATCATCGCTAGCTTTATCAACAAATTTTGGCTACCTTATTATATCTGTGCAAGATAAACTCCCACGCTAAGCTCTAAGCTTAGTGGTGCATATAAATAAGGCAATATAATGTCATGCAATAAGCTTTATCATATGTTATTTTATGCACAAACATCTTTTCATGCAATTCTATTTCTCATATCTCTATTTCATGCTAATTATTAGAGCTAATAATTTTGGACACGACACGATTAAATGACACGAAATTACACATGGATTTAACCGTATATGGATATAAGCTAAACGGATATGAGTCATAACTGTGTCAACACGATTGCGACATGAGAAAAATCGTGTCATAAATAGATTTTACATGTCTAACCTGTTAAGACACAATTAGACACAATTAAAAATATGTTATTTTATCAATTATAAAGATATGACTAATTATTTTAGTGTTACTCAAAATTCAAATATATATTATAATATTATAAATATAAATATAATACATATTTATATATGAATTAATTAATTAAATTGATTCAATTGAACTTCTATATATTTAATTGGAGTTTAATTGATTAAATTAAAATTATTAATTAAATGTAAATTGATTAAATTGAGGTTCACTTGATTAAATTAAAATTTTAATTTAATATTCGTGTATAATCGTATCGTGATCGTGTTTCAAATTTTTAACACAATTAGTTAATTGTGTCGTGTTCGTGTTTGGTATAATCGTGTCATATTCGATTGAGAAATAATATATATTTGTATATATATATATATATATATATATATATATATATATATATATATATATATATATATATATATATATATATATATATTTACAATGTTTACACATGTTATCTTCAATCATAAATTATACATATCTTTTCTTTAGTATACTACATTATTTTTATCATACTGCGCATTATCTTTCAACTTAAACTCTAATGGTTTCCCCATATCACTCTAAGCTAGACTAACTTGATACTAGTTATGGATTAGGGGCACTTCCATAGCTAAAGCCACCATGTCCATTATCTGGCTCATTCAAGCTTTTCAAATCAATGGTGCTCCCAGAGCTAAATACACATTGATTGAGTAATATATCATTGTATATGAATTACATGACCAATGACGTTCCTAGAGCTAAAGCCACCTTGTCCTCAATCTGCATATACTCAACCGAGCATCTCAAGCCAATGGCGCTCCTAGAGCTAAAGCCATATTGAATGAGGAATACATCTCATATTTTACGGTACCATTTGCCTCCATAATAGCATGTCATCTATCCTATTTCTAGTCCTAATGAGCATATCCGTTTCAAACATTAATACATATCTTTTCTTTTCATTCATGAATATTCAAATCACATAATATATCAAGCAACATCTCATTCATCCTTGTTTAAACACATAAACATTCATATCAATAATACATTTAATGGATACAGAGCTTTCACAGTCGTTATTCCTTATTCACGCCTGTGAACAACTAGTTTCAAGGCCATGGCCGATATTTTCATGCTCATAAATAGGTTCATACTCGTGGTCTAAACCATGAATGAAACTGTGAGCACTTTTGTCCCATTTCCAAGGAAAATTCATTCCTGTGACCATATCATCACACCCATAACTTCAGCTGGCAATCTACATATTCATATTCCTTTCCTATTTCAAGCTTTCTAAAGCCATACCAATACCTTATTATGCATTTTTAAAGTCCGTTACTTAACTTATCATATTTTAATTCATATAAATTCTTTTAATCAACATTCAATTCTCTAATATGGATTACTTGAATCACATATCATGAAATCTTATTTCCTTATATCTAAACATATGGTTTCATGCTATAAATCATAATCAATGCAACTTATTCATTAACTAACATTTTATACATGCATATCATGCCATTTATAAGCAAATTATAGGCTATTGCCTTAAATTATGCACAAACCTTAATCTTTATTGAACATGGTTTTATACTTGAAAACGTTATATTAAAAAGGAAAATGGTTTCAAATTGCATAGGGTTCCTATATGAGGTTTTTGTAGCATTTGCCTATATAGTGGCATTTAATTATATTATATGGGTGGGTATTACATTTTTGGTATTAAAACCTATCTTTTGGCATTTCTAATTCTATGTGGGCTAATGGGGTTTGTCATGCATGCATAGTGTCTCGTCTAACTCTAACATTGGTTATTCCTCTATCTACTATAGGATTAGGTGAGAGTTATGGAGATAGAACTGCATGATATTGTTGAGAGCAACACTCATATTGACAGTGAGGTTCAGGGTCAACCTAGTGTTGCCAGTACACATTTGGGCCAAATATTATTTATGCAATAAGTAGTGGGTTTGATATAACAACTAGTATAGGTTATGCTACAGGTAGTGCCATAGCCCGTGCCACTGCCAGCTCCACCACCGCCTTTACGACCAAGACCCACGATCGACAAGTGCCATAGATTTGAGATGGCCTCAATGTAGAGATTTAGGATTTTGTGATTGTACTCCAACATGTGAGTTTTTCGAAGCTAGTGTCCATCACCGTTAGCATGGAAAGGAGAAAGAAAAAGAGAGTAGAAAAATCTCCTAAGAAATCAGTAGCTTCAGTGGCCCACATTTCAGATGATAGAGATCATTGTTTTTAGCGCCATCATAAAGTAGAGGATCAAGACAATGTCATTTTCAAACAGGTTCTTTCATGAAGTACCATTCTTTAAGACTACATCTGCCACTGCTAGTACTCAATCAGTTGGTGATAGTGCACCTTTTTATGAGGCATGCCACAAATTCCATCAAAGAGAGTGTCACTTGGTATCAGGCTCTTACTTCATATGTCAGGCACGAAACCATTATACGAGAGATTGCCCCTTATAGTTTTAGGAAACTCCTACATAGATTAGAGGATCAGTGTCGACACAAGGCCAAGTTAGGGACAAGTCAGGGGCAGAGCAAGTCAAGCATTTTTTAAGATGGTTAATAGGTCAAGATCATGTAAAATGCCAGGCAAAGTCTGTAACATCCACCCAACTATTCAGGATTACTCCTGATTAGTTAGGCAGATGTTACCGGTTACTCTTATAGAGAACTTGTGCAAATTAAAAATCTTTTTTCTTTCCTTCATAAAAATTTTTCCAAAATCATATTACCAAAATAAAACTTAACACATAAAGTCGTACAACATGCATAAACCTCGATTCCAAAGAATCACTTTCATATAAAAGCATACATGGTTGTAAATGGCCCACTATTTACAAAATTATAAATTCTAAACAAATACAAGTTTTAATATTAAAAGGCTTATACAAAATATAAACCCAAAAACCCTTTTACAAAATTACATTTTTTAAACAAATACAAGTGTTTAATATTAAAAGGCTTATACAAAACATAAACCCAAAAACCCATATCATGTACAAAAGAAACAAAAGATGACATGAAACTTAAGGGTTGACATTGACTCTTGGTAAGGGTGCCTCTTCTCTTTGTGTCAACTTTAGCTATCTCTTACACTCCAAATTTGCATGCAGAAAACCCACATGCTAAGCTATTGACAACTTAGTGGTACATATAGACATAAAATTCCAAGCATGCATTCATACAATCCATATCATGACATATTACACATGTTCATGTTGTGTTGTCATATCCATAATCAACTATCCTAATGCATGACAATGCAAACATCATATCTTTTCAACATTATACATATCAAGCATTTTCATAAAACTAGTTCTCTTTAATCTTATTATTTCACTTTACTATGATCTTACTTACCATTATTCAATTACTATTTCCTTTTAGTTTATTTCCTTGTCCAAAACTCTAAAATAGACTATTCAGATATGAGTTGTGATACAGTGGTGCTCACAACCTGAGCTTATGCCATCGTGTCATTATGTGTAAATGCTCATTTGATCCCTTCAAGTTAAGGGCACTCATAACCCAAGCTTAAGAACATTGACTGAGTAAAAATAATAACCAAATCAAGGGTGCTCACAACCCGAGCTTAAGCCACCTTGTTCTTGACTTGAATATGCTCAATTGAGTCCCTTAAATTAGGAGCACTCACAACTTGAGCTTAAGGCAACCTAGTTGAGTTATAAAATAATCTACGATACTGCAACCCCTTTCAATGGCATGTTATCTATCATATGTCAAGTATTACACCAGAGAAAAAAAAGGTATTTAAGCATATTCCTTATTCTTTATCTCATTTCAATTTTGGTACCATTATCACATATATTCATGTTTAAAAACATGTAATAAAATTAATATATTACCTCATCACATAGCATTCAAATACAAGAACATAATATACAAAACAACAGGATTCACGACCGTGAATGTGCCTTTCATAGGTACCCTCACTCATGAACCAAATTGTGACCATTCACATGAAAGCTACTGCCCAAAAGATATACTTTATTTATAGCTGTCAAATATAGCTCATGGGAGTGAAACCAAACATTCATGACCATGGATCAAACCATGAAAACTGGATATCGATGTCCATAGTTGTGATTATATGTTCATGGGTGCGAACACATGCATTAACTTGATGCAAGATGTGAAGGCTTCTACCCATTCTAGGCATTTTCTAGGTTCATGTTTTATCATCATGACTCCCTTTGTCACAAGTGTGAAATGTGTCAATGTGCAATATTCATAGGTGTGATTACCATGTTACATATGTGAATTTCTGGGATTCCATAACAGAAAACAAAGCATTACTAAAACCACATTCAAAGGTATCTAAGATTGACCAATGTCAATCACTCCTATCAATATTCAACAATCTATTATGCTAAAAATATGCTTTTAACATAAATCAAAGCATTCAAAACACAATTAATGCTAAAAAGCCTCTTGAATATAATTTTCATTACATTTCTAATAATTAACTCATATAACTATTATACGTATACTTTTCAGAAGCACTTCTATATCATATATCACATTTCATAGCATAAAACACAGCAAAATACAAAATCAGGGGAATTAATATACATATACGTACTAACCATAAACAATGGAGACTAAACCCTTCAAGATTCTTAACTTGCTTGTCCCCTTGGATGATCCTCACCCTTGCCTCTAGCTCTTATCAACACGAAAAATGTTACCTTAGCCCTTAGTACTAGAAAAACATACACAAACCACACCAAACCCGAGCTTAGGTTTCACCTCACAAACTCATCCATTTCAGTAAGGTTTAAGCTTTAACAAGGTTTAAAAATGGAGATTTAGGTGTTTAAAGATGTGAAAATGGTGAAGAAGATGAGTGTGGCTCATAGGTTTGGTTCATAGGGGCACTGGAGTAGCTAGGGTAATAGAAAAAACATGGATGGAGAGAGGAAATCACAGCTCTTGTAACACCACATCTTATACATTTGAATTCAACCTATCCCTGTATCAAATAATCACACATAGCATACTGGAAAGGCAAAATACCCTGTTAACAATGGTAGTCAAAATTTCTTTTCATATCCTGTAATATCATTCAATGACTTTGCAAGTCAACTTTTAGGCTTTCGCCATAATATGATATATCACATATATTAAAACATAAACTTTGCACATAAGTATTTAGGAGTTGTTTTCATTTATTCATTTTTAAAACCCATTCCAAAATGACTTTACATATTCAAACACATAAATACAAAATGCATATGACATATTTTCATGCTCGTGAGGAATGCAAGGAGAGAGAGTGATGAGGCTCGGCCAGTGACCTGTGCTCCATGTCTTATATACGCTACTCAAAATGAGCTATCACTTTTCTTTACCTGAAAAATGATGCAAATTGATGAGTTGTGACTCAGTGAGAATAATCATCCAATGAGCTCTAAAGTACCAAACAACTTATAGTAATAAATATCAAATCCAACACATACCATGTATTCCATTCCATTTATCCGTATCATATAAATATCAATAAAGTTGAAACATATAATCATTACTTTTTACGTATGCAAATGCTTTGCTTATTTCATTTTGTTGTGACCAAGTTAAATAGACATTTCCCCGAGTTTCCATGTGAACATCTGCATTTGCTAGCTAGCTTGATCATTTGTTTCATTTGCACATTTGTTGGGCCACAGGCCTCTTCTTTTGCTTTACAACATCGATTAATTAGTCACAACGCCTTTTAAGTCCATATGCATATGCACTTGTACTTAAGCATTCATCAACCATTGCATCTTGTCACATATAACATACATATACTGCATATACGCCTCATATGTCATGCAAATACCTTGCATATACTATACATATACCATGTATATATATCACATATGTCAAACATATACCTCAAATATACCACAAGTATACCACTTATGTGTACCACAAATGTCACAAATTCTCCATCATCATATTATCAGGGGAAAATCATGACAATCATATGAATCAAAGAACAACTTTAATGTTTTAAACTTTTCTAGAATCAATTTCTATATGTATCAAAATCGAGGTTCAAGTTAGTGCCTATTAATGAAACTTAGCAACTCAAATCAACCCTATAGCAATAAGAATTGATTACTTACCAAGAATGAACTTGCAAGGGATCAATTTGCCTCAAAAACTAAGTGAAACAAGGAAGAATTGAAGTCTGGAATGGAGGAAGATGAAGAAGAAAAGGGCTGGAGTAAGGAGGCAGAAATGGGGGAGGGAAAGATGATAAAGCCAACCTTTTTGTCTTTTTGTCTTTTTGTCTTCTTCTTTTCTCTTTTCTCTTCTCTTTTCTTTTATTTTTCTTTTGTTTCATTTTCATTTTATTTTATCTATATTATATATATAATTCCACTAATTTACATAATAATACAACTTAATCATTTGGCCCAATTTAACTAAATCAACAATGTAAAATGTTTACTAATCTTAAGCTAGTCATTTTGCTTAATTTAATTTAGTCACCTTATTCAATTTATTTCTAATACTTGTTTATCCTTATTTAGGTTATACGTACACACGTGCGACTCGATACAATTGCCAAATACTAGGACACTATGTAACGGCTGGGTTCCACCTTACTCGAGGATGAGAACCCACCCGCCGTCTTATCTGAGACCAACGGGCTGCCGGGGTCCATGGCCC
Organism: Triadica sebifera; assembly: GCA_023653625.1. Lineage (NCBI taxonomy): Eukaryota > Viridiplantae > Streptophyta > Magnoliopsida > Malpighiales > Euphorbiaceae > Triadica > Triadica sebifera. Next base: position 3,722,587 of record CM042899.1, on the reverse strand, counting down.
AATACCCCCAACCCATCACTGTGCACCAACCCGAGTCTCAGGCCCGCAACGACTGTTGCACAGTAGGTTGTTGGAGGCAATGATCGAACCCTCAACCTCCCTTTAGCCTCAGTAAGAGACTACCAATTGTACCATGGTACAATTGGTAGTCTCTTACTGAGGCTAAAGGGAGGTTGAGGGTTCGATCCCTGCCTCTAACAACCTACTGCGCAATCTGGCTTGGACTGGGCTGGCAGTGATGGGTTGGAGGTATTGGGCCATGGACCCCGGCAGCCCGTTGGTCTCAGTGAGACGGCGGGTGGGTTCTCATCCTCGAGTAAGGCGGAACCTAGTCGTTACACACGTAGCTATGCAATGCACGTGTTCAATTGGATTATATGGAAGATGCATATGTTCAAATGAAATGCATATGGATATGCATGTGGGGAGGGTCGAGGATTTTACAGCTCTACTCACCAACTTTGTTGAATATCATTCACAGGCATGAAAATATTTTCTTTGGCATGAACTCAACCACGACATTCATGACTGTGAAATCTTATTCATGGGCGTGAACAATTTCAAAATTGTGTTGTTTTGATACATAACACTTTCACGAGTGTAAACAACCATTCATGGGAAAGAAAACTCCCTTTCTAACTATTTCTATCCTCTTAATCTTTCCACACTCACTCATAACAACCCATCTAACTTATATACCTTATAAAATTGGGTGCTATAGAGTTTATGCTATAAGAGCCCGAGAGGATAAGGTGCCTACAAATGCTTTTAATGGCATGTTTTATCTTTATAGTTACATACCCCTAATTGTTCTACTCAAACAACCAAATAAATTTCATGGATGAAATTTCTTTAAGATGGAAGAAAATGTAATGCCCAATTTTTAAAGTGTATAGTTTAGGTTGGTTAGAGAGAGAGTTTAGTGATTCATTTTTTGTTTTATGGTTTTAAGATAGAAATTTGCGTGTGTTCGGTGCTATAACCAGTGGTGAGGATCACCCAAGGGGTTAGAAAAGCTTGAAAGCTTGAAGGGTTTAAGGCTCCATTGTGAAAGATTAGTACATATACACATTTAAGTTCCAAATCTAGTGGGTCTGCCATGTTTTATGCTATAAAATTATGTGAAAACATTATTAGTAGTAGGAATGAGCTTCTGATAGCATAAATGCATAGAGGTTGAGAAATATATATGTTATATGCCATGAAATGAGTTAGGAAGTTAATGATGTTTAAGAGACCTTTGAGTGTGATTTATTGTTTGAATGATTCATTTTATATTATGACATGATAAGAGTATGAAAATGTGATTGAATGTTGATAAGAATTATTGACATTGGTCAATCTTAGATGCCCTTACATATGATTTTATGAAGCTTTGTGTTAGATCGAGTGTCCGTTATGAAATTCAGAAATTCACGCCTATGACATGATGGTGAAGCCTGTGGATATTGCACATTTGAGTCATGCCTATGAAACATCAACCCAGAATATGCCCATAATGGGAAGAAGCTTTCACACCTAGCCTCATGGCTAAGGATGTCATGAATGCATCACAGTCGTGAACATATAGTTCATGCCCTTGAATTCTATTGTTTTGACCATAATGTTATTTGAAGTATTTGATTAAGGACATGCCATGAACACATGAAATATTGGATGTGAGTAATGTTTGTGAACTTATGTTTTAAGGATATGTTGATGCATATCATTCTGCATAGGGTAATGAAAATGTCAAAAAGGAATGTGTTATAAAAACCCAAAATGCATTTTTCTCTAATATAGGACTTGACATAGGATAGATGGCATGCCATTGAGGGGTTACGATAGTATTTTATATGAGGATAAGGTAGCTGTAGCCTAGGTTAGAGTGCCCTTAGCTCTCAATTCCATGCAATTGTTAGGACAAGGTGGCGGAAGCTTAGATAAAAGCACCTTTGACTTGAGGAGCTCAAATGAGAACACTGATAGTTAGTGGAAAGAGTGGTTGAAGCTCAAGTATGAGCATGTTTATTCCACCACCCCTATTCAAATAGTCCAACTTAGAGTCTATGGCAAGAAAATGACAATGAAATGGTTAGTTATGAGCAAGACAAAGTGATGCAAAAAAAAGTAAGGATACAGTTAACTGATTATATGAGAATGTTTGATATATATATATATATATATATATATATATATGACTTGTTATGATTAATTGGAATGTGATTATATGTTACACACATAAAAAGGTAAGATGCTTGCATTGTTATGCATTAAGATTATTGTTTACGAACATGTATATTATATCATGACTTGTATGAATGCATGTATAAATTTTTATGTTTATATGTACCACTAAGCTTTTAATAGCTTAGCATATGGGTTTTCTGCACATAGGTTTTGAGTCTAATACTTAGCAGAGGTTGATTAGAAAAGAAGAACACCAATATAGAGTCTGGTTAGCACATATTTCAAAGGGTGGGTTTCATGATATGTTTTGGTTCTTTTTGTACATATAATGGGTTTTTAGGTTTAGTTTTTGTGCATGCCTTTTCATTTTAAAGAATATATGTTTTCGATTAATGTTGTGTTTTGTTAACAATGGGCCAGTTTAGTCCAAACATGGTTTATGGTTTATGTACAAAATATTTTGGATCAAGTTGATGCATAATTATAAAATGGTTGTTGATGTTTAAACATGAATTTTGTTGAACATTGTTTTATATATAAAAGGTTAGCTTAAAAAGGAAAAGACAATTTAAATTGCATAGGTTTTCGATATTAGATTTTGGTAGCATCTGGCTATATAGTGGGATTCAATTCTATTATATGGGGGGTATTATATTTTTGGTGTCAGAGCTTATCTTTAGGCGTTTCTAAACCTAAATGGGCATAAGAATTTGTCATATATGCATTGTGTGTGTAATTTGACTCTAACATTGGCTGTTTCATAATCAACTATAGGATTAAGTGAGAGTTATAAAGATAAAACCATGCAATGTTGTTGAGAAAAATAGTCCTCCTGACACTAAGGCTGAAGGATAGCCTAGTGTTGCTAGTATACAAGATCTGGGTGTTGTTCCAGTCCCTTCTCAGCACAATATAGATCATATCGATCAGGGCCAAATGTTGTTTATGCAACAAGTAGCGGATTGGCTATAATAACTATTTCAAGTATGCCGCAAGCAATGCCAGTGCCAATGCCACCACTAGCTCCAGCATTGCCTTCACCATTGAAACCCAGGTTGATCATCAACAAGCTCTGGAAGTATGGGGCTACTAATTTTCTTAGAAACGGGGAGGACAACCATGGTGTTGCTGAGTTACGGCTAGAGAAGACTTAAAGGGTCTTTTCGCAATTATAGTGTGTTGAGGAGATAGGGCCAGATATGTCGTTTCCCTATCGTAGGAAAATGCTACAACTAGTGGAAGACAGTTTTGCTGAAATTGGAGGTTCCTCAACCTTTGACATGAGACTTCTTCATTGAAAAATTCAAATAATAGTATGTCCCCAGAGTTTACATTGATGAAAAGAAGATGAAGTTCTTGAACATCAAGCAGAGAAGGAAAACATTCAACAACTATTAGTTGGTATTTACTCGATAAAGTAAATATGCATCCGAGTTGATAACCGATGAGATCAATAAGTGTCGTAGATTTGAAGATGGCCTCAATGCAAAGATTGGGGATTTTGTGACTACACTCCAACATGTTTGTTTTTCAAAGCTGGCATCCTCCCCCATTATGCTGGAGAAGAGAAAGATAGTATAAGAAGCTCCTAAGAAGCTAACAACTTCAGTGACCCAGAATTTAGACAATAGAGACTATTTCTCTTCAAGGCACTCACAGAGTAGAGGATCGGGATAAAGCCATTCCTAGACAGATTGTTTTAGGAGTGGACAACCTTCTAATACTAGGTTTGTGCAGCTAATACTCAATCAACTGAGAATAGTGTACCTTTTTATGAGGCATGCCATAAATTCCATTAAGGAGAGTGTCGATTGTCATCAAGGTCTTGCGTTAGATATGGAGCCTGAGATCATTATAAGATAGACTACCCCTTACAGTTTTGGGAGGCTCTTACACAGATTAGAGGATTAGTGTTGACACAAGGCCCAAATCAGGGACATGTCAAAAGTGGAGCCGATCAAGCAATTTATGAGGTGATGAACAGATGAGGATCAAGCAGAATGCTAGCTATAGTCTACACCATGAAAGCCAGAGAGGATCAGGTGCCTATAGATTATGTTTTCTCTTTATAGTTACATACCTCTAGTTGTTCAACTTGAACAACCAAGTAAATTTTGGGGAAGAAATTTCTCTAAAGGGGAAGCAATGTGACACCTGATTTATAGGGTTTATAAGTTAGCTTGGTTAGAGAGAGAGTTTAGTGGTTTGTTTTCTATTTTATGGTTCTTAGAGAGACATGTTTTCATGTGTTAGATGCTAGAACCCGTGGTGAGGATTGCCTAAAGGGTTAAGCAAGTTTGAAAGCTTGAAGGGTTTGAGGCCCCATTATTAAATGTTAGTACATGTATGCATTTAAATTCCAAATCTTGTGTGTTTTCCATGTTTTATGCTATAAACTGATGTGAAAATATGATTAGTAATATGAATGAACTTATGATTATATAACTGAATAGAGGTTGAGAAATATATATGTTATATGCCATGAAATGAGCTAGGAAGTTAATGATGTTTAAGAGACCTTTGAGCATGATTTATTGTTTGAATGCTTGATTTTATGTTATGGCATGATAAAAGTATGAAAATGTGATTGAATGTTGATAGGAGTGATTGACATTAGTCAATTTTAGAAACCCTTGCATGTGATTTTGTAAGGCTATGTTTTAGATTGAATTTCTGTTATGAAATACTAGAAATTCATGCCCATGACATGGTATTCAAGCCCACGAATATTGTGTACAAATACATTTCATGTAGGTGACAATGGAGTTACACTTGTAAAACATTAAATTAGAAAATGCCCAAAATAGCCAGAAGCTTTCACTTTTAATGTCATGGCTAGGGAAGTTGTGAATGTGTGAGTTCACCCATGTGAATAACTAGTCACGATAGTGAACATCGATATCCAAATTTCACTATTCACCCTCAAAATTTTATTGTTTGATTCACGATCGGAAATGTATGCTCGTGAAGTATATTTCATGGAAGTGAATAAGGTGTTTTTAGTATCCAATAGCATTCACGAGCAAATCAAAGTTAGGGGTACCCATGAATGACACCTTTATGGCCTTAAACATGTAGTTCACACCCGTGAGTTCTATTGTTTTGACAGATACAGTTTTGATCATAATGTTATTTGAAGTGTTTGATTAATCACATGCCATGAACACATGAAATATCATATGTGAGTATGTGTATGAACTTATGTTTTGGAGATATAATGATGCATATCATTATGTATAAGGTAATGGAAATATAAAAAGGAATGTGTTATAAGAACCGAAAATGCCATTTTCTCTAATCTAGGACGTGATGTAGAATAGATGACATGTCATTAAGAGGGTTATAGTACTGTAGTATTTTATATAAGACCAAGGTAACTGAAGTTTAGGTTAGAATGCCCTTAGTTCACATTTCTATATGATTGTTTAGACAAGATGGTTGGAGCTCTAGCTGGAACAACCTTAATCATGTTTTATACTTTGTCAATATGGCTGAAGCTCAAGTAAGAGCACCCTTAACTTGAAGAGCTCAGACGAGCACACTCACAATTAGTGAACAGGGTGGCTAAACTTTGGGTATGATGTTGGGTTTTGAAGAATGAATCAAATTCATAAATGTAGCAGAAAAATAAAATTTTCAAAACCCGAAACAAAAAATCATACTTGTGCCATTAAAACTAATTTATGTAAATATAAAGGTTAGAGATTATACCTTGTAATTTCTTATTTGTTCTTCAAATATTCACTTTGTTGGGTTGTAGCAAACCATAACAATCCACACTAGGATGTCTCTAATGATAATCCGCGTGAAGAATAAAGAAGAAACTATCAAGAGAAATGGTTTGAACAAATTCAAAGTGCTAGCTTTGAAAGTGTTCTTGAGAGAATTTTGTTGTGTCTTTTTTATTTGAATCAAATTCAAAGAAAAGATGAAAAGTCAAAAATGGAGAAAAGGGAAATGAATGAATAGTAATTGGCTGTAATTGGCCTAATTAAGGCCAAAATTTGTTGTTGGCCAACGGGTGGGAGGTAGCAGCGCGCTGGGCCTACTGCGGGCTGCTGCTGGGCTCATGACCCTCTCAAACGATTTTTTGGTGCGATCTCATCGCAATCCATCCTGAAATAATTCTCTCATATTTTGAATGCTATCCAAAACCATTTTACTCATTCTCTATATCTTCAATGTGTGTGACCCATTAGGTTCCCGATTATGTTGGTCACTTTAATTAATAATTAATTTAAGCAAGTCATGAGCGGTATCTAGCAACACATCATGACCCCCAATTGACAGGAAATCAGTGGTTTGACTATGAACCTTTCCATAGACAATTTTTGTGCAATTATTCCTAAAGCATAGTGTTTACCTCCTACGCTTGCAACTCTAGTAGGTCCAAAAAGATCTAGATGCAAAAGTTGTAGAGGTTTCGAGGTACTTACAATGTTTTTGGATTTGAAGGAGGACTTGTGTTGTTTTCCTCTTTGGCAAGGTTCAAATGTCTTGTCTTTTTAAAATTTGACATTTGGTAGTCCCTTTACCAACTTTCCTTTGTTGAGGCTTTGAATTAAATCCATGCTTGCATGACCAAGCCTTCTATGCCACAGCCAAGATTCATCACTAGTAGTCATAAGACACTTAGAGGTCTATTATGTAGGTATTGACATCTCTACTTCCTTTAAATATCTCTTGTCCATTAACAGAGGTTAGAAGACATTCATTAGAAGTAAGGATTACTTGGTTTCCCTTATCACATAATTCACTTACATTTAACAAGTTATGTTTCAAACCATCAAGAAGTAAGACATCTTCAATGAAAGTAGTATTATTAATACCAATAGAGCCAATGCCAATTACCTTACCCTTAGCATTGTTTTCAAAGGTTACTTTACCTCCATCAATACTTTTAATGTCATTGAATAGTTCTTTGTCTCAGGTCATATGCCTTGAGCATCCACTATCTACTAGCCAATCATTTTCTTTTATTGTGGACTTGAGGCATACCTATAGAATCACAATTCCAATATTGTTTTTAGGTACCCAAATGAGCTTGGGTCCTTGGGGGTTAGCACATGAAGGTTCCCAATAAGCCTTCCTTATCCAACAATATTTATTGAAATGACCAAATTTCATACAATAATTACATTGTTTAGCTCTAAATATGCTTTTTGTTCTTACCATACTTTTAAGTATCATTTTCCTATTAGGTAGAGTTTGTGAGTAGTGACATACACATGCATTATGACTTGGTGCTTTCCTAGGTGCATGCTTCTTATACATAAAAGCATGATTGGCCTTTTGAGGTTTCCTTCTTAGGCTTACCGACTCTTGATCATTCCTTTTATGTATAGAAGATTTAATGTATGTTATGCACTTAGCCCTTAGGGCTTTTACTTCTAGTGTGGAGATGTGGGGTGCACTTGACTTAACAAAAATGTTCTTGTGAGATGAAGATGATATTCCCTTAAATCCTAGACCATGTCTTGTTAAAGGTGGTCTTTGAGACACAATGAGAGTATCTAAACTCTCCTTGCCTTTATGAAATTTTAAAATGGAGTTTCTAAGTTCCTCAACTTCATTTTTCAAGTCATTGTTTTCTTTAAGCAAGGATTTAGTTGAGGGTCTTGAAGAGTACTCATCTAATGATTTTTGAAAAGATTCATTAGAAGATTTAAGCTCAAGATTTTTCTTTTCTAAAACTTCCATTTTGTTTTTCAAACTCGAAATGTTATTTTTATAAGTATTGAATTTACATCTATATTTTTCTAGTTCTAAGTTCAATACTTCTATTAAACTTTGCTCATCATCATCTTCACTATCACTATTATTATCAGTACTATCATTATTGAATGAGTATGGGTAAAGTGATCCTACCTTATCCGAGACGTGATCCTCTATAGCCATGAAGCATAGGTTAACCTCTTCACTTTCATTGTCATCTTTTTCACTTAAAGAGCTTTCGTCATCCCATGTGGCTTTGTGACCTTTCTCCCCATTATCTTTTTGGTATTTGTTCTTGTGTTTCTTGAGCCTTGGACATTCTGGTTTGATATGTCCCTTCTTCCCACACATAATATTTTACCTCCTCTTTATTCCTTTAAGATTCATTTGAGGAGTGTTTGAGATTTCTTTGCTTGAATTTTCGAGAGTTGCCCATTCTCTTTTCAATTATTCTTTTCAGTCTTCTCGAGAGCATCGCAATGTCCTTCTTTGCATCATCACTCTTTTCTTCATCATCTTCAACTTCTTCTTGAGATTTTGAAGTCAAGGCTCTTAGTGCTAGAGGCTTTCTTTTTTCTGGCTCGGCTTCAAGTTCTCTATCTCTCTTCGCTGCCATTTCATGTGTTAGAAGTTTGCCAATAAGCACATCGGTATTCATGACACTCATATCTTCATTGGCTTCTTTTATACCAGTAACTCTTGAACCATAATCTTTGAGAGGAAGGCTTCTCAGAATTTTGTTGTTTACATCTTCCAAGCTCAAGTGTTTCCCAAGCTTTCTCATGCCATTTATGATGGCTAGAAGACGGTTCGTCATATCGATGATTGACTCATTGGATTTCATCTTAAAGAGTTCGTACTCTGAAGTGAGAAGTCGAATCTTCTTGGATTTAACTTGCTTTGTTCCTTCTTAATAATTTTCCAATGTTTTCCACATACTATACGCGATTGGGCAGTGTTGTATTCTACCATATTCTTCAATGGATAGTGAGCTTGAGAGAATTGTCATTGCCTTTTTTTTGAATTTTGCTCTACGTTGAGGCTCTGTCCAATCATCTCTTGAAAGGATTTCTTCTTCACCATCAACTCCTCTGTTGGTTGGTGGTGTCCATTCTTTTCGAACGTTATCCCAAACTTCAATTCCCTCACTATCGAGATATGTCTCCATCCGGAACTTCCAATGAGCATAGTTTGCTCCATCAAAGCAAGGCTTGAGACTTTGGAATCCTTCATTGGCCATTTCTTGATCTTTGCTAGCATTTTTAGGCTTTGATAGTAGACTAAGCTCTGATACCAATTGTTGCCCAGATAATGAACCAATAAGGGGGGTTGAATTGGATATTAAAAAATTTCTTAACTTTTAAGTGCGGAATAAAAAGTTAAATAGAGTAGGGATAGAGAGATATCACACAAGAAATTTATAGAGATTCGGGTATTAACAAATCCTACTCCTCTCCCCAATCTCAATTGGGTAAGTGTTACAATGGAGTTTTACAAGCTCACTCCCAGCTATGATGTTTCTATCAATGGCTCACACCTAACCTAGAAATTCCCTTATGTTTTAATGGCTCACACAATAAACCAATTCCTTGTGTTTTATGGCTCACACAATAAACCAATTCCTTGTGTTTTATGGCTCACCAACCTATAATGCTTAAAGAAAAACATATTACAAATAAAAACACTCACCAACCTATAATGCTCAAAATTTATGAGCAAATAGATTTTTATAGAGAATAGGAGTTCTGTTGAAAGTAATTAATGCACAATGGCTACAACAAGATTTTAATTCGAAAGTAATTGTTATTCTCTTGCTTAGGATTCATAATTGACTTGCATTTATATTTCCTTAGCGAATTATAGCCATTTGGATGTATTTATTGCGAAAATAACCGTTGCACCAACTGTTAATTTCACGTCTGACATGTTTCTCTTTCCTTATTCACGGTCGTCAATATGTGTATCACGGTCGTGAATGTTCTTCCAAGTCGTGGCTCAGGTGGTGACTCTGGATATGAAGCTCTCTAGAAGAATTTGAAGTGTTTGATCACGGGCATGACTTTATACTTTCACGAGCGTGAATATCCTTCCAAGCCATGGTCCAAATGGTGACTCTAGCCATAAAGCTCTCTGGAAGAATTTGACATGTTATCTCACGAGCATGACTATCTTTCACAGGCGTGACTGATTTGATCATTCACTGTTGCTATAATCCTTTATCGTCGTGAACTTTAAATGTTGGAGAGTTGGCGCTAAGCTATATCACAGGCATGAACATGTTATTTCTTCATATTTTAACTTTCAAAGGTAGTCTTCCATTCTTGCATCATATTTGATACCTTGTTCAACAAACTTACAACACAAGTATTGTTAAATACATTATTGCTATTTTATTTGTTAGCATCAAAATGACGAAAATACCCCTCAAGGTTCAACAGATATGATAGAGACTGGACTCTATATAACCATACTATCTTATTCACATAGAGTTCTACTAGCTTGTTTAAGGAATAATCACTTCTGATAGGTAAGAAGTGTGCTAACTTCATTACTTATCCACTATGACCCAAACGACATTGAACTTCCTCGGTGTTAGAGGTAACCCAACCATAAAATCCATAGTAATTTGTTCCCATTTCCATTCTGATATTGTAATCGACTGTATTAAACATGAAGGTACCTGATGTTCTGCTTTGACCTGCAAACATGTTAGGCATATTGTTGTGAACTTTGTGATATCCTTTTTCATACATGCCCTCCCAAAATCTTCTTTTTAGATCATAGTACATCTTGTTACTTTCTAGATGCATCGAAAATCTAGTTTCATGCACTTCCTTTAAGATTACTTGCCTCAATTTCGTAACATTAGGCACACATAAGCGGCCTTGGTAGAATAAACCGCCATCTGGTTCAACTTTATACTCAAGTCTCTCCCCCTTGGAGACCAACTTGGCGATCTCAACTAGCTTGCTATCTCGCATCTGTTCATCTTTGATTTCCTAGTTAAGAGTAGGTCAAACATGCAACTCTATTATAGTCTTTCTACTTAAGGCATTGACCACTACATTAGCCTTACCTAGATGATGGTCGATGACACAATTATAGTCCTTGATCAACTCTAACCATCGCCTTTGTCTCAGATTGAATTTCTACTATGTCAGAAGATACTTCAAGCTCTTGTGATCGGTGTAAATAAAACACTTTTCTCCATATAAGTAGTGACACCATATCTTTAAGGCAAACACAATGGTTGTCAACTCAAGATCATGTATGGGGTAATTCTTCTCATGTAGCTTCAATTACTTAGATGCATAAGCAACCACTTTTCCTTTTTGTATCAAGATACACCTCAAATTGTTATGAGAAGTATCACTGTAGATGACATACTCCTTATTGGGAACTGGCTGTATAAGAAATGGAGCTTCTGACAACATACACTTGAGCTTATCAAAACTAGCTTAACATTTGTTATTCCACTCAAACTTCATATCTTTTCTCAAAATCCTAGTCAAAGGAGAAGCAATCAATGAAAAACCTTTTGTAAACCTCCTGTAGTAACTTGCCAAATGAAGAAAACTCCTGATTTCGATCACATTACGAGGAGTCTTCCAATTCAAGATTGTCTTAACCTTGTTGGAATCAACTCTAATACTATCTACGAACACGATGTGTCTAAGGAAAGCTACTTCATCAAGCCAAAAGTCACATTTGGAGAGCTTGGCATACAACTTATGATCCCTGAGGATCTGCAACACTATTCTCAAGTGTTGATTATGCTTTACTTGATTCTAAGAATAAACCAAGATGTTGTTGATGAAAAAAACTACAAACTAGTCCAAGTATGGCCTAAAGATTTGATTCATCAAGTCCATAAAAGTTGTTGAAGCATTGGTCAAACCGAATGGCATAACCAAAAACTCATAATGATCATATCTGGCTTTGAAAGTTGTCTTAGCTATATCATCCTTTTTTATCTTCAACCGGTGATAACCCAACCTCAAATTGATCTTGGAGAAGACTCCTACACCCTTTGACTAATTAAAGAGATCATCAATCCATGGTAATGGACATCGATTCTTAATAATCATCTTATTCAACTGTTTATAGTCTATGCACAACCTCATAAACCCATCTTTCTTCTTGACAAACAAAACCGGTGCACCCCAAGGAGATAAATTCGGCCTAATAAAATCCTTGTCTAAAAACTCTTGCAACTAAGCTTTTAACTCTTTCATCTCTGAAGGTGCCATTGTATAAGGTGCTATGAATATCGGTGTTGTGCTTAGTGTGAACTCTATAGAGAACTCAACATCCTTGTTCCGTGGTAATCTTGGTAGATCATCTGAAAAGACATCTAAGAACTCCCTTATTATAGGGATATCCTAGAGATCTGGAAATCTTCTCCTGGTGTCAACCATGTGAGCTAAATAAGCCTCACATCCTTTTTCGAATCATCTTTTGTATCTTCATCATGGAGATCATCTATTGAGGCTATGGAAACCTCTCACTGTCTACTGCCATTTCTTCTTATTCTAAAATCTTAAGAATAATTGTCTTAGACCAGCAATCCATAATTGTCTCATGTTGTAAGAGCCAATCTATACCTAATATGGCATCATACTCATAAAACGACAACTTTATAAGATTTATGGGAAACTTTTTCCCATGCATAACTAAAAGGCAACTTTTGTATACCCGGTTCATAACTACACTATGGCCTAAAGGGTTTGTGACCTCAATCTCTAACTCTAGCTTCTCTATTGCCATACTGTACTAACAAGGTGTGCTCATGCATACATAAGAATGTGTAGAGGTTGGATCTATCAAAGCAGATAAATCTAAGCTATGTAAGGAAAACATACCCACTATGATGTTTGTGGCTCCCTAGTCCTCATGGACCTTCATCGTATATGCTCTAGCTAGAGCTCTACTAGGTCACAACCTATTCACTATCTCTTAAATAGCCTGGTTAGGTCCCGCATGACCTACTCATGACTGTTTCTTATTTTGAACTGATGTTGATACTGTTGTCTGTGTGGGTATAGCATTTGCCAACAAAGGGCAATCCCTCTTCATGTGATCTAGGGCTCCACACATGAAGCAAGCCTATGTGTTCACCCGACAATCTCTTTTATGATTCCTTTGACATATCCCATATAAAGGAGAAAAATCCCTAGCTATATGAGTGCTGGCGGTGGCTGATGTAGTCTTAGAGGGCAGTCCCCTCCTGAAAGAACTAGGCTGAGTGTGACTCTATCCTCTACTCTATCCCCTGCCCTAGGACTTTCTTGAAAAGAATCAACCTCTATTGTTGATAGTCTATTCCATACTAGTTGTAGGTCTTCTAGTAGTCTCCTTTACTCCTCTCTTTTTTCTCTTCTCTATACTAATAGTGGTGGATACAAGCATTGAGAAGTCCTTAAGCTGTAGAGAAATGACATGATATCCTATGTCATCATTCAACTCGTCCTCAAAATGATGACATTTATCACTCTCATCCCCCAAGAGATGGTGGCATATCAGCTCAACTATGTGAACTCTTTTGCATATTTTGAGACTATCATGGTCCTCTATTGCAGACTCATGAATTCCTTTCTCTTCTCATCTATATAGACTTGAGGTACATATTCTTTCTTGAACTTTGCAACAAAGTACTCCCAAGTTAGAGACTGTGGGGTCTGAAGCTTCTTCTGAACCGTCTTCCACCACTCATATGCATGTTCTTAAAGCAACAATACTGCATACTTGGCATTGTTCTCCTTGGCACTCTCTAACTCTTCAAAGAGCCTCTAGGTCCTCTCCAACCAAAACTCGGTAGCGGCGGAATCATCCTCACCTCTACCATAAAAATCAGTGGCCTTATACTTCTGGAGCCTATTGATCTTCATCTTTAGTGTCGTTTGTGGTGGTTGTGGAGCTAGTTATAGCGGTGCTTGTGCCAACTATTGCAAAATACTGGCCATCTGCTGCATGATCGGTATATCACCTAGATTTGCTTGTCCAACAGGTGGTTGTTGAGAAACTATGATAGCATCTGGACCTCGTATAGTCGAAGCACTAGGTTGAATAGCAACCCTCGAATTAGGAGAGTTGTTGCTTTTAGCTCAATCTATACCTTCTATTCCTACAAGTCGATAGAGAAAGTCCACATTAAAGACATATGAGATTTATTATGCATGCATGATAACCCTTAACCCATTTAGCTTCAGAAATGCCTAAACCTGAGCTCTGATACAAACTAAATGTAGTGCTCTCTTGCCTAACTAGTATTAACCTAACTAAATGTAACATCCTAAGATATAATTAAGAATAAACCCAATTATACCAAAGAATGCTACGATACATATGAGTTAAAATGAGATAATTTAAAATTTGCATACACCATGGCCATAATGACTTAAATAAAAATAAAACATCATAAAAGACTTAATTAAAATAAAAAAACATTAAATATAATATCAAACGGGCAGTCATATGCCTAAAGTTGATACAAACCAAATAGTTATAAAACTATATGTCTCTGAAATACAGCATGTAAACTATAACTACCTAACCCAATAAAACTCAACAAACCAAAAGTACAATAGTTGTATCACCCACCCCGCTCATGTGTCTTTGACTCTGATCCTTGGGTGTCCTCCTCTAGCAATCGACTCTTGGGCTCCGAACTTATGTATGGGAAGCCCATACCCTAAGCAAACTAATACTTAGTGGTACATAACAGCATGCAAAGCACACACATATGTCATATATATAATATGCATGATATACTCACTAAGTTACTATAATGACTTACCTCGAAGTTCGCACATGCACTAGCTCACATACTACATGACATACCATGAAGATCTCATATATAATGTACACATCGAACATAGTATATCAAAAAACCAACCAGAATCATATAAATGTATACCACACTTAGAAGTATTTACTTACCATTCTTCTGTCCGCTATACTCATAACTAGACTAAAATAGATACGGGTACTCTATGGCTCTCACTAGAGTACTCAGGATACCTGTCTAAGCTTCCTAGAACACTTGTCGAAGGAAAACGAGAGCACAGAACAACTACCGATGGAAGCCCACTTGGCTTAATCCCGAGCCTTTAAAACATCTCGTACATAACCCAACCAAGAAAACTCTCACTATTAACCCCTTGGCCTTCAAAGTGTTTCAACATAACCCAACCAAGAAAGCCTTCATTGCTTACCCTTGGGCCTTCAAAGTGTCTCAACATAACCCAACCGAGGAAGCTCTCGTTGCTTACCCCTGAGCCTTCAAAGTATCTCAAACGTGACCAATCTAGGTCACCCGGTACTGAACTCCCCCTTCAATGGCATGTCATCTATCCTAGCTCTAGTTCTAGTCAGAGTATTGGGCATACAATTTCACAACACAAACCATATATGTTTTGGATTTTGAAGAATGATCACATTCATAAATGCAGCAGAAAAATAAAAAATTTCAAAACCTGAAACAAAAGATCATACTTGTGCCATTAAAACTAATTTATATTAACATAGAGGTTAGAAATTATACCTTGTAATTTCTTATTTGTTATTCAAATCTTCACCTTGTTGGGTTGTAGCAAACCACAAAAATCCACACTAGAATGTCTCTAATGATAATCTACCCAAAGAATGAAGAAGAAACTATCAAAAGAGAATGGTTTGAACAAATTCAAAGTGCTAGCTTTAAAAGTGTCCTTGAGAGAATTTTATTGTGTCTTAACATGTCTATTTTCTGCCATTTGATGTCTTTTCTATTTGAATCAAATTCAAAGAAAAGATCAAAAGTCAGAAATGGAGAAAATGAAACTTGAATGAATAGTAAATTTGCTTAATAGTCATAATTGGTCTAATTAAGGCCAAATTTACCGGTTGGCCAATGGAAGGCAGCAGTGTGCACGCTAGGCCTGCTACGAGTCTGCCTAACCCGCACGGGCCATGACCCTCTCGAATGATTTTTCCAGTGTGATTTCATCGCGGTCCATCCCGAAATAATTCTCTCATATTTTGGATCCCATCTAAGACCATTTTACTCATTCTCCATATCTTAAATGCATGTGACCTATTAGGTTCTCGATTATGTTGGCCACTTAAACTAACAATTAATTTAAGTAAGTCATGAGGGTATCTAGCAACACATCATGACCCCCAATTAACTGGAAAGTCAGTGATTTGACTATGAACCTTTCCATAGATAATTTTCGTGTAATTATTCCTTTCACCATTTTTATACCCCACTTGGTTCAGAGTATGGACATGTGTCAACTCCCACTAGACTGACTACATCACGTCTAGTTCAAGTAATGTTAGTTCTTGTCCTAGAGACTCATTACTCTATTAGATATGTCATTGAAGACTATCTTTATGATATTTCCACTCTGATCAGAGATTTCTGAGTAATGACTACAACAAGAGACCATGGGTATACACTTCTTTTATCAAGAGTGGTGAATCCTTTATTGGTTACCTAATTACTTTCGAATACCTCAAGTTGTATCCAATCACCACCCTATGAGCAACCTCCCTGAGGCAACAAGAAATAGTGTCAAAATACAGAATCGGTATCCAAGATATCCTTGAGGACCTCAAGTCTAAGGATACTTGCACCATTGCTATGATGAGACTATCATTGACATTTGAATAGATTATCCATATAATCGTCTCATAGATGGTCATCCAGTGTACTTAGTTACACATAGCAAGCATCCACATATTAACTCTAAACATCTCATATTTACAGATTATGAAATCTACTACTCGATCCAATGAATAAGTGTAACATGTGCTAGTTTATCCGGATTAACAATGTCCCGTCTCATTACTCCTACGACTAGGGATAATTATGTATCAAGGACTTCATTAATTGATTTAAGATCACAATCAATTCATATATCAAATGAACATCAAATTAATGAAAAAATCTTTTATTAATCAAATAAATTTGTACAATAAATGCTAAAGGTGATTGCCTTTAGAGCACTCATCTAACAATATGTTTCATATTATTCATAACCATGATTTCTCATTAATCACAATCATAACATGTACTATCATACTATGTTATAACATACAATAGAGGTACTCCACCTTAAAATGAATCAATCTTGATTCACATGCAAGTATAAAAATTTCAAGTAAAGCAGCTTCACGCCCATGAACACCTTTTTCACGGTCATGAATAATTTCTTCACAGGTAGTTTATCCGTGCACCAAACTGTGATTCATCTTGTGAATTTGCACATGCTCACGGCCGTAATCACCCCTTCATAGGCATGAACCACACCATGAACCCAACCGTGAAGCTACCTATGAATGGGTATACTTCAGCAACAAAACTCATTTTCACCTCCATTCACGACTGTGAATTTGGAAATTTTCCAGATTTCATACCAAAATAGAGCATAACCCTTTTTATGCAATCTTTCTATGATTAACCAATGTTAATCGCCCTATCAACATTCCAACATATATTAGAGACATCCCACATGCTATCTACTGCTTCTAACATCACAACAAATTGATTTAAACAAATCAAAATCTATCTTAAACTTAATGAAGCATAACAATATCCCAACATGCATTTCAACCCAAAATCATAGGTTTTCAATAACCCATGACACCCAAACATGCATTCAAGTCACACTAACATACACATGCACAAAATAAGCTTTGAATGTTGTTATGTACAAATCTTACACTTAAGATAGAGATTAGCTAAAGCTTGAGCTCTTCAAGCTTATCCTCTCCCTCCAGATGGACTCCTAACTCCTCTACCAGATCTTAGTTAGATGAAAAAAGTTTTGTTAGCCACTGGAATTTGAACCAAAACCTAGAAACATAAAAACTGAACTCTTCCCTCAAAGCTCACAAAATCCTTCTCTCACTCTTCTCTCTCACTTTTTGTATTGAAACAATGTCTCTCCAAGCTTCAACAATGGTGGAACAAGGGTTCTAGAGGAAGAAGAAGATTCAACTAGAGTATTTGGTTGGTTTACAAGGAATGGGAAGTGGATTTAAAGGGATGACAGGCAGGAAAATATGGTTGCCTCACCTACCTAGACTGTCCAAGCTTCACGGTTGTGACTCATCTTTCACAGATGTGAACCACTTTTTCATAAGTGTGAATAAACTCTTTACGGGCGTGAAGAACCTCATCGCAGCTGTTAACTAAAATCCAATATTTACGACCATGACACCTATTGTAACAGGCATGAAACGGTTAATTTCAGCAACTCTCAAACTTCTAAAACTTTACTTAACCCCCAACTCTCATTTGTGTTTTTGTATGCTTGTGTTTTTTAAACTTTTTCATTTCATTATGCTCTTTAATCACTTTGATATGATTGATTGACTGCCCAACAACTCTCAATACAGACTATTCATATACAGGTTATGAACAAGAGCGCTCTTCAAGCTTAAGCCACCCTGTCACTATCTATAATCATATGTGTCAGTCGAGGCATCTCAATAAATGGCACTCCTAGAGCTTAAGTCATATTGAGGAGTATAAATATATGTGTCATTCAAGGCATCTTAAGTCAATGGCACTCCCAAAACTTAAGCCACATTAACGGGTATAAATCATTGTATCATAATCACTACGATACCGAACCCCCTTAATGGCATGCCACCTATCTTAGTTTTAGTCCTAATATCGAGTCTAGGCTTTACTTGTTTATATTCTCTTATTATACTTCATCATAACATTTATATCTTATAGCATATATAGTTTCATCACATGTAAACTCATTATGTAACATTGGTGTACTAATGTTCATAGAAGCATACTTTCAACATAATATCATAAAGACACGTGTATAGCCATTGCAATATAACCATTAAACATACCACATATATCATTTAAAGAAGACTTCACGAATGTGAACTATGTGTTCACTATAACATCCTAAACCTTCCCCTATATGCATTTCTATATGCATCTCATTTGAACATATTTATTTTGCATAGAATTTACTTGAACACATGCATAATATGCATTTTTGTTTGAATAAGTTCATGACATATACTTAGCATGTATTCAAATATTTTACAATTGTACTGAGTTGCATGTATTTATTTAAATTATGTAGATGTGGATGATAAAAATTTAAGAATAAAGTGAACAAAAAAAACTAGATTGAATTAATAAAATTTGATATAGTTAATTAATTACATTGAAGTAGAAGATTACATTATATTTTTAGTATTGACTAGTAGGGTTAGATATATATAATTATGTAGAAATAAGAAGAAGAAGAAGAAAAAGAAGAAAAAGAAGAAGAAGAAGAAGAAGAAGAAGAAAAGCAAAGAAAAAAGGAAAAGACAAAAAAAATTAGTTAAAGGAAATGTGGACTTGTCTTCTTTTTAAGAAAGGAAGTTTTCCTTATCACACTTTTCATCTAACATCTACCTATCTTTGTTCTCTCTTTCTCCCACCACCAAATCAACATCCTTTCTTATTGATTTCACTCAAAAGATTGCAAACATTTTAGCCCTATCAAAGCTAAGTATTGGTAAGTGATTAACTTTAATTGTTTTTAACATTGATTAGGATAGTTTAGTCTCTAAATGATAGAAAATTATAGCACAATATTTGTAATGCTCGATAATTTAGGCCACGATCGCGGTTGACTGAAATCTTGTGCGCCGAACCGGTCGGAGTCTAAATTTGGACATGAAAGAAAAAATTAAAATGATAATAAAATATGAAAAAAATATTTTGGATATTATTAACTTAGAATTTTGAAGTTTGGAAGTAAAATTGAGAAAAAAATAATTTTTCACTAAACGAAATTGGAAATTGCAGTGTTTTTGGCACAGATATTTTAAGAATACATAAAAATGAAATATTATTTATCTAAGGAAAGGAATATTCTTTTGATTAAAATAAATTAAGAGTGATTTAAATTAATGGACCAATGGGAAGCAAGATTAAAAATTAATCCTAACCACCCACCTAATCCAACTATAAAAAGTCAAACTTTCACTTTTTTGGCCATTCTTCTTCTTCATCTTAATCAAACTCATTTCTCTCCCTTTTTCTCTCTTGTAGCAGTGATCCTCTTCTCCCCCAAGTTCTTCTTTTTCTTTCTTCAAATCAAGCTAAGATTAGATGAAAAAAAATGGGATTAAGGCAAGATCATCAAGGAAGTGAAGTAAAGTAAGCTAAATTAAGGAAAAGGAAGGAAGAAAAGAAGAGAAAAAGAGAAAAAAGACATTGATCATTTTGAAGATCATCAAAGGTGAGTTTAGATTTTCCATCTTCTCACTTTTCTTCTTCTCTTTTCTTTGATTTTGGGGTTAGTTGCCATTAAAGTTAGTAATTTAGGGTTATTAATATGTTAATGGTGATTAAGGGTGCATTAGTGTGATAGTGCTCGATTAGTATAAACAAAATTTGTTGTTAGGCCAAGGAGGTGAACAATCCTTGAACCAAAATCAAAGAGGAGGTAAGGGCAAGGATAAAGTGAGCTAGGAGAAAGAGAGAAGTGAAGAGAAGTAGAATTGTGAGGTATGTACATTTGGCAAAAATTGAATATAGAAAAATATTGATTTTGATTTTGTGATGTGTATGAAATTCTGGACATTTGATTGAGTAATAAATTGGTGATTAAATAATTCCATGAATGTGAAAATAAAAACTAGAATATGAGGTTGATGCATGAAAATGGAAATTGTATGAATTAATTGATGTGCTAAAAAATTCGTCTTATGAACAGTGTCTAGTTTTTTTATTGTAACTTCAGTCCTGGAAATGGTTTTTGAGTCATTCTTGTTGTATTGGAAATTTAAGAGATATGGATTCAAATTTCATTCAAACCATTAGACTTGAATATGACTGGAATTAGGTGAAAAATGGACTCAAAGTTTGAACTAGAAATCTGTCAAGTAAAATACTGGGCAGATTACAGTGAACATAGCTTAGATTAAAATTCATAACCTTTCCTAAAACTTTCTTTTTAATGTGATTCCAGTTGAAAATTAAAGATAAGACATGTACCTAAATTTTTCTAGTTGATCACTTGTCCAAATTCTGTCTAAAAATAGATGTAAAATACAGAGAAAAATAAGGCATAAATCTATCCAGTAAAATACTGGGCATATTAGAATGAACGTAGTTTAGAACAAAATTCATAACTTTTGCTACAAAATTATTTTTAATGTGATTCAAGTTGGAAATTAAATATAATACATATACCTACATTTTTTTAGTGATCACTTGTCCAAATTCTATCTAAAAATAGACGAAAAATATAGGGCAACATAAAGAAGAAATGCTATCCAGAATAGGACATATTGTAAATATGTGTTGATTGTAAAATTTTGTGATAGAAAATATATTAATTGATTTTTTCTTATAGTTATAATGATTAAATGAGAAATTATGAGGTTGTAAAATATTTAATGGGAATTATTTCATTTATTTGGAATTTATATTAGTGTTACATACATAATTTATGTAAATACTAATAAAGGTAACAAATATAATTAAGTCCTATAACATCTAGTCGAGAACTAGAAATTAGGATAAGTTGGCATGCCAATAAAATGGTAGAAATGTAGACACAAAAAATAATAGTACTGAGATTTAATTTACGTAGGCACTAAGAAATAGTGTTGAGTTCAATATTATGTAGGCATCAAAAAGGTGCTGAGTTGTTATTGAAAATGTAGGCGTTAAACGCGAGTTATAAAATAATTATGTAGGCGTCGAGTATACTACCGGAGAGTAGAAACCCTGTACACAGTATTTAATTCCGGTCTAAGATGTTGTGGGCTATTAAATAAATAACAAAAAAAATTTCCGCTGCATTTTATGAATATGATTCGCCTTCAAAACCCAACACACTTGAAGAATTATCATCATCCCATGTGGCTTTATGACCTTTGTCCCCATCTTCTTTAAGGGACTTCTTCTTGTGAGCTTTAGACAATCTACTTTGATGTTCCCTGTCTTTCCACATTCATATATAACACTTTACCTCATCTTTGCTATTTTGTGATGAGTCATTTGAAAAGTGTCTTAAAGCTTTTTGCTTAAAGTTCCAGGAATTGCCAAACTTCTTTTCGATCATTTTTTTATTTTTCTTGAGAATTTTAACCATCTTAGAGATATACTTTGATAAAACATAAAACATGAAATATATATACATGTATATCTAGATGTATACCAGATTTCTGGTTTATATGTATTTTTGATTTTCAGTTATGATAAATATAACCATGATTGTTCCATAGTTACTTAGTGCCTTATACATGTCCAATAATTTTTTTAATTATTTTGAGCTCTTTATAGATAGAATATGTAATTTTTCAAAACATAAAAGTTATATAATTATGTCTTATCTAAATTTTGGTAAAAATTTCACCTTAATATATATTATGTATAGAGTGATATATATCCTTCACAAGTCATACTAGTCCGGAAGCCAACTTTGTTATGGACCAGTGAAATATTTCTTATAATTTGAGGACCTTAGAGACATAATTAATAAAAGTTGTAAACATGAAAAATGTTACATATTTACCTATAAAAGTTTTTACTAAATTTCACTATAATCTGACTTATAAATTGTAAGATATGAATGACTAAAATTGGTACCCTAAAACTGCCTAAGGGAAAATAAGGAAGAAAACATAACACAATTAGAAATTCCACCATAAATTGTAAAATGATGGAATTGCTTTGAAAGTTGAAAATTTTATATAATTATATGTTAAATTTAATTAGAACTAAGAATCAAATTAATTGCTCAAGTATAGAAAAAGTTATTAGCTAATTATTCTTATAAGGTCATATTGTCTCCTAAGAAAAATACTAACTAATGATATAAACTAGGCATATTAAGTTGTTTAAGGCACAATAAATTTATCTAGTCATGAGTTAATCAATTATATTTCTATATTATGCTCACATCAAATTAGAGACCCACAAGGAAGGGATAGACAATAAGTTAAGGTCGGAATTAAAAGAAGAAAGTGAGTTTAATTATCAAATGAATTCTATAGTGCGCAATAACATTGTGTGTTATGTGAAATGACTGCTGGTTGTGATTCATATGATTATCATGATTTGATTTTGATAATGAGATGATGGATAGCTTGTGCCTTATATGGTATATATATGGTATATGGATGATATATATATATATATATATATATATATATATATGGTTTATGTGTTGTATAAATATGGTATATGTAAGGTATATATATGTGGTATATAATGATTAATGAATGCCTAGATGTAAATGCATATGCATAATGACATAAAGGGTGTTGTGACTAGTTAATCAACATTGCAAGGTAAAAGAAGAGGCCTATGACCCGAAAAATGTGCAAATGAAACAAATGATCAAGCTAGCTAGCAAATGCAAATGTTCACATGACAAATGTTCACGTGGAAATCTGGGGCAATGTCTGTTTAACCTTGTCACAAAAAAATAAAATGAATAAGCATAAGCATAAGTAAAGAGCAATTATTGAATACTTGATTTTATGTACATTTGTATCTTATTGACATGTGAAATGGAATATAAAGCGTGTTTTAAGTATACTTGTTATTTGCTATTATGGAATTCTTGGTACTTTAGAGCTCATTTGATGGTTATTCTCACTCAGTCGAAACTCACCAAATTGCATAATTTTTCAAGTAGAGAAGAGCAATAGTTCTTATTGAAGTGCATATAAAAGTCATGGTTATTCTCACTCTCTCTCCTTGCATTCTACACAAGCACAAGAGCATATCATTTATATTTGGGGGTTGAATACTTGCATATGTATAATTACAATGAATATGTACTACGACATATGAACGGATTCAACTTGTAAATTTACGAACTTTTAAATATAACGTTTAAGTTATTAATATATGTGATATTATGAGGTTATGATTAAAGCATCCATATTGTTTGTGAAATTTTTGACAATAATCTGAGATGATATAAAAAAAATGTACTCTCACTGTAAACATGTCGTATTCTTATTTCGTACGTGATAACTTAATACATAGAGAGATATATGGTGTATAAAAGTATAGGGTGTTAGGGGTTACATTCACAGTCATGAAGTTTCATTCACGGTTAACCCTACCCATGAACCAAACTATAAACTAAGTCGTGAAAGCTTATGTTTGTTTTGTTTACATTCTTCAGGGCGTGATCTTGTTCATGGGATGAGATTCATAGTCGTGAAAACCTAGTCACAGGCATGAATCTGGATTTTTCAATAATTAACAATATTTAAGACAAATATTCATTACATATCACATGCAAGGCTCTAAGAATTTACTATGATAACTTTTTCCTATCAACATTTTCATCACATCATGAATTATCATCAGTTAAACTCAAAAGAACACATAATCATTCAATACCCCTTTCCATACTCATTATGCATATTAACAATCATCTATGATCCCATGTATTAATACATCATTTATTGTTTCTTTCAACCACTTAAACCATTATCAACCAATTAAACCATTATCAACAAATGTACTCATAAATGCACATTTAGCACATTTATTATACTCCATAACATGGCATTATTAATAACTCTTATCAAGTATACTTAACATTCAATTCTTATAATATCGTGGCATTATTCACTTCGTTTAAACTCATTATAAACAATAGCTAGCATTTAAGACATTAAAGGAATTTAACACATACAACATGCCAAAATTGGAATTTAAATGCATATATGTATAAACCTCTAATAGAGCCTCAAAAACCAAGCTTATCTCTTGTTTGCTTATCCTTTTGGTGGATTTTACCATCTTCTCTTTCAACTTCTATCACATATAACATGTATCCATCAACTTCTATGAATCAAAAACTTAGCCTTTAAAAGTTATAAAGCCCCAATCCTAACCTTAACCCTCTTATATAACTTTAATCTCATTAAACCTCATACTAAAGCATATTATGACCTTAATCAAGCATAAATAGGGGTCTATAAACATAAAAACCCATCTTCAACTGAAACCCTAACCCATATGGAAATTGGTTGTTACCAAAACAGGTTCCACATAGAAAAAGACTATGAAAGATTATGAAGAAGAAGGAGAAACGTGATTCCTTACCAAGATCAAAGGAAGCACGACTGGGAGGAATGATTCGACTATTTTCTTTTTCCTATGGGTCGTCCTCTTCAAGAACACATTTTATTTATGCTTCTCTCTCACAAGAACTTGTTTAAAGTTTGATTTTTGGTGTTGGTATGGTGTTTAAGGTATAGAAATCAAAGAAAACACAAGACTTAGTCTTAAATAAGAACATTCGAGTTTTAGGGTTTCCTTTTGGGTTTAGTTCATGAGAGAAAGAAAGAATAACTATTAGGATTTTATATTTGACAATATTCATAGGTGTTAGAACCATTGTCAAGGTTGTGCATCAGCTTAAACACAGAATTTTATCTTGCGATGATTCACAGTCGTAAAAGCATTGTCATGGGTGTGAATAATGTGATATTTCATTTTCTTATTTATTTTCAACTCTCTCCATATATCCTAAAAATATATACTTAACTTTTATTAATCCCTCTTATTTAATAGGCACTAATTACATGTATTACACTTAGCATCCTATCTTTGTGCATCTATGATCTCCTGGTTAAGTGTAGGTCAGATGTGCATTCCACCATATTCCTACTCAAATCATTAGTCAATACATTGGCCTTGCTTGGGTGGTAATTGATAATACAGTTATAATCTTTTATTAGTTCTAACCACCACCTTTATTTCAGGTTAAGATCCATCTGTGCAGGAAGATACTTCATACTCTTATAGTATGTGTAGATAAAACATTTCTCTCCATAAAGATAGTGACATCATATCTCCAATGCAAAGATAATAGCTACCAACTCTAAGTCATGTATAAGGTAATTTTTCTCATGCATTTTCAACTGTCTGGATCCATATGCTATTACTTTACCCTTTTGCATCAATACACATCCCAGTCCATTTTGAGAAGCATCACTTCAGATGACATACTCTTTATCAGAAACTAACTGTGTAAAAAATGGAGCCTCTATTAACATCTTCTTCATACTATCAAAACTATTTTGGCATTTAACTATTCACTCAAATTTCATATATTTCCTTAGTAGTATGGTTAAAGGAGAAGCAATCATTGAAAAGCCCTTAACAAACCTCATATAATAATCAGCTAATCCAAGGAAACTTATGATTTCAGTCACATTATAGGGAGGCTTCCAACTCATAACAGCCTCTACCTTACTAGGATCAACCCTTATACTATCAATCAACACAATGTATCCTAGAAAAGATATCTCAAGCCAAAATTCACATTTTGATAACTTGGCATATAACTTCTGCTCCCTAAGTATCTATAACACTATTCTCATGTATTGATCATGCTCTTCAGATGTTTTAGAATACACAAGAATATCATTAATAAAGACCACAATACACTGGTCTAGGTAGGGTATGAATACCTTATTCATGAAGTCCATAAAGACTATTGGAGCATTAGTTAACCCAAGAGGTATAACTATAAACTTATGATGTCCATATCTTGTTCTGAATGTCATCTTGACTATATCTTCTACTTAACTCTCAATTGGTGATACCTAGATCTGAAATCAATCTTCGAAAACACACCTGTACCCTTCAATTGATCAAACAGGTCATCAATCTATGGCAATGGATATATGTTCTTGATTTTCACCTTATTTAGCTATCTGTAATCTATGCATAGTCTCATAGACCCATCGTTCTTTTTCACAAATAACATTGGTGCACCCTATGGAGATACAGTCGGCCTGATATACCCCTTATGTAACAAGTCTTGCAACTGAGCCTTAAGTTCTTTCAATTCAGAAGGTGTCATTCTATATAGCATTATTGATATGGGTGTTGTGTCTAGGGTGTGCTCTATAGAGAACTCAACATCTCTGTTAGGTGGTAACCCCAGTATATTTTCGAGAAAAATATCTAGAAATTCATTCACTATAAGGATATCCTTAATATCTGGACTTGCCTTTCTAGTGTCAACAACATGAGCCAGATAGGTTTCACATCCTTTCCTCATCATTATCTCGGCTTTCATCATTGAAATAACCCATGGAAGCTATGGAAACAACTCACCTTCCACTTTACATCTCTATGTTTAGGTATTTTAAGCCTCACAAATTTTTACTTGTAGTAAACTATTGCCCCGTGCTGTGAAAGTCAATCCATACCCAATATGGCATTAAATTCAACAAATGACAACTCTATTAAGTCTGCCCATAATTCTTTCTTATGTACAATGAAAAGACATCCTCTATAAACTCGATTCACTACCATATTGTGCCCAAAGGGATTTGTAACCTCAATTTCATACTCAAGATTCCCACTAATCTTATTATGTTGTTTAGGTGTACATGTGCATATAGGAATGTGTGGAACATGGGTTAATCAATGCACATATATCTGAGTCATAGAGAGAGAACATACCAACAATCGCATATGTAGCTTTCTGATCCTCTTTGGCCCTCATAACATAAGCTCTAATTAGTGTCCGACCTGATCCTAACTTGTTACCAATCTCAAAAACTACTTGGGTAGGTCTTGTACAACCTCCGCTGGCCTATTTTCTGGTCTAAGATGGAGCTGACCATGTAGTTTGAGCTAGTGCAATGCTATTATTCATAGAGTAATCCCTCTTCATATGCTCCTTACATCCACATCTGAAGAAAGCACATATATTTATCCAGCACTCTCTTCTGTGACTCATATGGCAAGTGCCACAAACGAGAACACTCTCTTTGGTAGTGTAATGGCCTAAATACTGGGTTAGTCATAAATTATATTTCCGAAATTGATTAGCATACCCGGGGGTTAAAAATACACCTGTGGGTGAAAAAATTTTTATTTGAACATCGGAAAATATAGGTTATGACTAGTTTGAGGGTAAAGTTTGGAGTGAAAATAAAGTCAAATAAGAATTTAAAAGTCAAAACTAAGAAAAAATGGGACCCGGTTTAATTAAATAGTTGATTGACCGTAATTTCACCGGGCTATGAAAAATAGCAAAAGACATCCAAAATTTTATTTAAAAACATGGATTGACTCTAAATAATATTTAGGATTATTTGACAGTGAAAAAGGAATTTTACGGTAACACCAAAAATTGAATTATCAGTCCGGTTTGAGTGAGCGGGATAGAAAATGGACTCCGATTGAATTAAAAAACATTTTGTAGATATATAAAAATATTTTATAAATTATGGAATTACATTTGAGTGAAATTGAGCTTGAAAAGTGAGAAAATTAATTTATAGTGCAAAATTGGGCCTAAATGGGTTGGATTTGTTTGGCCCAAGCCCACCCCACTTAGATAACTATAAATAGATCCAAATTATCATAATTCTCTAAAGAGAATTCTACTTCATCTCCTTCTTCAGCATCTCTAATAGCTAATAGAAGTTTTTAATCTTCATTTGAAATGCCAAAGTGGAAGAAAATCAAATGAGAAATGTTACGATACTAAATTGAGGTAAGTGAAATTTGTAGTTTTAAATTAGTTTAATAGTTCAAATAGATAGTTCAAGGTATGTAGATGATAAATATGAAATTTATTTGAGTTAAGGAAGAAAAATATTAGTGGATTAATGAAGTGTAATTTTTGGCCATGGTAGGTTCAAGAGAAGGTGAAGGTACTTCCAAAGGAAAGGATAAGGAAAAGGAAGATTAGGAAGGCCTAAACAAGAAATTAAGGTCAATGATTCCAAAATCTATTTATTTTCATTAATTAAGCATGATTTAAGGTTATGGAAAATTAAGAATTTTATGTGTTTTGCATGAAATTGCTAATTAATACTTAAATCATGATTAATGAATTATTAAAAGTGAATTAAAATCGTTAATTTCAATTAAACAAATTAATTAGTGAAAATTGTAAAATATGACCTTATAATATGAAAATTGAATATTAAGGAATAAATACATTTTAGTGTAATATTATGATACATAATGAATGTATTAATTAGTGAAATGAATAATTAAAAGGTGAAAGAAAAATAAAGGAGAAATTAATATTTTTCTTGCTAATTAAATGAAAATTTAGTCATGAAATGCAAGAAAATATGATTTTAAGTGTGTAGAAATTTATTGGAAATTTTTAAATAATATATTGAATATTTTTCTATTTATTGATTATATTATGCATGAAATGAAAAATAATGAATAAAATGTATTTAGTGAGTTTATAACTTAATTGATTATCCATAATAAAATATTGATATATTAGAATAAAAAATGTGAAAAATTTTAGTAGTGATAAAATTGTTATGAAAGAATAAAATACTAAGTGATTAATAATGTAAAAATAATGAACTTTATGAATTTAATAGAAATTGAATTAAATAAATAAAATAATACCCTTAGTTATTTTTCTTATGGTTAAATCTAGTACATGATATAATTGGCTAGTCATAGGGACATCATTACTGCAGTGCAGATCATGACGACTCGTTTATATAGGTCAATGATGGTCTACTACACTGATAGTGATTCAATGAATAGTATACAGTGCAGTGCTCAGGTAATCTTTTGGGATTACTCTTCAATGTAGTGGACTTTTAGATCCACATCTCATGTATCTGGTCCGAAGATTTTCTATCGGATGGAAACTATGGGCAAATTTGAATAAAAGTAGTAATAATGATAGAAGTGAAAAATAAGTGAAAGATATGATAAAAATGAATAAAGTAAAAAAATATGAGAAAAATAATAAAAATGAAAAATATGATAAAAATGACATAAGTGATAAATTTTATAAATATGATAAAAGTGATCATGCTAACAAAAGAAAAAAAATACTAAAATTGAAAAATGAAAAATAAGTGGAAGATAGATACTAAATTGTGGAGTAAAAAGAAATAAATAAATAAATGGAAAATAAAAATGTAAGTAGCAAAAGTGTAAATAATATATAGTTAGTGACATAATTATAAATAAATAGAAATGTAAGAATTAAAGTGAAATTTGTAGCTAATTAAATAAAGAATTGAAATAAATAAACAAAGAAGAAGAAAAGAATGGTTAATTTAAGAAATAAAGTGAAAACGGACTAAATTGAAAGAAATTGAAAGTTAAAAAAAAAAGACTAATTGAAAAATATTGTTAATTAAATAAAGATATTAAATAGTGAAATAAAGGTAATTAAAAATAAAGTATTGATAAAAAGAATAATATATTAAAAAAATTTGAATAGTATATTAAAAATATTATTGCATGTATAATTGCATAAAAAAATAGGTCAGTGGAAATTTTTAGATTAGTAATCACCACTGGGCATATTAATGCTCAACACTTAATTATTTGACTGCGTACAAGTAGTAGCAGGAGCAAGTGTACAAGTTTTGAGAGCTAACGGAAGATAAATAATAGTAGGTTAGTACCAAGAATGACATATATATATATATATGTGTGTGTAGATATGGTGTTGTACAAATAAATTTATGTACATATTTTGATAAAAAAAATATTTATGAATTATTAGATGTGTAAAGAATGAAATGTTTAATTGTAGTTGAATGAAAAATGATATTTGTGAATTATTATATGTGTGTTGTTGTGCCCAAAAATGGGCTACGAATTGTTTGCATTGCAGTGTGGGTAGTTAATATATAGTCGTTATGCTGTTGAAATTTCTGAAAAATAAAAAAGATTAATTAAGTGATAATAATAGTATGATCATTAAATTAAGTTATGAAAAAAAAAATTGGCACACATCGACTATAATTGTATTAATTCACATAACGTACGTATAAGATAATTGTTATAAGGGTGTTACAGGTAGCTTGCGTCTGAGTACTACTGGTAATAGATGTAGCTCTAGAGTAGCTTGTGTCTAAATACTACTGGTAATAGATGTAGCTCTGGAGGGTTCAGCCCTCCTATGTGATCCACCCTATATAATTTATGTTTTATCCTTAACTCCTACCATGAGGCTATTCTGAGTAGAAATGACATTTATTGTATAGCTCCACACTAATAGCAGATGAAATCAGCTGAGTAAAACTGACATGCTAGAGTACAGTCACAAAGTCATCTATCTCTGTATTAAGGACATACTCAAACCTTCTGAACTTGTCTCTCTCACTCGTGATCATCTCTGAAGCTTATTTACTCAGTCGAGTAAACTCTCTCTAGTACTATGTCACTGTCATCTTGCCCTGCATGAGGCTCAGAAACTCCATTTACTTTTCATTTATGTAAATCAAAGGAACGTATTACTCTTTGAACTTAGTTACGAAGAAGTCTCATGTCATTGGCTGAGAGACCTCTGGTTTCAGCAAAACTATTTTCTACCAATCATAAGCATCTTCCTCCAGTAGGGATATGACATATTTGGCCTTTTGATCAGTGGTCACCTCAAACTCATTGCAAACCCTCTTTATCTTCTCTATCCAGTACTATACAACAGCATGATCATCATCCTTCATTCCCAAAAAATCAATAGCTCCAAACTTGTGGAACTTGTCTAGCTGTACCCTAGGCTTCAATGGTGGAGGTGGAGGAACTAGTATTGGTCGTGGTGCAACTCTAGCAATCTGCAGTAATAAACATGTCATCTCCTGCATCAAAATAGTCTAGCCTTGATCAACTTGATCTGAAGCTTGCTGGTTAAGGACCAGTACTGCACCTGGACCCTAAACACTAGCTGCACTGGGCTAGTTTGGTGCTCTAGTATGTGGAGAGTTATGACTCTCAGCCATGTCGTTCGATTCATATGCTATCTCACTCTAGTCCTACAAGTTGATAAATAAGTAACCCAAGTTAGAGTCAAACGAGACACATGTATGCACACATGATAACTCTATAATCCACTTAGCTCTAAAATCACCTAAACCTAAACTCGGATACCACTAAAATATAACACCTTCTGTACAGCAGAGCAACCCCACTATGCAGACTAATGTCACATTACTGAATCTATATAATCTTATTATGATTTAAAATTTTTTCTAACTCATATCAATTTATTTGTATAATGTGCATTTTATAATAACCAAATTTTATTTATTACATAAATACTCATATGTATCTGAATAATAACCATAACAGAATTAATAACCAGGTTGGGCAACATCTCACCCTTATTACAAAATTCATCCTTATTAATAATAAATAAATTCAATTATATGTCCTTAAAATATGTTCTAAATATCTATATTTATCCCATATCATGATGAATAACAAATGAATGAAATAAATGATATAAATGAACAGACCCAATGTATGTCAACTCTGACTGGCTTGATATTCTTTTCGAGTCAACTCAACTATCCCTCGGCTTCAAACCTCTATACAGGGAAATCCACACACTAAGTTACTGAAAGCTTAATGGTATATATTAAGTATTAAAATTCTAGCATGCATTCACAAATTAACGTAGCATTCATATAATGGTTGTTGCTATGGAAAAAAGGGAACTAGGAGAAAAAAAAAAGAGTGGTTTATTTAGGGTCTAAAATGAGAAACTAACTTAAAGGCAAACTAGCTCAAAATCAAATTGTTATATCATAGACAATAACCAAGTTTATTGTATTATACACGTCATTCGTTTACAAAAATGCACATTTTTACGAAATTGGATTTTTGAAAGTTAATAAATATAAAATAGATTCTTCAGTTATAACTTACAAGTTAATCGTTTTTTAATTTATAAGTTCATCAATTATAACTTACAGCTTTATCATTTTGAAGTTCATTATTTAGAAGTTACGGGTTCATCATTTACAATATACAGTTTCATCAATTATAATTTACAGCTTCATTATTTTTAACATGCAGGTTCATCATCTAAAAGCTACATATTTATCATTTAAACTTATAGGTTCATCATTTAAAACTTGTTGTCTCATCACTTACAAGTTCATCATTTATAACTTGCAAGTTCATCCTTTTGAACTTGTATGTTCATCCTTTTGAAGATACATATTCATTATTTATAATTTACAGATTCATCATTTAGAATTTGCAGATTTATCATTTATAACTTACTGTTTCATTTGTAATTAAAAAATTTATTTTGAGAGATCGATAGTTATAGTGTCATTCCTTTTAACATTGAAAAAAAATCTAATAACACAGTATGGTCGATACTTACAGTGATGATCATACTGTTTATCATATGTCATACATCATCATTCACACTAGCGACATTTGTATCCAAACACTATCCCCAATTTGTTATATAAATAGAATTGCATAAATTGGTATTTTTTTCACATATTTAAGTAAAAAGCCTCAAAAACTTCTCCCCAAAATTAACAAGCTTAAAAAACCCAAAAACAAATCCTTTTTAATTAAATGAAGGAGAAAGGGAATGAATAGGTTGTAGCCTTTCTGTTGATGGGTGGCAGTTTCATAGATTGTCTAAATCTGTAACGAGAGATAGACATAAAAAGAGACACGTATATGAGAGAAAGAGTTGTTTTAAATATTATATAGATTAAGAATATTAATTTTCTATTGACTGTATTACCCTTCTCTTACTGGATAATTCGGTAATTTGGGGAATTTACGCGTCTATGACCGGCTCAAGACAACGATATATTTTGCTTTTGTTTCCTAATGACGAATTTATATGAGTAGGAATTCCAATTCTAAGGATTTCTTTTCTTTTTTATTATTTGTGTAAGGCTAATTTGGTAATTCTACATAAATTGAATTGGAGCTGAGGTTGTGTTTAGTTGCACATGGTAACGAAAATATTTGTGTTTTTTTTTTTTTATATTGTGAAAATATTAAAACAATAATTTGGTGAAGAAGATGTTGATAGATGTCACTAAAAGGAGCCTGCAGATATCTCCAATAATTATGAGAAAAACACTTTTGTTAAAAAAATATATTACATTTTAATTACATGTATCTAAAATGTTTCAATAATATTTTGAAAGGTGTTTTCTCTTTTTCATAAATATTTTAAAAAAAAAAAACAGAGAACAAACATAATAAATGGAGGATCCTCCATTTACATGGCTTATATTTTTCTAGTTTCTTATTAGAATGAGAATCTAAACTATTTAATATTTTAGATGCTCAATTTATTTCTATTTAAATAGGAATTAAGAATAATAAGTGTTTATTGTGTTTGGTTAAAATGTATATGCGAATTGCTATTTTAAAATTGTTGATGAGATTCTCAATTCACTATTAATTAATTGTACTTAATACTCCTACTAATGGTATATAATGCATTCCATCTCCCTACCACATTAAAATAAATAAGAAATTCCAACAACTAATACCCGATAATATGGTTATCAAATGGAACTATTATATTATACAGTATCATATTCAAATTTAATTTGATTAAAAATTTAATATTCAAATTCAATTTGAACTTTGATTAATTTTTTTAATTGTTTAAAACTCAATTCAAAAAAATACTCCACAACAAGAAAACTTACATTTATCAACAGAATAACAACGAAATTGATGTTAAAAATTTGAAGAAAATTATCAACTAATTACCAACGTATTACTAATAAAAATTTTATCAACGAATTTGTATCTGTTGATGAATGTTGCGTGCCTCTTTGCCACCAAATTTGCTAACTGACTTTACGAATGTACTATTTTTTATTGGTAATCTATTGTTATTTTTTACAATTACCAACTGAATATTATATTGGTAAATCCATAAATGCCAACGAAAAATAGTTTGCTAGTAAATACCAACGGATATATATGTTGGTATTTACCAACAGACACTTTTCATTGCTATTTATCAACAGATTGTCTTTTATTGGTAATTACTAATATATTGTTTTTCGTAGTTAATCTGTTGGTAATTATCAACAACATAATCCATTGGTATCAATGTCTAGATTACTTGAATTAAAATTAATTAATTATTTATTGATCAATTTAATAAATTGAACCATAATTTGAGTAAAATTAGTCAATTAAATCTAAGTTTAATCAATTGATTTCTAATTTAATAAATATAAATACAATTAAAGTTAGTTTTCAGTAAATAAATCAATCGAATATTAATTTATGTCAATTTAATTAAATTAATTAACATAATCCAAATTTTATCGAATTTAATCAAATTATTTAGTTGAATTTGAATTTAATCAATTGATATTTAATTTAAAAACAATTTAATCACTTTAAATTTAATTTATCAATTGAACTCTAATTGAATCAATTTATGTTCAATTAATAAGTTGAACTATAATGTAATCAATTGAACCCTAATTTAATTAGTATACAGGTTCGTGGTTTCTTGTCTAAGTCATTCTTTTCTTTATCTTCTCCTCTCTCTCCTTTTCAATTGTTAGTAACTGGATATGCTCAGCATATTATAGTTTATCTGGATGCTGGGATTTTCTGTCACATTCCCCCAGTCTTAATTTGTTCACTTTCATCTAGATTCTTAGGTTTCAATTTTTCCATTAGCATTGTGATAGAGAATGCTCATATGATAATTTTCCAGAACTCTGAGATAAGTCTACTGTTGTGGCTTGATTAATGTGATTTGTATGCGTGCTTGTGTCTATAGATTATTTTTGCAAAAGTTCAATGTTCAAATAATATTGATGGAAAGTGGAACCACTGGGCTTAATGTACATTTATGGTTTGAGAGAAAGATCAGTTCTTTTCCAGGTGGAGAACATTTAGCTAACGCAATAAAAAATAATACATGTAGTTCTGTGCTATTCAAGGTTTCCAGGAATTTGTCATTGTTCTATATCTTTGTTGGATAGCTAAGAAGTAGGCATATAAAGACCATCGATTCATTTGTATGATTTGGAGTCTGACTAGGCCAATGATTTAATTGAAATTTGTCTTATTTTCTAAATTGAGATAGAATATTACTTTCATGGACCAACAATCAAATCAAAACAAAGCACTAATTTAGAGTTAGAAAATTTCACGATGAGCTAAAGACTTTAGGTGCAAACACAAGGATAACTACTAATGTCTAATGGTGAGCAAAATATGAAAAATGAAAAAAGACTTCTGGTTAGGTATGGGTTGGACATGCTGTTTTTGAGGATTTTTACATAATTTTTTTCCTTAAAAAAATTACAAAAAATCTAGTTCTAGCATAATTTAATGCTTCTTTAGGGATTTGTACCAATATAACAAATTTAAAGTTGTATTCCAAAAACGAAAAATGCCCGTTTTTATTGCATCAATATTTGATAGTAGATCAACTTTCTCATAATCTTACATGTCACCTTTTCTTTTAACTTGTGGACTAAATTGAGTAGGACCCAAGTGTGTAATATATCCTTTTACATTTTTCTTTCTCTCTAGTTATGATGTTTATGACCTGTTTATAATCATCAGTTATGAAAGTTACATATAAGTTAAATTTTCTTTCTTGCTTGATAGTCCAATTATATATTCGAGGATTGTTTTCAATTTGATAGTTGGGCAGAAATTGTTATCATCAATGATTATGAAATTTTACCTTCATTAGTTACACACATTTATATGTAAACACATGTTGGATAGCTTGACTGTTTGTATGGCACTCAAGAGGCACTTAGTGGTTTAACAATCATTTTACTTTGTTTTAAATTTTAATTTTTTTGTTAACTCTAGACTCTAGTCAAGTTAAACAAAATGATTTAGGTGAATTCTTATATATATATTCAATAATAATGACATCAATTGTCAAAATATAAAAAGAATAAAAAATTATGTAATTAAAATTTAAATGAATAATGAGATGTAAACACGTGTCTTTGTATTAACTTAGACTTCGCCCTTGATGTTGTTCTTAGAGATACGCCTGCTTCTTTTGCCATCGTCAAATTCTTCGCCCACTGGTCAGTTCTCTAATTCTTTAAGGAACTTTTTTCTTTCACTATTAATCTATAATTTGATTTTCTCCCTATTTGGTAGTGAAGTTTGAAACTTTTATGTACGTTGAATTTTGGTCACCTTCTTTCTACGTTTTGGAGTTGAGAGCCATACTTATACTCCTAAGAATGACATAAGAACTTTGCAATGTTAATCTTGTTTAGATACTTAAAACCTGGTGTATTTATTTTGATATATATGGGTATCAACCAAAGTAATCAATTGAGTTGTAGGGCTGAAAAAAATAGTAAAATTGATGTTAATGTTTCAATGTCTCAAGAAGTGATCCTTAATCTTTAATTTGCCAGTATAAATTGAAGTGATAAAGTTTTTAGGTGTAGGATTTACCAAATGCTTCTTTGGTATTTCTCCGATTTTGTTGATAATTCCTTTGGGGCTTTATTATTCCCTTTTTGGTTGATTGATCTAGTGACTCCACTTAGGTCACCTTGAGACTTTCTGTTATTAACAAAGAGGAATTTGTTTGGATTGGGATGTACATTTATTGGCTCAAGTTCACAGGTACTTTGTTGTGTAATGTACCTTAGTTATGGAGTGGTGTCGTAGACAATTTTGCTATGGTTTTGGTATTGTATCATTGGCAGAGACTTTACTGGAGAGCACTAGATTTGTTGAAAACTCCACCACTGCACTCAAAAGGTATGGTGAATATTATCCTTCTCTTTGACTAGTTGACTGAATTTTTATCTTTTCTGAAATTCAATTATTTATTTTTCCTTTTCTGGTTGAATAGGCAATGTAACAATGAGATGTTCATGGCATGATATTGTGGCCCTTGCAAGAGGTATGTTAGGCATTCACTGGTTTTCATCATTTTTTCGAAGTTAGGCTTGCATAGAAATTAAAAAGTGAAACTTCTCCTTCTTAACCAATTTTCCTATTGCTCAATGATTTTCTTAGAATATGACTTGGGCCTATTGAATTTATGAAGCATATCCCATTAATTTATTTTATATATATATATATATATATATATATATATACATGACTGATTAATTTATTTAGTTATTGATTAGTTAATAGAGTTAGCGTATAGTTAATGGTTGTTATTCAGTTTAGTTGTTTAGTTTTACTTGGTCAGTAATATTCAGTTACACAATTGTACTTAAAACCTCGAGCTAGCTAACAACACATTATTCAACCATGAGATTTTCTTTATTCACAGTTGCTATTATAATTTATTCACCCTTTAATTAGTTAAGATAAAACTTAAACTTGTTTCTTCAAAAATAAAATAACTAACTGAATAACAACCATTAAAACCAAAAACAATCAAGAGCAAATACAGTTAACAATCGTAACGTGCATAGTGCCTTACAAATTAAGCCTGAGGTTTTATCATTCTTAATCAAAAACAATCAATATCTCCCATTATAGTTGGAATTGGTAATGCATCACCACTCTCATACCATCTTCCTGTCCAATTGATGTTTTATTGAAGTGCTAGTTCACATCATCCTCTCCTATTGAATTCTGGTATTTGTAGTTTACTTTTGGCCTCAACTTGGATATATAGAATATTATGTGACATATGGAGACATGCATGTGCTTGGTTTGAATTTGTCAACTTTCTGAAACAGAAACCGGTCATATTGTATTTCATTTTTTGTTCTTTCTAGGTTTTTATAACTATACAATGTTTATTTCCTGTTTACATCCTCCAAGTTGCATAGCTGCATTTGCCAATTAATCCATTTCTGAGTCATACTATTTAATTTTTGGGCCATCATGAGAAGATATAACATTCTAACATAGTAGTTCTTATTAGAAGCAAATCCAAGAAACTAGTTCTTTATTTTGGCATTGGACTTTGTTTATCAGTCAGGCACACAATTTTTACTGTTTTTTTGTTGCAGAAGGTCCTAGTGGATCTGGAAAAACTAGCCTGGCTCATAAAATGGCAAATATTGTTGGTTGTGAAGTAGTTTCCCTTGAAAGCTACTTTATATCTGAACAAGTGAAGGATTTTAAGCATGATGACTTTTGCTCTCTGGATATATCCTTGCTTGCAAAGGTAAGACTTTAATCATGCAAATTTTATTGAGATTTGCTATGCCATTGCTGATGGTAACATGTCTTCTTTAGTGGTCTTTTTATCAAGCTTAGTTGGAAAAACTGAAATTTGTTTTAGTATAAATTTTGGAACAAAGGAAATAATAGATTCATATAGTCAAGTTTGTCTCATTGTTTTGATAGAATTTTCTATAATTGTAGTCATCAGTGTTAAATTCCTCAATTTACATTTGGGTGCTATCAATTCTTATCCTTGAACTCAGTTTCCATATGGCATTTATCAGTATCTTTTGCTACATAATATTGATGACATGAGGAATGGTAGAAGAACTAAAGTGCCCATATTTGATTTGGAGACTAATGCTCGTAGTGCCCTGCTTTCTATTATGTAATCTTGTTGAGGAATGGCGCATTCATATTTTTGCATAAAAATATATGTTTTTTATTATTTATTTCCATAAATCTACTCATCAAGACTGGCTTGATGAGCTGAAAATGATTGTGAATTGACAGGTTTGGTTGTTCAAGAACACTCCTAGCGAATTATGTGCAAATTAAAGTGTCTCACATCGTTTTTTGATAAATACAATTTTACACTAAATTCGCTCATTCAAAGGGTGGATTCTGTGCAAATGAAAGTGACACTCCGTTTGACATATTCTGTCTCATTACATGTTGAAATTACTTTTTTAAAAATATTGTTTTGTAAAAAAAAAATTTATTTTCACATTGTTTAGATAAATAACTCAAGGCCTTTAATTGAAAAGGAAATGAAATATTGATTTTAAAAAAAAATTCCCTATTAATTATTACTATTATTAGTAATTTTTTTGAATAAATAATTATTATTAAATTCTTTCATTTTTTTTCCTGGTAAAAGACGTAATTTTGATTATTAAAACTTTGTCATAAAAGTTTGAATTCCTTAACTTTTGGTAATTTGCTCAGAAAATTAAAGGTTGAAATATTAGTGTATCAAATATTTTTAAAAAGTGTCATGACTATTTTTTTTTTTTTAATACTAATCGTTCTTGCAGAGCTACTCCTTCATTTTGAATATACAAAGGGGAGTTTAATTTTGATTTACGAATAAGTAATCTATTATCATTATTATTGTTATTATTATTATTCTTTGGTTTCAGTACTGTGCAATCTTTTTTAATTTGGTCTCTAAAATTTTTATTGTATATATTTAACTCAATTTCTTGTTTTATGTATATATAATCCCTATGATAAACATCGTTAATATAATTTGATAAAATATTAAATGAAATTAAGTAAAATGTAATCAAATTGCAGCAGACAGAATGTAAAGGCAAGGCAGGATGTGAGATATTGGGAAAAGTTAAACAAAATCTACTGTCCAAACATAACATCAAATTATTTAATTTGCCCCAAATTGATGCCTTGCTTGACGGGCATACAGATAAATGTTGCACATTGGCAGAAATAAATTAAAATAAAATAAAATTGTACAGGCAGGATATGAGTATTGGAGGAAGTTAAATAGTCTACAGTGACCATACATCATTTAACTTGCTCCAATTCTCACATAGTGCCCAGACATAAAGTTTTAATGGACACAAATCTATAAAAGTATTGGAGGGAACTAAAGAAAAAAGAAAAGAAAATGTCAATTTTCACATAC
Source organism: Triadica sebifera (assembly GCA_023653625.1). Classification (NCBI taxonomy): domain Eukaryota; kingdom Viridiplantae; phylum Streptophyta; class Magnoliopsida; order Malpighiales; family Euphorbiaceae; genus Triadica; species Triadica sebifera. The sequence continues at coordinate 3,682,166 of CM042899.1, read as the reverse complement.
TACATCTACAAATGGGTTCAAGAGACTCTTTCCTCTCCCCTCTTTGCCTTGGCAAAGCATTTGTTGGGGCATCAAAGCAGCCGCAGCCAAGTATTTATAGACAGTTTAAGAACAGCAACACAATATATTCATGAAGATACAGTATAATCTTTAAGAAATGCATGATTAGCATTCTCATAGATTGTTACAAGTGTCAGAAACTAAGGACCAAAGGAATTTTTAACTCTATTAAATCTGAATAGCCAAATTCTTTGAACAGAGGTAAGCATATAAGTCAAATTTCTGTCAAATTCTTTGAACAAAAGTAAGAAAAGGGTAAAAAGAGAAAACGAAAGGAGAAAAATGGACGAGGCACTTAGCATTCTCTCAACAATTTGTTGGTCATGGAAGATAGAGTATGGAGGGAAATGTAATTTTAGACTAATGTCGAGCATACAATTTTCATTGGTTAATAGCATAATGAGATAATGAATAATGGAGAGAAATGTGAGTATACCGTGCGTGCAATTTGATTAGTTAATAGGATGATAGAAGATGGATCTTGAAGGATGAAATATACTTTTGAAGAAATTAAACATATTTCCATGCAATTTGATCGGTTAATAGGATGGTGGGAGATGATTATGGAGGGAAATTAAGCATATAATTTGATTGAATGATAGCATGGTGGGAGATGAATTATGGACAGAAATGCATGCATGCGACTTTATAATTATAGAATGGTGAGAGGAAATATAGATGAAAACTGCATATGAAATTTGATCGGTTAATAAGAGGGCGACACATTAATGATTAATAAAAGAGTAGGAAATGGATTGTAGTGGGGCGTGTTTTTTGAAAAAACAAAATTGAAAGCTTTTGGAAAGGAATAAAAAATTTATTTTATCACATTTGTATAAATTCTTTTAATGAACATAAATGATTTTCTTTCTATCATTATTTTTCTTCTTTTTTTTTTCTTGAAAATAACGATTCATAATCCTTTCAGAACTTAGTAACCATAAACTACCAGAAAATGTAAAGATATATTTATCAACATTTTGTTAAATTCCACAGATTGATTTCTAAACCAAAATGGTCGTCGCTGCAAATGAAAGTAATGCAGAAAATTAAGCCTACTCTTATCATCTTCCTTTTAAGGTGAAAATTTGCCAAAATTTGCATAGAGCGCGACATCAATTATCTTCATGACTCCAGCAGCACCATGCATCAACACAGACATGATGCTACTGCAATCCACATAAGCTCCATCATTTGTGGAGACACCCTTGAGAGCATTGCCTTTAGTCCATCACCTTAGCTGGTTTTTATCCCAACGTAGTTGCACATATTTCCTGATGTTCAAATATATTTCGGGCCAACAACAAACTTGGCAATGAAGAATCCAATTGTGTCGATGGAAGATGATGGATCGAACCTTTGAACAAGTTGTTCTTCACCAGGTCTTAACCACTCCCTGTGGAGACAAACACTACAATAGATTAGCTGCCAAAATCCAAATTCAATGCCTTGATAATTTTACTGACAGGTTTCTGACAGAAGAATTAGGCAAGACGCCTGAGCACAAGCATTTCCCTATCTACAGATTTATTGCTATAAAGAAGAAAATTATAGTACCAAATTTCACAAGCATTCAAGTATCATTAAATTTTTTTTAAAAGATAAAAGAATTTTTGCTAGAGTTCCATTTATCAATATGCAAATTAATGTCTGATAGAATCATTAGGCAGTTCATAAGTTGAAATCTAATGAGTTGGAACATCTTTTAGAATTTCCTTCAGACTTAATTCTAGAAGCAACATAATTTTCCCCATTCTTTCATTGTAGATGAACATCATCAAAAGCAAGAAAGCTGTTAATTCAGTTCTTCTCAAGCAAGAATCAAGTGCTTTTAAACCATCTTGCGTGCATAAATTAAAATATGATGAGCACATCTAACACAATTTGAATATCTAAAGTAGGTTGACAGATCTTTCAATTCCTCGACGAGGCAATATTTGCAGATGCATTATCAAAACCCGCTGGAAATATTTTTTAGCTTTAGCCGAATTTGTTCAAAATAATATTAATCATTCTAAAAATTTTATAAGCAGACTTTCAAGAAAACACGAAAGGCAATGATCATTTTTGTATATATCCAATCATTATCAATCTGATAACTACTCATGCCCCATATGAACGGACTTCCCTAAAATCATTACAAATATCAAAACATAATGAAACACAACCATCCAAATTAAGAAACAATTTGACCAAATCACTTTTTGCTTTTTTTAAAAAGGTTGTAAATGTTCATGCGAGTGATTCTAGAAATGTTTAATTTGTAGATTAAAAATATTTTGACAATAATTAACAAAATCAACATTTTCATTAAAACTAAAAGGAAAATATCAAATAAATATTATTTAGCCAAATCATTCATATTTGTTTCATCAGTAAAACAAAATAATTAAGGTAGAACTAGCATACCTGAGAATTTGAGTTTGTGATTTTTCAATACCAAGTTTTGAGCATGTTTAACATCCCATTTCGACATTTAACAAATCCATATATTGTACAATGATTACATCTTATTTCATAGGCTCCATCATCAAAATACTTTGTGAAGACATCGAATTTGGATTTTTTTTTTCCTTTTTACATCTTTCATATTTGGTTGTTTCATCTTGACTTCAATGTGCTGACTCTCATGTATTAACATATGATCATGTAAATAACCAATATTTTCATAAATGTTAATGTTAACTTGCTCTTGGCTAAATTGGGCTTTCTCTGCGTTGGCCTTTCCCTTGTTACCCTTGATTGATATAAAGGTTCAACACTAGATACTTTTTGTAGTTTAATAATAATAATAATAAGAGTAGGAGATATGCAGGGAATTGATTAAATAATTAAAAAAGAATTGGATTTGAATCAAATTAATGGAAAATAGGAAAATAATAATACGTAGATTAGAAAATTGAGAATTGAGATTCTTTGCAAAACATTTGATACTGAGACTTGGGAGTTAAGAGTTTGAAAGGATTAGAAAATATAGAAAATTTTTATTATTGTAGAGTACTCATAATTTTTTTATTTCTCAAAATACCCTCAAAACTAGCTGCTACTATGTTGTTATTTTAGATAAAATTGTAAAATTACCATCTAGCAAAAAACACTCGATCCACTTTTAGGCCAAACGGTCACATGAATGTGATCTCAATATGAACTTTTTCATTTCTCGGTTCAGATTCCAAACCAATTGGTACTAGCAACCAGTGCAGTACCAATTTGTGGAACCCCTGGTTCCAAATTCTGATCTAGAACAGGGTTAGGCTTGCTCTGTAGATCAGAATTTTTATTTCCTTCCACGCATAAAAGACCAATATTTTGCAAGTTTCCAATATGTAACTGATTTTTTGAAAAAGGAGATGAGAAAAAACAATAATAATAATAATAACACAAAGCAAAGCATTAATGAGCGATAAAATACTTCATAAAATGACAAACCCTATTAGAAAGAATTTACTATATGGAAACTAAAACAGTGCTAAAGACTTTGTCAAATGAAAGAATTGAAGCACTTACTCCACATATCCATCAGGAAATTCAAAACCACCAAGAAGACCAGGTCCTCCAATTTTTGGGTGCTGAAATTAAAGAGCATATTCAAGTGCAAATCAAGAAAATATTCACGTTTCCAAGTGCACACATTATACAGATATGCCTTTCAATTTGCTGAATACAGAGTTCCCCAAATGCTTCTAAAGCAAGTGGCAAAATATGAGGACCATAAATATAATAATATCAATTTAGTACACATGATTTTTTAACCCTCTTTAATCCTTTAAATGATTATATGTCTTGGCATCCCATATAATAAACTTTGCCAGTTCGCTTTTAATAGAGAAAGAGCAAGTCTTAGGATTCAAATCAATCTCAAACAAGTTTGCGAATGTATATGATATGTATTTGAACTGACAGTTTTAAGAAACCTTTCACAGTTGCACACTTTGCATGACCATTATAAAATAAATTGTGTCACCAAAAAGAAGACCTTACACAGATCCATACCATTACAAAGTATAAAGCATTTCAAGAAATTCGTATCATACCTCAGAAGCCTCCACAAACCTCACTAGAGTTGAAGTGACAAAATAAAAGGTGGAAAACAATAAAATTATGCGGCTAGATGATATTTCTCAGATCTCACTTAAGAAACCATTTCAGCAGCTATAAATTATCATATTTGTAAAACTATGACCCTTTTTTGTTTAAATGTAGAGTACAGCTGGTAGCTGATTTATATTAATGTTTGATAAAACTAATTAAGTTATTATTTTTAAAATATAAAATCACCAATTGATATATAATTGGTGTAATTCAAAATATATATTTTTTAATACAATGATTATTTGATATAATTATTTATTTTAATAATTAAAATAATTAAAATATGTCAATAATAAAATATAATCGATTATGAATAAAAATCTACATAAATGTATATTATATAATTTATGAATATAATTAATTAATTTAATATATTTTTAATGTAATTTTTCTCTTTTATAATGGCATTGAAGAAGGTGCGGTTGAATAGTGAAAATGGTGGAATATAAATGGTGGCGGATGATGGAAAATATCAAAATTAAAAAAAAAAATGATGTCTTATATTTTGAACAGACTAATTTTGTTTTTTGATTAAAAAAAGCTCCAAAAATAGAGGTTTTTTCAATCAGTAACTGATAGAGACTAGAATCAACTACTAACTGCTAATTGGAATCTTTACCAAACACATTTAAAACAGTTGTTGAGTACCAAACAGCTATTAGCTACTCCAAAAAACTAAACCAAACATCCTCTAAAATTTATAAAATTCATAAAGGATGATCAATAAGGCAATCAACTATATATAAAAGTACAGATATTGCAATTTATTTTATCATATATTACTACCCTTTCAAATTTAGGCAATGAATGCAAAAAATTGAAAAAGACATGAAACTTCAAGAGTATAACCTGTGGTGCTAATGAAAGGAACTTATATCTGTCCAAAGCATATCGTACTAGTGCTTCATTCTCACCAGGGTTTATTGTGCATCTGCAAAAGTTAGGTAAACAAAAGTTACAACGAAAAAATAAGTTGTTCAGTTTAATGCTTGTTGACATAAAATAAGCCTAATATATGTTTAGCTCCTTGTATTTGCCACCTTTTGTCATTTTATCCCATGTTATCATTTTTGGTACAAACCACCCACTGTAACTTTTTTTTTTATTTGTTACAATCAGCCCCCCAACTCCTCATTTTACAGTTCGATTAGCCTCATTAATCTGACAAGATACTGATGTGGCAGGAGTGTGGATGATCACCAACTCAATTGTCATATCAGATTAATGATGCTAATTGTACCCTAAAATAAGGAACTGAGGGCTGATTGTGACCCAAAAAATAGGTATACGTGCAATTTGTACCAAAGATGACTGCAAGGATCGACGTGGCCAGTAAAGGACACTATGCATATATTAAGCCTATAAAATAATTGAAATTGACAATGCATAATCAAAACAATTTCAGGAGCAACAAAATGATATTGAATTTTTTTTACTCTAAATTATATAGCAAAAATGGACACAACTGAGAATGAATGAGATTTTTATCATGGATACTGACGTTGAATAAACAATAACTCCACCAGCACGAACTAATTTAACGGCTTGGTCAAACATTCTCCTCTGATACGTTGCATGGTTTCTCAAAGATTCTACAGTTTCCTGGAAAAATATGACAAAACAAATTAAGTTTCCACATGGAAAATAACAGTACTAAGTTAATAGCATCAAACATTCATTACATATAAAATCTTATGTGCAATAACGGTTATGCATAAACTAGCATAAAACTTCAAAAAGACAAAAGGATGAAGCAGTTTGTAAGACGAGAAAGAGGGAACAAAAACCGGACACGTTGGAGAGAGGTACACATCCATTTTAAATTCATTCGATGAATTTCATATATTACCTATAAATTACAAGGTCACTTGGATATGGAACAAAATCACTTCCCTTCCTAGAACTACCATCTCATACTCAGGTCAGTGCAAATATTATGAAACTATTTCCGTGCTAATTTACCATAGCCTAGTAACATGTAAAAGCCCTAATTACTATAAAACAGCTAAAAAATATTTGATGAAATAAAAACATTGCATGTGACATGAATAAAAATTTTCTTAGATAAGTGATAAGAGATCTTTTTCACCTAGGACTGGAATTGAGTTGCACAAATTGCAAAGAAAGCTTTGATATTTCTGTAAAATTAACACAAATTCCGCTGCTCATTTCTAATCCTAAACAGGAAGATTTATAATAGTTCTATTTGCAGTAGTTTTTTCCTAAATGAGAAATTATACATACTATCAAATAGAAGAATCACTAAACTTACTAAGTTCTTAGAATCAATAATCACATGAGAGCAATTCCCTAGTTTCAAACATACAGATCAAATTCATAATTTTTAAAAAAAAAAAAAAAAGACCGCTCTACCTCTCCAGCAAAAAGTCTAGGCCTCAAACCAAGAGCTGAACAGGGAGCATCAAGAAGAACTCGATCAAAGCTGTCAGGATAAAAGCCTTTTGAATTCTGAACCCTACCACCAAGGGACTGATTTCTTCCTGGCCCATTCCTCATTCTTCGCTTGTTCTTCCTGATATCAGCTTTGCTAACATAAGTTCCCTCATTCTCTTTTTCATTGCTAACTAAAATACCAGAAATTAGACAATTTTGTAATTACAGAGAAAAATACTTCCAAGAAGTTCATATCAAACATGAGAGAAAAAGCATGATAACCTTATCAAGTAGGAAACCAGATATGGGAATTGCATTGAAATTTTATAAAAGAGAAAAAGACCTACAACCCAAGTATGGTTTTAAGGATATGATATCCCCGGAAAGAAAATATGGATATTTCTTGTATTCCAGCATTCAAATGATATGCTGAATTTAAATCCATGAGAGCTCACAAGGTATGTGAATGAATTATGTTTGACATGTTAATCAATATCCCATCTCCTGGTGTCCCAATAAGCATATAGAAATCCATGACCTCAAAGGTACAAAATACCTACCAAACAACCCTAGAACAGTAGAAGATGTTTCCTCCTCAGGAAACTTCAGCGACTCAGAATTCTCAACAGTGGCGATATCATCAGATTCATTTCCACTACGAACAGCTTTGAGAGCATCCAACTTATAGGTTGTTATGCATGACAAGCCCATTTCAGCAGCCAACTTCTGAATATCCATCACCTATATATAACAAAGAAAATGAAAACATCTAAATAATAAATGTTCAAAGGGTATTCACAACCAGATATGTAAAACTATCAAAAGAGGAACAAGTGACTGCATAAAAAGAATCATGCAAAAAATAATTGTAACAAGAAAATCACTAAGTGTTAAGGAGATAAGACTAACTAAGCCTTTTAGTAAAAGCTTTATTAAAGTTATTGAAACTACAACTTAGAGGGAGAAAAATGGAAACATGGAAACAGAAAGCAGGAACTTGAGATCTATCAAATTTATAGAGGGAAACAGATCCGCAGATTGCATGGCTAATTTCTAGCTCGCTCTTGCCCTGCGTATGTTCATGTTTGATGAGGCTCCCACAGCTACAATTACAAATTTTAGAGGAAGAGAGAGAGCGAGAGGGGGGGTGTTTTAGAAGGAAAAGTAAAAAATAAAGAGCTATGAAAAGTCAAGCACATAAATAATAACTACCTGAAAAGGATACAGAAATTTTTGCTAATTTTTAAATTCAAAATTGTATTATAAAGGCTTATACACCAGAAAATCATTATTTTTTTCCGAATTTGGAAACCCACCCATTCTTTAGGAATTGCCAATTCTGATTTGTAATATAGGTATGATAAATGATTGTGCTAGGTACAAATACCTGTTTAATTATATGAGAAAATCAACTTCCAATAGTGTTGCTACAAAATGTTTAACTAGAATCATAGGCCACAAAAATTTATCAAAATGTTTGCAATTTTTTGTTATATTTATTTTTTCTCCTTGCAAATTGGTTTCGCATATGATTAAATGGATCCGGTGGGTTGGTTAATTGCCTTGTCAAAATTAATGAGAGTGAACAAGAATTAGATTTTTAGATACTGCTAAGCTCCATCTCAAAAAAAAAGAGGAGATGCAGCAGAAAGAAAATAGTATATTTAAGGGTAGTGCTGATATTTTTTAACACAAAAAATAAATTTTAGAACCCCTAGAAATTCAGCATATATTTATGACCACGACTAAATGGAAATTTAATAAACAGGAAATTATATAAATTACTGAAGCCACAAGATTTGCAAACTAGCTTAGTTATAGAAACCAGGTAGCCAACATCAAGCTTGACTTGGTAGGGGGAATGGGCCAATCAAGGGACTACATATTATTCTTGCTTGTGATTGTATTAAGCATGAATTACGTAGCTAGAAAGAAATGAATGTGAAGACATCCTATTATTATAGCTACTCTATTGCAGCTGTACCTTATTATGAGATCTGTCCGCTGCCACAATCTCACCTGCATCCTTCATAAGCAATGCAATTGCAGTTGTCTTCCCTCCTGGTGCCGCACACATGTCTAATATCCGTTCACCTTTTTGAGGATCTAAGACATAAGAAACAATGAAAATATCATGCAAATGTTAGGCTCACAATAAATGCTACACTTCCATAGAAAAGCAAAATCTTTTAGAAATAAACATACTTTGAGCCCAAACATTTTGAGTGAGTTGTGATGGGAGAGGGAGAGCATATGTTAAAAGGAATAATTATAAAAATATCATTCAACCACAAAATCTTTCCAATTCAACAATTTATTATTGGTCAATGCCAAAGATTTGAAAAGACACAAAGGGAAAATATTACACCAAGAGTGGTGACTGAGGTTACTTAAAATTAGTGAAAAAAAAATAAAATTAAATAAAAAAAAAAAGTAAAAGAGGATGCACCCAGTCAAGTGTAAAACAAATGTTACACACTTACAAGATTTATCATATTTTAATGCAAGGTAAACAAACTTTTAGACATAAAGTTTAGTTCATCTATATCATTTGGCCAAATTTTTTAATCAATTGGACATCTACTAGTTTAACTTTGAGAACTCTCTTGAATTCAACATTTGTTCATGAAGGAAAATAGAAAGCAAAATTTACTCTCTCGGCCTCTGCACTACTCCAGGCAATAATTTTTTTTTTTTTTACTTCTCCAAGTAATCAAGTTCCCCCACACAAAAGTACAATATCTCGAAGTAAATATTCTGTCAGTTACAGATCCAACCCAATCTGTATCTATAAATACTTCAATACTCTTTTGAATAGTCTTCTTAAAAAATAGACGTTTTCCAGGAGTAGACTTCAAGTATCTTAAAATTATGCATACTGCCTTAAGTTGTTTTTCATAAAGTGCATGCATGAATTAACTAATAAGTACATATCTAGAAGTCTGGTTTCTTATTTTTAAAATTTTAGAAAAAGTTGATACGGCTAAAAAGTATCCAAAATTAGAATACGGGAATATGTATATATATATATATAGATATATAATAATTTAAATTAAAAAAAGATCAAATTATAAAATTAAATTGATAAATAAAATAAAATTGGATAAAATATTTTAAATTACAAACTTAAAGTCTAATATTCAAACCACAAACAAATTATAAAATAATAATTCTAAATCCATTTAAACTGTAAATCAGCTCAAGTTTGCTATATAATCTCCATTGATTTTTGTCACCACCACAAATCATAGGCTTCAACTGTGGGTCATTAAGAGATAATTCTTCTAACTTCACCAAATCATTTTCTTCCAAGTTCATTTAATCTACACCTGTAATTTAAATGAAACCAGGATTATGAGTACCAATTTTTAAAGTAAATGATTCAAAAAAGATTTCATACGCATACCAATGTCATACCCAAAGGGTATGGGTATTTCTTCAAAAATGAAATGTGAGAATAACATAGATATGTACCCGAGTCCAAGCAATATAGCAAACTGTTGATTTTTCCTTAGTTCAGAATAATGGTCGTACTGAAGAGTCAATTCTTCTTTCCTTTGCTTATGATTTTTCTTCGCACAAATAATCATTTTCCAAGTTTGGTCACCTTCTATGAATCTATTGTCTATTGTTATAATATTATCATGTTGTGACATTATAGTAGGCTATCTTTTATTTTCAATTTCCAAAGATAGTTGTTCAAAATTCTGATTTTCAAATGTAAACCTAAACATAAGAAAAACATCATTGATAAAAAGAGGAGTTTCAATACATAAATCTTGGTCATTTGTTGTAGGTGCAATGGACTCAGAATCCTAAGAAAGAATTACATTATCTGAAAAGCGGGGATCCTCGTACATGGTGAATAACCAAATTCCAATTGAAATGAAATCTTTAGGATAAATCAATGCAATTTTGGTTAGACAATGTGTGGTTGATAAACAAGGATCGGACCTCAAAATAACAGAGGTCAAGGTCGGCCAGTGAGACGATGGGGGATAAGCTTCATCGTCGAGAGGGAAACAGCCCGGATCACCAGCTAAGGCCCCTAAATGACCACGGAAATTGTCGAGGTATTTGTGCAAATATATGGAATGATGAATTTATTTCTTCGTCTCTTTGCCAATAAATCAGAATTCTCTACGAGAATAGCAGAATAGTTGACAAATGAATCTTTCTTTACAAGTCTCCCCCTGAAAATGAATATTCTTAAAAGAGGTTATTTTTTTCAAAAAAGTGACATCTATTGTGACCTATGTTACTTCGACACTTCATTTTTGAAAAAGTACTCGTACCATTCCAATATGACATTGGTATGGATATAAAATTTTTACCAAATCCTTCACTTTAAAAATAGGTATTCATAATCCCAGTTTCATTTAAATTACAGGTGTAGATTAAATGAACTTGAAAGAGAATGATTAAGTGAAGTTAGAAGAATTATCTCTTAATGACTAACAATTTAAGACTATGATTTGTAGTAGTGACAAAAATTAATATAGATATATAGCAAACTTAAGTTGATTTACAGTGAATCATCATTTTATTATTTGTTTGTGGTTTGAATTTTAGATTTTAAGTTTGTGATTTAAAATATTTTATCCAATTTTATTTTATTTAGTATTTAATGTTATAATTTGATATATCTTTTAATTTAAATTATTATATATAAAAATTAAAATATTTACATTTATATGTGTGTGTGTGTGTGTAGACGTATTTCAGTACTCGTATCATAATTTTTGGTACTTTTTAGTCGTACCCACGTATCCTAAAATTTTAAAAATAAGAAACTGGACTTATAGATATGTATGCATGTCAGATATTCATACCTGAGTCCAAGCAACATGGATTGTGACAAAAAAAAATTGGTATTGGACTAAAACGTTTTTAGTCCTTCTAATGTAGGAAATAATCAATGAAAACACATTTTATAGCTTTGAGTTCAAGCTTTCCAATTTTCCTATATTCATAAACAAAAGTTGTACATTCAAATACTTTTAGAAGGAGATTTGCAGAAAGTCAGGCATGAGAAAAACTTTTTGTAAAAACTTGAAAAGGAATTTGAAATTGTAAAACTTTGAGGGCATTCTATATATTAAGTATGATGCCATTAAAACAGTCTTTTACCACAAATATTTAGGAACTTTAGTTGTAAAAATTAATGCATAAGCCACCTCCAACAAATGTCTATTTTTTCCTTTTAGCAACTCCATTTTTTTAGATATATCAATGCAAGAACTATGATGAATGATACCTTTTTCCAGAAAAAAATTTTCCAAGACCATATTGAAATACTTTTTTCCATTATCACTTTTGAAAACTTGTATATTGATTAGAAATTGAGTTTGCACCATATTATAGACATTTTTAAAAACCTTTTCAACTTGAGATTTTTCTTTCAATAGAAATACCCAATAAAGTCAAGTTTGATCATTAGTAAAAGTAATGAACCATTTCTTACCAAAATGTGTACTTATCTTATTAGATCCCCAAATATCATTGTGAATCATAGTGAATAGTTTTAATGGTTTGTATGGTTGTGAAGAAAAAGAAGTACGATGATCTTTTGCAAATTCAGATATTTCACAATGAAACAAAGATGGATTTTTATTATCAAACAACTTAGGAAATAAATGTTTTAAATATTTATAACTATGATGTCCTAATCTAAAATGTCATAGAATAACATTATTATTGGAAACAGAACTAGATTCAAAGCAGGTACTTATTTGGTGGGATTGTCGACCCGACTCAAAACCATCAACAAAGAAATAAAGTCTTTCACTTTGTCTAGCACTGTCAATCATCCTCCCTGAGGTCAAATCCCAAAACACACAGTGAGTTGGAAAGAAATTATCTTGACAATTTTGGTCACGAACTAGCCTACTAATAGATAACAGATTACAAGAGAGTTTGGGAACATGAAAAACATAATGAAGAGTAAATGATAGAGACACTACAATAAAACCTTTTTCCTGCAATAGTTGAAAGATAATCATCTGCAATTTTAATTTTTTGATTGCCTAAACAGACTATATGAAGAGAAGACTTGACAATCCAGTCATAAAGTCAATTGCACCAGATCAATGATCTAGGTATGATTAGATTTGACACTAATAAGAATAGTTTGCAAATAGATACCTTTTTGAGCTAAGGAATAATGAGTTTTTTGAGACTCGAGAAACTTGTACAGTTGGTCCATCTGTTCCTTGGTAAAAGAAAACAAACTTGAAAAAGGCTGCTCCTAATCTGAGACACTAACCAGAAGTGCATGGCTTCCTCCATTAGACTTCTTTTTCAATTTTTTTGGTTTGCCATGAATTTTCTCACACATCTCTAGTATGCGCTATGGTTTTTTGTAGTGATCACACCAAGATCGTTTGCCATCGTTTTTCCCTTCTTCCTGAAACCTCTATGTTACAAGAGCATAACTATCCATTTCTAAGATTGGAGCAGATTTTTTAAGCATCACACTCTATCATGTTTCTTCTCTCCTAACATCCACAAAAGCTTCACAAATTGTTGGTAGATGAGTTTTTTCAAGGATTTTGCCCCGCACTTCATCTAACTCCTTATTTAGTCCTTCCAGGAACATGAAGGCATGATCATTTTTATGTCTTTTCATGAATCTAATACTGTCACTTGCACATGTCCAGACATCATCATAACAGAGGTCTAATTATTGCCACTAAGTCATCAACTCATTGTAGTATGAGGTTACATCTCCGTCACCTTGTTTTGCAATGCCAAAGTTTAGAATTTAGCTCTAAAATTTGTTAGGAATTTTCCAAATCCAAATATTTATCCCTAACTATATCCCAAACATCCTTAGCTGTCGGCATAAATATAAATGCCTTGTCAATTGTAGGTTCCATAGAATTCACTAACTATGCTATAATTAAGGAATTTTATGATTTCTTGGTCCAGAGAGTTGGATCCTCATTTGCTGGTTTTGCTACTTCTCCTATCAGATAACCATGTTTTCCCTTGCCATCCAAAATCAAATGGATAGTTTGAGACCATTCCACATTATTTTTTCCATTAGGCCGGTGAATGCCCAATTGAAGTGAATTAGTGCCCCCTTTTATAGGATTACTGAAAGAGATGAAATTCATACTAGGAATATTTCTCCTTACACAGTACAGCCAGTCAAGGTTGCCTTCCAGTGATTGTAACTTGCCATAAGGACCAGAAAATAAACAGAATAGTAATTCACAGAGAAAACACAAAAAACTCAACCAACTCAGAATACTACTAAAACGACTCAGCCAAGGTGGGAATGATAGGAAAGAGAGTCTGAAACACGAACCTCAAAAAATGGTGACTAGAAAACGCCTCACACGCCAGCGCTTGAGATTATGTCAAAAGTTAAAATCGGCGCTTGCAATCATGCACAACTGTTGACGGTGATGAAATTCAACCGAACAAACTTTCGGTGCCAAAGCTTCTCCCTATGTGGGCGGTGAGAGTCAACTCTCTTTCTAGGTTAACAAGTATTAAAACCCTAGAAAAGAATTGTCTGAAATTACAGAACAATAAAGCTGGAAGAGCCCAACTTTGATACCATGAAGGAAAATAGAGAGAAAAATTTACTCTCTGATTCATATTCATTTACAAGAGAATACATAAGTTTATATAGGACTTCTATCCCTAGAATCAAGGAATACAAAAAGAAATAAGAACAAAAGGAAATATTTTTTATTTCCTAAAATTAAATCCCTAATTTTCCTACAGTTCAATATATTCTTGAATGAAATTGCAACAATTACATGGTATGCTTATCAACATTAAATATTTTATATGCATAATCTACATGAATAAAATATTAAAAGATGGTTTAGAGCTTATAAAATTTGTACGAAATTGATACAATTCCTCCATTTGAAAACAACTGATATGCATATTTATCACAAACATAAAATGCACTCCTAAATCTAAAGGTACTTGAACTCAATAAAAAGTACCATAATGGAGGCAGGAAGGATGGAGAAAAGAAACTGAGGGTAAGAATTCTTTGAATAAATTGGAAAAGGCAATGGATGAAAGTGGTGGAAAAGTTATTTCTCTTTTTGCATTATCCCCTGTCTTTCCCCTCAATTTTCACTCTTTTAAAGATGGTGTAAATGTAAAAATACTAATTTGTAACTTTAACAAAGGAAATCTAACAAAAATAACACATAAAGAACTAGTATAAAGCATTAACCTAAAATTAGGAGTTAGAAATGTTTTTATATCAGTTAAAATTATGAACTTCTCGCCTTTTCCAAACAATGTAAATAAGCAAATGTGGAATTTGCTACTATGACAGAGGAACAGAAATTAAAATGAAAACTGCATATTAAAGACAAACTAATTTAGATGCCCATTTCTAGAAAATTTGAAAGTACATGAATGTACCTACTTGAAGCGTCTATAAGAACTAAGATCTTTTGAGAGTTTGATTCAGTTGCCCAATTGTCAAATGTACAAAAATTATAAATTATGCACTATCATGCCCCCTCATCTGCAATATGCAGACTTATTAAGATGAGTAAAAATAATCTACATGAAAATATTTCAAAAATATCATCAGATAAATCTTTACCTAGTTATCAAACTAGAAGGTTGAAAGGAATCAAGCTAAGAAGTAGGTGTTAAAATAATTACCCAAGAACAAATATTGGACGTATAATCAAAAGATCTGATTAGATATAAAGTTGCTACTTATCTGAAATAAACTCAGACGAGAGAGTGAAACTCTGCAATAATCTATATTGCTTAGATCAAAGTGGAAAGAAGTGCAAATTAATTTCAAAGCAAGGTTCTGCTTTTATCCAATGAAATCGACGACATTGAATGAATCTGGAAGTCAATTCTTTGTTGAAAAAAACAGATTATATAACAAGGGAATTTTGTTATCAAGTTAACTTTTTGCACAGTAATTTTCTTTAATAATTAACTACGAATTTCACATATTAGTGTCTTACTGAAAGAGTTTTTCCTTATTGTTTTCACATCAGAATGTTCAATACATGTACAGAAACTACTACCTAGAAAAGTACCTAGGATAACAAGTAAAATATACTTTAGACAACAAAAATCATATGATAAATACCTAGGACATGAGCTGTGACAATACTTGGCAAGTTTTGAAGGAATATTTGCCCCTCAAGCACATCTGTTATCCAAAAGAAAGAAAATTAAGATAGATAAAAGGAAAATGTGAGGCATAAACAGAAGAAAATGGGTTCCTCATGATGAAAATTGAACATTATTGATCTTGATATGATCATAACAAGCAACCATCCAGATCATCAAAGAGTAATTTATATATCAGATTTGTAATTTCACTACCAATTTGACCTTATACAAATGCCAAATGTAGCTATAGAATGGCATTTCTATAGATTACTATATCAATAACTTGTATTCAATTATTGGTAGAACATAAGATACCAAATGTTGAGAAAAACCAGAATTTACGCAGAAAGTATTCTGTTGTTAAAAAATATACAATATGCAACAACAATAGAGGATAAGGAACAATAACAAAAGAAATAAAAATTACTTTCCCATAAAAGTCACTAATAAACAACTCAATACAGTAAACCATACTCCTAACATTGCAAACATTATATTGAATTGATAGGCAATGAACTATACCATGAAAAGAAGGTAGTTTAAACACTCGATTAGTCATATCCACAGCAATTCCCTCTGAAACACGAAATATGCCAGCCCTCGACATTGTTGTTGTTCCTTGACCAATATAGAAGCCCTTTCTTTCAAAGTAATGAGGATCTTCAACAATATAAAATATGTCAACCCTTCCAATCTCCAAGAAGTTTGCACAGGGATTACAACATATATACATAATCAGAAGATTTGACTTCATTTCTGTGAAGTCCATGACACACGAGACATAGCATCTACCTACCAAATATATATAATTATGGCTGCATCCACCTATCAAATAAATTACGTTCTTCTAGAATTCAAAATCAGAATCCAGCGACAAGAACCACAAATCCATTTTTAATTGCTTGATGTACTAACTTTTAACTTTTTCAAATAAATATTGAAGAGATAATAATACGATATATGCAGTTATTTTAGAGCAAGTTACATTTTTCTGGCATCTTAATGGTGTTCTGCTTCAGAAACTTCTAAAGGAATTTCCATGATTGATACCCAGTAATATGAAAAAGCATTCTGTTGTAGTAAACTTTTCTTTTATTTGCATTTTTTGTAGTCATTTTATGAGAAAAATGTTTCTTTAAACTTCTCTCTCAATTAAATTTTCTCCTCTCAGGTGAACACACAATAATATGATATAATTTTTAAGAGTATAACAAACACTAGTCTTTCCTATGATAAGAACAAATATCTGATTTGGAAGATTCTAACAGTTCTTAAAGATTTTAAAACAAAACAATCATTTTGTGACATGTATTAAGCGACATTTACAAGTTAAACTACTTTAAATCTGCAGCATAAATATCATTATTGCCTGTTTGAAGTCCTTGTAGAACAGTTCCACGTGTAATACCATTAGCCCATCCACCATCAGGAGTATGTTGCTCTATAGCAACTGAAACTGCAACTACATCTCCTTTTTCAACATGTGCACTACAAGCCATTACACCAGGAACAAATACCTACAAGTAAATTACCACACAGAAAACAACAGAAAGCAGATCTACAAATCACTGAATCCCTCTTCTACTCAATAAAAAATAAAAAAATAAAAAAATATATGATTTCTGTTGTTTTCCAAATTATCAACTAAATTTTGAGGGCTAAAGCTCAAATTTTTGTAAGAAGTATGATTGGCGAATTCTACAAAATCTAGCAACGTGATATAAACAAAGAGAAACTCTTCACGAAAAAATCCATTTTGGGAAGAGAAAACAACACCACAGCCAACTAAATTCAAAATTTAATGTCCCGTAGACAGTAATCAAAAGGATCACTGATAGCATATAAGATGCATTTAAGTAGTTAGGTGTACCTGAGCACCTCGGAGAACTGACTCAGCACATTTTCTACTGACAATAACCTCCTTAGGAGGTGCTGCAGGTGCAAAACCATAATCAATTCTATGCGGCCCAGAACCCTTTACAAATAAAACATAATCGAATCCAGGTATCTGGCACTTAGAAATTGGGCTACTCTGCAACCTTTCCTCCATAACAATCGCTGGATTTTCATTTCCAACATTCGAATGCTCAAACTCAAACCCATTTTCCTTCACCATTTCCATTAACTTCTCAACAACAGCATCAGGAGTTGTCTTCAGTGTATTGACACGAATACAAGAATAGCTCGGCGGACGTCTAATCAGGACAATGAGTGACAAGAATCACCATATTATACTAAAAGGAATAAGAGAAGAAAGAAGAGAAATTAGGGCGAGTGAGTACGTGAGAACATGAGAAATGAGAGAGAAATTATGAGGTCCGTATGCCTTGATGAAGTAATCTTCCACTTGAGGATTCCACCGCAGTGTGGGATTGAAACAATAACGGTCCGATGGATCCATCTGAAACAGTAAAAGCAATTATAAAAGAGATTAAAAAAAAATAAAAAGAGGAGGGTGGGAGGGGGGAGGGGGATGATACCAACTACTACCAGATGCTGAGGCTGGCAACTATAAGCTGGAGCAGCAGCTGGTTTCGCAAAGGTAAGGGCAATGCTGCGGCTGCGACTGTCTTTAAGCAAATCCATCGCTTTCTTCATTCAAAGACTAGTCATGTAGCTGGGGCTAAAATTAGAATTTTGGCCTTTATAATTTTTTTAACTCTTTTAAAAAAAACATAGAAAAATATATTAACCAAACCAATGGAACAAACGCAAATGATCAAAATTAAAACCCATGTCATCAATCTCTTTCGTACGCCAAACCTGAGATTTTTGCCTTCCTTTTGAAAACAAATTAGAACTTAACGCACCGTTTGTTTTTTAAAAGATATTTTTTCTGAGAATTTTTTTAATATTTGGTTTACTTTCAAAAAATATATTTTTTAAATTAACAGAAAATATTTTAAAAATAAGAAAAAATATTTTCTAATTTTAAAATAAAAATTATTTTTCATAATTTATCAAATATTAAAAAACTATTATTTCACTTTTTTATTTGTTCAGTAATTACAGCCAAATATAAAAATTTTAAATAAAATATTTGTCAATGATAAATTATTTCTAGAAATAAACGGAGTCTAAGAACATAATTAAAAGCACTAGAAAAATTACTCCAAATACCATTACTAACAAATGAGTAGTTGAGTTAGTAAATATGTTAACCCAAAGAAAGAATAAACTATTAAAACCTAGGGATATATCTAGAATTTATTTTTGGTTGGGACAAATTTAATTTAATAGATAATAAATTATAAATTTTATAAAAACAAGTGATATATAGAAAAAATACAAATTTTTGAGGATTTATATATGTTTTGGTAGACAAAAGAACTCAATATTCATAAATGATATAATAATATGAATTTAAATTATTACAATTGTTTTCTTCGACTATTCATATTTTGATATATTTGTATACTTTTTTTCTTTGTCATTACTAAGTCAACCTCACTTTTATTCTAATTATTGCTGATTCCATGAAATCAATTAACCAAAATTTTATTTTATTTGTAATTTTTATCAAATTACTCAATTAATTTTTATTTAATTCCATTAATTAAAATTCCTCCAATTTTATGTCAAATTTCTCACTATTCAAGAATAAGAAATGCACAAACTCATTAAAATCTTTTAAAAAAAAGCTAAATTAGAAGAAAAATTTTACTCAATCTTAATTTCATGTTTGGCCAAACCACTTTATTAGTCTCTCTTACTTCATTTTTTTTCTTTCTTCTTCTTCTTCTTCTTCATTTTTTATACATCATTCATGCTCTTTTGTATATAGATTAAGTTTTCATCTTTATTCTATATTTTGGCCATGTTTTAGTGCAAGAATATGGTTTGATTTGTTTTAAGTTATGATAGGAGTGAATATAATGGCAGTGCAAGAAGATAAAGTTAACTTTTATATGTGTATTAGATATTAGTTTAATATTTGTTAATAGGAAAAGAGGTTGGGGATGGTGAGAGTGAAGCATCAATTAGTGCTGGAAAAGGGTTAAGAGATTCACAATTAGACCAGGATATCCTAGTGAGCAATCCTTTAGGAAATAGTGTTGTGGTGAACTAGGAATTGTCACATTAGTGCACAAGATTATGAATTTCTGGCTACTCTAATGGAACTCCTATTTCGCAAGTTTGATGTGATATTGGGGATGGATTGGTTATCCGCCCACCAAGCGACAGTAAATTGTAAGCGAAAGAGAGTAACACTTAAACTCTCCAATGACCGAAAAATCACTATTGTGGGTGAAAGAATAGTATAAGAATGCTTGAATTAAGAATCAAAACATGATAGATCTATCAGTGGCCAGAAGATCCTTTAGGATCAGTCATACCTTGATCTTTGTTTGAAAATTCTCATTCATCTCCTATATTGGTATTAGAGCCTTGAAACTATTTGTTCTTGGTTTAATATATGGTGACGAGGAGCTTTTTCCCCATTACCATGGCAGACAATCAAAAGATATCTCGTACTTCTTCTTCTACTACTTTATCTCTTCAACCCTCTCCTTCTACTTCTAAAAAACTAAGTCATCTTTATGAACTTTCTCTCCTTCCTGAAGATCAGAAAGTTCAAGAAAAAAATATTCCATTTCTAAATCCTTATCACACCTTCCAGAAACATAAATCCTCTTTCACTACTTCCATTAAAACCTTAATCCGTCAAAAACCTTCCTATGTAAAGGAATATGTACAGTCTTCTTCCTTTGACCAATGTCCTATCCAAGGTACTAGTGAAGAACAATTTATCACTCTTAAGATCCCTTCTGAGTTTCCAACCCAGTGGCTTAGCAGTTGATATTCCCATATCCACTTTGGAGCCATTATATTTGCTCTAACCTATCATGGCAGAAAAGGATTACCAGTTGTTGCTCGGATAGCCCTTCCGGATACCGAATTTTTGGAATGTCAACATGTTGTAATTGGTACAATCCAGACTTCCCTTAATACAGGAATTGTCCTTTGTACTTTCTACCCGAATTTCAACATGAGACTTCAAGATCCTCATACTTTTACCACACTGACGGTACAAGTCCAAATTTCTAGAGTAAAGAACATAGCTACTACGGATATAGCAACTTTTCACTATCAGATGATCTATGGAGTGTAAAACCATGCAATGAATCTCTGTATTCTAGCCTCTGTTTGATGCCTTAAGTATTACGGTGGATTGTACCCATGTACCAAGGGTAGTGCAGATTCCAAAGCAGTTAAGCAAGAAAGATCTTCTTCAGATCTTTCTCTAGTCCTAGTTAACAAATTATGAACTCCTTCACCAAAGGAGCCAGCTAGTAAGTTCGACAAAACCACTTTTATAAAACACAAAGATGGTAGAGTTGAGACTCAATTCTTTTCCCATGAGGAAAATGAACCCTAAGCCAGCACACCAATGGAGTTTTCTACACAATTCATGATGCAACCTATTTCCTCCCATGATGAGATTCATATTCTTGCTTTCTCAAGCTCAGCACAGCCTATCTATCAGTCTCATAATGGAAATCACAATTACTTTGATGTATGTGATTGTGATGACTGCTATACAGATCAGATGGCAGAAGAAAGTGAAGATTGGAACAAAAAAGCCCAAAAATCCAAGAAAAAAACAAAATGCTCAGAGAAATAATTCTTTGAAATATATGAAGATGGAGATCCTTCTATTGGTTTGTTGGGACAACTGTTAGGTAAATATGACTATGTGGTTTCTTATTCCCCACCTTCTCATTATAAAGATCCATTACCACCTGCACAACCTTCATGGGATAATCACCATGATCCCTTGCCAACTAAACCACCAGAAAAACCAAAACCATTACCTTTACCTTGCTATAAACATGTTTCAAAACCTAAAGTCACTAAATTTGAATCTATACTTATGATTGCCATGTATCAACCACTCTCTTCTTTAACTACTTATGATGCTAAATTCCCCCCTCTTTAAGATTACACAGACCTTGTATCACAAGTCCGGACTACTCCATATGTTCAACCCACAATGGTCACACCCGAAGGAATGTCTAAACCTATTTCTGTAGTAGAATCAGTATTAAACTGGTAGACTCAGAATGCACAAGTGCAGAACAATGTGCTTCAGAGAATTGAGACTAAAGTTGATAAGGTCACAAACAAAGTCTATGTTCTGAACAACAGATAAACAGCACAATATGAAGCATTATATAAGTTGTTAAGACAGCTTGAGAGGCAGCAGACATATCTCAAAACTGAATTGATGAATATGATTTCTACCAGGTCATATGATTCAACCTTTGATGCAAAAGCAGTTAAATTGCAGAAACTTGAAAATGAGATTGCTTCATTAAAGGAAGATCTCAACCAGGACTATTTCAAATCTCTTTCACTCACATATACTCTAGAGATGTTCACCTCCGTACACCTTCCTGTTTCACATCAGTCGTTATACACACCACCTACTGTTCATCAACCTCACTAGCAGAATTAGAACAATTTGGTCTCTCATAAGAACTTTTCCATAGACAATTCATGGAACAGCTTAACCTAGGTCCAAGGCCTATTCCTAAACCAAAAGCCCAATACTGTTCCAGCCCAGACTATCCAGCCTAGTGTTGTTATAACCCAAATGCCTATTGTTATAAGGCCTGAGACACCTCCTATTGTTATTTCTGAACCCCAAACAACTTTTGTTCCTCAAACAGCCTCCCAGTCCCAGAAACAAAAAGAGATAGCCCATTCTCATATGGTCCAGCAACCCAAATCACAACCTTTCTAGAGAAACAAGCTCTTCAAAGTATTCCTCAGCTTGAAAGCCCATCTCTAGAAAATACCTTACCTTTCCTCTGAAAGCTCAGAGTCTGAACTCTTGGATAATGAGCTCGACCCAAAGCATTTTCCTACAACTCAGTTCATGACAGATCCAGCTACCTCACAACAGAGTGGAACAACCTGTTTATCATACTGAAGAACCACTAGGAGAGGAAATGGATACAAACATCCTAGGAGCTAGTCCTCAAGTGCCTCCTATGCAACATAATGGCCCATGGTTCACATTTGATGATATTCCTCCTCACAAATGGCAAGACAATCCAAGAATTCTATGCTTGGATTGAAGTTCAGCAAGGACATCATAATTCCATATTTCCAGCCATAATTTTGGAATTCACTTCTAGATTCACATGAACGTTAAGAGATTGATTTGTAAGACTCCCAGAAGCAGTTATGCTAAGGTTATATCATGCCCAGTCAATTGCAGAAATAATTACAACTTTTCACCAAGAGTTTGTTGGTAATACAATAGAGTATAATGACATGGCTAGAGATGAATACTTTAAGATGAAATGTTGTTTTCTTTTAAGAAAAGATCTTGACAGACACTACCAGAGGATGACAAAGAGATTTTATCTACTTGGTGGAGCTAATGATGCAAATTTGAAACAAGCATTTTTAATGTCCTTTCCAGAGAGCATTTCCAATCACATTCAATTCCAGCTTCGAGAAAATAATATTTATCTAAACTCTTTCAGTCTTTGAGAGATTTACCAGATAATCTTATTATCAGTTGATAAGATTTGTGCACAGCAGAAGATGATCAAAGAATTAATGACTTTTGATCATGATTCCTCTTAGAAGATGGCATGAAGAAGACCAGACTTGCAAATCAAATGCAAGGACAAAACATGCAGTGTCCTCCTTGAAAGTCAAAAAGATATCACAAATGGAGACCTCCAGATGATTTCCAGTCAAGAAGGCACAAAAGAAAGAAATTCAAGTTCTTTAAAAGACATAAGCACAGATTCAAGAAAAGAGACAGATGCTATGTTTGCGGGAAAAAAGGTCATTTTGCAAAAAATTGCCCTAACAAGCCAAAGAAAGCAGCAAAGATTATATATAAAATCCATCAAGTTACTCAAGTAGACCTAGAAGATGCAGATATAAAATCACTATTCTCCCTGGATGATGAATCAGATTTAAGAGCATTGTTTGCAGTTGAGTTCTCAGATTATGAATCAGAGACAGATGAAGAGCTACCTTCCCAAAACTCAATATTTCCAGACCATTACCTTCCACCTGTCTATCCCATTACCCCATTTTCTATCCTACCAGATATAATCCCCTCAATAGACCTAACCTTATCCACTTTACCAATTGTTTGTTCTACCCAAACACTTCACTTGATTCCACTTGTTCCAATCACAGTCTATCCTCACAAATATGCCAAACCTATAAAGATCATTGCATTCATAGACACTGAAGCACATAGGTCTATGATGAACCCTTCCATTCTCCCAAACAGATATTGGATTCAACAAGACCAGCACTTTCAAGCTGTCAATGGTAAAATCTTCACCACAACCTTGAAAAGCAGAAATCCCATCAAATTGCAAATCTTCCCTGAACTCACAATTTGGACACATGTCCTTGGATCAAAACTTCCAGACAAGGATTTGGTTTTAGGATTTTACCTTTATTTCAGATTAAACAAACTGTCCATTTTACCCACAGGATTGCAATACAAGAAGCAGTTACTACCTTTCACTACCATACCTTCCCTGTTTACCCTACAACCTTTCTTACAGTTTCCTTCTCTTTCCGCATAACTAGTACAGGAACTTCAAGATTCCTGTTGTGCTTTGTCTCACACAAAATTTGCATAAAAATGTCATTCCCCTTTCTGGACCAGATTAGAGTTCTCTATCACACTCCCATTCAAATATTCAGAAGATCTCAACCCAATAAAAGCTTCACACCCAGGAATGTCCCTAGCAGATATGGAACTTGCAATACAGGAATGTTCTCAGTTAATGTCAGAAATTGGGCGTGCCAGGCTTTTTATGTGAATAAGAGATCAGAATAGATACATGGAAAAAAGAGACTTGTCATTGATTACAAACCCTTGAATCTCTTCCTGAAAGATGATAAGTATCCACTGCCAATGATAGATTCAATGTTCCCTTTCATGGCTTCAGCCAAAGTATTTTTGAAGTTTGATTTGAAAGCGGGATTTTGGCAACTAGGCATTGTTCCAGAAGACAGATACAAGATGGTGTTCTGTATTCTTAACCACCATTATAAATGGACTATCATGCCATTTGGACTCAAAGTGGCATCCTCACTATTCCAGAAGGCCATGATCTAGATATATGAGTCGTTATTACATACGGTCCTGATCTACATTGATGACATTTTATTATTTAGCCTAGACATCAACTCTCATCATGAGACGGTTAAGAAGTTTATGGATCTCACAAAGGCCCATGGAGTAATGCTCAGCCCAAAAAAGATGCAGATGACCCAAAAGACTATTGACTTTTTAGGAATGCAATTCTCAAATGGGACTTACCAGCCTCAACCCCACTTGGCCCAAGAGCTGTTAAAATTTCCTGATGAAAATTTAATAGTTAAGCAAATTCAACAGTTTCTCAGGATAGCTAATTATATCCGACAGTTCATTTCAGGCTACAGTAAGCACGTGAAGCCATTATACCAGCTTTTAGAAAAGCAGCCCCCACCTTGGTCGACCATTCATACCAAATCAATTCAAACGATCAAGTTAGTCACTCAAAGCCTACCGTACTTATAGATTCCCTCTAAAGGGAAAATATTGCTATAGATAGACACGTCAGATGAACATTGGAGAGTAGTACTCTTTGAGATCAATAAAGATAAGAAAGAGATATGTGGATATGCGGCTTGCATGGATCGGGATTAACAATTCTCTTGTTTTCATCCATTAAATAATATTTAAGTACTTGAAAAGTCTGTTTTAAATTGTCAAGTTCGAGCTTTTCCTGGGAGTATGGCATGGGTTACTTCGGCATCCCCCTCCTTGCGGTTAAGGTAACGACTTCGGGCATGGCCAGCACCCATAGTGTGACGGGCGGTGTGTATTGGGATTCAGAAGTGAAAGAAATCATTTTATCTACTAATAGTGGACAAATTGGTGCATGATTTGGTAATACGCCAATTTGTCCACTATTAGTAGATAAAATGAACACATCCCATTGCACTGATCGGGGGCGTTCGTAGATCGGATTTTTTGAGGAACATATCGAGATGGTCATTTCAAGGATAGTGAACTTCACTATCACTTGACATTCAAGGAAATCTTAGCCGTTAAATATGGGATCAAAAAGTTTGAATTCCATCTAATAGGACATCATTTCACAGTTGTCATAGACTGTTCATCTTTTCCATGCATGCTATATTTTAGATAGAAAACTATTCCTCATCCACAATTGCTAAGATGGAAAAAGTGGTTCAGTAAATATAGTTTTGAAGTTTAGCATATAAAATGGGATAAGAACCTCATCCCTGATTTTTTATCTCGACCTTCACAAATTGATCTCATATCATCATCATCATTAGAAATTTCTCTCATACTTATGGCTTCTAGTTCACAGTCAAGCACTCCAGTTCTCAGTCTTTCAGACTTCCCACCAGGATGTCCAAAAGGTCCAAATCTCAAGCAAATCAGGAGCTTTGCCCAGAATATGTTGTTTACTTACATTATGCTATTTCAAGACAAGCTAGGTCTTCCAAGGAAAATTGTTTATTGGCCTGCATAGTACCCTTGGGTAATCATTTATAGGCTCTCCATAGAGCTTATGCTTTCTCAGCAGTTATGGTATTTATGGTGTCAGTCAACATTATATTATCATGCAGTCCAGATCTCTTTGATAGATTTTCTCCCATTTATATGCAATCGAGAAAATTTACAGTCTCCACAGGTTAAGTTGTTAACATGGTTTCAGCCACTGAGTTACTGGAAGAAATTATTTGCTAAGCTGATTACAGATAACTCAACTCCTAAAGTTCCAGAAGAGATCATTGGAATTTTTATATTCCATCATCTTTACACACACATTGCAGGAACAAATACAATTGTAGCTCTTGGATGCACCCAACTATGGAGAATAGTTTGTCAGAAGAACCCATTTGTCTAGAAAAGGTAAAATCAGCAATCCACCCGAAGCTGAGACGAAGACACAACTACTATCATCTACCTCCGACTAGTTACACTTCACTTGTACTATATCTCTGCAATAGAATCAAAATGGTTTTCTAGCCTCCTACACTCAAGCCAAAGCTCAAACTTGAGGATGAAGACCCAGTGATTGATCAAGATTCATAAGAGGAAGAAACCTACAAGCCCAACCTTGGAGATGTAACAATTACTCAAAGAGAAGAGCATATGCCACTCCTCATTCCGGCCCAAGTTTCAAATTCAGAAATGAAGTCCTAAAATTCCTAAATTTCAACTATAATCAGGACATAGACTTTGTACAGAGAACTGAGATTAACTTTGAGGACCCCCTCCAAAAAGTATAGAAGAACCTGACGATCTTGATGATTGGCCCAAAAGAGATACGGAGCCCACACTTGAAGACTTTAACCTATCACTATCGCATGAGCCGATCCGTAAATAGTAAAATGTTTGCCACTATATTATGCTTTTATAAAAATTGTAATAATTCAACTGATATGATAATAGCTGACCCTACCTACAATAGTGTAGTTTGCTTTTTGCTTTAAGTCTCTATCATAATGATTATATCACTGTTTAAGAATCTTATCTATAGTACTTGATGATGTAAGCAGTGGCGTATGTGTCAACTGCTTTTAAGTCTATATAAGCTTTTATAATATAGGAAGAGGGGCATGAAGAGTTTACCCTGTGTAATTCCTTGTTGTGAAATATAAAATATGTTTTCTTAAAGCTTCTATCTCTTCCTCTGATCTTAGATTAAGCCATACCAAACAGTTTTACGATTGTATAACAATCCCAGGTTATGTATGAGAATACTTGAATTAAGAATCAAAGCAGGATAGATCCACTAGTGGCCAGAAGAGCCTTTAGGATTAGTCATACCTTGATTTTGTTTGAAAATTCTCATCCAACTCATTATCTGAGAGTTCAGACTCTAAGCTTTTAGAGGAAAGGTAAGGTATTTATGGAGATGGGCTTTCAAGCTGAGGAATACTTTGAAGGGGTGCATTTCTTACTTGTGTTATGCAATGGAAGCTAAAAAGGAAGATCTTAAGGTTTCAAATGTGCTTACAGTGAGAGATTTTTCAGATGTCCTTCTTGATGAACTAACAGATTTTCCACTATTGATGTAGCTCCAGGAACGACACCTATTTCTATTGCACCCTACAGGATAACACCCATAGATCTCAAAGAATTGAAGATTCAACTACAGGAATTGTTTGATAAAGGTTTTATTATACCCAATATTTCACCATGGGGAGCACCAGTACTCTTTGTAAAGAAGAAGGATGGGTCCCTCAGATTATGCATTGTCTACATATAGCTGAATAAAGTGATAATCAAGAACAAGTATCCCCTTCCACGTATTGAAGACTTATTTGAACAATTGAAGAGAGCAGGTGTGTTTTCAAATATTGACCTTCGATTGGGTTATTATCAATTGAAAGTAAGGGAAGCATATGTGCCCAAGACTACTTTTTGTACAAGATATGACCATTATGAGTTTTTAGTCATGCCATTTGGTCTTATAAATGCCCCAGCAGCTTTTATGGATCTAATAAATAGGATCTTTCATCATTATCTAGACCAGTTTGTGGTGGTATTTATTGATAATATTCTAGTGTATTTAAAGATGCTACAAGAACATGACAAGCACCTATAAATTGTCTTGCAGATATTGAGAGAGAAGCAACTCTATGAAAAATTCAGTAAGTATGACTTCTAGTTGAATGAAGTATCCTTCTTGGGTCACGTAGTTTCAGCTGAAGGGATAAAGATGGACCCAAAAAAGATTGAAGCAATCTTATAGTAGAAAATACCTAAGATTGTTATAGAAGTTAGAAGTTTCTTAGGTTTGACTAGGTATTATAGGCGATTTGTAAAGGGGCTTTCCCCCATAGCAGCCCACTCACTCGACTATTACAAAAGCATATTAAGTTTGAGTGGACTGATAAATGTCAAAGAAGCTTTGAGAAGCTTAAAAATATGTTGACAGAAGCCCTAGTATTAACTCAACTAGAATCTGATAAGGATTTTGTGATTTACAGTGATGCCTCAAGGAATGGGTTAAGTTGTGTATTGATACATAAAGGTAAAGTGATTGCATATGCTTTCCGACAACTCAAAACTCATGAGAAGAACTATCCTACTCGTGATCTTGAGCTTGCAACAATTGTACTAGCTGTGAAGACTTGGAGACATTATCTCTATGGTGAAAAATGCTACATATACACAGATATAGAAGTTTGAAATATTTGTTCACACAGAAAGAACTTAATTTGAGATAGAGGCGTTGGATTGAATTGATAAAAGGCTATAATTGCTTAATCGACTATCATCCAAGAAAGGCAAATGTAATAGCTGATGTACTTAGTAGAAAATTTATGGTAGCCCTTCAGGTGATGAATGTTAGATTGGATATGACATAAGATGGAGCAACAATAGCAGAAATGCAAGTAAAACCATACTTTTTTTAGCAAGTGAAAGCGGCACAAAAGTTAGATGATTGATTGATTGCTATAGTGAACCGAGTAAAAGAGGGCAATGAGGGTGATTACTCTTTGGGTGCAAATGACAACTTTTATTTCAACTAGAGGTTATTTGTACCCGATTAAGATGAATTGAGGAAGAACATTCTCACAGAAGCTCATCATAGTAGCTACACGATGCATCCTGGTGGTAACATGATGTATCAAGACTTGAAAGTACACTATTGGTGGCCAGGAAAGAAATGTGATGTGATAGAATTCGTGAGCAAATGCTTGACATGCCAACAGGTGAAAGCTGAACACCAAGTTCTATCGAGTTTGCTTCAGCCTATCGCGATAATAAAGTGGAAATGGGATCGAGTAACCATAGATTTTGTGACTGGACTGCCTTTGACTAGAAGGAAGCATGATGTTATCCGGATAGTCATTGATTAACTCACTAAATCAGCCTATTTCATACCAGTACGGATGAACTATCCACTGACCAGGTTGGTATAAATCTACATTAACGAGATAGTGAGGCTCCATGGAGTACCATCCTCCATTATTTCAAACAGATAGGGATCTAAGATTTACTTCCCAGTTCTGGAAGACATTGGAAGAAGTATTGGAGATAAAACTTCATTTTAATACAACTTTTCATCCCCAAACTGATGGGCAATCGGAGCATGTAATTCAAATATTTGTGGATATGTTGAAAAGTTGTATCCTTGAGTTTAAAAGCAGTTGGAAAAAGTATTTGTCATTGGTCGAGTTTGGTTACAACAACAGCTATCAGTCCAGCATCAAAATGACACCATATGAGACACTTTATAGAAGAAAATGTAGGACTCCTTTATGTTGGATAGAATTAAGTGAGAAGAAACTAATGAGGACTGATTTGGTTCGCGAAACTGAAGAGAAGGTACGAGTGATCAAAGATAGATTTAAAGAAGCATGGATCGACAAAAATCATATGCAGATTTAAGAAGAAAAGACATAGAGTTCCAGATCGGAGATCAAGTGTTTCTGAACTAGAAGAAGGTTATGAGATTTGGCAAGAACGACAAATTAAGTCAAAGATTTTTAGGCCCTTATGAGATTATACAGCGAGAAGGACCTGTAGCCTATATATTGAAATTGCCTCAAGAGTTGAAAAAATTAATGTCGTGTTCCATGTGTCAATGCTATGGAGGTATATGTTAGACCCTAGGCACGTGATCAAATCAGAATAAATTCTAATACAAGTTGATCTGACTTATGAAGAGAAACTACTAAAGATTCTAGCTAAAGAGGTTAGATAGCTCAGAAATAAATAAATCTCACTAGTGAAGGTGTTATGGAATCATCATAATGTGGAAGAAGCAACAATGAGACAACAATATCCACGACTGTTCAATACCAACAAAATTTCAAAGACTAAATTTTTATTGATATGGGAGAATTGTAATGGCCCAAATACCAAGTTAGTCGTAAACAACTGTAATTTTCAAAATTGATCAGTATACCCAGGGTCAAAAATACTTCTACAGGTGAAAATATTTAATTTGATCATCGAAAAATATAGGTTATGACTAGTTTGAGAGTAAAATTTAGAGGGAAAATGATGTCAAATAAGTCCTCAAAAGTCAAAAATAAGAAAAAAATGACTCATTCTAATGAATAATTAGTTTGACTATACTTTGACCAGACTATTAAAAATAGTAAACAACATCATAAAGTTGAAAATTTTTATGTGGGCATATATAAATATTTTATGAATTATGGAATTAAATTTGGGTGAAATTGAGTTTAGGAAGTGATAGAAATAATTTAGAGTAATTAAATAGGCCTTTTTATTTCACAAATGAGCCTAATGGGGTTGAATCATTTGTCTTGGCCAAAGCTCAACCCATTCCAGCCACCTATATAAGCTCAAAATATTAGAATTCTCTAGAGAATTCAGCACCTTCTTCAGCCCTCTCATGCTTTTCCCTTGGCCAAATGGATTTTCCATTTTTCTTTACCAAATTTATTTTATTTTCTCTAATTCTTACACCAAAATTAAGTACCCTAATATTATTTCAGCCCCTCTATTAGATAGTGGAAGTCTCTAATCTTCGTTTAAAGGGCTAGAGTGGGAGAAATTCAAAGGAGATAAGTTAAGACCCAAAATTGAGGTATTCAAGGAGGTGAAGGTGCTTCAAAGGAAAAAACCAAGGAAAAGAAAGCTTAAGAAGGCTAAAGGAAGGAAATAAGGTTAGTGATTTTAAAATCTACCTATTTCCATTGTTTAAGCTTGAATTAGGGTTATGAAAATTAGGAAATTTGTGTGATTTGCATGTAAATGATAATAAAAACTTAAAACATGATTAAAAAAATATAAAAAGTGGATTAGAATGGTTAAATTCAATTAAAATAAATCATTTAGTGGAACTTTGGAAAAAAAATGACCATATTATGTGTGAAAATGTATATTAAGGCATAATTATATTTTAGTATAATATTATGGTACATATGTAGTAATAGAAATGTAAATCAGTGAAATGAATTATTAGAAGGTGAAAGAAAAATTTTAATGATGAAAATGAGTAGTAGGCCGAAATATGGAGATGAGAAAATTAATGTTTTTCTTGTTAATTAAAACTAAACCATAAATTGCAAGCATATATGATATTTAATGTATATGATTAGATTGAGAATTTTTAAAATATTTATTGATTATTTTTCTAATTAGTGATTATTTTATGCATGAAATGAAATATAATGAATAAAGTGTGTTTAGTGAGTTTAATAACTTAATTGAGTATTAATGATGAAATATTGATATATTAGAATGGAAAGTGTGGAAAAAGATTATGGTAGAGATGAATTGGTTATGGATGAAGAAAATGTTAGGTAATTAATAATGTAAACTAATGGAATTTATGAATTTAATGAAAATTGAATAAAAGGAATAAGGTATTGCCTTTAGTTATTTTCTGATGGTTAAATCTAGCACAGGATATAATAACTAGCCATAGGGACACCATTGTTGCGTTGTGGGTCATGACGACTCACTTATGTAGGTCAATGACGGTGTACTTCAGTGATCGTGATTTAGTGATCAGTGTACAGTGCAGTGCTCGGGTGGTCATTCGGAGTCACTCTTCAGTGTAGTAGACTTGTGGAGTCCACATCCCATGCATTCAGTCTGAAGATTTTTTATTGGATTGAAACTAGGGGCAATATGACAAAAATTATATAATAGTAAATGTGATAAAATTGACAAATATGATAAAAATTCTATAATAGTAAATATGATAAAAGTGACAAATATGACAAAAATTGTATAATAGTTAATATGATAAAAGTGATAAATATGACCAAATAGTAAAATTGTAAAATGGAATAAAAGTGGAAAAAAATGAAAGAAAAGAAGAGTTAATTAAAGAAATAGAATGAAAAAAGACTAAATTAAAAGAAAATAAAAGTTCAAGACTAAATTGAAAAAATAATAATAAGGGCTAAATAATTATTTATGTATTTAATGATAAATATGACAAAAATGACAAGATTGGTAAGAATGGTAAGTGACATATTAGTAAATTGAAAAATATGGCAAAAATGGGTAAAATGAAAAAAGAAGATAATTAAAAAATAGAATGAAAATGAACTTAATTGAAAAAAAAAAAGAGAAAAGATCATAGATAAATTGGTAAAATAAGGATTAAATGGTAATTTATGTATTTAAAAAGAAAATAAATGAGAAAATAATATATATATATATATATATATATATATCTAATAGCAAAAGTGTAAATAAGTGTAAAGCAGTAGCATAATTATAAATAAATGGAAGTTTAGACACCAAAATGTAATTTGTAGCTAAAGAAAAATTAAATGGAGGATTGAAATGAAAAAAAATAAAAATAAATAGTTATAAGATTAATTAAGTAAAATTTTTAATTTAATAAAGGTATTAAATAGTGAATTAATGGTAAATAATAATAAAATATTGATTAAAAGGATAATTATATTCATAAAATAGATATGGAACTTTAAATATATTCTTAATTAATATATTAAAAAGTAAAATTGGAATGATGTAGTGGATATAATATTGCATGAATTTGTGAAATTTTTAAACCAACTAAAATTCTTAGATTTGTAATTATCACTAGACATTTTTAATGCTCAGCACGTAGTTATTTAACTGCGTGCATATAATAGCTAAAAAGACACATGAGCAAGCATACTACTTTTTAAGAGCAGTTGAAAGGAAAAATTAACAAAGTATATTATTATGAATGACATGTATATAAGATTTGGATTATGTATATGATCTGATAAAGAATTTTATTGAACTATTATATATAAAGAGTGAAATATTGAGTTTTGGTGAATGAAGATTATCTTATATTATATTTGAATTGTTGTGCCCAATATTGGCTGTAAATTATTTGTAGTGTAAATGAAATAGTTAGATTTATAGTCGTTATACTGCCAAAATTTTTGGATAATAAAATAAAAAAATAATAAAGTGGCAACGATATTATGGTAATTAAGTTAAGAAAAAAATTATACACATCGGCTATAATCAATTTTAGAAGATACCAATAGACTTGGTAATCGTATAAGACTACGTAACATACGTATAAAAGAATTATTATAAGGGTATCACAAAACAGCTCGAGGTAATGTCTCAATATATAGATTAGACCTAGCTATGAGATGAAAGAGGGAGGAGTTATTGGAGGATATGACTGAGATTCTACGAAGATCAGCTAGGTTAGTTGCTGCAAAATTGAGATTTGAGAGGGTCTGTAAGCTGGAAGTGACTAATTTTTATGGCCATTGATGTAACTCAAAAAGTACTCGCAAGTACGCGAGCTAATTATAATTCTAGCAAACTCACTTTCGAGGTCGATCTCTCAAGGAATTATCCAGCTTAAATTCTAAATTAATTTTAGGTTATCAATTAACAATAAAAATTAAATTGTAAACACTCTAACTAGTTTGATGAGTTTATTGAAGTAATGAAAGAAATACTAAATAAACTAGATAGCAAATAATTTTGTTGAATTAAGATCTAATAAGACAGAGTAGGCATTTAGTTGACCTGGTCAATTTGCAATCCCTTTCCTAATTCAATTAAACCCTATAAAGTAAGTTTTCAATGATTCTCACCTTAATTCATCAATTAACCAAACTAACAGTGTAACTAATATCTAATCCAATTTTTAGGTTAAATTAAAGATAATATTTCTAATAATGTATCCTTAATATATTCATTCCAAATTAAACAAAACATAGTCAGTCAATCATTCAATCTTAAACTAAATAACTTCAATTGAAATTGTAAAAGAAATCATACTTCATGACTAGTAAAAGGAAGTTAATACAAATTGGGTTAACTCACTAAATACTAAATAGAAATTAGCCTAACATTGATACTACAATAGTCATGTGAATATCAAATACTATGCTAAACATGTTACAATAAAGAGAGAAATAAAAAACCTAAATTGCTCCCTTGACAGTTGATAAAAAGTCTAACTCAAGATTGATTAGTTCTCAAATCTTCAAGTTACACTCCAAACTAAACTTCACATATCAAAGTAGCTTCCTTCAATTAACAGTATGATAATGGTGGTTTTCGTGTTCTCTTTAGCCATCCCCTCTCAAAAATTACATAATGTCCCCCTATTTAATAATTCTAATAAAAACTAAATTTATACTACTCAAAGTTTAAGTTGCATTCAAATTATAATGATACAATATTTTTCTTCTAAATATATTAATAAAATCCCTCTAAATATGTCAATAAAATCCCTAAAAATATTCATCCACAATATAGGTCCAATTGTAGAAGATAGATTTTCATGCATATTCGATTCTACATGTTGGTTGATTGTCACGAGCGTGACATTTTCTCATGTACTCTACAACTTTTTCAGCTGATTATAGTACTCTATCATCTAATCAAAATTAACCTAGCTAAATGAACGAATGTCACATGTACCTATTGCTGAAAAACTAGTGAAATTTAAAACTTTTCTTTTATTTGGAAAACCCTTTGTCACATAAACTTTCTTTTTCATATGAAGCTTGTTAAACATATCATAACATGAATTTCCATAAATGATATCTTTGATATAATAAAACATCATTATATATAAGTTTAGCTCAAACGACTTAATATTTATAAAAATATATGCCCTTTTAGTAAAAGATACCTATTTCTTCAAAATATGTATATGTATACAAGTAAACAACCAAATAACCCATGTGTCATGTACAAAAATACAAAATAAGATATATAATTAACCATTGTCGGGTCTGCTTTGTTGTCTTTATATTGGGTTGACTCATTTGATATGTAACACTACATTACCTTACTAATAATAGCAAACTAAGTGAATGTTACCAAATTATTTATTACAAAATTGAAATTTTATTTCTTGCAATTATTTAATATAACATTGCTTGTATTTTTCGGAACATAATTTTAAATACAGTCTTCCAATATTTTTTTATTTATTTTTTTGTTTATTTTTTAAATTAGTGGAATAATAATGTTATATACCATTTTAAATAAATTTATCAATTATAAAATATTACATAACTCAAAAGATTATATACAAAGATTTAGTGAGCAATATTTATTTGCAAAGCCCAAAATATAAGTACCACACAATATGAGAATAAAATTCATTAATATGTATGTATATATATATATATATATCTATATATATACACCAAAACAAAAAGAGCTTCAGATGTTGTTATTCAATATCTAGTGTTTCTCCTTTTCTCGTAATTACTATTTTTTTCTACTAGTTGCTCTAATAACTGCGCGTAGAAAAAACTACATATGCTAAGCTACTAGCTTAGTGGTGCTTTATATGACAAAAACTTAATATACAATTTATAAAGTCTTACACATTCATGCATTTCATGTCAAATAAAAGAAATATCATTTACTCAACAATAATAAATTGAATAAAAAATGCATTATTTTGTATTTTTCTCACACATAAATTTCTTTTACATTTAATAATTGTATTAATTGCTAATATTATCATATTTGTTTCATTATTGTTATTTCTATTTCAATCATAAGTACTGTTAATTGATAACGAGTGGGACCAAATAATTCAATCGGGTAGTTGCTGAACCACATAGTTCCAGCAACAACAAAAACTGCAAAAAAGATAGCAGCGATACTCTTGGAAAGAAAAGTGTATATATATATATATATTATATATTTTTATTTAATATTTAATATTTATTTAATTTCTAATTTAAAAAATTATAATTTCAAATAATTACAAATTACAAATTAAATTAAATTAAATTATATAATTATATTTTAATTTAATATTAAAATATTTTGAAATATTTTATTCATAATTGGAAGTTCTTACCACATAAGAATCGGTCGACCTTGGAAAAAAAAGGGGAAAGAAGCCTTTTCAATATTCTTTGATTTCAAAAAACATTATAATAAATAATGTTAATTATAATAAATCCGTAGTTATTTTTATACTTATTTTTATTTAAATTTGTAGTTAATTATAATAAATAAAATTTATCATATATTGTTCAATCTTGTTTACTCAAATTTATACCCCTAACACCTATAATTAGAATTATTATATAGGATATGAGTTATTATTTGCTAGAAATATTAACTTGGTGTATAGTGCTTACGTAAATCAATTCGGCTCAATATGGTGCCTACGTAAATTAACTCAATATATTTAGTGTCTACGTATATAATTAATTGGACACATTTATTGCCTACATAAAATAATCAACTCGACATTTTTATGCATACGTATTAAAGAGAGCTTTATCTTTCCTACTCCATATTGACATGCCAATCTATCTCTTACTCTAGTTCTAACCGATGTGTTTTAGGTTATCTCAGTTTTATTTAAGTAATATCTTAAAATTTTATTATTGTATTTTTCTGTTTTTTTGTACATCTTTCTATTATTATCATAAAATAAATTATCCAATTATTAGTTCATAATTTTATTTTTTCATTAATTTTATGGGATTAATGACTCATTTGACTATATAATTACTTATGTAAATATCATTCATATTATATCATAAGATCCTACTTAATTTACATATTAAATTTCTAGATTTTTGAACAACTTTGTTCCTAGTAGATTTTAGGACCTGTTTTAGATATCAATTTTAGTCCTATTTCCAAACGAATTTGATTAAGTGGTCTTCTTAAGAATTATAGTCCAAGATGTTAAATTTAATTTTCAATCCGAATCATTTAATTCTGATATATGTGGAGTAAGTTATGCTCATTTTTATTACTGAATGCTCTTAAAAATTCTGCCCATATTTTTTCTTGACAGTTTTCTGATGACATTTTCAAAATCAAATTAAGCATAGCTTCGGTTCAATTTGGATTTCATGGTCTCATGAAAGTTTTATCCCTAGATTTGAAGATTCAAATCCAATAAAAATCACACAAGACCAAGTTCCATAACCTAAGTTATAGAATTATTTATATAAACTTCTCCAGAATAAATTACAATAACATGCAAATCCAACACAACCATTTATTCAATCATGTAATCAATCTAAAAATAAAGCAATTAAATCATCATAATAAATTTTTTCCATGCAAGAACAAACCTTATTGGTCTCTTATCCCCTTACTAAACTTTTTCCTTTCCTTTTCCTTCTTCAAGCTTGCTTCTAACATTGTCTTTGGTTTGCTATAAAATATTCAAACATTCCTCATTTAATTTATCCTTCGCCTAATCAATTTCTTTTTGTTTCAATCCATCATCACCTAGATAGGCCTTTCTTTCTCACTTATACTCATTATTTCTTGAATTTTAGATCGTAAAATATTTATTATTACTAATTAGAATATTATATATTTTTTTCCTAAATTATTCTAAATTCCAAACCTTAATAACCCTAACTCATTTAATCATTCAATCAATTATAATTTCTCACTTCTAACTTTAATTAACTTCACTTCAATCTCAATTGATAAAGAAAAATAGCAGAGTTGAAGAAAAAAACTCACCTTAATAATTTTCTTCCTTTTCTTTCTTTTTCTTTCTTCTACATTTTTTAGTAATTTTCCTTTACTTTCTTAGATTTTCTCTCTCTTGGATGTTTTTCTCTTTTTTCCTAACTTGAAATGAAGAAAAATGGTGGAGAATGATGGAGGGAGTGGTCGGCCAAAGAAGGGTGAGAATGGGTTGATATTTTTAGTTGATTTTTATGACCATTTTATAGAGAAATCTAGATTTCTCTCTTGTAGCCTACATTTTTTTTACTTTTGCTTAATTAGATTATGATTAAACTTTTATTTTATTGGTCCATTTAATTAATTAATTATAATTAATTTTAATCTTTAAATAATTTCTCTTTTAGCCCACAATTTCCTATTTTTATAAAATAATCCCCAACAATTCCATAAAACCTCATTCTAAACTTTTTAATTCCTAATTAATAATGCCTTAAATAAATCTCCCTCAATTATTATTATTTTTCTATGCATTCGAATTTAGACTCTAATAAGTCCAACGCTTTTGACTCGGTCATATGCAATCAATGTCTAAATGACCGAGCATTACAATTCTCTTCCCCTTAAGAAAATTTCATTTTAAAAATTTACTTGTGTTGTCCAAATATTTAGCCAAAAAGGGGGTTGAATTGAGTTTAAAAACTTTAACTTTAAAGTGCAGAAATAAAAATTAAGTTTAGTAGGGATAGAGAAATTTGACACAAGGATTTTTATAGAGGTTCGGGTGTTAACAAACCCTACTCCTCTCCCCAATCGCAATTGAGAGTTTCACTAACACACTAAGTGTTACAATGGAGTTTTACAAGCTCACTCCTAACTATGGTGTTTCTCACAATAACTCACATCTAATCCAGAAATCCCTTGTGTTTTGATGGCTCACACAATAACCAATTCCTTGTGTTTTACAGGCTCACACAAACAACCTTTACCTTATATTTTACAGGCTCACACAAACAACCTTTACCTTGTGTTTTACAGGCTCATACAAACAACATTTACAAATGTTTTACTCTTAACCTAGAAATACCTAAAACTCACTTGAGTAAAAATGATTATAGAGAAAAATACTTACAAATCTTTATTGCTCAATAAATGATGAGCAAAAAGATTTTCACATAGAATAAATGTTTGTTTTGAAAGTATTAAATGCACAAATAGCTTACAAACAGATTTTGATTCGAAGTATTAGCTATCCTCTTGTACTGAATGCATAAATGACTTGCATTTATACTTCAATGGCAAATTATAGCCGTTAGAATGCATTTAAAATGAAACTAGCCGTTGCACCAACCCTAATATCGCGTCTGATATTTTTCTCTTTCATCTTTCATAGGCGTGACTCTGTGTGTCACGGTTGTGATTGTTCTTCCAAGTCGTGACTGAAGTGCTGACCTTGGCCGAAAAGCATTCTGGAAGGTTTTGCAATATTGGGTCACAGGCATGACAACCTTCCAAGCCGCGGTCCAAGTGGTGACTTTGGTCATGAAGCTCTTTGGAAGAATTTGTCATGTCTTTTCACGGGTGTGACATTTCTTTCATGGGTGTGACTTAAATGTTCATTCACGGTTTGTTGTCTTCCTTCATGGCCGTGAACTTCAAATGTTTGTTTGTTGGCGCTAGGC
The DNA here is from genome assembly GCA_023653625.1 of Triadica sebifera. NCBI lineage: Eukaryota > Viridiplantae > Streptophyta > Magnoliopsida > Malpighiales > Euphorbiaceae > Triadica > Triadica sebifera. Next base: position 3,642,407 of record CM042899.1, on the reverse strand, counting down.
TTAATTACAGGCGTGACACATATGGTCACGGGCGTGAATCATGTTGCTTCTTCAATTTTATCTTTCAAAGATTAATCTTCCATTCTCCATTCTTGCTATCGTATTCCATACCCTGTTTAATACACTTAGAAAATAAGTATGTCAAAATAACGGAAATACCTTTCAAGGTTCAACAATCTCCCCCTTTTTGATGGTGACAAATAATTTAGCAATATGTGCTTTTGAGAAGTCTCCCCCTCAAAAGATGCTTAGGATAAAAAATGATGAAGTTCAAGAATTGTAGAGAATGATGAAAGGTAGCGTCAAAAATAAACTTTCTAGTTTTAAGTATATGCAAGTTATATGCAAAGTATATCCATTGTATACCAAAATTCTCTTTAAAGCATGAAGTATATGTAAGGTATATTTAGAGTATATCAAGTGCATATTCATTTATGTAACTTGCATCAAGGTATATGCAAAGTATACTTAAGATATATGTAATGTGTATTAAGCTCATTTGCATACTTGCATATTCATTTTGAATCAAAATTTCAATATTGCACTTAACTTAATATAGTGCTAGTTTCTCCCTTTTGATTCAAAATTAAGTATTCCTTGCACTTATCTTAATATATTGCTAGTTTGTCCCCCTTTTATCATCAATAAAAAGAATAAAGATAAACCATAATGGAAAAACAAAACAATTATATTAATTATTAAAAAAAAGGAAAGTACAAACCAAAGTAATTAAAAGTCAGAAAGAAAATTTAAAATTTCCTACAAACAAACAAACAAGCAAACAAGAACATGGCAAGACTAACATAAAGCCTAATATCTAACCGGACATCCTATCCCTAAGATGAGCAACTTCTGCCTCGAGGCTGTCCATCCTAGACTCCATGTGAGGTTCTCCAACCTCTCATCCATGAAAGCCTGCAGCTGCTCAAATCGTGGTTCTAGGAGGTCAACCACCTGCTGAGCCAAATTCGGTGTGGAGGCAGAGGATTGTCCAATGTCCTGCTCAACCTCAGGAGGTGCCATCTCAAATCGAGCCCTTTTCTTCTGCTGGATACCTTAGAGGCTAGCTTTAAAGTTGTCCGAGTCATTATCTTTCCAGATGATCTCGCCAGCAGTGTCGATGAAGCGGTAGTATATGTTGTTCTCATAGACAATTTGAACAGCCGCTCCCATCTTGATGAAAGACTCTACATCCAATCGGTCTCGAGGATTTCCTGGGATGAGATTGTAGTGATGGTCATCCAGCTTCAGATATCCAAGCTTCAAGCCCATGTGGGTTACATACCCACCAATAAGAATATCTTCAGAGGGCTTGGTGGCAATGGACAGGAGATGGTTCACAAACCATCGAGATAGTGCCACTGTAAGGCCTCTTCGGGCCATCTCCAAGAGAAAAATCTCAGACTTCCGAATGGTGCCATTGCTGTCTCCTCGGGAAAATATACTATAGGTTAGAAACCTATGTAGATATTTGTGCACTGGGGACCGGAGATGAGTGCTCTTGGTCTTTTTTATGTCCCAGTTGCAATCCTAACCAAAGTGAGTCCATGCTTGAGTTGCATAGAACTCCACTTCGCTGTGTTGAGGATTCCGACCGAAGGTAGGTTGAATAAATCTCCGAATTCTGTGGCAGAGAGTGTGTTCGGATTCCTGCACAGTTGAAACTTCACTATGCTAGTGGGAGACACTTGCAGAGTGCTCAAGAATTCCAAAGTGGGCTCCCGCAAGGTGGGCTAATGAATGTCAACAAATTCTTTCAAGTGATAGGCCTGGAGTTGCTCTGTCATCGCTGTCTCAAGCCCGAAAGTACGTACCATCTGCCACTCAAAAGAACTTGATGAAATGAGAGGCCTTTTCTTAAGCACAGAGTACCTAGGATGGCAATGCTCTGGAATTATGTTCATTAGGTAATCTGAATACCTTCTAGGAGCATGATATTTCTTCCTAGTACCCTTTGATGAGCCGATTTCCATCTTGATTGAAGAAATGAAATTTTGAAGAGTTGAAGAAATTTGATAGAATTTGTGAGGAAACCTTAAGGAAAGATGATTCGTGATGATGGAATGGGTTTTTGATGGTATTTATAGAAGAAATTTGTGACTAGAGGGCCAAAATCTTCAATAAGACATTCAATGTATGTAAATGAGAGCAATTGCAAGAAGTTGTAGAGTTGAAATGTGAAAAATAACCAGCAAAAACATTATATAGCCGACCCCTTTACAGGCATGAAACACGTAGTCGTGGGTGTGAAGTGTCGTGTTCACGATTTGCTGAAAGGGTGCTCTACCTGTGAAGACAGACATGAAATTGTTCACGGTCATGACATTTGAAGGTCATGGGCGTGAATGATGAACTATCACGATGGTAAAAAATGAGTCACGGGCGTGAAGTGTTGAATTTCACTACTTATGATCGTAAAACAAAGCGTGAACGCTTTTGTAAGTTTTTTTTGGTGAAAATGTTCATGGGCATGAAAATGCGTCACGGGCGTGAACAAAACTTTTCATGGGAGTGAATGAAGTCGTGAACATAGGTTTCACTACTTGAAGCCGTGAACCATGTCGTGAATCAAGTCGTGAAAGCTACTAGTTCTTTTGGCTATTCAGTTCACGGGTGTGAACATATGTCATGGGCGTTAATTGCCTAAAGTTTTCATTAAATAAAATTAAGTCCTAAAACAAGACTAAATCATTTCTATGAAGATTCTATCCCTTATAACATAAATTTTCATCAAATTAACTACCTCATATCTAGTAAGATGATTCAAAAAACATGATTATCAATTTAGGTTTGGCAATTTGGAAATCACAAGATTAATCCATCAATCATTCCAAGTTCTCTTCTTATGAAATTAAATCTTTCCTCATTTAGAGACTTAGTGAATATATCTGCCAATTTATTTTCTGTGTTTATAAATTTCAATGCAACATCTCCATATTGAACATGATCTCTAATAAAATGGTGTCTAATGTCAATATGCTTACTTCTAGAATGTTGAATGGGATTTTTTGATAGATTTATAGCACTTGTATTGTCATATCTAATAGGTATATGACTCATATCATGACCATAATCCTTAAGTTGTTGTTTCATCCAAAGGATTTGTGTACAACAACATCCTGCTGCTACATACTCTGCTTTAGCAGTTAAAAAAGCAACTGAAACTTGTTTCTTGCTAAACCAAGAAACTAAGCACTCTCCAATAAAGTGACAAGTACCTGAAGTACTTTTTCTATCTAAAAGACTACTAGTATAATATGTATTTGAATATCCTACAGTATAAAAGGATGAATTTTTAGGATACCACAAACCTAGATGCAATGAGCCATGTAGGTATCTTAGAATTTTATTGATGTGCTCGTTGGAGTCTTGGCATTCTTGCATCCTTTCATTCCAAATTTCTTAAGTAAATCTTTGGCGTAGTTGGATTGGTTGATGAATATGCCCTCATTGCCTTGTTTTATTTGTAGACCAAGGAAATATTTAAGCTCTCCCATCATGCTCATTTCAAATTCTCGAGTCATACACTTAGCAAATTCTTGACAAAGCAATTCATTAGTAGAACCAAATATGATATCATCAACATAAATTTGAACAATTAGAATATCATGCTTATGCTTTTTAATGAATAATGTGGTGTCAACATTCCCTTTTGTAAAGTTATTTTCTAAGAGAAAAGAACTTAGTCTTTCATACCAAGCTCTTGGGGCTTGTTTCAAACCATATAAAGCTTTTGAAAGTTTAAAAACATGATTTGGCAAGTCATAGCTTTCAAAACCTGGTAGTTGTTCTACATAAACTTCTTCTTCTATATAACCATTTAGAAAGGCACTTTTCACATCCATTTGAAAGAGTTTGAAATTCATGTGACATGCATATGCTAAAAGTATTCTAATTGCTTCTAATCTAGCTACAGGAGCATAGGTTTCATCATAATCTATTCCTTATTCCTTATTCCTGATTATATCCTTTTGCAACTAATCTAGCTTTATTCCTAGTTATTGAACCTTGTTCATCTAGTTTATTTCTAAATACCCATTTGCTACCTATAATTTGATGATCCTTGGGTCTAGGTACTAAAGTCCATACCTTACTTCTCTCAAATTGGTTGAGTTCATCTTGCATTGCAATCACCCAACTTTCATCATTAAGAGCCTCATCAATATTTTTAGGCTCAATTTGAGAAATAAAAGCAAGGTCAGTGGCTAAATGTTTGAAATGGGATCTAGTACTTACTCCCCTTGAAGGATCACTACTGATTTGCTCCTTGGAGTGATCTTTTGTCATTCTCCATTCCTTTGGGAGTTCTTGCCTGTTTTCTTCTTGAGTTTGAGGTAGAGAATCATCTTGATATGAGTTTTCTTGATCATTTTCTTCCTTTCCATTTCCAAGATCAAGTCTTTCCATAGTTCCTACAACATCATCAAGAACACTACCTTTCACAAGATCAATTCTACTAGATTCATTAAAAACAACATGCATAGATTCTTCAACAGTTAATGATCTTTTATTAAATACTCTATATGCTTTGTTAGTTGTAGAGTATCCTAAAAAGATACATTCATCAGATTTAGAGGCAAATTTTCCAAGGTTGTCCTTGGTATTCAATATGAAGCACTTGCATCCAAATACTCTAAAGTATGATATCAAGGGCTTTCTTCCATTCCATAGCTCAAATGAGGTTTTGTTTAAAAGAGGTCTTTTCAAAAACTCAATTTGAAATATAACAAGCAGTATTTGTGGCTTCTGCCCAAAAGTAAGTTGGTAGACCATACTCATTTAGCATTGTTCTAGCCATTTCAATTAAAGTTCGATTTTTCCTTTCAACTACCCCATTTTTTTGAGGTGTCCTAGGAGATGAAAAATTATGTGAAATGCCATGTTCAAGACAAAAACTTTCAAAGTTTTCGTTTTCAAATTCTTTGCCATGGTCACTTCTTATCTTTGAAATACAATATCTTTTTTCATTTTGAACTCTTTTAGCAAAGTTTTTGAAATTTTCAAAAGCATCACTCTTTTGAGCTAAGAAAATTACCCAATGAATCTAGAGTAATCATTTACGATGACAAAGGCATAATGTTTACCTCATAAGCTAGCAATTCTAGTAAGTCCAAATAAATCTAAATGCAGGAGTTTCAGAGGTTTTGAGGTACTTATTAAGTTTTTGGCTTTGAAGGGTGACTTGTATTGCTTCCCTCTTTGGCAAGGTTCACATCTCTTGTCTTTTTCAAATTTGACTCTTGGCAGTCCTTTTATTAGTTCTCTTGTGCTGAGGCTTTGAATTAAGTCCATGTTAGCATGACCAAGCCTTTTATGCCACAACCAAAATTCATCACCAATAGTCACAAGACACTTAGAGGAATGGTTAGATAATTCATGTAAGTCTATTATGTATGTGTTGACATCTCTATTTCCTTTAAATATCTTTTGACCATCGATAGAGGTCACAAGACATTCATTGGAAGTAAAAGTTACTTTATTTCCTTTATCGCATAATTGACTAACACTCAACAAGTTATGTTTTAAGCCATCAACAAGACATCTTTAATAAAAGTGGTACCATTAATACCAATAGAACCAATGCCAATTACCTTACCCTTAGCATTGTTTCCAAAAGTAACTTTACCTCCATCAATACTTTTGATTTCATTGAAGAGTTATTTGTCTCCTATCATATGCCTTGAGCATCCACTATTTACTAGCCAAGCATTTTTATTTATTGTGGACTTGAGGCATACCTATAGAATCACAATTCAAGTATGATTTTTAGGTACCCAAATGAGCTTGGGTCCTTGGGGGTTAGCACATGAAGGTTCCCAATGAGTCTTCCTTATCCAAAATTTTTTATTAATATGACCAATCTTCATACAATAATTACACTATTTAGGTCTTACAATGCTTTTTGGTCTTACAATATTTTTAATGCCATATTTCTATTAAACCGATTTTGAGAACAATGGCATGCACAATCATGATTAATGTGTGCTTTTCTAGATGCATGCTTCTTATACATAAAAGTTATACATAAAGGAATGATTATTCCTTTTATGTATAGAAGGTTTAGTATACTTATTCCTAGGTGCTGTTCCAGCAAGTGTGGTGATGTGAGGTTCACTAGACTTAACAAAAATGGTTTTGTGAGAAGATGATGATGTGTGCTTAAATCCTAGACCATGTCTAATTAAATGTGGTCTTTGAGACACAATGAAAGTATATAAACTCTCTTTTCCTTTGTGGAATTTTGAAATTGAATTTCTAAGTTCCTCAACTTCATTTTTTAAGGTATTATTTTCTTTAAGTAAGGAATTAGTTGAGGGTTTTGATGAGTATTCATCTAATGATTTTTGAAGAGATTCATTAGATGATTTAAGCTTAATGTTTTCTTTTTCTAAAACATCTATTTTGTTTTTTAAATTAGAAATGTTATTTCTATAAGTACTGAATTTACTCCTATATTTCTCTAGTTTTAGATTCAATTCTTCTATAAGGCTTTGCTCATCATCATCATCATCGCTATCACTATTACTATCATTATCACTATTATTATTATTGAAAGAGTATGAGTGTAGTGATTTTACCTTATCTGAGACGTGATCCTTAATAGCCATAAAGCATAGGTTGACCTCTTCGCTTTCATTGTTATCTTTTTCGCTTGACGAGCTTTCGTCATCCCATGTGGATTTATGACCTTTCTCCCTATTGTCTCTTTGGTATTTGCTCTAATGCTTTTTGAGCCTTGGACATTCTGGTTTAATATGCCTTTTCTTTCCACATTCATAGCATTTTACCTATTTCTTACTTCTTTATGCATCATTAGAAGTTTGTTTGCCTGAAGTTTATGGAGTTGCTCATTTTCTTCTCAATGATTCTTTTCAGCCTTTTTGAGAGCATAACAATGTCCTCATTTTCATCATCACTCATTTCTTCATCATCTTCACTTTCTTCTTGAGATTTTGAAGTAGAGGCTTTTAGTGCTAAAGGTTTTTTTTTTTTTTTTTTTTTTTTTTTTTTTTTTTTTTTTCTGGGTCCACTTCAAGTTCTCTATCTCTTTTCACTGTCATTTCATGTGTGAGAAGTTTGCCAATAAGCACATCAATATTCATGATGCTTATGTCTTCATTTACTTCTTCTATACCGATAACTCTTGAACCGTAGTCTTTAAGAGGAAGACTTCTCAGGATTTTGTTGTTTACATCTTCCAAGCTCAGATGCTTCCCAAGCTTCCTCATTCCATTTATGATAGCTAGAAGATGGTTGGTCATGTCAGTGATTGACTCATTGGATTTCATCTTGAAGAGCTCATATTTTGAAGTAAGAAGTTGAATCTTCTTGGATTTAACTTGCTTAGTTCCTTCATGATAATTTTCCAATGTTTTCCACATGTTGTAGGTTGTTGGGTAGTGTTGTATTCTTCCACATTCCAATGGCTCACACCTAACCTAGAAATCCCTTGTGTTTTGATGGCTCACACAATAACCAATTCCTTATATTTTACAGGCTCACACAAACAACCTTTACCTTGTATTTTACAGGCTCACACAAACAAAATTTACAAATGTTCTACTCTAAACCTAGAAATACCCAAAACTTACTTGAGTAAAAATGATTATAGAGAAAAACACTTACAAATCTTTATTGCTCAATAAATGATGAGCAAAAAGATTTTCACATAGAATAAATGTTTGTTTTGAAAGTATTAAATGCACAAATAGCTTACAAACAGATTTTGATTCGAAGTATTAGCTATCCTCTTGTACTGAATGCATAAATGACTTGCATTTATACTTCAATGGCAAATTATAGCCGTTAGAATGCATTTAAAATGAAACTAGCCGTTGCACCAACCCTAATAATCGCGCCTGACATTTTTCTCTTTCATCTTTCACGGGCGTGACTCTGTGTGTCATGGTCCTGACTATTCTTCCAAGCCATGACTGAAGCGGTGACCTTGGCCATGAAGCATTCTGGAAGGTTTTGAAATATTGGGTCACGAGCGTGACATATATCTTCATGGGAGTGACAACCTTCCAAGTCGTGGTCCAAGTGGTAACTTTGGTCGTGAAGCTCTCTGGAAGAATTTGTCATGTCTTTTCACGGGCGTGACTTAAATGTTCATTCACGGTTTGTTGTCTTCCTTCATGGCCGTGAACTTTAAATGTTGGTTTGTTGGTGCTAGGCTTAATCACAAACGTGACACATATGGTCACGGGCGTGAATCATGCTGCTTCTTCAATTTTATCTTTCAAAGATTAATCTTTCTTTCTCCATTCTTGCTATCTTATTCCATACCCTGTTTAATACACTTAGAAAACAAGTATGTTAAATACTTTATTGCTATTTTATTTGTTATCATCAAAATGACGGAAATACCCCTCAAGGTTCAACAACTTGATTAGTTGATATCGAATAATTGAGGATATTGAGCCTTCATTACCTCTTCACTATCCAAAGTGGCTTCTTTTGTTGAATGGTTGTGCCATAGAACTTTTACCAGATGTACCTTTTTGTTCCGCTTCCCTAGCTAAAATCGCCACTGCTTTTTCCTCATAATTTAGATCCGATTGTACTTCTATGGATTGCATTGGTATTATATGTGATGTATCCGACCTATATCTTTTTAGCATGGACATATAGAACACATTATGAATTGTTTTTAACTCTGGTGATGATGCTAATTTGTATGACACTGGACCTACACATTCAAACACCTCATATGGCCCAATAAATCGGGGGCTTTCCTTTCTTGCCAAATCCAAGGATCTTGTACCAAGGTGAGACTTTCAAAAATACTTCATCACCAACCTCATATTCTATGTCTTTTCTCTTTAAATCTGCATAAGACTTTTGTCTATTAACTGTTATTATCGATTGTCCATTAGTCTGTGGGTGGAATGTTGTAGTAAAGTTGAGTCGAATACCTACGGATTGTTGCAAACTCTTCCAAAACTATGATATAAACTGTGGGTCATGATAAAAAATTATAGAAACTGGGACAACATGAAGTTGAACTATCTCATTAACATATAATTTTGCTAAATGTGTGAGTGAGTAGTCCATTTTAATTGGTAGAAAATGAACTATCTCATTAAAAACTTCATGCTCACATCAAAATCTCACGTTAGCCAATAGGAGTGGAAGGGATCCTCACGCTTGCAATAAGCCCTCACGTGTGTGACATATATTTGCAAGAAAAATCATCACACACGTGATATGGCATTCACACATATGACACTTGCTCTTTGCTACAATTTGTCTTTCAACTCTTGAAAACATGAAATTAAAACTAATAAGTACCTAAAACATGATAAAAACCTATAATTAAACATTAAAAACTTGAATAAAAACTAGGCCAAACAAGAACACATCAATCGTAAGGAAGATATCTCAATAACATAGTATTAGCTTGAGAGAGTATTTGAGTAGATGGGTTGTACTCCCAAACAGAGGTACAATCACATCACATCTTTGCTACAATATAAAGCATATGATTGGTGGAAGATAATTTTGAAGAGACCCTAGACACTAGATCCACCCACTTGGGATTTCTTGGATCAGTTCAAAGTGAGGTATGTTATAAGAGCCTATATGGATAGGAAAAAGCAGGAATTCCTAGATCTATGGCCAAATAATCTAACCATGAGTGTGTATGAGAAAGAATATACCATGTAACACACGTAAGTTAGGACTTAAGGTTTATGTTAATCCTTGTAAAGGAAGAGGATGGGTGGTTTAGGGTTTAAAAGTTGGTTTTTGTGAAAAAGAAAGCTTTCACGCCTATGACTAGGTGTTCACTCCCGTGAAAGCCATGTAAGGATTCAAAATGGCAAACTTTTATGTTGCCCAAAAATTGAACCAAGAAGGGAAGGTTGAATTGGATATTAAAATTTCTTAACTTTTAAATGCGGAAAGAAAAGTTAAGTAGAGTAGGGATAGGGAGATATCACACAGGAAATTTTATAGAGGTTCGGGTGTTAACAAACCCTACTCCTCTCCCCAATCTCAATTGGGAGTTTCACTAACACACCAAGTGTTACAATGGAGTTTTACAAGCTCACTCCCAACTATGGTGTTTCTATCAATGGATCACACCTAACCCAGAAATCCCTTGTGTTTTAATGGCTCATACAATAAACCAATTCCTCGTGTTTTAATGGCTCACACAAATAACCCTTACAAGTGTTCTACTCTTAACCCAATATACCCAAACACACTTAAGTAGTAGATTACAAAGAGAGACACTCATAAATCTATAATGCTCAGAAAATAATGAGCAAAAAGATTTTTTACAGAGAATTAATGTTTGTTTGAAAGTAATAAATGCACAAATGGTACAACAAGATTGTGATTCGAATTATTTGCTGTTCTTTTGTTCTGGATTCATAAATGACTTGCATTTATACTTCTATGGCGAATTATAGCCGTTTGGTTGCATTTAATGTGAAAATAGCCGTTGCACCAACTCTTAATTTCACGCCTGACATGTTTCTCTTTCCTTATTCACGGTCGTGAATATATGTGTCACAGTCGTGAAAGTTCTTCCAAATTGTGACTTGAGTGGTGACTATGGCCGTGAAGCATTTTGGAAGGATTTTGAAGTGTTTGATCACGAGCATGACATTTGTAACACCACATCTTATGCAATTAAGTATAACCTATCCCTGTATCAAGTAATCACACATAGCAGACTGGAAAGGCAAAATACCCTGTCAACATTGGTAGTAAATTTTTTTCATATCCTGTAATATCATTCAATGATTTTGCAAGTCAACTTTGAGGCTTTCACCACAATATGATATATCACATATATTAAAACTTAAACTTTGCATATTAGTATTTACGAGTTGCTTTCATTTATACATTTTTAAAACCCATTCCAAAATGACTATACATGAAACACGTAAATACAAAATGCAGATGACATATTTTCATGCTCGTGTGGAATGCAAGGAGAGAGTGATGAGGCTCAGCCAGTGACCTGTGCTCCATGTCTTCTATACACTACTCAAAATGAGCTATCACTTTTCTTTACCTGAAAAATGATGCAAATTGATGAGTTATGGCATAGTGAGAATAACCATGTTTTAGAAAAAAGTTTTCATTTTCAAATTCTTTGCCATGATCACTACTTATTTTTGAAATACAATACCTTTTTTCATTTTGAACTCTCTTAGCAAAGTTTTTGAAAATTTCAAAACCATCACTCTTTTAAGTTAAGAAAATTACCCAAGTGAATCTAGAGTAGTCATCGACGATGACAAAGGCATAGTGTTTACCTCCTAAGCTTGCAGTCCTAGTAGGTCTAAAAAGATCTAGATGCAGGAGTTGTAGAGGTTTTGAGGTACTTCTTTTTGTATTTGAAGGATGACTTGTATTATTTTCCTCTTTGGCAAGGTTCATATGTCTTGTCTTTTTTAAATATGACTTTTGGTAGTCCCTTTACCAGCTCTCCTTTGCTGAGGCTTTAAATTAAATCCATGCTTGCATGACCAAGCCTTCTATGCCACAACCAAGATTCATCACTAGTGGTCACAAGACACTTAGAGGAAAGGTTAGATATTTTGTGTAAGTCTATTATGTAGATATTGACATCTCTACTTCCTTTAAATATCTCTTGGCCATTAATAGAGGTTACAAGACATTTGTTGGAAGTAAAAATTACTTTGCAACTATCTCTTAACATGCATCACATACATGAAATGATGGAAAATTAAAATTAATTGAACCCAAAAACCAAGGAATGCCCTATGAACATTAAAATCAAATCATACCATCAATATGGAAGAAGTTGATTACCTTGTTTGTTTCTTTCCAATCTTTCAAGTTTATGTGCATTTTCTTGAAGTTGGGTTATTGCAAATCACAACAATCCAAGGATGGATTATCTTTAACGGTAATCCATGCAAAGGAATGGAAGAAACAACCTCAAAGGGAGATGGGGTGTCAAAGCACCAAAGTGCTAGCTATGGTGTTTCAACTATAAAGAGAAGAAGAAGAGAGAATAACTTTTATTCCTTAAGGTTGTAGCTACGAATTTGGCCCTCTAAGGGCTTATTTATAATGTCCTCTAATCATCTTAGGCTTGGACATATGTAACCTATGCATAGGAGTTCCATTTGATATAAAAGAACCTAAATCGTAAAAGCTAATATCAAGCTTTCATAGCCATGAATAGCAGTGTCACAACTGTGACTCCCCTTTGTCACGGGTGTGACTGTTAGAGAGATGCCTTAAAGACAATCGCCTTAGGCACTTGATGTAATCATTTATTATTAATAAAAGGCATTTTCATTATACGGTATTCATTGCATATGGATTGATATAGATCTTAAATCGTTTAATAAAGTCCTTAGTATGTAACACAACATGAATGAATTCATGATGTGATCATGATGATGAGATTCCTATCATGTATAATTGTATTTATACCTAAATTATCATATGATTTTTAAGATGGGACAATGTTAATCTAGATAGACTAACATATGTTATACTCCTTTAGTAGGTCAAATAGTTGATCTCATAAACTGAAAGGAAGAGATATTTAAAGTTAACATGTGGATGCATGCTAAAGGTATTGGATGGCCTGCTATGAGACAATCATATGGATATCTATTCAATATCAATGATAGTCTCATCATTGCAATGGTGCAAGTATCCTTAGACTTGAGATACTCAAAGTTATCTTAGATTCTAAATCCTATACTTTGACCCCATTCTTTGTTGCCTCTGAAGAGGTCACTCATAGGGTGGTGATTGGGTACAACATGAGATATTCAAAGGTATTTGAGTAGTCCACAAAGGATTCACCACTCCTGATAGAAGGAGAGTATACTTATGGCCTCTTATAGAGATCATTACTAAAAAATCCTTAGCCAAGGTGGACATGTCTTCAAGAAAGTCTTCAAGGACATATATGATCAAGGTAATGAGTCTCGTAGACAAGAACTAATATCATTTGGACTAGATGTGATGTAGTTAGTCAAGTGGGAGCTGACACACAGACCATGCTCTCAACCAAATAAGGTATAGTTTGGTGAAAGGATGAATTGCATGGTAATTGTCTATGGAAGGTTTACAGTCAGACCATTGACTTTCCAATTAATTAGGGATCATGATGTGTTGCTAGATATTGCTCATGATCTACTCAAAACCATATGATGATTTGCGCTACCAACATAAATGGGAACTTAATGGGTCACCACATAGAAGGAATGAAGAAAATGTGAAATGGGCCTTGGATTGGATCTAAGACTTGAGAGAGAAATGATTTGACCATGAACCATATGTCACTGCTGTGACAAAGGTTGTTAACACCCGTGACATAGGAGAGTTGCTGCCGTGACACTACTATTTATGGCCGTGAAACCCCTGATATCAGCTTTTGGGATTTAGGTTTTTCTATTTCGAATGGAACTCCTATGAATGGGTTACGTATGTCCAACCCTAATATAATTAGATGACCTATGAATAACCCCTTTAAGGATAATTTGTAGCTGCTGCCTAGAGGTATAAAATTTATGCTCTCTTCTTCTTCTCTTTCAAGTTGAAACACCATAGCAGCACTTTGGTGCTTTGACACCCCATTTCCCATTGAGTTTGTTTCTTTCGTTCCTTGACGTCATGGGAAATGGGCTTTGGATTGGATCCAATAATTGAGAGAGAAATGATTTGTCTATGAACCATGTGTCACGACCATGACAAAGGTTGCCACTCCTTTGACATTGGGGAGTCACGACCGTGACACTAATTATTCACGAATGTGAAATCCCCGATATCAGATTTTATGATTTAGGTTTTTCTATTTTGAATGGAACTCCTATGCATGGGTTATGTATGTCAAACTCTAATATGATTAGTGAACCTACAAATAACCCATTTAAGGATCAAATTCACAACTGCTGCCTTGAGGAATAAAAGTTATTCTCTTTTCTTCTTCTCTTTCAAGTTGAAACACCATAGCTCTAGCACTTTGGTGCTTTGACACCCCATTCCCTAATGAGGTTGTTTCTTCCATTCCTTCATATGGATTACCATTAGAGACAATCTAGCCTTATATTTTTATGGTTTTCAATAACCCAACTTGAAGGAAAGGCTCATAAACTTGGAAAATAGAAAAGAAACAAACAAGGGAATCAACTTCTCCTATATTGATGGCATGATCCAATTTTAATGTTCATTGGGCGTGTATGTGATGCATGTTAATTAATTTGGGTTCAATTAATTTTAATTTTCTTCTATTCCATGTATGTCATACATATTATGAGCCCAAAATGGTATCAGAGCCACCCTATATAAATTAAATTCGAATTTAATTGACGTATCAATGAGATTGATTGTTAAAGAACAACTTGGATTCCCTCTTTTTGTTAAAAAATGAATTTAATTATATTTGGCCTCAAATTTTAATTTTAATTCAATAACGTGTTAATATGATGATATTTATATGTTTTTGATGATAATTAAAAGGTTTAAATTTGATTTAAACATGAAATTCGAAGTTATGCATAGTTGCTGAATTTCTAGAGTTTATGAAACCTAGTTGTGCTAATTGAGTTATTTGAGGGGCTATTCAAATTTGGTTTATTAATTTGATTAATCAAACATATATATGAAATATTTATAATGTGTTTTAGCTTGTAGACAACACCTATAATGATACAAAAATCATTTTTGATGATGGAACAAACAAAACATGTAACTAGGTTGAGAACCTTACCATGTGATGAGACTGTTATGTGTTGTTTAATTTAATTGCATATAACTTGATGATCAGAACCTTAATTCATATTTATGAGATATTCATGATGTTATTTTGATCTCAATTGCATGCTGGAGTCAAATTAAATTCGTGGTTAAATTCCCAAAGAATCCTAATACATGTATGATTCAATTTAAGCAATTTTTGTGTAATTGGTTTGCTAATTGAATGATGAATGATTTAGATTGTCTAATAAATAAATTTAATTAATTTAAACTAATTATATGTTTCTTATAATGATGAGAATGAATTATGAAAATTTTTGAAATTTTTAAATGTAATTTGATTTGAATTAGAAAAGGGTTTTCAAAGTCCTATTTTGACTAGAATTCTAGTATGCAATTGTAACTATGATTGTTTTATCCTATTTGGCATCAAAATAATAATTAATTAAGGCAATTTAATAATGAATTAACTACTGGCCATATTTGGATTTAATATTAAATGGGATTTAATTATTGCATGCATTAAATTGGTAATAGCCTAGTTGGCAAAGTAGGCAATTTTAGAAATTTTTTTGATATGATCAAATGTATGCCTAATTTGCATAATTCCCTTTTAAAAAATGTTTCTAAATGTTCATATGATTAATTAATGAGATTAAATAATGGATATATGATTAATTTCACTAAAGGCCAAACAATCAAAATAATGTTTCAAGAGTTGAAAGAAAGGGAACCCAAATTGTTACTTTAATAGATTACCTTTAATTATGCATTAGAGAATGCATGCTAGGGGTGTATGGAATGACATGATGATGGACTTGACCAATGTGATTGATCATGCATGGAATTTTGTTTTTGGTAAATAGGGCCTACGAGTCCCTACCTTCTCTTTTCTCTCTATTGTATTTCTCTTCTCATCTTACTCCCCTCAAATGTAACTTGAGGTTTTCTTATGAAGAATTTATGTAATTAGATTACATAGGATTAGAATAGAATTGGAATGCAAATGAGCAAGAAGCCAATGAGATGGGGCCAAAAATAAAGGAGCATTAGAATAGGAAATTATTTTCTATTTTAGTGTTGTAATTTCATGAATCTACCTAGGTTAGACCTAATCAATCCTTTCATGGCTTGAAGGATTGATGTTAGATTATGTCCATAATCATAACCATGTAATTAGTGTAATTATCTTATATATCTATATGTGATGAATGGATATATTATGCATGCCAAATTGCCATGATGAGACCTAAAATTAAAGAAATCCCTCATTAATAATATTAAGGCAAATGCCTTCCATTAATATGGCAAGAACTAAAGTTGTTTTAGTGTCTGGGTTGTTGGGAAAACCTAAGCCTACTCTACACGAATATGTTCAAACCATCAAAATATGATTTCATATTAATGGGCCAACTTTAACTAGTTACATTAGCTGGTTGGGCAAACCCAAGGTCAATGTGAATTAGAGGAAAAATTGAGTAAGTGCGCATGAGATGTGTACATATCAAGAGTTGATAGCCCAATGATTCAGTAGTTGTACAATATGATGCAATTGGTATGAGATACCTACCAATTGACCTAAGATGGCTTGTTGGGCAAACCCAAAGTCAATTTTTATGATATTGGATATTGACCCACTAGGAGAGCTTTCAACGGGTTCTTTCGGATTCATAGTGAGGGTTATGGGTCCGCAATAAAATAGTAGGAGTTATAATGCCCATTTATTAAAGACCTAATATTCATGCATTTAGCACATTCTCTAACATGATATTTCTTTACATCTAGGTTGCTAGAATCATGTCATCAAATGTGAACTTATGCTCAATTCTTGAATGCAACAAATTGACTGGCCCTAACTTCCTAGATTGGCTAAAGAATTTGAGAATAGTTCTCAAAGCTGAAAAGATAGCCTATGTCTTTGAAGAGTTGCTTCCCTTCCCTCTGCTGATAATGCATCTATTGATGAATAGTTGGCATGCAAAAAGCAAGTAGATGATAGTGAGTTGTATTATGCTCACCTCTATGTCTCCCTAGCTTCAAAAGTAGCATAAAAACATGAACACTAATACCATTGTGTATCATTTTAGGGAGATTTTCGATAGGCAAGCTTGAACCAAGAGATATGAGATATCCAAGTTGCTTTTCCGCTCCAAGATGATAGAGAGGCCTTCTCTAGTGCAACATGCATTGAATTTAAATGGGTACATTGAGCGATTAGCTACCTTGGGTTTTGTAATGGATCATGAGTTAAGTATAGACTTAATTCTTCAAAGTTTTCCTGATAGTTATGCACATTTTGTGCTAAAATATCATATGAACAAGATATCCACTTCGATCCTTGAATTCATTAATATGCTTAAGACAATTGAGCCTTATATTAAGAAAGAGCAAAAGGTTGTGATGCTGGTGGACAATTCTAGTTCTTCTAAGATAAGGAATGACAAAATAAAGAAGAAGTCCACAAAGACTCAAAGAGGCATGAAGAAGAGGGCAAAGAGACTGCTTCAAAAGGGTCTTGCTTCCATTAGGGCAAGATTGGCCATTGGAAGAGGAAATGCAAGATCTATCTAGAGTCTTTAAAGAAGGAGAAGGATAAGACATTGGATGCACCTTCTACTTCAAGTATTTATGTTATTGAGGTTAATACTGTTTCTACTAATAATTCATGGGTATTGGTTACCGGATATGGCTCACATATGTACTAATATGTAGGGCATAAGGAATAGTAAACAGTTCAAGAAAAGAGAGTCAGACCTACGAGTTGGCAATGGAGGAAGAGTTATTGCATTAGTTGTAGGAACTTATGTTTTGACACTCCCAAGTGGGCTTGTTTTAGAATTAGATAATTGTTATTATGTTCCAGTTTTAACAAAGAATATTATTTCTATTTCTTGTTTAAATAGAAAAAGTTTTTATTTGACTATAAATGGCAATGGTTGCTCTATATGGTTGAATGATATTCTTTATGGAACTAGTGCATTATGTAATGGGATTTACATTCTTGACATGTCTAATTCAATCCTCAATATCAAGAATAAAAGACAAAAGATAGATAACCTAAAACCATCATATTTGTGGCATTGTCATCTTGACCATCTAAATGAGAGGTGCATGACTAAGTTATATAAGAATGGTGACTTAGGGTCATTTGATTATGAATCATATGATACATGTGAATCTTGTTTGTTAGGACAAATGATAAAATCACCTTTTAGTGGAAAGGATGAACGTGCCAATGGGCTATTAGACCTTGTACGTACATATATATATGGACCAATGTAAGTGCATGCCAGAGGTGGTTTTATCTACTTCATTACTTTCATCGATGATTATTCACGATATGGGTATTTGTATCTGATGAGATACAAATTTGAAGTTTTTGAAAAGTTCAAAGAATTCAGAAATGAAGTAGAGAAACAATTTGGTAAAAGTATTAAAGCGCTTAGATCAGATCGAGGTGGTGAATATTTAAGTTAAGAGTTTCAAGGTTATCTAAGAGATAATGGGATTTTATCTCAATGGACTCCATCTTACACACCACAACATAATGGTGTGGCTGAAAGGAGAAACTGAACCTCATTAGACATAGTGAGGTCAATGATGAGCTTTGCAGAATTGCCTAAGTCCTTTTAGAGTCATGCACTAGAGACTTCTGTTTATATACTAAATAGAGTTCCTTCTAAGTTAGTTGAGGTTAATCCATATGAGATATGGACTAACAAAAGACCTATTCTTTCTCACTTAAAAGTATGGGGTTGTCCTACTTATGTGAAGCGTACAATGTCAGATAAACTAGGAGTTAATTCTAATAAGTGTTTGTTTATGGGATATCCAAAAGAGTCATTTGGATATCAATTCTACCACACTTTGGAACAAAAGTAGTTTGTTTCAAAGCATGCTGTCTTCTTAGAGAAATAGTTTCTTCTCAAAGAAGACAGTGGGAGCAAGTTCAAGATGCTCAAACAGATGCAGATCAACTGATAGAACCCGAATATGTTACTTATCAAGATGAATTAACAACTACACCTTTTGAAATACAAGAAATTCATAGATCAAGTAGGATACACATTGTTCCTGAGAGTTATGGATTTCTCCTAAGTGAACAGAATGACATATTTCTTATAAAGGATGATAAGCCTACCACCTAAAAAGAAGTTCTGAATTGTTCAGATTATGATAGATGGCTAAAAGCCATGTAGTCAGAGATGGATTCTATGTATCAAAACCAAGTATGGACTTTAGTTGTCCCATCTGAAGGGATTAAACCCATTGGGTGCAAATGGATCTTTAAGAAGAATACTGACATGGAAGGTAAGATAGTTACCTATAAGGCTAGGCTGGTAGCTATGATGAAACCTTATCTCCAGTTGCTATGCTTAAATCCATCAGGATACTCCTAGCCATTGCAACTCATTATAATTATGAGATTTGAAAAATGGATGTAAAAACAACTTTCCTTAATGGAAATTTGATTGAGGATGTGTATATGACACAACCTAAGGGTTTCACATCAATTGATGGCAAAAAGGTATGCAAATTGCAAAGATCCATTTATGGATTGAAGCAAACAGCCATGAGTTGGAACATCCAATTTGATAAGACAATCAAAGATTTTGGTTTCTCACAAAATGTGCATGAACGTTGTGTTTACAAAAAGGTTAGTGGGAGTGCAGTCGTATTTCTAGTATTGTATGTAGATGACATACTTTTTATAGGAAACGATGTCTCAGTTCTTCAATTAGTTAAAATTTGGCTTTCTAAGAATTTCTCCATAAAAGACCTTGGAGAAGCGACCTACATACAAGGGATTAAGATCTATGGAGATAGATCTAAAAGGTTGCTTAGTCTTTCTCAGTATACATACATAGATAAGATGCTAAAGAGGTTTAGCATGTAACAGTCCAGGAGAGGATTAATTCCAATGACTCATGGGATTACCCTCTCTAAGTCCATATGTCCACATATAGAATGAACGAACATGCATGAGTAGGATTCCATATGCTTTGGCTATTGGATCCATCATGTATGCTATATTTTGTACTAGACCCGATGTATCATATGCTCTGAGTGTTACAAGCAGATATCAGTTAGATCCCGGTGAGGGGCATTGGGTGGCTGTTAAGAATATCCTTAAGTACTTAAGAGTAACTAAGGATGTGTTCCTGGTTTATGGAGATGGTGAGCTTAAAGTAAGCGGGTATATAGATGTCATCCTCCAATCTCATAAGGATGATTCCAAGTCCCACTCAAGATATGTTTTCATATTAAATGGTGGAGCAGTCAGTTGGAAGAGTTTGAAATAAGAGATGACTGCAAATTCCACAACTGAAGCAGAGTACATTGCAGCTTCTGAGGAAGTTAAGGAAGGAGTTTGGATAAAGAAATTCATCATAGAGTTAGAAGTGGTTCCTAGCATTATTGATCCAATACCCTTGTATTGTGATAACAATGGATCCATTACACAAGCAAAGGAGCCACAATCTCATCAAAGATCTAAGCATGTACTCAGACGTTACCATCTGATTCGGAAAATCATAGGTAGACATGATGTAAAGATAGAAAGAGTTCAAAATTATCAGAATATAGCTGATCCTCTCAATAAGCCACTTCTTCAAAAGAAACATGATAGTCACGTACTCACCAATGGTATAATGTATAAAGGTGATTGGCTTTAGTGCAAGTGGGAGATTGTTAGATAGGTGCCCTAAAGGTAATCACCTTAGACATTTGATGTACTAATTTATTATTAATAAAAGGCATTTTCATTATATGATATTCATTGCATATGAATTGATATAGATCTTAAACCATTTAATGAAGTCATTGGTATGTAACACAACATGAAAAAAATTCATGATGTGATTATAATGATGAAATTCCTATCATGTGTAATTGTGTTTATACCTAAATTATCCCTATTCATAAGATTAACAAGATGGACATTATTAATTCGGATAGACTAACACATGTTATAATCTTTAACTAGGTCAAACAACTGATCTCATAAGCTAAAAGCAAGAGATATTTACAGTTAACATGTGGATGCATGCTAAGAGTAGCAAGTACATTGGATGACTTGCTATGAGACAATCACATGGATATCTATTCAATATCACAATGGTGCAAGTATCCTTAGACTTGAGAAACTCAAAGTTATCTTGGATATTGAATCGGATACTTTGACTCTATTTCTTGTTGCCTCTGAAGAGGTCACTCATAGGGTGGTGATTGGGTATAACATGAGATATTCAAAGGTAGTTGAGTAGGCAACAAAAGATTCACCACTCCTGATAGAAGGAGAGTATACCTATGGCCTCTTATAGAGATCATTACTCAGAAACCCTTAGCCAAAGTGGACATGTCTTGAAGAAAGTCTTCAAGGACATATCTGATTAGGGTAATGAGTCTCATAGACAAGAACTAATATCATTTGGACTAGATGTGACATAGTTAGTCTAGTGGGAGTTGACACACAAACCATTATCTGAACCAAATGAGGTATAGTTTAGTGAAAAGATGAATTGCATGGTAATTGTCTATGGAATGGTTTACAGTTAGATCACTAACTTTCCAGTCAATTGGGGGTCATGATGTGTTGCTAGATACCACTCATGATATGTTCAAAATCATATGATGATTTTAGCGGCCAACATAACTGGGAATCTAATGGGTAATATGTATAAAGGAATGAAGGAAATGTGAAATGAGCCTTACATTAGATCCAAGACTTGAGAGAGAAATGATTATGCCATGAACCATGTGTCACGGTCATGACAAAGGTTGTCATGCTCATGACATAGGGGAGTCATGGCCGTGACACTACTATTCATGGTCATGAAACCCTTGATATCAGCTTTTGAGATTTAGGTTTTTCTATTTCGAATGGAACTCCTATGCATGATTTACGTACGCTCAACCCTAATATGATTAGATGACCTATAAATAACCTTTTTAAGGGCCAAAATTGCTACTGCTTCCTAGCAGAATAAAAGTTATTCTTTTTTCTTCTTCTCTTTCAAGTTAAAACACCATAGCTAGCACTTTGGTGCTTTGACACCCCATTCCCCATTAAGGTTGTTTCTTTTGCTCCTTTGCATGGATTACCATTAGAGACATTCGAGCCTTAGATTGTTGTGGTTTGCAACAATCCAACTTGAAGAAAAGGCTCACAAACTTGGAAGATAGAAAAGAAACAAGGTAATCAACTTCTCCCATATTGATGGCATGATTTGAGTTTAATGTTTGTAGGGCGTTCCATGGTTTTTGGGTTCAACTAATTTTAATTTTTCGTTGTGCCATATATGTGATGCATGTTAAGAGCCCAACAGTGACAACCTTTGTTAATCATTTCTCTCTCATATCTTGCAACCAATCCAAGGCCCATTTCATATTTTCATTTAAGTTATTATTTTCCAACATGGTGGATCGATATTAAAATATTAGTAATAAATATTATAATCTTACATCATAAATATACAAATGACTGAGACATCGAGTCATTCCATAGAGAGAAGTTGAGTGATGTCTTCCATATTGACATGAATCTTAAGATCATCTGGTGGATACTTAAACACTGTAATATCTGCAGGAACTTTAAAAATGTATCCAGTAGGCAATTTAGCAACTATGTCATGCATCAACCTCATGTCATTACTCAAACTTGCTAAAATTTTCTCATTAACTAAAAGCTCATGTTACTCATAGATGTTTTGTTTGATAAACTGCTAAATTGTTTATTCTTTGGAGCCTTCTTTAATGGATTAGATTTGATTTTCTATCAATTAATAATATAGTATGACACATTATGATATATAAAATGCGATAATCTGAATTTTATTATTCTATAAGTTTAAGAATTATTACCTCTTCAAGAACCATGAGATGTCGTGGCCATTGAACAAAGCTACCCTTTGCTTTTCCAACTGTAGTGAGGTAATCATTAGGCATAAGAAGTTGGGCTTCATGGCAGCTAGAAAATACTTCATCTATAGACACTTTGACGTGATTGGGCATGGTAGATTGGTTGTGCACTATAGCATCATTAAGGGATGAATAAATCATCCCCCTTGCTACAATTTTCTGCTTACCTTCATTAATAGTAGCAAGTCTGTATAATGTAGGTGTTTGTAAAAAGAAATCAATATTAGCCAAATTAAAGTGAAAGTGGAAGGGGAAGTAATGAAATTCAATTTTTTACCTATAATTCTAATATTGGAAATGGTGGGTCCACAGAGTGGTAACTACTAAGAGTTAGGCGAGTGTATGTACCACCTCCATCTGAGAGACAAATTGAGGTACTTTACTATTTCTCTACTATATCATGCTCTCAAGATGAGCGATACGTGTCGAGTTTCTGGCAAATAATTTGGCCTCTATTTTAGTCTTGAGCTCTTCTATAACTTTTTGTGAAACGAACATTGATGTTTTCCTTTTCCGGGTTTACCATAAAAAGTTTTTATGGTCACAAAATTTCCAACTCCCCTCATAAAGCCATAATGTTAGGATTTTTCAAGTACATGTAACAATATGTCATCATGCCTCTTTAGTACCTAGCTACCTTGGGCAACTTTTTCCCATAATTTCTCATGTTCACCAAATAAACAATATGTTAATAAGCAATCATGAATAAACAAAGGTAATTGCAATTAATATTTGTTTAACAAGTTATACTTACCATTTTTTCCACCTCTTTTATCTTTTCCACCGGGATTATATAATTTTCTTCCTCTATCTTTTTCGTTCTAGCTCTTACCCAATTGAGACTTCGATCATATGATGATATAACAGTGGAGCTTATAGATACTGATGATGAAAAATAAGAGATGTGATCTTCAACAATCCACTGGACACTTTTCCCAGCAGAGCTTATACGACTTAAAAAATGTGGGTGTACATTCTTTGCTTGCTTTGCCTTTGCCTTGGCATTGATTTGGTATTAACAAAAATAAAAATAATGAAGAACACATTATCATGTCGTACATAAATGTAAATGTAAATTGCATTCTACTTAGTAATTATTATCTCATATTCTTCTTATTCATGTGCTTGTTTAGACTCCTACCAATCTTTCTAAGTGATAAGTCATATAATTCCAATGGTGACTTCTGCTCGAATTTACTCTTTATGTACTTAACCACTGCATTCCAATAGTTTTTAGTATAATTTTTTTCTTATCATCCGAAATGTTGAACTTTTTCTGCAAAATAATATTCTAGATTCATTAGTTTTAATTACAAATTAATTATGTTTATCAAGTTTGTTAATAATTTTGAAGGAAAGTTACCTTGACATCTTCCTAAGTTGTATCCTTAAGAGCCTTATCGACTATATCATAACTTTTTGTTGTGATGTTCACATGAGAACATGTTACAAGGCCGATGTAGGAACTAAATCTATCGGCATATGTTCCTATTGGGTGATCAAACTCATTGAACTTTATTGTCTTTTGTTCATCCCCTTTCTTCTTTATTTTATTGCACATGGTAGCTCCCTTAGTCTTCCTTTTTATCATGCTACTTTATGTCTTTGAATCTACTTGTTCATTTGACATGATTTCCTATTACATAAGCATAACAAAGAAATATGTTACTATAATCCACAATAATAGCAATTTACTTCAATAGGAAATAAAAAGTAGATATTTATTTGATAAATAATAACAAAAGTTGGTAATTATAAGTATAAACCATACTAATCATATTACACATTTCTAAAATTAGTATTTTTAAATAAACTTGCCATAGACATGTGTACATCAATTATTGGCGATTGTCAATTTATAAGCTTTTAGCATGATCAACATGCATGTAATGTGAATCTAAAATATCTTCCCTAACTGGCATAGGTAACTCAATATAAAATAAGGGAGTCTCATCAAACTGATCACACTCTTCCTCATTTACTACATCATCGATACCAACAATACGCCTCTTACGTTGAGAACAATAGACCAATTACTATTGTTAGTGTCAACAATGTAAAAGACTTGTTTGATCTGTGAAGCAAGAATGAATGAATCATCTTGATAACCCAATTGATTAAAATCTACCAAAGTGATTCCTAACTCATCCACTGGAACATTGCATCAGTTTTCAATCCATTTGCATAAGAGGAGAGAAACCCTGAATTCCTTGTAATAAAGCTCCCAAATGTCTTCAAGTACACGATAATATGACATCATAGCACCTATTGGCATGGAATCTTTAGCAATAACAAATTCTCTTGATGAAGCTATCAAAGTAACTTTGCTATTTTGCATTATGCTTTTGTTAGTATAAAAAGTATAACTGTTGATGTCATATCCTTTATAAGACCATATATTCAATTCAGGGTCACAAGCTAACTGTTTTATGGAATTAGTTACATCATTTGGCACTTCTGAAAATAGATGCATCACTTGATCTTTAAACCATCCAAGAAAAGAGCGATTGTGTCCATTTGTCAACCATATTTCACCTTCGAATGGATTTAGATGCCTTAAAATGGACATGTGCTCTTTTAAATAAGGATGAAACTCTATAAGGTGGTGCAACACAAGGATGTGTCCTTTCTCATTCATCTTAGCACCAAGTAATACCATTTTAAATCCAATTATTACTTTACCTCCGAGTCTTCCCTCAAGATCAGACTTAGGGATGCCAATAGGTTCAACACCTGATAAGTAGTCAGTGCAAAATTCGATACGCTCTTCAACTAAGTAACCTTCAATAATACTACCTTTTGTTGATATTAATTCCTCACATACCCTTTTTAAGATACCCATGAATCTTTCAAAAGGATACGTATACCATAAATACACTAGACCACATAATTTAATTTCTCTCATAAGATGAATAACCAAATGCACCATTATAGGTGGAAAATATATTTCAAGTTGGCATAGAGTAACAACAACATTGAATTGCAACTCATTCAATTTCTCAGGATCAACCACTTTACAATAGGTTGCATTGAAGAAAAAACAAAGTCGTGTACATTCCTTATGTGATTTGGTAGTATGTCTTGAAATGCTATCGGTAAGAATTATTGCATCAAAACATGACAATCATGAGACTTCATACCTACCAACTTCAATTCTTTCATTTACACAAGACTTTTTACATTTGATAAAAATTCATATGGGATTTTAACACCATAAAGACACTCACAAAAGTTTATTTTCTCTTTTTTTGACAACATATAACAAGTCGGGGGAAGATATGTCCATTTTTACGTATCTTGCGATGCTAACTCCAGCCATATGCCCATTTCAAATATGTCTTTTCTAATTTTGATACGATCTTTTATTTTTCCCAATATGTTCGACAATGTCTCTATTTTAGTATCACAAACATTTTTCTCCATGTACATCACATCAATACAATGACAAATCGGTAAGTATTCCCAATATGGAAGATCCCAGAATAAAGATCACTTCTTCCAAAGACCTTTTGAGCAAGCTAAAAAGATTTGCCAAATGCATTATCAATATCTCTAACCTGTTCATAAACCTCATTTCCTATTAATGGAAAATGAGCTACTCACATCTTAGTATGTCTATTGAAAAACTTTTTCTTCTTACAGTAAAGGTGATTAGAATGGAGAAATGTTTGATGACTTATATAGACATTTTATGGTTATGATTTAAATGTTGATCCATTGTATTGTCTTCATAAATTGGACATGCTTTTATTCCTTTCACAGTATACCCAAATTAATTACCAAAAGTTGGAAAATCATTATAGCGCAAAATATCATGACATGTATGATAAACATGCTTACACTGTATGCATCATGCATAGGCACATCTTTATCACACAAAAGTTTCAAATCATCAATAAATGGTGCAATAAAAATATCAATATCATTTCTTGGTCGTTTGGGTATTGATATCATTTCTTGGTCGTTTGCATAAAACCACACATATGCATCTATTAGTAACTGATGGCATGCGTATTGCTTTATATTTTTTTATTACACATATGTGTTTGTCATTAGTTGTTAACAAATGCATATGTGTGGTTTTATATGTATGTTATTAACTAATAACATAAGCGTATGTGTTATAAATTTTCTTTATAATATGATTATGCTTTTATTAAACAGTAGACACATTATTTACGTATAAGTGTCTATTTTTATTTTTAGCTAAAGCCTAGTGATTTAGGCCTTGATTACACGTGATCGTAGTGGAGTATGCTGGTTCAATCGGAGTCTATAGGAAAAATAATTAAGGGTATTTATTATTTGGGAATTAAAAAGATTAGTGTTATAACTAGAAAAAAAATAAAATTTTTCTATGGACAAAATCAGTATTATTGGAATTGTTGGGGGAAAAAGTGTGAAGATGAGGGAATTGGTAGAAAATAAGGAATTTCTCAAAGTTTAAAAATTAATCAAGATTAATTAAGTTAATGAACCAATTAAAATTAGGATTAATTTTAATTAGTGGGACCCACTCCTTAATTTTAGTATAAAAGTGAAAAAGATGACAAATTCTACATTCTTCCACTTAAAAAAAATCTAACTCATCTTTTTCCTATCTTCATCTCTTTGTGCTGTCCATCTCTCCCTCCAAAAGCCACGATTTTTGCTTCAATTCAAGCTTAAAAAAGAGAGAAAAAAATAGTTTTGAGAGAGAAATATTTAGAATTAAAGAGTTCTTGCCATAGAGGGAGCTAAGGAGCAAGAAGGAAGGAAGAAAGAAGGAAGGAAGAAAGAAGAAAAAAAGGGGGAACTTTGGGACAGATTCGGTCCACCTTGGAGAACCATTAAGGTGAGTTTATTCTTTTCAAATTTAACCTTTTTCCTTCCATTTGATTTCCATAAGGATGGTAGATATGATTAGGATTGGTAGATTTAGGTTATTTGGCAAGAATGGAACTAGAAATTGAAATTTGTAACTAGTTGAAGAAAAGTGAAGTTACACTTTTAAATTAATGATAATTGATGTTAGTTAATTATTTTATAACTTAAAAACTAGAGAAAGGTAACTCTAATGGAGGAATGAGGGGCTGCCTTGGTTAAGTTAATTTGGAAAAAATTTAAGTTAACCTAGAAGCAACACAATTGGTGATAAATGAAGTGTGATTAGAGTATAGATTTGAAAAAAATAAATTGGGACCTATGATAAGGTTTTTGGGCAGCCATGACATATCAAGAAGGAAGATTAACTTTAGTATATTTTGGCTAAATTAAAGAATAAAACATATTAGGAGCATTAGAATTTTATGTAGGCATGAAAAACTTGGAAAATGGATGATGTTGCCTAGATATTAAACCAAAAAGGGGGGTTGAATTGGAGTTTCAAAAATTAAATTATAAGGTGCGGAAATAAAAGATTAATTTTAAGAGGGATAGAGAAAAATTTGACACACAGATTTATAGAGGTTCGGGTGTTAACAAACCCTACTCCTCTCCCCAATCGTAATTGGGAGTTTCACTAACACACTAAGTGTTATAATGGAGTTTTACAAGCTCACTCCCAACTATGGTGTTTCTCACAATGGCTCACACCTAACCCAGAAATCCCTTGTGTTTTAATGGCTCACACAATAACCAATTCTTTATGTTTTACAGGTTTACAAAAACAACCTACACTTTGTGTTTTACAGGCTCACACAAACAACCTACACTTTGTGTTTTGGAGGTTCACACAACTAACCCTTACAAGTGTTCTACTCTTAACCCATAACTACCCAAAGCTCACTTGAGTAAAGATTACAAAGAGAATCACTTATAAATCTTTATTGCTCAAATATGAGGAGTAAAAAGATTTTTACAGAGAATAGATTTGCTCTCAAAGTATGAAAGTACAAGATAGCTTGTGATTTTAAGTATATGCTAATATTTTGTTTTTCTTGTCATTCTCTTGTTCCTTAATGCATAAATGACTTTCATTTATACTCTCATGGCTGAATATAGCCGTTGGGGTGCATTAAATAAGAAACTAGCCGTTGTACCAACCAAAAATCGCGCCTGACATTTTTCTCTTTCATTGTTCACGGGCGTGACTATGCTTGTCATGGGGGTGACAGTTCTTCCCAAGTCGTGACTGAAGTGGTGACCTTGATCGTGAAGCTCTCTGGAATGTTTTGACATATTGAGTCATGGGCATGACATACTCATTCACAGGCGTGACAATCTTCCCAGCCGTGATCCAAGTGGTGACTCTAGTCGTGAAGCTCTCTGGATGAAATTGCATGAATCTTCACGGGGGTGACACCTTTATTCACGGGGGTGACTGAAATGCTTACTTCACGGTTTGTTTTTCTTTCATGGCCGTGAACTTCAAATGTTGGTTTTGATAACGATTAGCTTCCTTCACGGGAGTGACTCCTAGAGTCACGGCAGTGAACATGCTACTACTTGAATTTTGTTTCTCAAGGATTATTCTTCCAATTCTCCATTCTTGCTATTTTAATTTATGTCCTGTATAATATACTTACAAAAACAAGTATGTTAAATACAATATTGCTCTTTTATTTGTTATCATCAAAATGACGAAAATACCCCTCAAGGTTTAACAATCTCCCCCTTTTGATGGTGACAAATAATTTAGCAATATGTGATTTTTGAGAAGTCTCCCCCTTAAAATATACTTAGGATAAAAATTATAATGTGTTAGAATAGTAAATAATAATGTAGCATTAAACTAAATTTTAAGTATATGCAAGTTATATGAGAAGTATATTCAATACATACCATAATTCCTTTTTAAGACATGAAGTATATGTAAGGTATATTTAAGGTATATCATGACATATTTATATTTGTAACTTGCTGTAAGGTATATGCGAAGTATACTTAAGTTGCATCTAAGGTATATAAAGCTCAATTTATATACTTTGCATATGAAATTTTGAATCAAGATTTTTTTAATCCATTTCAAAGTCCATTCACTTTTTGATTCAAAGTTCTTATATTGCTGGTTTGATACCAATCCCTTATCATATATTGCCTATCATATATTGCTAGTTTTTCTCCCCCTTTGTATATAAAATTATGAATCAAGATTTTTTAAACCATTTCAAAGTCAATTCAATTTTAATTATTTGATTCAAAATTCATTTACCTTAATATATATTGCTAGTTTGATCTTATGTTGCCTATCATCTATTGCTTATCATATATTGCTAGTTTTCTCCCCCTTTTGTCATCAATCAAAAAGGATATGAAGATTGAAGTAAACAAAATCAAATATATATATCATAAATGAAAGGATACAAACTAAGTTAAAATATTTAGAAAGGAAATTTAAAATTTCCTACACAAGCAAAACATAACAAACAAGCTAAAAACAATCAAATTTAGGCTACACTCTAGCCTATCTCCTATCCAAACATCCTATCACGAAGCCTAGCTACTTCAGCCTCAAGGCTGTCCATTCGAGACTCCATGAAGTCCTTGAGGTTCTCCAACCTCTCATCCATCGAAGTCTGCAGCTGCTCAAAACGTGGTGCCAAGAGGTCGACCACCTGTTGCACTAAGGATGGTGTGGAAGCTAAGGACTGTCCAATGTCCTGCTCGACTACTAGAGGTGGTTCCTCAACCCGAGCCCTCTTTTTCTTCTGGACTCCCTGGAGGCCTGCTTTAAAATCCTCCGTGTCATTATCTTCCCAGATAATCTCTCCAGCAGTGTCAGTGAAGCGGTAGAAGATATCATTCTGAAAAACGATTCTGACAGCCGCTCCCATCTTGATGAATGACTTGACATCCAGCCTATCTCGAGGATGTGCAGGAATGATGTTGAAGTGATGTCATCTAGCTTCAAATAATTGAGCTTCAATGAAATATGGGTGACATATGCCCCAATCAAAATATCTCCTGTGGGCTTGGTGGCAATGGAGAGAAGATGGTTAGCAAACCATCTAGAAAGTGCCACTGTGACTCCCCTGCGAGCCATTTCAAGGAGGAAGAGTTCTGACTTTCTGATTGTTCCATTACTTTCTCCCCTAGCAAAAATGCTATAGGTTGGGAACCTATGCAAATACCTGTGTACTAGGGCCACGAGATGAGTGCTCTTTGTCTTCTTCACGTCCCAGCTACAATTATATCCAAAATGTGTCCAGGCTAGAGGGGCAGAGAATTCTACCTCAGTCTCATTTAGAATGCCATCAGATGGTAGGTTGAACAATTCTCCAAATGCAATGGCGCTGAGGGTGTTAGGATTATTGCAGAGTTGGAATTTCACCACTCTAGTAGGTGAAACCTGCAAGGTGCTGAGGAATTCCAGCGTTGGCTCCCTTAGAGTCGGCTGATGAATTTCAACAAACTATTTGAGATGACAGGCTTGTAGTTGCTCTATCATAGCCATCTCAAGCCCGAGACTACGGACTGTCTGCCAATCGAAGGACCTTGATGATAAAAGAGGTCTCTTCTTCAAAGTTGCATACTGAGGATGACAACTCTCCGGAATGCGGTTCATGAGGTAATCTGCATACCTCTTAGGTGCATGGGACTTTTTTCTCTTTCCCTTAGATGAAGCAGACTCCATATTTGATGAAATTTGTTGTTGATGGAGTTGAAAATAATTTTGACAGAAAATTTGATGTAAAACCCTAGAAATGTATGATTTCTGCTGAAGATTTGAACTTCTGGTGGTATTTATAGTGAAATTTCAAGTCTTTGGGGTCGGAATCTTCAATGTCTTAATGAATGAGAGTAAATGAGAGTGGTTTTGGGAGATGAGGAGTTGAAATTAAGGTTGTAACTGGTTGTTTTCTTATATATTCGACACATTCACGGGCGTGAATTATGGTTTCATGGACGTGAATGGTCGTGTGCACGGTTTACTGAAGGACTGTCCCATCTGTGAATAAGGGCGTGAATATGTTTATGGGCGTGATGTTTGAACATCACGAGCGTGATGTTTGAACATCACGGGTGTGATGTTTGAACATCACGGGCGTGAATGATCATCTGGCACGGGGGTGAACCAGTGGTCACGAGCGTGAAATGTTGAATTTCACTCCTTATGCTCGGAAGGCAAGCTGTGACACAAGGCGTGAAAGCTTCTGTGAGTTTTGGGGTGTAATTGTTCACGGGAGTGAAAAAGCATCAGGTGTGAAATTTCATTTTCACGGGCGTGACTCAAGCCGTGAAACACTTGAAGCTGTGAACAAAGTCGTGAACGACACTGCCTCTTTGGGCCACTAAAGTCACGGGCGTGAATATATGGCACGGGCGTGACTCCCCTAAAATTTTCATCAAATTGAAATTAAGTTCTACAACAAGACTAAATCATTTCAACAAAGATTCTACTTCTTAAAACATGAATTCTCATCAAAATTTCTATCTTATAACTTGTGATATGATTTAAGATCAACAATTAAAATTTTATATTCTTGCAATCACAAGGTTAATCCATCAATCATACCAAGTTCTCTTCTAATGAAATTAAATCTTTCCTCATTTAGAGACTTAGTGAAAATATCTGCTAATTGATTTTCTGTGCTTATAAATTCTAATGCAACATCTCCATAATGAACATGATCTCTAATAAAATGGTGTCTAATGTCAATATGTTTGCTTCTAGAGTGTTGAATAGGATTCTTTGAAAGATTTATAGCACTAGTGTTGTCACATTTTATAGGTATATGGTTCATCTCATGACCATAGTCCTTAAGTTGTTGTTTCATCCAAAGAATTTGTGTACAACAACATCCAACTGCTACATATTTAGCTTCAGCAGTTGAGAGAGCAACTGAAACTTGTTTCTTGCTAAACCAAGAAACCAAACATTCTCCAATGAAGTGACAAGTACCTGAAGTACTTTTTCTATCCAAAAGACTACCAGCATAATCTGCATCTGAATATCCTATAATATAAAAAGATGAATTCCTAGGATACCATAAACCTAGATGCAATGATCCATGTAAATATCTTAAAATCCTTTTTACAGCATTTAAATGAGATTCTTTAGGACATGATTGAAATCGTGCACATAAGCAAACACTATACATAATATCGTGTCTAGAAGCAGTAAGATATAAAAGTGATCCGATCATACCTCCATAAAGCTTTTCATTAATGCTCTTACCCTTTTCATCTTTATCCAATTTTGTTGATGTGCTCATAGGAGTTTTGACATTTTTGCATCCTTCCATACCAAATTTATTGATTAAATCTTTGGCATATTTGGATTGGTTGATGAATATGTCCTCATTGCTTTGCTTTATTTGTTGACCAAGGAAATACTTAAGTTCTCCCATCATACTCATTTCAAATTCCCTAGTCATGCACTTAGCAAATTCTTGACAAAGCAACTCATTAGTAGAACCAAATATTATATCATCAACATAAATTTGAACAATTAGTATATCATGCTTATGCTTTTTGATGAATAGTGTAGTGTCAACATTTCCCTTTGAAAAGTTATTTTCTAATAAAAAAAACTTAGTCTTTTATACCAAA
Source organism: Triadica sebifera (assembly GCA_023653625.1). Classification (NCBI taxonomy): domain Eukaryota; kingdom Viridiplantae; phylum Streptophyta; class Magnoliopsida; order Malpighiales; family Euphorbiaceae; genus Triadica; species Triadica sebifera. The sequence continues at coordinate 3,609,311 of CM042899.1, read as the reverse complement.
CTCTTGGAGCTTGTTTTAAACCATACAAAGCTTTTGAAAGTTTAAAAACATGATTTGGCAAATCATAGCTTTCAAAACCTGGTGGTTGTTCTACATACACTTCTTCATCAATATAACCATTTAGAAATGCACTTTTCACATCCATTTGAAAAAGTTTGAAATTCATCTGACATGCATATGCTAAGAGTATTCTTATAGCTTCTAATCTAGCTATAGGTGCATATGTTTCATCATAATCTATACCTTCTTCCTGATTATATCCTTTGGCAACTAGTCTTGCCTTATTCCTGGTTATTAACCCTTGTTCATCTAATTTGTTTCTAAATACCCATTTGCTACCTATGATTTGACGATTCTTGAATCTAGGTACTAGGTTCCATACCTTATTTCTCTCAAATTGGTTGAGTTCCTCTTGCATGGAAATTACCCAACTTTCATCATTAAGAGCCTCATCAATATTTTTGGGCTCAATTTGTGAAATAAAAGCAATGTCAGTGACTAAATGCTTGAAAAGAGATATAGTACTTACTCCCCTTGATAGATCACCAATTATTTGCTTTTTAGGATGATCTTTCGTCATTCTCCATTCTTTTGGAAGTTCTTGTTCCATTTGCTCTTGATTTTGAGGAAGTGAATTTTCTTGATCATTTTCTTCTTTTACATTTTCAATATCAAGTTTTTCCATATTACCTACAACATCATCAAGAGCACTACCTTTCACAAGATCAAGTTTACTAGATTCATTAAAAACAACATACATGGATTCTTCAACCGTTAATGATCTTTTATTAAATACTCTATATGCTTTGCTGGTTGTAGAGTATCCTAAAAAGATACCTTCATCAGACTTAAAGGCAAAATTTCCAAGATTGTCCTTGGTGTTCAATATAAAACACTTGTATCCAAATACTCTAAAGTATGATATCAAGGGCTTTCTTCCATTCCATAGCTCAAATGAGGTTTTGTTTAAAAGGGGTCTTTTGAAAACTCGATTTGAAATATAACATGCAGTGTTTGTGGCTTCTGCCCAAAAATAAGTTGGTAATTCATATTCATTAAGCATTGTTCTAGCCATTTCAATTAATGTTTGATTTTTCCTTTCAACTACCCCATTTTGTTGAGGTGTCCTAGGAGATGAGAAATTATGTGAAATGCCATGTTCAAGACAAAAGCTTTCAAAGTTTTCATTTTCAAATTCTTTCCCATGATCACTTCTTATTTTTGAAATGCAGTACCCTTTTTCATTTTGAACTCTTTTAGCAAAGTTTTTAAAATTTTCAAAAGCATCACTCATTTGAGCTAAGAAAATTACCCAAGTGAATCTAAAGTAATCATCTACGATGACAAATGCATAATTTTTTCCTCCTAAGCTAGCAATTCTAGTAGGTCCAAACAAGTCTAAATGCAAGAGTTGAAGAGGTTTTGAATATGTGAAATGCCATGTTCAAGACAAAAGCTTTCAAAGTTTTCATTTTCAAATTCTTTCCCATGATCACTTCTTATTTTTGAAATGCAGTACCCTTTTTCATTTTGAACTCTTTTAGCAAAGTTTTTAAAATTTTCAAAAGCATCACTCATTTGAGCTAAGAAAATTACCCAAGTGAATCTAAAGTAATCATCTACGATGACAAATGCATAATTTTTTCCTCCTAAGCTAGCAATTCTAGTAGGTCCAAACAAGTCTAAATGCAAGAGTTGAAGAGGTTTTGAAGTACTTACTATGTTTTTGGCTTTGAAAGATGACTTGTGTTGCTTTCCTCTTTGAAAAGGATCACATGTCTTGCCTTTTTCATATTTAACTTTTGGTAATCCTTTTACTAGCTCTCCTGTGCTGAGACTTTGTATTAAGTCCATGTTAGCATGACCAAGTCTTTTATGCCACAGCCAAGATTTATCACTAGTAGTCACAAGACACTTAGAGGAATGGTTAGATAGTTCATGTAAGTTTATTATGTACGTTTTGATATCTCTATTTCCTTTAAATATTTCTTGACCATCGATAGAGATTACAAGACATTTATTTGAAGTAAAAATTACTTTGTTTCCTTTATCACATAATTGACTTACACTTAGCAAGTTATGTTTCAAGCCATCAACAAGTAAGACATCCTTAATAAAAGTAGTACCATTAACACCAATAGAACCAATGCCAATTACCTTACCCTTTGCATTGTTTCCAAAGGTAACTTTACCTCCATCAATACTTTTGATTTTATTAAAAAGTTCTTTGTCTCCTGTCATATGCCTTGAGCATCCACTGTCTACTAGCCACACATTTTTTTTATTGTGGACTTGAGGCATACCTATAGAATCACAAATCAAGTATGATTTTTAGGTACCCAAATGAGTTTGGGTCCTTAGGGGTTAGCACATGAAGGTTCCCAATGAGCATTCCTTATCCAGCAATGTTTATTTATGTGACCCATTTTCATACAATAATTGCATTGTTTAGGTCTAAACTTGCTTTTTGGTCTTACACTGTATTTAAATGCCATAATTCTATTAGACTGATTTTGAGAGCAATGGCATGCACAATCATGATTAATTTGCATTTTTCTAGATGCATGCTTCCTATACATAAAGGCATGATTATTCTTTTTATGTATAGAAGGTTTAACATTCTTATTTCATGGTTCTTTCTTAACAGTTGTGGAGATGTTAGGTTCTCTTGACTTAACAAATATAGTTTTGTTAGAAGATGATGATGTGCCCTTAAATTCTAGACCATGTCTAAATAAAGGTGGTATTTGAGACACAATGAGAGTATCTAAGCTTTCTTTACTTTTGTGAAATTTGGAAATGGAATTTCTAAGTTCCTCAACTTCATTTTTCAAAGTATTATTTTCTTTTAACAAGGAAGCTGTTGAGGGTCTTGATGAGTATTCATCTAATGACTTTTGAAGAGATTCATTAGATGATTTAAGCTTTATGTTCTCTTTTTCTAAACCATCTATCTTATTTTTCAAATTAGAGATATTATTTCTATAGGTACTAAATCTAGTTCTATATTTCTCTAATTCTATATTTAATTCTTCTATTAGGCTTTGCTCATCATCATTATCACTATTACTATCATTATCACTACTATCATTATTGAAAGAGTATGAGTGTAGTGATCTTACTTTGTATGAGACGTGATCCTCAATAGCCATGAAGCATAGGTTGACCTCTTCACTTTCATTATCATCTTCTTCACTTTCATTATAATCTTTTTCACTTGAAGAGCTTTCGTCATCCCATGTGGCTTTATGACCTTTCTTCTTATTGTCTCTTTGGTATTTGCTCTTATGCTTCTTGAGCCTTGGACATTCTAGTTTGATATGTCCTTTCTTTCCACATTCATAGCATTTTACATCTTCCTTACTTCTATGTGTATCATTAGAAGTTTGTTTGAGGTTTCTTTGCTTGAATTTTCTGGAATTGCTCATTTTCTTCTCAATGATTCTTTTTAATCTCCTTGAAAGCATAGCGATGTCCTCATTTTCATCATCACTCATCTCTTCATCATCTTCACTTTCTTCTTGAGATTTTGAAGTAGAGGCTTTGAGTGCTAAGGGTTTTCTTTTCTCTGGCTCTGCTTCAAGCTCTCTATCTCTCTTCACTGCCATCTCATGTGTGAGAAGCTTGCCAATCAGCACATCAGTGTTCATGATGCTCATATCTTCATTTGCTTCTTCTATGCCAATAACTCTTGAACCATAGTCTTTAAGTGGAAGACTTCACAGGATCTTATTGTTTACATCTTCCAAACTCAGATGCTTCCCAAGTTTCTTCATTCCATTTATAATGGATAGAAGTCGGTTGGTCATGTCAGTGATTGACTCATTGGATTTCATCTTGAAGAGCTCATATTCTGAGGTTAGAAGTTGAATCTTCTTAGATTTGACTTGCTTAGTTCCCTCATGATAGTTCTCCAATGTCTTCCACATGCTATATGCTGTTGAGCAGTGTTGTATTCTCCCACATTCTTCAATAGATAATGAGCTTGATAGAATTGTCATTGCCTTATTGTTTTTGAGATTTGCTCTTCTTTGAGGCTCTGTCCAATCATCTCTTGATAGGATTTCTTCTTCACCATCAGCTCCTCTTCTAGTTGGCGGTGTCCATTCTTTTCGTACACTATCCCAGACTTCAATTCCTTCATTATCCAAGTATGTCTCCATCCTAAACTTCCAATGGGCATAATTTGCTCCATCAAAGTAAGGTTTGAAACTTTGGAATCCTTCACTGGCCATATCTTACTCTTTACTAGCATTTTTTAGGCTTCGATGCTAGACAAGGCTCTGATACCAATTGTTGCCCAGATATTAAACCAAGAAGGGGGGTTGAATTGGAGTTTCAAAAATTAAATTATAAGGTGCGGAAATAAAAGATTAATTTTAAGAGGGATAGAGAAAAATTTGACACACAGATTTATAGAGGTTTGGGTGTTAACAAACCCTACTCCTCTCCCCAATCGCAATTGGGAGTTTCACTAACACACTAAGTGTTATAATGGAGTTTTACAAGCTCACTCCCAACTATGGTGTTTCTCACAATGGCTCACACCTAACCCAGAAATCCCTAGTGTTTTAATGGCTCACACAACAACCAATTCTTTGTGTTTTACAGGCTCACACAAACAACCTACACTTTGTATTTTACAGGCTCACACAAATAACCTACACTTTGTGTTTTACAGGCTCACACAAACAACCTACACTTTGTGTTTTACAGGCTCACCAAACAACCTACACTTTGTGTTTTGGAGGTTCACACAACTAACCCTTACAAGTGTTCTACTCTTAACCCAGAACTACCCAAAGCTCACTTGAGTAAAGATTACAAAGAAAATCACTTATAAATCTTTATTGCTCAAATATGAGGAGCAAAAAGATTTTTACAGAGAATAGATTTGTTCTCAAAGTATGAAAGTACAAGATAGCTTGTGATTAAGTATATGCTAATCTTTTGTTTTTCTTGTCATTCTCTTGTTCCTTAATGCATAAATGACTTTCATTTATACTCTCATGGCTGAATATAGCCGCTGGGGTGCATTAAATAAGAAACTAGCCGTTGTACCAACCAAAAATCGCGCTTGACATTTTTCTCTTTCATTGTTCATAGGCGTGACTATGCTTGTCATGGGGGTGACAGTTCTTCCCAAGCCGTGATTGAAGTGGTGACCTTGATCGTGAAGCTCTCTAGAATGTTTTGACATATTGAGTCACGGGCGTGACATACTCATTCACGGGCGTGACAATCTTCCCAACCGTGATCCAAGTGGTGACTCTGGCCGTGAAGCTCTTTGGATGAAATTGCATGAATCTTCACGGGGGTGACACCTTTATTCACAGGGGTGAATGAAATGCTTACTTCACGGTTTGTTTTTCTTTCATGGCTGTGAACTTCAAATGTTGGTTTTGGTAACGGTTAGCTTCCTTCACGGGAGTGACTCCTAGAGTCATGGCAGTGAATATGCTATTACTTGAATTTTGTTTCTCAAGGATTATTCTTCCAATTCTCCATTCTTGCTATTTTAATTTATGTCCTGTATAATATTCTTACAAAAACAAGTATGTTAAATACAATATTGCTATATTATTTGTTATCATCAAAATGACGGAAATACCCCTCAAGATTTAACAGATGATATAAATGAGATATGGTATGGTTGTGGAGGAAAAATAAGTGAGCAAATGAGAGGCCCTCAAGAGGGTGAAAAAGGCAAAGAGAAAGAAAATTAATGAGGGGAAGAAAAGAAGGGAAAAAGGAAGCTCCAAGGCTACTTAGGTATGTGCTTCATTGATAAAAATCTTACATGTTTAAATGTGTGAAATTATGTATTAATGTTTGATATGAATGCGATTAGTTGTTGCTTTTAATATTTTATATGGTAATAGGACCAAATGGTGTGAAATCATTAAGATATGTGAATGTAATTGTGATATGAAAACTTTGGCATAAAAATGAATGCATATGATGGATGTAATTACTAGATAGGTTTGTGCCAATTGATGACCATGTTGTAGAAATTTTGGAGTAGTCATGACTATTTTTATCATAACTAATGTTCTGGTAATGATATTGAGGTAAAATTAGTTGGAAATGAAAGTGGACTCATAAGTCTAAAACGTTCATTCAAAACCTAATTCAAAATCTAATTGCAAATGGACTCAATATTAGATACCAAATCCCGGACTTGTAGGTACACAAAAAATACTGGATAAAACTAATGGAACACCTTTCAGTAAAAGGTCATAACTTTTGATAGAAACTTTGATTTGAATGATTTTTGATGCATCTGAAAGCTGAGAAAGTAGGGTACAAAATATTAGAATACCATAAATTCAAATTTGAATTATAAATTGGCTAAAAATAAGGCCCAAAATCAGGGTCGAAATCTAATTGCAATAGAGAAAAATTTAATATATTAGGCTTTTGCATGTGGTATGATGATTATATATAGTAATTAATGTGAATTTTGAATTTAATTATGATTATAAATATTTAATAAATTATTTGTGTGAGGTTCTAATGCAATAACAATGGGAACAAATAATAAAAATAAATAAGCATACATGCGAAAATTTGATACAATTATCATTTTTGAAAATATTTTGAATAAATATAAAAATAGTTAAGCTCTAAGACACCTAATCTAGAACTAGAATAAATAATAGTTTGATATGCTAATAAGGGGATTTAAGCCACTTGGTGCCAAATATAAAAGCAGGTAATGACAAATTTATAAATGTACTCGATGCAAAATTATTATGCTGATAATGACAATATTATAAAAGCCGATAATAATACTATTATAAAAGCGTTTGACACAATATTATAAAAGCCAGTAATGCATCGTTATTTCTATTAGTTAGTTCGGTTATAGGTGTTATGGACACAAGAAAAATAAATAATAATAATAATAATAATAATAATAATAATAATAATAATAATAATAATAATAATAATAATAATAATAATATAAAATTATGTCATTTTGATAATTGTTTTGTTAAATCAAAATAGTTAAATATTATATGTTTGATGACATTTATCTGATTTCATATAATTCTTTTATTTTATGTCTTATTTGTGAAATTATTAAATGATGTGTAAGAAAATATATGTATATAAGATTTTTATCCTTGAAGCACTACTAAGCTAGTAACTTAGCGCGAGTGGTTTTCTCTCGCTCAAGTTCTAAAGAAAAGTCTTAGATAGGATAATTCTCAAAATAAGAAAGGTACCCGGAAAAAAAGCGGTTTAAAGCCTTGAACTATTTTGGTATATTTTATCAAAAACTTTGTAAATTAAATTATAGTTCTATTTCATCTGGTATATATTAGGGATGTGTACCTTTAATGTAATGGGCATAGTGTGCATGTAAAATAATATATTTTATAAATAAATAAAATTTTGAATATTACTGTTTGTAATAATTTTATTTTGGTGTCTGTAATATTTTTGAAAAAAAACTTTATACTTCATTTAGCTAATCTTATAAGACAGTTAGTTGGGTAATGCTCATTTATCTTGTTGAACTAAAGTGTGGTAAGGAAGTATTACACTATGACACAGTTGAATATTACACTTATGTCACTAAAAAATAGCAGACACATATAATCGTTATATTTTCATTTATTTACAACTATGTCACTGTATTTTTAATATGTGTCTAGTGTTTTTTTTTATGCTAACACATATGACCTTCATCCTAAAGTATTTTTTGTACTAGTATTGCCTGGATGGTAGTCAATGATGCAATTTTATTGCTTGATCAATTCTAACCATCATCTTTGTCCCAAGTTGAGTTTTTTATTTGTCAGAAGATACTTCAGACTCTTGTGGTTGGTGCATATTGAACACTTTTTCCCATATAGATAGATAGTGGCACCAAACCTTCAAAATAAACACAATGGTTATCAGCTCAAAATCATGTGTGGGGTAATTTTTTTTCATGCAACTTCAACTATCTAGAAGCATAAGTGACAACCTTTCCCTTTTGCGTCACCACATACTGTGATATCCCGCCTATATAATAGTAATAATCCCATTACATAAGTGGAATGACATCGACAAGCTAAATGAAACTAGCATGAGTTTAAAATTTTCATTTAATAACTTATTGGATATATATATATATATATATATATATATATATATATATATATATATATATATATATATATATATATATATATATATATATATATATATATATATATATATATATATATATATATATATATATATATATATATATTTGAGTATGTATATGTATACGAATTCAATTATTAAAATACACTATCCTATTATATAAATATTATATTTCATTATAACTATCAAATTAATGGTTTTTACCTAACATCTAACTATATATATATAATACCAAAATACAAGATATGTTCTTAATAATATAACAGACATGTCTATCAAACCCATATGCATGATAATGAACAAAATGCAAAAATAACATGCATCTGACTCTCAACCAGTCCTGACTTGTCTCCTCTAGTATGGGCGTATACTTCCTCTTTCAACTTCACAGTTTACTATTTCCAAGCTCTAATTTTTGCGCAGGAAAAACTCACGTTAAGTCATTTCTAGATTAATGATATATATAAGCATTTAAGTTTTTCCATGCAGTCACACAAACATGGCTCATAAAAATCATGACATAATTTAAATAAATCATTTCATAAAAATTTAGAAAATATTATACTAAAATACAATTTATGTTCCATTATATTATCATTATATTTGCATCAAGACATGAATTGCATATATTCAACCATATGTAATATATAAAATATTAAGCATTCTACCTCCTCTTATGTTTCCATATTTTATTACCTTTCTTACAATGTCCTTTAATTTATTTATTAAATTTCCACGTATAGACTGAATTTAAACACATTTTCTTTCATATTATTTTAATTTAATTAGTTTTCCTAACTCATTTTAATTTAATTGGTTTCTCTAAAATTGTTTTAGTTTAGTTAACTCAAATCTCAATCCATATAAGTCTAAATGTTTTAACAAACAATTGCCAAAATTGTATAGTAGATAATTCATAATGCAGTTCACAATAATCCAACATACATTATACAAGAATAAACACATGACTATACAATATTACCAAATTCATCGATAATATATATAACTCAATTATAAATTTAACTTACCTTAATAAATATTTATAATTCATGTTATCTCACATATTTATCTCTCAACGTGTACATGCATGTCTTTTAATTAATTTATATATAATATTTTAATATAAATATCCCAAATCTCATTCCCAGATTGTCTGATATAGGGCGTGCAGTAGGGCCGCTCGTGAAGTTTAAGCACCCTAATCACTGTAGTCTTAAGTCAAGAGCGCATGGAGCTTAAGCCTCGTGATCGAGTATAATCACATCATCTGTGTACAATTAGGACAAGGGTGCGCTTTGGGCTATCACCACCATATTCCCAAACCATATCAATATGGTACCGCAATGTCCTCGCAATGGTGCATCATCTATTCCTAATTAGTCCACAAGTTGAGAACTGGGCAATTAAGGTTATTACTTACTTATTTTCTTTATATATTAATTTGCTGGAATCAATGTTTCCTTTACATTTACAATGAAAATATTGTTATAAAACTTTAAAATCATATAATCATATGATATGCCATTATATATAACCATTTAAGTAATATTGGCATACTTTAATTAATTTTTCATACAATCAAAGCAACAAATCTTTTAATACATAACTAAAATCTATAATATCTTCATGAGTCCAAGTATGCCATATAACCTCTCTTTTCATATAAAATACATATGTCATACATGACTTTCTAACTTCACTCTTTATTGTGATAATTATTCAATAATTATCATTAATAATTATCACATTTTTAATCAATCATATACCAATCCATATTGAAAAATATATTATGTTACATATTCTACACTCACCCCCTTAACACACATTTACAATCTTAAACCAATATTTTCCTACGTTTTATTAATCAATTATTCATCCATATATCTATATATGCATTAACACGAAATTTCATTAATTAAATACTCAATTCATTTCATTAATCCTCAACCTAAGTCACATGTTATAATAATCACACAACATTTTATCAATAATTCAATGTTCATATATAGGTTTTACAAACCTTCTATCACAACCATATATATATACATATATTTTTTGTCATCTTATTTATTATATTTTATATGCCACCTATATTATTTGTTTCCTCATTTATATTTCCTAATAGGTCATCTTATCCCTTGTTAGCCATTTCATATTTACACATTTTAATATATTATTCAAATATGCAACTTATTCAATTAACATACAAGCATGCAATAAGACAAACTAAAATGCATATATCAATGGAGCTTTTCCAAAATCTAAAATTTGGAGCTTGTCTACTTTTGTTGCTCTTTCTCTTGTTGAGTGCCTAATATAATTAATTAATACCTTGTTAAAATACTTATTTTTATTATAGTTTAAATAAATAACTAAAATTTCTCCTAAAAGGTCATATGACCTTTAAGGACAATTAGCTCTATAACGTTTTCTACATTTATCCAATTGATATGATTCCTATTCCTAATTAAATTTAACATGTAGTACTATAGCATATTAAAATTTCAGAAGTTTTGAACCATTACATAAATTTTAGTATAATTTTAAATATTATTCTATTTTCTGCCTTTAGGCAGTTTTGGGGTGCTATAGTTAAAAATTTATATCTTTCACCGTGTATATTCAATTATTATAAAAAATTTTATACATTGGAACTTTTTTTTATGTTTAACATATGTCTAGATTCGACCTCTAAGATTCTCAAATACTAGAGGATCTATAACTGGTTCGAAATAAAATGACAACCTGACCAGTTCACTTGTTAAGGTCATAACTCACAAAATAAACAATATGTTTAGGTAATTATTTCACAAAAACTTAGATAAGATATAGAAGTAAAACTTTCATGTTTTGAACTTTGGAAAATTCAACCATTAAGAAGCTCAAAAAGGAACACGAATTTACCGGAGCTGCACAGATACAAGGAAATAGCTCAATCAAGGAACAAACATAATTAATTTTTTTATAACATAGCATAAACAAGAGATATTTATACAAAATTTTATAAAGATCTATAACTTTTATGTTTTACAAAATCTTATATTCAGCCATTAAGATGATCAAATTAAGCAAAAACTGTATATTATTATATTGACACGTCATTCTGAACCAGTCTCACTCAAACAAGTTTATCTCTTTATAGACCTAAAATAATTTCATAAAATTTGATAGACATATAAAAAACACATATATAAAAAACTTTCATGTTTTGCACTTTTTGAAATTTGGTTGATAACTTCCTCAAAACTAGAGTGCAAAAGACTGATACTACATAGTCCTAATAACTTTAAAAACACAAGAACAATTGAGAGAGGATTACTTACCGTGAATTTATTGCAAACCATGAAAGAGAGGATGAAGAAATGGAGGCTGGTGGTTTGAGGAAAAAGAAGAATGGAGATAAGGTTGCTAGAATTGTGTAGAAGTTGCAATAAATGTAATTAATCCAAATACATTCCCCCCTCCCACAATAACCACATTCGGTCCCCTTATCTTGTTTTTTTTACAAGTACCAAATTCCACCAGCTTTTATTAAACTGTAATTTCATTATGTGATATATCTAATTTAATCAAATTTATCATGTCAATCAATTTAATTTATTTTAATTTCTAATTTAGTCATTTATTCCATTTATTTCAATCTCTATTGTCTATCATGAGTTTCCTATGTATACCATATACTTATTCTAACTTAGACTAATTAGTGGGCGTTACACATACCCTAAACCGTTGTTAGAAATATTACTATAGATGACATATTCCTTATCGAGAACTGGGTGTGTTAGAACTGGAGCTTCAGTCAACATACTTTTGAGCGTATTGAAACTAGCTTGACACTTGTCATTCCATTCAAACTTCACATCTTTTCTCAAAATCCTGGACAAGTGAGAAGCTATCAAGGATAAATCTTTCACAAACCTCCTACAGTAACCTACCAAACCAAGAAAACTTTTGATTTCAGTCACATTTCGAAGAGAATTTCAATTTAAGATATTCTCAACCTTGCTAGGATCAACTCTGATGTTGTCTACTAACATTATGTGTTTAAGACGTGTCACTTCATCAAGCCCAAATTCACATTTGGAAAGCTTGGCATAAAGCTTCTGATTCCTAAGGATCTACAATATTGTTCTCAAATGTTAGATCATGTTTTGCTTGATCCTTAGAATATACTAATATGTTGTCGATGAACACAACTATGAACTTATCTAAATATATCCTAAAGATCCAATTCATTAAGTCCATGAAAGATGTTGGGACATTAGTCAACCTAAAGGCATAACCAAAAATTTATACTCTTGTTCTAAAAGCTATCATGGCTATATCCTCTTCCTTTACCTTTAGCTGATGATAACCCGACCTCAAATTGATCTTATACAACACTTCTACACTTTTTAACTAATAAAAAATATCATCAATCAACAATAACAAATATCAATTCTTGATAGTCACCTTGTTCAGTTGCCTGTAGTCTATCCATAACCTCATAGACGCATCTTTTTTTTTTTCACACACAGAACTAGTGCACCCAAGGAGATACATTCAGCCTAATAAAACCCTTGTCTAGCAACTCTTGTAACTAAGCTTTCTTCTCTTTTATCTCTGAAGATGCCATTCTATAGGGTACTGTAGATATCAGTATTGTGCCTAGTGTGAGCTTTATGAAGAACTCAACATCTCTTTTGATGGTAAACCTAATAGGTCATCTAGGAAGACATCTAAAAACTCTTTTACTGTAGAGATATCTAGAAGATTTGGACCTCATTTTCTAGTGTCAACAACATAGGCTAAATAAGTCACACATCCTTTTTAGATCATCTTCTACGCCTTCATCATGGAAACCATCTGTGGAGGCTGTGGAAACTTCTCACCTTCGACTACCATTTCTTTGTGTTCTAAAGTCTTAAGAACAATTGTCTTAGATCGACAGTCCATAACTACCTTATGCTGTGAGTGTCAATCCATACCTAATATGGCATCGTACTCATGAAATGGTAACTCGATAAGATCTATTGGAAACTCTTTCCCGTGCACAACTAAAGGGCAACTTCTATATATACTTAAGGGGTTTGTGACCTCAATCTCAAACTCTAGTTTCTCTATTGTCATACTATGCTGACTAGACATGCTCGTGCAAATATAAGAATGTGTAGAGCCTAGGTCTATCAAAATACATATTCGGGGCCACATAAAGAGAACATACCCACTATGATGTCTGTGGCTCCCTAGTCTTCACAAACCCTTATCATATATGCCTTAGTTAGAGCTCTACTCGATCCTGGCTTGTTCACTGTCTCTGAGGTAACCTAGCTAGGTCCTGCATGACCTCCTCATGTCTGATTCCTACTCTGGACCATAGTTAATCCTATTGTCTATGTATGTGTAGCAATAGTCAATAAAGGGCAATCCCTTCTCATATGATCTCAGGCTCTGCACCTGAAGCAAGCCCTTAAAGCTAACTGACACTCTCTTCTATGATTTCTCTAACGTGTCCCATATTAGAGAGCAAGTTCCCTAGCCGTCTGTGTGCTGGCAGTGGCTGAGATAGTTTAGAGGGCGGTCCCTTCCTAAAAAAATTGGATTGAAAGTGGCTCTATTCCCTGATCCATCCCCTTACTTTGGTATTGTCTTGAGAAGAAACAACCTTTCTTGCCTGTTGTCTATGCCACAATAACCATAGGTCTTATGCAGTTCTCTTCTGCTCTTTTCTTTTTCTCTTTTCAACACTGATAGCTGAGGAAATAAGTGTTGAGAAGTTTTCAAGTTGAAGGAAAATGACATGATATCCAATGTCATCGTTCAAATTGTCCTCAAAATGGCAACACTTGTTACCCTCGTCTACTATGAGACTGATTACATATATGTTCAACCATATGAACTCTCGTTCATATTCAAAGATTGTCATGTTTCTTTGTCGAAGGTTCAAAAACTCCCTTCTTTTCTCATCAATATAGACTTGGGCATATATTGTTTCTTAAAGTTTTCCTGGACAAAACTCCCAAGTTAAAGGTTGTGGGTCTGTGGCTTCTTTAAAACCAACTTTCACCATTTATAAGCAGGTTCTTATAAAAGTGATATCGCATACTTTGTCGTATGCTCCTTGGCACACTCTAAATCTTTGAAGATGCTCTCTCTCTTTTCTAGCCAAAACTTGACTGTAGTTGGGTCATCCTCTCCTCCACTAAGAAAATTAGTGGTTCCATACTTCTAGAGCTAGCCAGTCTTTGTCTTGGGTGCCTTTTATGATGACGGCTATGAAGCTGGCTATGATGGTTCCTATGGTATAACCTGTGCTAAATGCTAAAGAATATTGGCCACATGTTGCATGATTGGTATCACACCAAGATCCCTTTGTCCAATGGATTGCTGCGGAGGAACTGTGGTAGCACTTGGACCCCATACACTTAAAGCATTGGTTGATTAAAAGCCCTCAAATAAGAAGAATTGTTACTCTCGACAACATCGTGTGCTTTCAACTCCATATATACCTATCCACTCCTATAAGTTGATATAAAGGTAGCCCATATCAGAGACAAATGTGATGTACGATGTATGCATGATAATATTTAGCCCATTTAGGTTCAGAAATGCCTAAACTTAACATTTGATACCACCAAATGTAGCGCCCTCTCATCCAACCAGGATCAACCCAACTAAATGAGTGAGTGCCACATATACCTATTGCAGAAAAACTTGGGAAATTTAAAAATTTTCTTTTACTTTGAAAACCCTTTTATCATAGAAATTCATTTTCATATAAAACCTCTTAAACATATACACCATGTGTGCAATGAAACCTTTTGATTAAGAGGAACATCATCATCGTATATATATAGTAAATATCAAGTTTGGCTTAAATGACCTAATGTTTACAAAAAAAAAACATACCTTTTTAGGAAAAGATACATATTTCTTCAAAATACAAACATGCATGTATACAAGTAAACAATCTGATAACCTATGTCTCATGTAAAAAAAGTACAAAATATGACATGAATATATCACCAACCCTTGTAGGGTTTGCTCTATTGTCTTTATGTTGAGCTAGCTCTTTTGATCAACTTCTACTATCTACTAGGCTCTAACATGCATGGAAAAAAATACACGCATACTATGCTACTAAAAGCTTAATGGTACATATAGGCATAAAAATTCAATATGCAGTCACATAAGGCATATCAACATACTTCATATTCATAGCATCATATCAAATATATCATGGCATGTCAATAAAATCATTATATCATGTAATATACTTCACCTTATGGAATTGATAACTCATTAAGCCTTTGAAGCATGTATATGTGCATAATCATTATATTCATAACATACGACATATTAAGCATGTGCCATCGTATACCTATGTCATTATATCCTTTTCCATTGTATACAATATATTGATTTCTTTAACATTTTTTTCCTAACAACTTTCAACCTAGACTAGTCGGATATAGGTTGTGAATAGGGGTGCTTTTCGAGCTTAAGCCACCATGCCATTGTTTGTAATCATTTATGCCCATTCGGGTTCCTCAGAGCTTAAGCTACCTTGACTAAGTAAACATATATCTTTTGCATGCAATATAGGATTAAGGGTGCTCTCTATGTTTAAGCCACATTGTCCTTGAAAGAATCACAATATAACATATTACTACGATATCGTTCAGCCCCTTAATGGCATGCCACCTATCCTACTTCTAGTATTAGTATTGAGCCTGGACTTTACATGATCATTTCTCTATGTTATATTTATATAATAAGATTTTATTTTATAAAGTAACATTTATCTCTTAACATGTGTTCTTTGATCATATGAAAAGTGAACATAAATCATTCATGTGTTTTCTTCATGAAAATAGGTGTTATATAATCAAATCATACCATTATAAAAGCATGAGCATATCTATTATATTGAAATCATAGAAGAAACATAATATAACATGTAAAACAGGATTCACGGGCACCCTTAACTAAAACGTGAACTTAGTCATCAATGCTTCCATCCAAAAACTGTACATTTTTTCACGGGAGTGAAACAAATAGTCACATACGTGACTTTTGTATTTCATGGTTGTCCTGAACCTTCCTACCTAAGATAGGAAATTTTGGACGGATGATTCACGACTATGAATACTATGTCATGAGGCAAAAATCTAGGTTTTCTAGCAAAACAACTATAAAACAAGTCATTTAATGCAATTCAAATACAAGGGCTCTAATGATTGTCCTATGACAAGCTTTTCCTATCAACATCCTCTTCGAAACATGCATTATCATGCTATAACATTAATAAACATTACCATTGAACACATAATCACTGAACTTACTTTTCAGGCTCATCTATAAATCCAAATCATCATTCATTACTCTTATTAATACCTCTTTAAGCACATTTATAGCATTTTTTTCCAAGTATCATAATCATATTCATTATGCACATGTATTGCATATAACAATTCAAACATCAATGATGCTCATTTAAGGCATACTTACATTCATTTCTAACCATAACATGGCATATTAAGCATTTAAGGCATACTTACATTCATCTCTAACCATAACATGGCATATTAAGCATTTAAGGCATATTTACATTCATTTCGAACCATAACATGAATATTAAACATTTAACACATTTAGCAAAAACATGCCACAATTTGGAATTTAAATGCATATATTACCTCTAATGGAGCCTCAAAATCAAGCTTTTTTCAAGCTTACTTATCCTCTTGGTGGGTTTCACCACTTCCTCTTCTAACTCCTATCACATATAACACAACTCTATCAACTTTTATAAACCAAAACTTAATCTTTAAAACAATGAAAAATCAAACCCTAACCTTAACCTTCTTATATAAGCTTAAACTCATATAACCCCTTATTAATACATGTCATAGCCTTTAATCAATTTAAAGATGGCTCTTTAACCATAAAAAGTCAAGATTAAGTCATAACCTAACCCATCTGGATATGGGTCTCTACACAAAATGGGATACACAAAGAAAAAGGCTATGAAAGCTTGTAAAGAAGATGGAGAATTGTGATACCTTACCAAGATTGAAGGAAGCACAACTAAGATGAAAGATTCAGACTCAATTCTTCTTCCTTGGGCCGGTCTCCTCAAGACCACAACATTCCTTATGCTTTTATCTCCCAAAAACTTGATAAACTTTTATCTTTGCTTTGGTTTAAACATTTTGGTCTAAGAATCAAAGAAAAGTGCAAGACATTGGTCTCTAATATGAGGAAAATGCAAATTCTAGATTTCACTTTTGGATTTTAGCTATTGGATTTTGAAGGTCAATTTCATTCATAAAACGCAACGAAAAATAAAAATTTCAAAACCCAAGAGAAGAATCTTACTTGTGCCATTAAAACTAATTCATTAAATCATATAGATTAGAAATTATACCTTATAATTTCTTGATTTGTTCTTTAAATTTTCACCTTGTTGGGTTGTAGCAAACCACAATAATCCATACTAGGATGTCTCTAATGCTAATCCATGTGAAATTATGAAGAAGAAACTACTAGAGAAATGATTGAACATACCTCAAAGTTCTAGCAATGGTGTATGTTCTATTTGAGAGAATATGAAAAATAATAATTATTTTTAACTTTCAATTTCTTAATTTCCAAAAATAATTTTTAGACTTTTTAAACTTTTCAAAAATGTTTTTATCCCAAAAATAGTCTAGGTACAAAGTGCACAAGACAAGGGGAGGAATTTAGGGGTTTTGCCTTAATTAGCCTTAATTAGGCAATTAAGACCAGTAGGCCGCGTGGGCAATCGCGATCCATTCCAAAATAATTCTCTCATATTTTTGGATCCTATCTAAGACTATTTTACTTATTCTCCATATCTTCAATGTGTGTGACCCATTAGGTTCCCGGTTATGTTGACCACTTAAATTAACAATTAATTTAAGTCATGAACAGTATCTAGTAACACATCATGAGCCCTAATTGATTGGAAAGTCAATAGTTTAACTACAAACCTTTTCATAGATAATATTCGTGCAGTTATCCCTTTCACCTTTCTATACCCACCTGGTTCAAAGTATGGATATGTGTCAACTCCCACTAGGCTGACCATGTCACATCTAGCCCAAGTAATGTTAGTTCTTATCGCTCAGGCTCATTACTCTGTCAGATATATCATTGAAGACTATCTTTATGACCCTGATAAGAGGCCATCATACACTCTTTCTATCAGAAGTCATGAATCCTTTGTTGGTTACCCAATTACCTTCAAATACCTCAACCTGCACCTAATCACCACCTTATGAGCAACATCCTTGAGGCAACAAAGAATAGTGTCAAAATGCAGAATTAGTATCCAAGATATCCTTGATATCCTCAAGTCTAAAAATACTTGCACCATTGCTATGATTAGACTATCATTGACATTTGAATAGATTATCCATATGATTGTCTCATAACAGGTCATCTAATGTACTTAGCTACACTTAGCAAGCATCCATATGTTAACTCTAAACATCTCATGTTTACAGATTATGAGATCTATTATTTGATCCAATGAAGGAGTATAACATATGCTACTCTATTCAGATTAATAATGTCCCATCTCATTAATCTCTTGACTAGAGATAATTTAGATACTAACATAATTACACATGATAAGAATCTCAAAATCATGATCTCATTATGATTTCCTTCATGTTATGTTATGTATCAAGGACTTCATTGATTGATTTAAGATCACTATAAATTCAAAGATCACTATAAATTCATGCATCAAATGAATATCAAAATAATGAAAATGCCTTTTATTAATCTAATAAATTTTGTAGCGCTCTCTTACCCTACTAAACGTTAATAGGATATGGAAATGCTAATAAGCTATTTTTGTTTTTACATCCAATGTACAAATCATTGTAATAATTTTTTTTTCGAGTTTATTATTAGTGAAATATTTATTACTATTTTTTTTCATTTAAATATATAACTAGTGATGTAAATAGTTTGATTTAATTAAACTCATGCAATTAAACCATAATATTTAGAAACAATACTAGATTTATAAAATTACAAAATTCATTCCTTATAAATCCAACATGCCACAAACTCATATAAAAAAAATCTTAGAATTTAATTTTTACAACATAATTTTCAAAACATACAAAAAGAACTAGACTGCTGCAATCTGATCTTGGGGGTTCCCTCTTCTTCGGTCGCCCTATCGGAACAACTACTTCTATTTATCTGCGCGTGAAACACACGCGCTAAGCTTCTAGCTTAGTGGTACATTTGACAACTATCTAATAATTACATAAATAATTCTAAAATAAAATTTTTGAAACTACAATTAATTTATTAAGCATGTCAAATATTCAATTAATAATAAAACCATTTTCTTCATGTAAAAATATTTAATTCATCAATTATGACATTTCATTCATTAAGCATGCTTGAAATTTCTTAACAATTCAAGATATAAAATTCACAATATCAATTTCATAATTCATATTTTTTTCTGTTATTTATTTAATAGCCCACGACATCTTAGATCAGAACTAAACACTGGATACAGGGTTTCTGCTCTCCTGCAGTATACTCGGCACCTACATAATTATTTTATAACTCGGCATTTAATGCCTATATTTCCAATAACAACTCAGCACCTTTTTGGTGCCTATGTAATTTTTGAACTTAGCACTATTTTTTAGTGCCTATGTAATTTCAATTCAGCACTATTTCTTAGTGCCTACTTAAATTAAATCTCAGCACTATTATTTTTAGTGCCTACATTTCTACCCTTTTATTGGCATGCCAACTTATCCTAATTTCTAGTTCTCGACTGATGTTATAGGGCTTAAATTACATTTGTTACCTTTATTAATATTTACATAAATTATGTAGGGAACATTAATATAAACTCCATATAAATGCAATAATTCCCATTCAATATTTTACAACCTCATACTAGCTCATTCAATCATTATAATTATAAGAAAATTTCAATTAATACATTTTATGTCACATAAATTCACAATCAACACATTTCTTCTAGCTATCCTATGATGCTCTGTATTTTTTGTCTATTGTTAAACAGATTCTGAACATATGATCAACCAACAAAATATAGGTACATATCTTATCTTCAATTTCCAATTGGAAGCACATTAAAAGACATTTGGTAGCAAAAGTTATAAATTGTCTCCTAAGCTACGTTCACTGCAATCTGCCCAGTATTTTACTGATAGAATTATGCCTTATTGTTCTCTGTCATTTTAATCCATTTTTATATGGAATTGGAACAAATGATAAACTAGAAATATTTAGATACATGTCGTATCTTTAATATACAACTAGAATCATATTAAAATAAATTGTTTAACAAAATTTATAAATTTTCTCCTAAACTACGTTCACTACAATCTGCCCAGCATTTTACTGGACAGAATTATGCCTTATATTGGTCTATATTTTTCATCCCTTTTTCGATAGAAATTGGACAAATGATAAAATAACAAAATGTAGGTACATGTCTTATCGTTAATTACCAACTAGAAGTACATTAAAAATAATTGTGTAGTAAAAGTTATGAATTTTCTCCTAAGCTACGTTCATTGCAAATCTGGCCAGTTTTGTTTTTTGAATAGATTTCTAGGTCAATTTTAAGTCACTTTTTCACCTAATTTCAGGCATATTTAGGTCTAATGGTCTGAATACCAGTTCAATACCTATGTCGTAACTTTCCAACCCAATAAGAATCACTTAGAAATGATTTTCAGAACTCAAGTTATGATCAAAACACTATACACTGTCCATAAGATGAATTTTTCAGCACATCAATTAAATCATACAATTTCCATTTTTGCATCAACCTCATATTCTAGTTGTTATTTTCATATTCATTGCATCATTTAATAACCACTTAATTTCTCAATCAATTATTCAGAATTTTATACACATCAAAAAATTAAAATCAATATTGTTATATGTTGAATATTTGCCAAATATACATACCTCAAAATTTCACTTCTCTTTGATGATTTTGCCTTAATCTCCTTTTTTTTCATCTAATCTTAGCTTGAATTGAAGAAAGAAAAAGAAGAGTAATTGGGGGAGGAGAGTCATGGCCAAAGAAGAAGAAAAAGGAGAGAAAATGGGTTTGGTCAAGATGAAAAAGAAGAATGATAAAAAAAATGGAAATTTGACTTTTTATAGTTGGATTAGGTGGGTGGTTAGGATTAGTTGTTAATCTTGCTTCCCATTGGTCCATTAATTTTAATCACTCTTAATTTATCTTAATTAAAAGAATATTCCTTTCCTTAGATAAAAAATATTCCATTTTTATGCCTTCTTATAATTGTTGTGCTAAAAACACTGCAATTTCTAATTTCGTTCAGCAAAAAATTATTTTTTTCCCAATTTTAATTCCAAACTTCAAAATTCTCAATTAATAATATCAAAAATATTTTCTCCCATATTATTATTATTATTATTATTTATTTCTTTCATGTCCGAATTTAGACCTGATCGATTCGGCATGCCGAATTTCGTTCAACTGCGACTGCGACCGTGACCTAAATTATCGGGCATTACAATTTTCCCCTCCTTGAAAAACATTCGTCCTCAAAATTTACCTTTTTAACTGGAGTGGAATAATTGTGGATACTGGGCCTTCATCACCTCTTCATTTTCCCAAGTCGCTTCTTCTGAATTATGATTTTTCCACAGAACCTTTACCAATGGCTCTTCTTCATAAGTTAGATCTGGTCGTATCTCTATAGGTTCTGCTAATATGATATGATATGAGATGGATCTGATCGATATCTTCTCAACATGGACACATGGAATACATTATGAATCTTGTCTAACTCTGGTGGTAAAGCTAATTTGTACGCCACAGGACCTACGCGTTCAAGTACCTCATAAGGTCCAATGAACCTAGGACTCAACTTTCACTTCTTTCCAAATCGGAAAATCCTTTTCCAAGGTGAGACTTTTAAGAATACCTTGTCACCAATTGTATACTCAATATCCCTCCTTTTTAAATCTGCATATGATTTCTGTCTATCAGTAGCAGCTTTCAGCCTATCTCTTATTACTCTCACTTTTTCCTCTGTCTGTTGTACTAGATCTAGACCCACTACTTTCGTTTCACTAAGCTCAATCCAACATAGAGGTGTTCTACATTTCCTCCCATACAAGGCTTCATATGGTGCCATGCCGATACTGGCTTGGTGACTATTATTGTAGGCAAATTCTATCAATGGAAGATGTTTGTTCCAACTGCCTTCAAATTCTATCACACAACTCCTCAACATATCTTCCAATATCTGTATAACCCTTTCTGATTGTCCATCTGTTTATGGGTGGAAAGCTGTACTGAAATTGAGTCGAGTACCCATGGCTTGATGCAAACTTTTCCAGAATTTTGAAGTGAACCTCGGGTCTCAACCTGAAATGATTGAAATTGGCACACCATGTAAACGGATTATCTCATTAACATAGATCTCTGCCAAATGGTTAAGTGGATAATCCATCTTGATCGGTAGAAAATGAGTTGATTTAGTGAGCCGGTCCACCACTACCCATATTGAATCATGCCTCTTTTGTGTCAAAGGCAAACCACAAACAAAATCCATTGTAACTCTTTCCCATTTCCACTCCGGAATTGAAATTGACTGTCATAATCCACTAGGTACTTGATGCTCAGCTTTCACTTGCTGACAAGTTAAACATCTACTAGTATACTCGGTGATATCTCTTTTCATTCCTGACCACCAGTAATATGCCTTCAAGTCATGATACATTTTGTTGCTTCCTGGGTGCATTGCATAAATAACATTATGAGCTTCCTTCAAAATATCTTGTTTCAATTCTGGTATGTCTGGCACACATAACCTGCCCTTTTGCCTTAAACTCTCATCTGAATCAATAGTAAATTCTGGTTTTCACCCTTTTTCACCATTTCAAAGATTTCCTTTAATTTTGTGTTATGCTTCTGATTGTTCTTTACTTGTTGGATCAATATGGGTTGAATCTGCAATTCTGCCCAAATAATATATAAATAAATTATTATTTCATTTTTTTTTCATGTTCACTTAATAAATTTAAGTTTTAACATTTACCTGCAAGAGTTTTTATACTTAGAGCGTCTGCTACCATATTGGCCTTACCCGGCTGATTATCAATGATACAATTGTAGTCTTTGATTAATTCTAGCCATCGCCTCTATCTCAAATTGAGTTCCTTTTGTGAAGGCAAATATTTCAGACTTTTATGGTATGTATAGATATAACATTGCTCACCATACAGGTAGTGTCGTCATATTTTCAATGCAAACACAATGGCTGCTAGTTCCAGATCATGTGTTGGATAATTTCTCTCATGAGGCTTCAGTTGTCTGGAAGCATAAGCAATCACTTTACCTTCTTGCATTAATACACAACCCAAACCATTAAGGGAAGCATCACTATACACCACAAAATCGTTTTCTGCAGTAGGTTTTGTCAACACTGGTGCCTCTATCAACATTTTCTTCAACTTATCAAAGTTAGTCTGGCATCGGTCTGTCCACTCAAATTTGGTCTCCTTTCTAAGTAATTTTGTCAGTGGTGAGGCTATCATTGAGAATACTTTGACAAATCTCCAATAATAACCAGCCAAACCAAGAAAACTTCTCACCTCTGTCACATTCCGAGGCGGTTTCCAGTTGAGGATTGCCTCTACCTTACTGGTGTCAACTCTGATCCCATTGGCTGAGACAATATGCCCTAGAAAGGCCACTTCATCTAACCAGAATGCACATTTTGACAACTTCGCATACAATTGATTCTCTCTCAAGGTATGAAAGACAATACGAAGATGTTGGTTATGCTCTTCTCTGCTTCTGGAGTACACCAAGATATCATCTATGAACACCACCACAAAACTCGTCCAAATAAGGCCTAAAGATTCTATTCATTAGATCCATAAATGCTGCTGGGGAATTTGTTAGGCCAAAAGGCTTTACTAAGAATTCATAATGACCATACCGAGTCCTAAATGCTGTTTTTGAAATGTCTGATTTTTTAATTCTCAATTGGTGATAACTTAATCTGAGGTCAATTTTAGAAAATACCCCTGCTCCTTTCAACTGATCAAATAAGTCATCAATTCTCGGTAAGGGATATCTATTCTTAATTGTCATCTTGTTCAATTGACGATAATCAATGCACAAATGAAAGGTGTCATCCTTCTTTTTCACAAATAGAACCGGAGCACCCAAGGTGAGACACTGATAAACCCTTTCTCTAACAACTCTTGCAACTACACTTTTAATTCTTTTAGTTCAGCAGGTGCCATTCTGTAAGTAGTGGTCGATATCGGGCCTGTGCTTGGCAAAACATCAATGGCAAACTCTATCTCCCTGATAGGTGGTAACCCTGGCAAGTCCTTAGGGAAGATATATGGATATTCACATACTGTAGGAATCTCCCTGAGATCTAGACTTTCTTTCTTGGTATCTACAATATGTGCCAAAAATGCTTCACATCCCTTTTTGATAAGCTTACTTGCCTTCATAACAGAAATGACATTAGTCAAGTATGGTTGGTTCTCGCCCAGGACAATCACATCATCCTACCCTGAATTCTTGAAAGTCACTCTTCTATATTGACAATCCACCACTGCCTTATGCTGAGTCAACCAATCCATCTCCAAGATTGCATCAAACTCACGAAATGGCAACTCTATTAGGTCAGTTGTAAATTCTACATTATGAGTTTTGATTGGACTATTTTTATAGACTCGACTAACTTTCACTCCATGACCCAAAGGATTTGTCACTAATATATCACAATCTAATTCCTCTGCTACCATATTCCCCTGACTAGGTGGTGACGTGCATAAATATGAATGTGTAGAACCTGGATCTATAAGTGCAAATAAATCAGTATCATAAAGAAAAATTTACCGATAATGACATCTGGGGCATCCTGCTCCTAACGAGCTCTCATGGCATATGCTCAGGCTGGGGCTCGACTACCTTCTGCTCTATTCACTGATTCTGATATACTCTGCCCAATCCTGTCGCTTCTAGACTGTCCATGTCCCCTACCTCTGCCTCGAGTGACATTCTGAACCTGCACTGATACTACACCACCTGTACCACTTCCTCTGGGGCAATCTTTCTGTTTGTGCTCTGTAGATCCGCAACGTAAGCATGCTTCAGTAATCAACCAGCAATCACCTGCATGTAATCTCCCACAATTTTGACATATGACAGATATGAACCTCTTGTTACCATAAGCTGGTGCACTAGCTATAGACCCCTCTGGCCTCAATTGTTGGCTTTGTCTAGCTGAAAAATTTGATTTAACACACCATGACTGGAAAAACCTAGGCACTGTTCATCCCCTTTTTCCTGATGTCTGGGCCATGCTAATTGTCGGCCTCCGTAGTGGCTCTTCTATCCTCTTTCTCTTTGACCTATTTTCCACACTGATGGCTGAGGATACTAGTGTAGCAAAATCCTCAAGCTGAAGGGCGGTCACCATATTCCCAATATCATCATTAAGCCCATCCTCAAATCTACGACATCTATCTGCCTCATCTGCAATGATTCCAGTCGCATATTTACTTAGTCGGGTGAACTCCATCTCATATTCAGTAACTGACATGTTTCCTTGCTTCAAGTCTTGAAACTCCCTTTTCTTTTCATTCACATAAACTCTAGGCACATACTTCTTATTAAATTCTTCCTTGAAGAAATTCCAATAAGGTGGTTTCGGTGTCTGGGGCTTTGATAATTGATTTTCACTAGTCATAGGCATGATCTTTTAAAAGGGACACTGCATATCTGACCTTTTGTTCCTCTGGACACTCAAGTTCCTCAAACACCCTTTCTGTGGACTCCATCCAAAACTCTGAAGCTACTGTGACATCCTCCCTCCTTCCCATAAAATCTGTGGCCCCATATTTTCTCAATTTATCAATCCGGGGTTTTGGCTAAGGTGGAGGAGGAGGTGGAGCTGGTTGTGGAACTGCTTGTACTATCCATTGCAACAAGTTTATTATTTGTTCCATAAGAAGCTCTTATCCCAAATTAGCCTGTCCCTTTGCTCTTGAAGGAGCTACTATACTCGGCCCGGAATCACTTACCAATTGAGGTTGTCTGAGATTGGCTGAGTCTGAAAGGCTATTACTTAGTTCATCTTCTGAGAAATCTTGTTCCTATCCCGAATCCATATCTACCTATAAACCAGAAGAAGGGACCCAAGTTAGATAATTGCAGCATTTTATACATATGCATGAGACACATATTCTATTTTACACCCACTGATTAAGAATCAATTAGCCTGGGCTCTAATACCACTAAATATAGCGCACCCATACCCTACTAAACGTTAATAGGATCTGGAAATGCTAATAAGCTTTTTTTTTTTTACAATCAATGTACAAATCATTGCAATAATTTTTTTTTCGAGTTTATTATTAGTGAAATATTTATTACTATTTTTTTCATTTAAATATATAACTAGTGATGGAAATAGTTTGATTTAATTGAACTCATGCAATTAAACCATAATATTTAGAAACAATACTAGATTTATAAAATTACAAAATTCATTCCTTATAAATCCTACATGCCACAAACTCACATAAAAAAAACAATTTCTTAGAATTTAATTTTTACAACATAATTTTCAAAACATACAAAAAGAACTAGACTGCTTCAATCTGATCTTGGGGGTTTCCTCTTCTTCGGTCGCCCAATTGGAACAACTACTTCTATTTATCTGCGCGTGAAACACACGCGCTAAGCTTTTAGCTTAGTGGTACGTTTGGAAACTATCCAATAATTACATAAATAATTCTAAAATAAAATTTTTGAAACTATAATTAATTTATTAAGCATGCCAAATATTCAATTAATAATAAAACCATTTTCTTCATGCAAAACTATTTAATTCATCAATTATGACATTTCATTCATTAAGCATGCTTGAAATTTCTTAACAATTCAAGATATAAAATTCACAATATCAATTTCATAATTCACATTTTTTAATGTTATTTATTTAATAGCCCACGACATCTTAGACCAGAACTAAACACTGGATACAGGGTTTCTGCTCTCCGGTAGTATACTTGGCGCCTACATAATTATTTTATAATTCGGTATTTAACGCCTACATTTCCAATAACAACTCAGCACCTTTTTGGTGCCTACATAATTTTTGAACTCAGCACTATTTCTTAGTGTCTATGTAATTTTAATTCAGTACTATTTCTTAGTGCCTACTTAAATTAAATCTCAGCACTATTATTTTTAGTGCCTACATTTCTACCCTTTTATTGGCATGCCAACTTATCCTAATTTCTAGTTCTCGACTAGATGTTATAGGGCTTAAATTACATTTGTTACCTTTATTAATATTTACATAAATTATGTAGGGAATATTAATATAAACTCCATATAAATGAAATAATTCCCATTCAATATTTTACAACCTCATACTAGCTCATTCAATCATTATAATTATAAGAAAATTTCAATTAATACATTTTATGTCACATAAATTCACAATCAACACATTTCTTTCAGCTGTCCCATTCTGGACAACATTTCTTCCTTATGATGCTCTGTATTTTTCGTCTATTGTTAGACAGATTCTGAACATATGATAAACTAACACAATATAGGTACATGTCTTATCTTTAATTTCCAACTGGAATCACATTAAAAGGCATTTGGTATCAAAAGTTATAAATTTTCTCCTAAGCTATGTTCACTGCAATCTGCCCAGTATTTTACTGGACAGAATTATGCCTTATTGTTCTCTGTCATTTTAATCCATTTTTATATGGAATTGGAACAAGTGATCAACTATAAATATTTCGATACGTCTTATCTTTAATATACAACTGGAAGCATAATAAAATGAATTTGTTAGCAAAAGTTATAAATTATCTCCTAAACTACGTTCACTACAATATTCTCAGTATTTTACTAGACAGAATTATGCCTTATATTAGTCTGTCTTTTTCATCCCTTTTTTGATGGAAATTGGACAAGTGATAAACTAAACCAATATAGGTACATGGCTTATCTTTAATTTCCAACTAGAATTACATTAAAAAGAATTTTTTAGTAAAAGTTATGAATTTTCTCCTAAGCTACGTTCATTGCAAATCTGGCTAGTTTTGTTTTTAAAACAGATTTCTAGGTCAAGTTTGAGTCACTTTTTCACCTACTTTCAGGCATATTCATGTCTAATGGTCTGAATAAAAGTTCAAGACCTATGTCTTATTTCCAACCCAACAAGAATCACTCAGAAATGATTTCCAGAACTCAAGTTATGATCAAAACACTATACACTGTTCATAAGACGAATTATTGAGCACATCAATTAAATCATACAATTTTCATTTTTGCATCAACCTCATATTCTAGTTTTTATTTTCATATTCATTGCATCATTGAATCACCACTTAATTTCTCAATTAATTATTTAGAATTTCATACACATCACAAAATTAAAATCAATATTTTTATATATTGAATTTTTGCCAAATATACATACCTCAAAATTTCACTTCTCTTTGATGATTTTGTCTTAATCTCCTTTTTTTTTCCATATAATCTTAGCTTGAATTGAAGAAAGAAAAAGAAGAGTAATTGGGGGAGGAGAGTCATGGCCAAAGAAGAAGAAAAGGGAGAGAAAATGGGTTTGTTCAAGATTAAAAAGAAGAACGATAAAAAAAATGGAAATTTGACTTTTTATAGTTGGATTAGGTGGGTGGTTAGGATTTGTTGTTAATCTTGCTTCCCATTGGTCCATTAATTTTAATCACTCTTAATTTATCTTAATTAAAAGAATATTCCTTTCCTTAGATAAAGAATATTCCATTTTTATGCCTTCTTATAATTGTTGTGCTAAAAACACTGCAATTTCTAATTTCGTTCAGCAAAAAATTATTTTTTTTCCAATTTTAATTCCAAACTTCAAAATTCTCAATTAATAATATGCAAAATATTTTCTCCCATATTATTATTATTATTATTATTATTTATTTCTTTCATATCCGAATTTAGACCCGATCGGTTCGGCGTGCCAGATTTCGCTCAACCGCGACCGTGGCCTAAATTATCGGGCATTACAAATTTGTAGAATAAGTACTAAAGGTGATTGTCGTTTGAGTACTTCTCTAACAACCTCCCACTTGAACTAAAGCCAATTGCCTTTGTATTTAATTCTATAGGAGAGTATATGAGAATCATATTTCTTTTGGAAAAGTGTCTGAGTTGAGGGATCAATAATATTCTAATCAGTGGGCACTCTTTCTATCTTTACATCATTCCTACCAATGATTTCTCTAATCAGATAGTATATGGAATTAAACTCATGTGTGTCCTCTCATATTGTTTCTTTTGACACATAGACTATGGGAGAGTAATCCCATAGATCATGGGAATATATCCTCTCTTAGACTACTCCATGCTAAACCTCTTTAACATATTGTCTATGTATTTAGACTGTGAAAGACCAAGCAATCTTTTAGATCAATTTCTATAGATCCTTATCCCCAAAATATAGACTGCTTCTCTAAGGTCTTTCATAGAGAAATTATTGGATAACCAAAATTTGACTCATTGTAAGGTTGAGACATCATTTCCCATTAACAGTTTTTTAACTTCATACAACACAAGGAATACAATTGCACTCCCACTAACCTTCTTTTATACATAAGGTTCATCCGAATTTTGTAAGAAACTAAATTGTTTGATTGTCTCATCAAACCAAATATTCTAACTCCTAGATGCTTGCTTTAATCCATAAATGGATCTTTGAAACTTGTATACCTTTTTTCCATTTTTGGATGTAAAGCCTTCTGGTTATATCATGTACACATCCTCGGTTAGATTTCCATTAAGGAAAACAATCTTCACATCCATTTGCCATATCTCATAATCATAATGAGTAGCAATGGCTAGGAGCATCCTTATGGACTTAAACATAGCTATTGGGTTAAAAGTTTCGTCATAATCAATTCCTTGTCTTTGATGATAACCTTTAGCTACAACTCTAGCTTTATAGGTGACCACATTACCATCTATGTCAGTTTTCCTTTTGAAAACCCATATGCACCCTATAGGCTTTATCCCTTTGGGTGGGTCAACTAAAGTCCAAGTTTGAAACAATGGTGGGTTGTGGTGCAAGATTCTCTGCTGCTTTCTCTCCTCCGATTGAAATGAGTCCCGAAGCATGGTATCTTAATGTAAGTTCGAGTTAGCGATCCAAGAAAGCAAAAGCAAGTCTCGACTAGAGAAAGGAGAAAGAATCATCCTTCATTTTTATATGATGTTTTAACCTCTCAAGCTTCTTCGCTTCCGATCTCTGGCTAAGTGTATTCGTTTACTCCTTCGCTATCTGACTAACTAGGACTATGAAAGGAAAATGACTTCTCGATCTCAAGTTCCAAGGGTGAATGGAAGGATAAGGTCTTACTACTATTATATGTCTGTAGTTGTAGTTGCTATAGTTCTTTGTAGCGCAAAAATAGAAAGAGTTGTTTCATTCAAAGTTGAATTCTTCTAAGTTCCATTGCTCGATTTTGCATGCTCTACTTCCAAAATGTATAGAGACTTATGATGGTAGATCCGAGTTGGTTGGTTCAAAAAGTCATGATGGGAGAGGCAGGCTAAGTTAAATAAAATAATATACTGGTGCTACTATAGAATCTTATGAATCACGCGCAACACGCTTTCTATATCTCCTCTGTCTACAAAGTGAATAGCTTATCTTACAACACATCAATTCATAAGTAAGATATTAAGTGTCAGTGGAAAGAGTAATATATCTCTTTTGTAGATTCCTATCACACAAGATGCATCAGCTAGTGCTTATCAACTCATTAGTTTTTTTTTGTTAGATATGGAATTAGCTATGTATACTAATCTTATGCCCAGTATTGATGTTGATGACCATAATAATAATAAATTAATTATTAAAGATGTTTACAACTTTTTTCTAAAAGAAGTGAAGGTTTACTTCAATAATATATTAGCATCCGAAATTGCTGACATAGAACGAGTTTCAAACCTGTCCTCTTCGCTTCCCAAGATATTTAGGGAAAAGGGCCTTGTTAGCCACTTGACGATGGAACACAATGTCAATTAATTTATCAAGTTGTTTATCTACTTCATTTATGAATTCTTTGAACTTTTCAAAGGCTTCAGATTTGTATCTCATAAGATACACATACCCATATCGTGAGTAGTCATCGATAAAAGTAATGAAGTAGATAAAACCACATTTGTCGTGTGTGGACATTGAACCATGATCATATTTAATCATACCATGATCATATCAGAGAAAGAAAATTACGTAAAACAAATTCTACAAATTATTTTTTATTTTTCAAACATATTGATCCAAACTCATGAAAAAATTGCAATCTCATTGCACTTTCAATTAAAATTAATTTTAATAGACACAAGAGTGTTGTGATACCACTATTGGATCTTAAAGGTGAATCTCATTCGTAAAATACAGTAAAAAAAAAATTAAAACCCAAGAGAAGAATCTTGCTCGTGTCATTAAAACTAATTCATTAAATCATATTGATTAGAACTAATACCTTGTAATTTCTTGATTTGTTCTTCAAATTTTCACCTTATTAGATTATAAATCATAACAATCCACACTAGGATGTCTCTAATACTAATCAACACAAAAATATGAAGAAGAAACTACCAGAGAATATGGTGTATGTTCTATTTGAGAGAATATGAAAAGTTTTTATTTTTTATTTCTTAATTTTCAAAAATAATTTTCAAACTTTTTAAACTTTTCAAAAATATTTTTACCTAAAAAATAGTCTAGATATAAAGTGCACAAGACAAGGAGAGGGATTTGGGGGTTTTGTCTTAATTGGCCTTAATTAGTCTTAATTGGGCATTTAAGGCCAATTGGGCCAGCTACTGGCCAGTAGTGTGCTGGCCAACCTAGCTGCCTTGTTTGGCAGGCCAACAGCCCACATGGGCCCCCATCGAATGATTTTTCCTTGCGATTTTATCGCAATCCATCCTAAAATAATTCTCTCATATTTTTCGATCCTATCCAATACCATTTTACTTATTCTCCATATCTCCAATGTATATCACCCATTAAGTTCCTGATTATGTTGGCCATTTAAATTAACAATTAATTTAAGCAAGTCTTGATCAGGATTTAGCAACACATCATGATCCCCAATTGACCGGAAAGTAAGTGATTTGACTACAAACCTTTGTATAGACAATTTTTGTGCAATTATTCCTTTCACCTTTCTATACCCACTTGGTTCATAGTATGGACCTATGCCAACTCCCACTAGACTGATTACATCACATTTAGCTCAAGTAATGTTAGTTTTTGTCCCTAAAGCTCATTACTTTGTTAGATATTTCATTAGAGACTATAACAAGAGTTGATATGAAAAACACCATGCCTAATAAGAGGTCAGTTAGAGTAAACCCAGTCTTGGGTTGGTTTTCATACATGACATTTTTATTATTCTTTTGGTACATGTCATGGTATGTGGGGTTATTTGTACATGTATTTACTTTAAAAATATGTAATTATATTTTATGATGTATTGGGCTAGTGTAAGCCCAAACATGTTTTATTTTATTATATTGATCTTCTAGATCAAGTTTAATACATGGTGGTTTTATAGTTTGAATGAATGTTTATGTTCTAATATTATTTTAAATAAAAAGGTTTTAAATATGAAAAATTTTAATTTAACTAATTTTTTGCAAAAGGTATTGTAGTGTCCTTCAGTATAGTTAGGATCTTCCTGGCTATATCAACATGTGTTACATACCCCACTCAGTAAATATGTAGAGGGCATCATATTTGTTGAGATTGATAGATGTAGGCAATTGGAAAAGGGACTTAAGGCCCCTATTAGAGATAGAGCGGTTGTATCTCAAATAAATGATTTATCTAGACTAGTGTCAGCTGTTGAGAATATTGAGGAGGTCTTTGTTGATGAGTGGAAGTCAACTAGAAAGAGTAATGGCAAGAGACTATTTTTCTAGCTAAGTACATGATCCTCAATTAGCAAGAGGGCCAAGTCATTTGGAGGTCAATTCTAGTTAGGGACCCAAGGTAAACCACATCAGTTAAATAGGGTTATCACGCAAGACCAATACCATTCGATGTTAATGCCTTAGTGTCTATAGGGGGAAGATCAACTTATTTGACTTATTTGATTCCATTAGCAATCGAAAATTAACACTTGTCATGATGATGATTCTAGTAACCTAGATGTAAAATAAAACATGTTAGAATGTACATAAAATGCATGTTTATTAGGTATTTAATAAATCGCATTATGACATTGGGCTATCCTTAGTTTGGTTGGTAGGTATCTAATCCATACCAATTGCATTATTCATGCAACTATCGAATATTATGCTATCAACTTATTGATGTGTGCACATACATTGGGCTATCAACTTATTGATGTGTGCACATACATTGGGCTATCAACTCTTGATATGTGTACATCTCATATATACAAACCCAACTTGGCCTCCAATAGACATTAACCTTGGCGCAAATCCAACAAGTTAATAATATCGGTTAAGTCTAACCCATTAATCATGAAATCTAATTTCAATGGATTGAACATATTCTTATAGAGTGAGATTGAGGCAACTCAACAACCCTAACTCTAGAAGAACTTTGGTTCTCCCCCATATTAATGGAAGGCATAAGACTTAATTGTTTATTTAGCGAGGGATTTCTTTGTTAAGTTTCATCGAGTTATTATTTCATGTTTTTATATATATCATACTTTCATCACATGGATATATAAGGATAGTTACATTAACTATATGGCATGATTATTGACATACTAAAGTCAATCTCTTGAGCCAAAGAGAAATTGACTAGGTCTTACCTATGTATATGCATGAATTTACAACCCAAAATAGAAATCAAATTCCTATTTCTAAGTCTTCTTGTTTATGGTATCACCTCCTTTGCTATTGCTCCTTTATATCTTCATTCTATCCTAATCCTATGTAATCTAATTATATATTTAAAATTATAGAAAATCTCAATTTACATTTGAGGGGAGTAAGATGAGAAGAGAAATACATAAGAAAGAAAAAGAGGTAGGGACACGCATGCTCTATTTACCATAAAATAAAATAATTTCATGCATGCTCAATCACATTGGGCCTAAGTCCATAATCATCCATCATGCCTTTTCATACACCCCTAACATACATTCTCTAATGTACAAAATAAAAATGACAATTTTGAATTTCAATTTGTAAATCGATTCAACGCTAGAACCGAAATTGCCTATATGTATTCTTT
Organism: Triadica sebifera; assembly: GCA_023653625.1. Lineage (NCBI taxonomy): Eukaryota > Viridiplantae > Streptophyta > Magnoliopsida > Malpighiales > Euphorbiaceae > Triadica > Triadica sebifera. The sequence continues at coordinate 3,574,833 of CM042899.1, read as the reverse complement.
CGGTTAATTTAATTTTGTATGTCATTTTAAAGTGGAATTTGATATTTAATCAAATTAAATTAAATTATATATTTCCAAAAATAATTCAAAATTAATTCTCCTTAAAATCAGAATATTATGATGCTAAAATTAAACAATTTAATTTTAATATACATTCCAATTTCTAATCATACTAGAATTACAATTGCACAACTTAAATTAATTTCAAAAAATTCTAAAAATTTCTAGAACATCAAATTATCATTCTAATCATCTTTAGGTCAGCTCAATTTCATCAAAATATTTTTGGCACAAGCAAAAATTACAAAGATAAACGAACCAACACACTTAGACGCTCAAAATGACTAATTTGACATTTAGAATTTTTTAAAATTTCAAATAATTGAAAAATAATTTTGGAATATATATAGCATCAAAATAACATATTTTTAATCACATAAAAAATATTTCAAGGTGCTGGAAATAAAATAAACACATACAAAAAAAATCAAACAAAACAGCCCTACCAGATTTGCTAAAACAGTCCTCTTTTTGTGTTTGTTTGAAAAATTAATTAAAATAATTTTTAATTAATTATCGGACACATTCAAATGCTAAAAATATTCTCAATATATCTAAATAATTTTTTCATAATTAAATTATAAGAAAAATATAACCAGCCCCATCAATTAAGCCAAACAACAACACAAGTTCATAAACAAGGTAATTTTAGACATTTTTTGAAATAAATCCTAAATTAATTATTTGAATCACATTTAAACCATTTCTTAATCAAAATAATCATCCTTAATTATCCCATAATCAGATTAGAGACAGCAAAATATGTAAAATGTATTTTACAAATTAATTTCAATTTTTCAAAACCTATTAATCCAAAATCATCAAAACAATGTAATCTCATTGCACTTTCAATTAAAATTAATTTTAATGGACACAAGGGGGCTCAGATACCAATGTTGGGTTTTGAAGAATAAATCATATTCAGAAATGCAGTGAAAAATAAAATTTTTAAAATTCGAAACAAAAGATCATACTTGTGCCATTAAAACTAATTTATATAGATATAGAGGTTAGAAATTATACCTTGTAATTTCTTATTTATTTTTCAAATCTTCACTTTGTTGGGTTATAGCAAATCACAACAATCCATATTAGGATGTCTCTAATGATAATCTAAGTGAAAAATAAAGATGAAACTATTAAAAGAAATGGTTTGAACAAATTCAATGTGCTAGCTTTAAAAGTGTTCTTGAGAGAATTTTTATTGTCTTAAAACTATTTTTTCACAAAAAAATATTTTCATGTCTATTTTCTGCCATTTGATATCTTTTCTATTTAAATCAAATTAAAAGAAAAGTTTAAAAGTCAAAAATGGAGAAAAGGGAAATGAATTAATAGTAATTGGCCATAATTGGAAAGCCAAAATCTGTCGTTGGACAACGGGAGGGAGGCAACAGTGCACTGGGCCTGCTTCGGGCTGCTGCTGGGCAGGCTGGCCCTAGCAGGTCCGTGACCCTCCTGAACGATTTTTTTCATGCGATCTAATCGCGATCCATCTCGAAATAATTCTCTCATATTTTGGATCATATCCAAAACCATTTTGCTCATTCTCCATATCTTCAATGCGTGTGACTCATTAGGTTCCCGATTATGTTGGCCACTTAAATTAACAATTATTTAAGCAAGTCATGAACGGTATCTAACAATACATTATGACCCCCAATTGACCGGAAAGTTAGTGGTTTGACTACGAACCTTTCCATAGATAATTTCCGTGCAATTAATATTTTCACCATTTTATACCCCACTTAGTTCAGAGTATGGACATGTGTCAACTCCCACTAGACTGACTATGTCACGTCTAGTCCAAGTAATGTTATTTCTTGTCGTTGAGGTTCATTACTCTTTTAGATATGTCATTGAAGACTATCTTTATGACATTTCCACTCTGGCTAGAGATTCTGAGTAATGACCACGACAAGAGGCCATGGGTATACACTCTTTCTATCAGGAGTGGTGAATCCTTTGTTGGTTACCCAATTACCTTTGAATAACTCAAGTTGAATCTAATCACCACCCTATGAGCAACCTCCCTGACGCAACAAGGAATAGTGTCAGAATACAGAATCGATATTCAAGATATCCTTAGGTACCGCAAGTCTAAGGATACTTGCTCCATTGCTATGATGAGACTATCATTGACATTTGAATAAATTATCCATATGATTGTCTCATAGTTGGTTATCTGATGTACTTAGCTACACTTAGCAAGCATCCACATGTTAACTCTAAATATCTCATGTTTATAAATTATGAGATCTACTACTCGATCCAATGAAGGAGTGTAACATGTGCTAGTCTGTCTGGATTAATAATGTCTTGTCTCATTAATCCTATGACTATGGATAATTTTGATACTAACATAATTACACATGATAAGAATCTCAATATCATGATCTCATCATGATTTCCTTCATGCTATGTTATGTATCAAGGACTTCATTAATTGATTTAAAATCACTTATCAATTCATATATCAAATGAACATCAAATTAATGAAAAAGTCTTTTATTAATCAAATAAATTTGTACAATAAGTGCTAAAAGTGATTGCCTTTAGAGCACTATTCTAACATGACTGGTCACCTTTTGTTTAATTTGGAATGAATATATTAAGGTTACCTTATTAGAAATACTATTTTTAATTTAGCCTAAAATTGGATTGGACATTAATTACGCTATTAGTTTGGATAATAGTTGAATTAAGGCAAGAGTTATTGAAAACTTACTTCGTAGTGCTCAATTGAGTTAGGGAGGGGATTGCAAATTCTGAAGGCAAGCTAATTAATTTTTTTCCCATTAGTTTTAATTCATTAAAATTGTTTGATTTCTAGTTTCTTTAGTTAAATTTAATTAGTTCAATCTCAAAATTTACTAAATTTGATTATAGTGTTTAGGATTTATTTTCTTGTTAATTGGTAATCTAAGTCGATTAAAAGTTTAAGGAAAACTGTTTTTTTGAGAGATTGAACTCTAGAGTGAGCTTGCTAGTATTACAATTGGCTCATGCACTCGCGAATATGTTTTGAGATACATTAGTTAGAGAGAACATAGAGACATAAACTTTAGATTATGATATAGTATTGAGAACCCCTTAGATTATAGTAATAGGGTGAATCAACTCTATTGACAGCTACCATTAATGAGTCAGGGTGAGTTATATCCAATTAATCTGAGCTTCCATTTTATGAGTATGATATTATTTTGGGTATAGCTCACCATGGTGTTGTAGTTGATTGCATGATTAAAAGAGTCATATTTAAGAAGCTTTGATGAGAGGATAGGGTGGTACTGGATGTCAGAATGAGATTATTGGCTAATGTAATCTCTTCCAAGAAATCCCAATGGTTAATTTGGAAGGGGAATAAGGCACTATTAGCATATGTTGTGGATACTAAGAAGGAGAGTCTAAGACTTCAAGATATCCCCACTGTATGCGAGTTTCCATATGTTTTTCCTGAAGATTTGTTAGGCTTGCCACTGGAGGGGGAAGTGGAATTTTTTATTGAGCATTTGCCTAGTACTACACCTATGTCCATCATTCCTTATAGAATGACACCAACAGAATTGAAGGAATTGAAAGTTTAAATATAAGAATCGCTTAATAAAGGGTTCATTGGACCCTGTGTGTCACCTTGGGGCTTGCTAGTGTTATTTGGAAAGAAGAAAGATGGTACCCTATGATTGTTATAGACTACATACAACTGATTAAGGTGATAATTAAGAATAGATATCCATTATTGTGGATTGATGATTTATTTAACCAGTTGAAAGGTGTAGAGTATTCTCCAAGATACATCTGTTGAAGATTAAGGAAGTTGATGTACCTAAGATAACTTTCAGGACTCAATATGTCTATTACAAGTTCCTGGTCATGCCTTTTGGGCTGACAAATGTACCTGAAACATTTATAGATATGATGAATCAGATTTTCAAACCTTATCTAAACAAATTTGTTGTCGATGACAGCTTTGTATACTATAGAGATTGAGAGAAGCATGATTAGTATTTGAGGATTGTGCTTCAAATTTTAAAGGAGAAGCAAATGCATGCCAAGTTGTTGAAGTGTAAATTTTGTCTTGAAAAAGTTGGTTGGGATCATAGTTGACCCTAGTAAGATAAAAGTTATTCTTTATTGGAAGTTGACTCAGAATGTGACAAGGGTCAGGAGTTTCCTTGGGTTAGAAGGCCACTACAAATGATTTGTGAAGGGATTCTCATCTACAGCTGCTTTCATGGTAGGGTTACTCCATAAGGATGTGAAGTTTGAGTGTACAAATATGTGTCAAGCTAGTTTTCACTAGTTAAAGACGATGTTGACAGAGGCACCAGTTCTAACACAACCCATTCTAGAGAAAAAAATTATGGTATACAACAATGCTTCGTTGAATAGTTTGGCGTGTGTACTGATACAAGAGGGCAAAGTAGTTTCTTATGCCTCTAGACAGTTGAAGCAACATGGAATTATCCAATGCATGATGTGGAGTTGGAAGTAATTGTATTTGCATTGAAATTTTGTAAAATTATTTGTATAAAGAGAAGTGTTATATCTATATAGATTACAAAAGTTTAAAGTACCTACCCTTACAGAAGGAGTTAAAACAGGAGATATTGAAGGAAACATATGAATCAACATATTATATGCATCCCAACAACAATAAGATGTAATAGGATTTGAAAGTTTACTATTGGTGGCTAGGTATGAAAATAGATATTACGGAATTCACCATCAGATGTCTGACTTGCTTGCAAGTTAAAGCAGAATATCAATTACCTTCAGGATTGCTACAACCGATTTCCATACCATAGTGGAAGTGCAAAAGAGTTAATGTGGACTTTGTATCTGACACTGATGCAGAAGAAACATAGTGCAATATGGATAATTATGGATAGATTGACCAAGTTAATGCATTTCTTGCCAGTTCAGATGGACTTTAAATTGGATAAGTTGATAGAATTATATGTGCAAGAGACAATTTTACTACATGGTGTGCCACTATCTATCATATCATATAGAAATCCTAGGTTTACATCCCACTTTTGGAAGAGTCTTCAGGGGACTCCACTTCTGTAACACCTCTTTATCCTTCTGTACCACAATCAGGTAAGTGGTATCTATAATTGATTATCTCATGTACCATCAAATGACAAAAACCTCAAGGTCCAAGATAATTACAAGATCCGGGTAAAAAATAACCACATGATCAAAAATAACATTATTTGATCCAAAATAACCATAGAAATATTCTCGATCCAAGATAACCACACATGATAGGTAAATAAATAATATGTACAGTCCAAGTTAACCATATGAGTTATACAATACCGCTTATGACCAAAATAACCACATACTATAGAGTTTCTACTCTATTGACATACTAACAATCCCGAGATTATTATATATATTTTCATATGGACTAAAAATCGTAAATTCCATTAAAAAAATACTTAGTATCACTTTTCAAGTCAAAAATAATATTTTACTATTTATAAGCAAAAATGTCAAACCATAACAACATTCAATTTTTTGAAAAGGAGCATAACAAATTATATTTAAAAATCTTTCAATAGTTCATTTTTATATAACTTCAAATAAAAATATAATTAAATATCTTTATGGTAAGTATCATAATTTATTAAAATTCAAAAGATGATTTCATTTTAATAAATATTTGATATCAAAAACACAATATGTAATCCTTATTCCAAATGAAAATCATATATATATTCCAAATGAAGTTTGAATATATATTGTAACACCCCCTCACACCAGCCTCTCGTGCCCAAATGAGAGTGTGCTACACTGTTTTCATCGATTAAAATATCATTATATAAGTTATATATAAAGCAAAATCACTCGTACATTTTTTTTCATTTCCAATGTTCACTATTTATTTACTTTGCATTTATAAAAGAAATATATCATAAAAGTCAAACTACCTTTTTATATAGTAACATGTTCTTTACAAAAAATACTGTTTATTTTATAAATACTACAAAATAAAATTTACAAGATAATATACAAAAGTTATGTACCCCACAATGTGTGCAACAAGCTGCTTTATTGGATTAGGTCACTGTTGGCTTTGTCTACTATCTTCTATTTATTCTTTACTAAATCTGCGTGAGAAAAACTCTCACGCTAAGCTCTTGGCTTAGTGGTGCATATAGATAAGGCAATAAACTATTTTATGCAATCATGCATTATAATATATCAACTCATGCTTAATCATATGCTCATGCAAATCATGGTATTCTAGCATGTATAGACATCAAATTATATTATATTGTCTCATACTTATTTATTTTATTACCACCTTATTGTATAACACTAAACCTTCTTTTTATCCATGCCACAATTCATAATTCCATTTTTATTTTCAATAATTGTTTTATGTTCCATAACTTCCTTATTTATGTATTCATTTATGCCTAGGACACCTATGAACCACTGAATAGGATAACGGAGTTGCCATCCAGGCACTTAGCAGTGCCGCCCGGGCAATATGATGTGCGCATATAAGTGCCAAACTCGGCATAGTTAACCGTACCAAACTCGGCATAGATAACTATGCCAAACTCGGCGTAGATAATAATGTCATACCCGACATAAATAATAGTGCCAAACCCGACATAGATAACATTGCCAAACCCGGCGTAGATAATCATACAATTAATAGAATTAATCATTTTCATCATACTCCCCCCTATTTGACATGCCAAACTATCCTAAGTTGGTTCTAGTTAGGTGTTATAGGGCTTATACAATTTGCTTAAAATTCATAACAATTAATTTCATACTTTTCATGCATGTAATATCTCAAAATAATCATATAATCATTCAATTAAAATAAATATTTACATAATAAAATAAAGTTCGCATCATTTTACTCATTTAATTCCACAACTCACATGTTGCCCTATCACTGGCAGATTCTGTTCTCTGTTTTGGCCCTTCATTTGGGTCCTGTTAGGTTCTGAATTTAGTTACATGCTCTTCGTAAATATTTTAGATATGGATCTTAGATTTAATATTCAACTTGAATCACTTAAGTATTTGTTCTGTATCAAAAGATATGGTCACAGATAATTCTGCCCAGAATTTTCTGAACAGATTCTAAGTCTGAACTTTATGAATTGTTATGGACGATTAAAGATATATTCAGATATTATAGTCTAAATAATAATTTTATCTCTATGTATTAGCTTTAAAACCGAACAAAGATCACACAAATCCAAGCTTCAGAACTCAATTTATAACAGTTTAACTACTTACTGCTCATTACTAACAATTCTGCCCAGAATTTCTAGACAGATTCTATGTCCCAATTTTAAGAATTTTTCTGGAAAATTACAGACATATTCAGGTTTTATGGTCTAAATGAAAGTTATATCCCTATGTATTATATTTCAAACCCAATAAATAGCATGCAAAACCAAGTTCCATAAATTAAGTTATAACAGTTTAAGTGAACACTGCTCATCAATTTCCAACAAGGAACATACAAGATAATCACATTCAATTTTTACCAAATTAAATCCTAAGTCTATAAAACATGCATTTTCAAGATTTTCATCACAAAATAATATCAATTTATAATCATCAACATGCCAAATAATTAAATCATGCAAATAAAAAAAATAAAATAGGCTATTTCCTTAGGTTATGCACAAGCCTCTTTTTTCCTCTCCTTTTCTTTCTCTTTACTTCTCTTTCTCCTTTCCTTTGCTCCTTTGAGCTAAATCCTTGTCACTTTGAGTTTCTAAAGTTCATAAACAGATTATTAAAACTTTATAAACCTAATATCTCTCTTTCTTCTTACTCTTTTAAGCTTTCTTAAGCATGAAAATGGAATTTTCCATGCCTTTCTCTCTCTTTTCTCACTTTCTTTCACTAGAATCATGCTTTGGTTATGGCTGTCCAAGGAAAAAACATAGGCTGGTTTGAGAGGCAGAATTTTCCTTAATTAAAATGGATAAGGAAGAAGAAGAAACAATCAAGAACAAAATGACAAAAGTCATTATGATGGGGGGACACCTAAGCTTCATCTAGAAACTCTCACTAATGTTTAATTCATGCACCTCACTTGGCTAATTGTTGTATGCCATTTGGGGTGTGGTGCTTCAAGAAACATGGGAGACACTTAATGATGGAGGATTCTAGATCAAAAGTGATAATGAAGAAGGAAATACAATTAAGAAAAAATGACAAACTTAATTAATTATGGGACACCTAAACTTATATACATTAAATGTCTCATTCACGCATGTTATATGGCCAATTAAGGGTTGCCACTTGGTGTGGCTGGCCACCATATTCATTTTATGTCCCAATTCATGCATTTAATTTATGATTATCCCATTTAATCCTTCAATTTCTGGTAAATTGTAAACTGACCCCTAAACTTTTCAAAATTTGCAATTTAGTCCTTTACCGAAATTTAACATCTTGAAATATTTTGAACACTTTATTAGATATTTTCCATACTTAATTGCCATTATTTTCATTATTTTTCGATAAAAGTCCAAATTTAGACTTCGATCAAACTGACGAGTTGATTTAATAACTCGCGTGACTTATGTCTAAATTAGCGGATATGATATTCTCTCTCCTATAAAATAAATTTCATCCTTGAAATTTACCTGTTAATTATGTGAATAACTGAGGATATTGCCTCTTCATGACTTCTTTAATCTCCCATGTGGCTTCTTCAGTAGCATGATTCTGCGATAACACTTTTAACTAATGGAACTTTCTTATTTCGTAAAACTTTTTCTTCACGTGTTAATATAGCCACCGGTTCCTCTTCATAAGTCAAGTCAGTTTGCATTTCTATCTCTTCAGTTGGTATGACATGAGTCGGATCAGACCTATATCTCCTTATCATCGACACATGAAAAACATTAGGGATTTTATCTAACTCTGGTGGAAGTGCTAACCGATATGCCACAGGTCCGATTCTTTCCAAATTCTCATAAGGACCAATGAACCTCGAAGTTAACTTTCCCTTGTTACCGAATCTCAATACTTTCTTCCAAGGTGAAACCTTGAGAAATACTTTATCTCCCACAACATACTATATATCTCGCCTTTTAAGGTTAGCATATGATTTCTGTCGATCTTGAGCTGCTTTCAATCTTTCTTGGATAATTCTAACATTTTCTTCTGTTTGTTGCACTAACTCTAGCCCTATCAACTTCTTTTCACTCAATTCGGTCCAACAAACTGGTGTCCTACATTTTCTTCCATACAATGCCTCATATGGAGCCATGCCTATGCTTGTCTGATGGCTGTTGTTGTAGGCAAACTCCATAAGAGGTAGATATCTATCCCAACTTCCCTCAAATTCAAGCACACAACTTCTCATCATATCCTCTAGCAACTGAATAACTCTCTCTGATTGTCCATCCGTTTGCGAATGAAATGTCATGCTGAAATTGAGTCGAGTCCCTAAAGCTTGCTGTAGACTCTTCTAGAATTGTGAAGTAAATCTAGGATCTTTGTTAGATATGATGGACATTGGCACTCCATGCAATCTCACTATCTCAGTTACATAAATTTCGACTAGCTTGTTCAATGAGTAGTCCATTCTGACTGGTAAGAAGTATGTTGAATTCATCAATCGATCCACTATCACCCACACTGCATCATGCTTTCTCTGAGTCATCGATAACCCAGACAAAAAATCCATCGTGATTCTTTCCCATTTCCATTCTAGAATTAGTATTGGTTATAACAATCCCGTAGGCAACTGGTGTTTCGCTTTCACTTGTTGACAAGTTAGACATTTAACAACATATTCAGTGATATCCTTCTTCATCCCTGGCCACCAATATTGAGTTTTCAAATCTTGATACATCTTGTTCCCGCCTGGATGCATGGTATATACTCTTTCATATGCTTCTTTTAAAATATCGGACTTCAGCTCTTTTACATTAGGAGCGCAAATCCTATTCTTGAAGTATATTGTGTCATCCTCTATCAATGAAAAATCAGGCTTTTCTCCCTTTTTCACTACCTCGACTATCTCTACTAACTTTTCATTTTGCTTTTGAACATCTTTGATCCTCTTCATCAAAGTAGATTGTATTCGCATCTCAACTAAAATCTTCCTGCTTAGTGCATCTGCAACTACATTTGCTTTGCCTGGATGGTAGTCGATCACATAGTCATAATCTTTAATCAACTCCAACCATCTTCGTTGTCTCAGATTCAACTCTTTCTGTGAGGGAAGGTATTTAAGACTTTTGTGATCTGTATAAATATAACATCTTTCCCCATACAGATAATGTCTCAATAGTTTAAGAGTAAAGACTATCACAGCTAACTCCAAATTATGTGTTGGATAGTTAAGCTCATAAGGCTTAAGTTGTCTTGAGGCGTAAGCAATCACCTTTCCTTCTTGCATAAGAACACAACCTAAACCATTATGACTAGCATCACTGTACACAATAAAAGCTGGTTCTTCAGTCAACATTGCCTTCAATCGATCAAAACTTACTTGACATTTGTCTGTCCACTAGAAACGGACCTCTTTTCGTAGCAGTCGTGTCAAAGGAGTCACTAAGGATGAAAATCCCTTCACGAACCTCCTATAATATCTAGCTAATACGAGGAAACTCTTCACTTCAGTCACATTTCGTGGTGGTTTCCAATTAAGAATAGCTTCAATTTTACTAGGATCAGCCCGAATACCTTCTGCTGAAATTACATGACCCAGAAAACTGACTGCTTCAAGCCAAAACTCACACTTAGATAGCTTTGCATAGAATTGCTTCTCCGTCAGTGTTTTCAGCACTATTATGAGATGTTGATCATGTTCTTCTCGGTCTTTAAAGTACACAAAATTTCATCAACAAACATCACTACAAATTGATCAAGATATGGTCTGAACACTCAGTTCATCAGGTCCATAAAAGCTGTCGGTGTATTCGTCAATCCAAAGTACATAACCAGGAACTCATAATGACTATAATGTGTCCTGAATGTCATCTTAGGTACATCTGACTCTTTTATCTTCAATTGATGATATCCCAATCGAAGATCTATCTTTGAAAATATGGCTGCACCTTTCAATTGGTCAAATAAGTCATCAATCCTAGGCAACGGGTATTTATTCTTAATAGTCACCTTATTAAGCTGCTTGTAATCGATGCAAAGATGAAGAGTGTCATCTTTCTTCTTGACAAATAATACTGGAGCACCCTATGGTGATACACTGGGTCATATAAAGCCCTTATCTAACAACTCCTGCAACTTTACCTTCAGCTCTTACAACTCTGCTGGTGCCATCCTATATGGTGTAATAGAAATAGGAGTGGTGTCAGGTACCAAATCGATAGCAAATTCAATTTCTCTATCCGGCGGTAACCCTGGAAACTCCTTTGGAAATACATCGAGAAACTCACTAACAGTAGGAATATCCACCAACTTCGGACTTGCTTTTTCCATATCAACTATATATGCTAAGTATGTTTCGCATCTCTTACTAATGAGTTTCTGAGCTTTTAACACTGATATCACATTGTCTAGGTATCTTTTATTCTCACCCATCACTACTATCTCATCTTGGTCTGGAATTCTAATGATCATCTATCTTCTTCCACAATCCACTACCACTCCATAACGAGCTAACCAATCCATTCCTAAGATCATATCGAACTCATGGAATGGTAACTCTATCAAGTCTGCTGGGAATTGCCTTCCTTAAATTTCAACTGGGCAACCCCTAAACACCCTGCTAGCCTTCACACTATGTCCTAATGGGTTAGACACAAGAATCTCAAATTCTAGAGTATGTGGTTCTAAACCTTCTCGACCCAGTGGTGGTGTGCATATGTATGAATGCGTCGACCCCAGATCTATCAATGCATGTATGTCAGATCCTAAGAGAAGGAATTTACCAATTAAGACATCTGGTGCATCCTGCTCCTCTCGACCTCGCATGGCATATGCCTTGGCTGGGGCAGCTCTACTATCTTCTGGCCTTTCAACTGTCTCTGATCTGAACTGACTGGACCCTGATCGGCCTCCTCTGCCTTACCCTCGACCTCGGCCTTTGTCTTGCCTAGAAGCCTGTGTCTGCATCAGCTCAGTGCTCTCTGAACCTCTACCATATTGTAACAAAGGAAAATCTCTCCTCATATGGTCTTTAGAGCCACATCTAAAACACACTCCTGTCATCCACCAACACTCTCTGGAATGAGAACGGCCACAATGCTGGCATTCTGGTAGGGGTAGAAATCTATATGGTGTTTGTGTCGGTGCACTGGCTGCCGAAGAAATAGATCTCGCGGGTTGTCCCTGCCTGAAGGAAGAAGGCCTGTTGGAACCCCCAGACTGAAATTGTCCACTGAAAAATCTAGCTCTTTTGCCACTTGACTGTACTCTACTCGGTTGTGATATGGACCTCTTGAACCATCTATATTGTGTTGACTGTTGTGTGGCTAGAACGCTCTCAATTGTTCTGGCAGATGCTAGCAAACTAGAAAAACTCATCAGACATAGAGCTAAGACTTGTAGCTTGATTAGGTCTCTCAATCTATCTTCAAATCGTCGACACTTATCTGCCTCAGTGGATACAATGCCTCCATCATACTTGCAAAGATGTGTGAATTCTCTTTCATATTCTATTACCGATAAGTTTCCTTGTTTCAGCATCAAAAACTCTCTTTTCTTGTCGTCTGTGTAGATAGGAGGAATATAATGCTCCTTAAACTTCTCTAGAAAGAACTCTCATGTCATAGGGTCAGGAGCCTCTGTGCTCTATGATTCAGATCGCCACCAGTCATATGCATGCTCCTATAGTAAAGATACTGCATACTCATATTTATGCTCGTTTGTGCAATGCAGCTGACCAAAAACTCTTTCTGCCTGTTCTAGCCAAAACTCTGCGACTGAGGGGTCATCTTCCCGTTTACCATAGAAATCGGGTGCCCCTAACTTCCTCAGTCTCTCAAATTATAATCTTGATGAGGCTGGTTGTGATGCTCTTTGTAGCAAGTCTATCATGTTCCTCATAAGCTCTGTTTATCCTATGCCAGCAATAGACTGCCCTCTTGATAAGCTAGCACTGGATCTAGATACAGTAGCTTGGCGACGATTGAGTCGTGATGAAGCCTGTGTTTTAGTAGGCTCATTACTTTCGCCTCCTTCGGCCACAATATGTCGTGACCCTGAAGCCATACTCTATCTATATCATAGAATAACGGCCCCAATCAGTAAACAACAACTTTAATACTTAATTGTGGGTGCACACATATCATAATTATTATTATTTTTTAAAAAATCATTATAAAATCCCAAAACATCCCAAACCAGGCTTTAATACCAAAATCCAGAAACACCAACCTTGCTCTGATGCCAAAAACTGTAATACCCCCTCACCCCAGCCTGTCGTGCCCAAATAAGGGTGTGCTACACTATCTTCATCGATTAAAATATCATTATATAAGTTATATATAAAGCAAAATCACTCGTACATTTTTTTTTCATTTCCAATATTCACTATTTATTTACTTTGCATTTATAAAATAAATATAACATAAAAGTTAAACTACCTTTTTATATAGTAATATGTTCTTTACAAAACATACTGTTATTTTACAAATACTACAAAACAAAACTTACAAGATAATATACAAAAGTTGTGTAACCCACGATGTGTGCAATAGGCTGCTTTACTGGATTAGGTCACCGTTGGCTTTGTCTACTATCTTCTATTTATTCTTTACTAAATCTGCGTGAGAAAAACTCTCATGCTAAGCTTGGCTTAGTGGTGCATATAGATAAGACAATAAACTATTTTATGCAATTATACATTATCATATATCAACTCATGCTTAATCATATGCTCATGCAAATCACGGTATTCTAGCATGTATAGACATCAAATTATATTATATTATCTCATACTTATTCATTTTATTACCAACTTATTGTATAACACTAAACCTTCTTTTTATCCATGCCACAATTCATAATTCCATTTTTCTTTTCAATAATTCTTTTATGTTCCATAACTTCTTTATTTATGTTTTTATTTATGCCCAGGAAACCTATGAACCACTGAATAGGATAACTGAGTTTCCATCCAAGCACTCAGAAGTGCCACCCGGGCAATATGATGTGCGCATATAAGTGCCAAACCCGGCATAGATAACCGTGCCAAACTCAGCGTAGATAACCGTGCCAAACTCGGTATAGATAATAATGTCATACCCGGCATAAATAATAACGTCAAACCCAACATAGATAACATTGCCAAACCCAGCATAGATAATCATACCATTGATGGAATTAATCATTTTCATCATACTCCTCCCTATTTGGCATGTCAAACTATCCTAAGTTGGTTCTAGTTAGGTGTTATAGGGCTTATACAATTTTATTAAAATTCATAACAATTAATTTCATACTTTTCATGCATGAAATATCTCAAAATAATCACATAATCACTCAATTAAAATAATATTTATATAATATAACAAAGTTCTCATCATTTTACTCATTTCAATCCATAACTCACATGCTGCCCTGTCACTAGCAGATTTTGTTCTCTGTTTTGGCCCTTCATTTTGGTCCTGTTAGGTTCTAAATTTAGTTACATGCTCTTCATAAAAAGTTTAGATATGGATCTTATCTTTAATATGCAACTTGAATCACTTAATTATTTGTTTTGTATCAAATTATATGATAATATTAATACTGACGGATAATTTTGCCCAGAATTTTCTGGATAGATTCTAAGTCTGAACTTTATGAATTGTTCTGGACGATTAAAGATATATTCAGATATTATAGTCTAAATCAAAATTGTATCTCTATGTCTTAGCTTTAAAACTGAATAAAGAACACACAAATCCAAGCCTTAGAACTCAATTTATAACAGTTTAACTATTTACTGCTCATTACTAATAATTCTGCCCAGAATTTCTAGATAGATTATATGTCCCAAATTTAATAATTTTTCTGGAAAAGTACAGACATATTCAGGTTTTATGGTCTAAATAAAAGTTATATCTCTATGTCTTATATTGCAAACCCAACAAACAACATGCAAAACCGAGTTCCATAAATTAAGTTATAACAGTTTTAGTGAACATTGCTCATCAATTTCAACAAGGAACATACAAGATGATTTCACATTCAATTTTTACCAAATTAAATCCTAAGTCTAGAAAACATGCATCGCCAAGATTTTCATCACAAAATAATATCAATTCATAATCATCAATATGCCAAATAATTAAATCATGCAAATAATAAAAAAAATAAAATAGGCTATTGCCTTAGGCTATGCACAAGCCTCTTTTTTCCTCTCCTTTTCTTTCTCTTTACTTCTCTTTCTCCTTTCCTTTGCTCCTTTGAGCTAAATCCTTGTCACTTTGAGTTCCTAAAGTTCATAAACAGATTATTAAAACTTTATAAACCTAATCTCTCTCTTTCTTCTTACTCTTTTAAGCTTTCTTAAGCATGAAAATGGAATTTCCCATGCCTTTCTCTCTCTTTTCTCATTTTCTTTCACTAGAATCATGCTTTGGTTATGGCTGTCCAAGGAAAAAACGTGGGCTGGTTTGAGAGACAGAATTTTCCTCAATGAAAATGGATAAGGAAGAAGAAGAAACAATCAAGAACAAAATGACAAAAGTCATTATGATGGGGGACACCTAAGCTTCATCTAGAAACTCTCATTAATGTTTAATTCATGCACCTCACTTGGCTAATTGTTGTATGCCATTTGGGTTGTGGTGCTTCAAGAAACGTGGGAGACACTTAATGATGGAGGATTCTAGATCAAAAGTGATAATGAAGAAGGAAATACAATTAAGAAAAAGATGACAAACTTAATTAATTATGGGACACCTAAGCTTATATACATTAAATGTCTCATTCACGCATGTTATATGGCCAATTAAGGGTTGTCACTTCGTGTGGCTGGCCTCCATATTCATTTTATATCCCAATTCATGCATTTAATTTATGATTATCCCATTTAATCCTTTAATTTCTGGTAAATTGCAAACTGACCCCTAAACTTTTTAAAATTTACAATTTAGTCATTTACCAAAATTTAACTTCTTAAAATATTTTGAACACTTTATTAGATAGTTTTCATACTTAATTGTCATTATTTTCATTATTTTTCGATAAAAGTCTAAATTTAGATTTCGGTCAAACCGACGAGTCGATTTAATATATATATATATATATATATACCCATTAAAAATATATTTCATATTGAAGTTTCAATATTTATTTCTATGACCATTAGGATAAGGATTTTGTACAAACCTGATAACAAAAAGGGTCTCGATCATTGCTCTTTTCATTATACCATTTAGTCTTGAGGCATCTGCCTTGCCTTCCTAGTTGAGGATATGCCTAGCATGATATTATCTCATTTTAGATAATTGTTTATCGAGATATCATTCTAAATTAAATTCTAGTTATTGATTATTCTTTTTATTTTAGCTGTACCTTTTTGTTTACTTAAATTTATTTATTTGCATTATTTACATATTTATTAATCATTAGCTTGACTTTACTAAATCTTAAATTACTATTGTCCCATAAAATGGTCATTTTAATTCAATTGAGATTCGCTATATCGTTTGTCTTGTTGTGGCACTTTCACAAAATAATTCAATATAAACCCACTTCATTTATTTAAATTTTAACAATCTCCATTGATTATTTAATTATGCTATTCTATAAATTTTAATTCTTTTCCAATTAATTTAGCTAATTTATTTCCTTATTTTATTTTAATATATATTAATTCCACTTTTTATTCGCCATATGGTGGTTATAATAATCTTTGGTTGCACTATTTTATCTTCCACTAATCTTTGGCTTAATTTAATTATAATTTTAATTAACCTAATTCCTTGGTCCTTTAATTTAATTTTAGTCATGATTAACCCAATAAATATTTTTCTGAATCCATGTCAACAGCCACAAAGCCTTTATCTACTAACTGGATCTTTATTTCCTTCAACTAATCACTAATTATACCCAATTATAACTCAATTAACTCAATCTTCCATCAGATCCAAATCAAGGCAACCTAACTCTCCTTCCTCAAGTCACGGGTCTAATGGATTCTTCCCCAAATTCATCCTTTTATGAGCCAATTTTATCAATTCCATCAAATAATTAAACTAATTCCATAAAAGCCTTACTTCATCCATTTCTTCACAAACCCAGCAAACTTTCAACCAATTCTCATCTTGGATTGAAGATTTAAAGGAAGAAAATAAGAGAATAATTCACTTACCATACTTCGTACAACTTGTCAAACCAATTCCTTTTTATCGTAGCTCAATAAATCAAAACCCAAATTTGATTTCCACCAAGTTCGAAAACCAAGCCTTCTTCTCCCCTAAGTTCTTTCTTCAATTTCTCAGTCAAAATGAAGTAATGGGTTTGACCCAAGATTTTAAGGTATTTTTTGCTCTCTATTGCTCCTACCATCGTATTCAAGGCCACCAATCATCATTTCCTCATTTAACAATGATAAAATGATATGTTCGGCATGAATACTAAGCTAATAAGTCATACTACTGATATTTCATATTTGGCAAGCAAATCAAAACAATAGGCTGAACCGAAAATACGTGATTTTCGGGCAGTGAAAAAATGATGAATTAAATATACTAGGACGTAAAGAATATTAAATTGAGATTGTACGTATACTTATGAAACAAGATTCATAGGATAGGGGTCCATAATTGTGGAAATATGATTCGAGGTATGGATTCGTGGCCTGATTATTTGATTGGGAACTATAGATGTGCATTTACGATCGCAACAAAAATGATGTGATTGTCATTTAAATCTAAGATTTATGGAAGTGAGAATTTGGAAATGGACTTTAGATGAATTTTTACGGCCATGATTTAGAAAAAGGACTAAATTATATAAAAACACAAATTTTGCATTGATGGTTGTTTCATGAAATCAGAAAAGACCAATATGAAGAGAAACTTATTTTATAAATATTGACATCTTCAGTTTGAGAAAATTAAGTTGTTT
Source organism: Triadica sebifera (assembly GCA_023653625.1). Classification (NCBI taxonomy): domain Eukaryota; kingdom Viridiplantae; phylum Streptophyta; class Magnoliopsida; order Malpighiales; family Euphorbiaceae; genus Triadica; species Triadica sebifera. The sequence continues at coordinate 3,556,737 of CM042899.1, read as the reverse complement.
AGGACTTGGAATTGAATGAGATGAATTTATTTAAGTATTAAATTGAGAAAATGGAAACTTTGGTCTAAAAAAGTCAAAAGTGGAAATTTCTTTTGGATTCAATTGGATAAAAGCCAAAATATTTTATTGATTAATTTAAATTAGCTAATAAGAGCAAGGATTAAGCTAATCAAGATTAATTAGTCACTAATTAGACTATAAAAGTCAAAATTTTGCTAATTTATTTTCATTTTTTCTAACATAAAATTCGTAACAGTTTTTGATATAATTAAGAATAAACCTAATTATATCAAAGAATATTACAATGCATATGATTTTAAATGCCATAAAATTAAAACTTTGATGCACCATGACCATGGTGACTTATAGAAAACACAAAACATCATACATCATTAAAAAGCTTGATAAAATTAAACGATCTCAATACAAGAATCAACGGGCATTCACAAGCCCAAAAGTTTTACAAAAAAAAAATAGTTATAAAACTATATGTCTCTAGAAATACAAGCATGTAAAACTATAACTACCTCACCCAACTAAAATCAATAAAAACCAAAGAGTACAATAGATGTATCATCCACTCTAAGTATGTATTCTCAACTCTAATTCTTAGGCATTCTTCTCTGCCGCTTCGTTCTTAAGCTATGAACCTGTGCATGGAAGCTCATACGCTAAGCAAATTAATGTTTAGTTGTACATAACTACATGCAAAGCATTACATACAAATACAACATATATGATATTCTTAGTGACATACCATTATGACTTATCTCAAAATTTGCACAGGCAATAGCTCATATGCCAAAGGTCATACCATAATGTTCTCAAACATTAATACACAAGTTGGAACATGGCATAACAATATAATCGATCAATAATAACACAAGTGTACAACACACTTAGAAAGTTAAGTAAATCATTATGTTGTCTGCTTTACTCATCAGTAGACTAAATTAGATATGTGAATAACATATGACTCTCACTTAAGCCCTTAAGACACCTGTTGGAGCTTTTTAGAATACCCATATAAGGTAAAGGAGTCTACACATATAAAATACTAAGGAAAGTTCACCTAGATTAAACCCTAGCCTTTAAAAAATATCTAATATGACCAACCTAGGTCATTTGGTACGATTATCCCCTCAATGACATGTCATCTATCCTAGCTGTAGTCCTAGGTAGAGTATTGGGATTAGTCGTTTATCACACTTATAATTTTCATATTATATACAATCCATAATTCTCACAATCATAATCATCACATGCATTCTCATACCATGTTATAACCATAAAATAGAGGTATACGACCTTGAACTAATCAATCTTGATTCACATTTAAACCTTATAATTCATCAAGTTTTATAACTTCAAGCTTTTAAACTACTTTTCACGATCATGATCACCCTTTCACATGTATGAATGAAGTTGTTAACCCAATCGTGAAACAGTCTATGAACAAGCTTGTTCCATTCAAAAATCTAGAATCACGACATTCACACCCCTGAACAACCAGTTCACGGCCGTGTATCTAGAAAAATTTCCACAAAATCAGAACTCATCAACTTAATCAATTTCCACATGCAATAATCCTCTATAGTTGACCAATGTCAGCCACCCTATTAATATTTTAGCATACATACGAGCTATTTGACATGCCAATAACATTTCTTTACTTTAACATACAACAAATTATCATCTCAAAACTACCATTTCAACCTAGCAATATAATACCTCCCCAGGTGCATTTAACCTAAAATCATAAAATTTATAACTCCAGGAATCACCCTCAACATGCATTTAAGACAAACAAATCAATTACATGCATCTCAATATTTTGAATGTGGTTATGTACAAACCTTACACCTAGGATGAAGCCTAACCAACACTTTGGCTCTTCAAGCTTTTCCTCTCCTCTAAGATAAACTCCCAGCTCCTATAACAAAAAAAATGTCTTTTTAAAGTTTTGAAATGTGAAACAAACTCAAGAACACTCTAAATCGAGCTCATCTCTTAAAACCTCAATAACTTTCTCTTTCTTCTCTCTCTAACTTCTCATAGGTAAAACTTGATCTTTTAAGCTTCAAAAATGGAGAAGAAAATGTTCTGAAGGTGGAAGAAGTGGAGGTTGTGTGTTAGGTTGGTTACAAAGGAGTGGGGCTAGATTTTGAGAGATTGTAGCAGAGAAAATCATGGCTATCTTACATACCTTATCTGCTCAGAATTCACAGTCGTGACCCATCTTTTATGGGCATGAACCACTTATTCACAGTCGTAATTAACCTTTACCGCTTGTTAACTAAAAATTTAACATTCACGGCTGTGACACTTTTTGTAATGAGCATGAAACCCTTGATTCTCCTACACTTTAATTTTTAACAAATCTACATAACTCCTAACTCTCACCAAAACCAGCATTAACTTATAGTCCCCATTTACAAGCATTACATTTCTCTTTCATTTAGGAAATTTTGTTCCCAAAATTACCTGATATATCGTCTTGGAACAATTAAGGGTATTATTCCATCATCACTTCCTCATTTTCCTAAGTTGCTTCTTCGATGATATGACTCCTCCATAAGACTTTTACTAGCAATACTTGTTTGTTCTTAAGCTTTTTAACCTCATGAGCTAAGATCCCAACTGGCTCCTCTTTGTAAGACAAATTTGGTCTCACCTTTAAGCTCTCATCTGTGATAATATGGGAATGATCCAACCCGTACCTTCTAAACATTGACATATGAAAGTCATTATGTATCCTGCTCAACTTTGGTGGAAAGGCGAGTCTATATGCAACTAGTATGATTCGATCTAAGATCTCATGGGATTCGATGAACCTATGGCTTAACTTGCTCATTTTTCCAAATATGAGGACCTTCTTACATAGAGATACCTTGACAAACACCTTGTCTCCTACTAGGTATTCCACATCCTTTCTCTTGAAGCCCGTATAGGATTTCTATCTGTCGAAAGTTGCCTTTAGTCAATCTCAAATGATCTTCATTTTATCTTCCATCTCTTGTACTAAGTCTGGCCCCACTAACTTCCTCCCACAAAGCTCAGTCCAACACAATGGTGTTTGATACTTTTCTACTGTAAAGTGCCTCATAAGGAGCCATCTAGATACTGGAGTGATAACTATTGTTGTAGGTGAACTCCATCCACAGTATATATTTATCTCAAATTCCTTCAAACTCAATCACATAACATCTTAACATGTCCTCTATAACTCTTTTTGACTGCTCATCTATCTAAGGATAGAAAATCATGCTGATGTTAAGCTTAGTGCCCAAAACTCCCTATAGACTACCCAAATTTGAGATGTGAAATGTGAATCTCTGTCGAAAATGATGAAGGCCAAAACTCCATAGAGTTGTACTATCTTATTCACATACAACTTTGCAAGCATGTTCAACGGATAGTCTCTTCGAATAGGTAAGAAGTGGTTGACTTCGTTACCTTATCCACAATTACCCATATGTCATCACATTTCTTCGATGTCAAAGGCAACCCAATCACAAAATCCATGGTGATCCTTTTCCATTTCCATTCTAGAAATTTTGATTAGCTAGAACAATCCTGAAGGTACTTGATGTTCTGTCTTGACATGCTAATATGTATAACATCTCATGGTGAATTTTGTGATGTCTCTCTTCATCCCTGACCACCAATACTTTTCTTTTATATTTTGATACATCTTATTACTTTTACGGTGCATTGCAAATCTTGTCTCATGAACCTCTTTCATAACCTTTTGTCTCAACTCTAAAACGTCTGGCATACATAACTTACCCTAGTAGTATAAATAGCCATATGAATTAATTGTACAATTTGGTCTCTACTCCTTGAAGACCAACTCAACCAACTCCACTATCTTGTCATCAACCTTCTGTGCATCCTTAATCTCTTGTTCTAAAGTTGATTGGATGTGCAACTCTGCTAACGTCTTTGTACTTAGCGCATAGACCACCACATTGGACTTTTCTAGATGATAATTGATCACACAATTGTAATTTTTTATCAACTTTAGCCATCTTCTCTGCTTCAAATTTAAATCCCTCTGTGTAGGAAGATACTAAATCTTCAATGCGAAAATGATGGCTGTCAACTCCAAATCAACTTTGGTCCTTATTTAATAGTAGTCATTCATCTCCTGTATTGGTATCAGAGCCATGAGATTGATTGTTCTCAACAATCTGGATGCATAGTTGATGACTTTCCTTTCCTACATCAACATGCAACCTAATTCGTTGTGAGCAGCTTCACTGTACACAACATACTCTCTATCCAGGATTGGTTGTGTCAAAACTAGAGCTTCTGTTCAAAGACTCTTAAGCTGATCGAAACTGTACTGATATTTATCTGTCCATTCGAACTTGATATCCTTTCATAACAACCTCATCAATGGAAAAGCAATCATAGAAAACCATTTGATGAACCTCATGTAGTATCTTCCCAAGCCAAGAAAACTGATGAGTTTGGTCACGTTCTGCCAAGTTATCAAATCCAGCCCAGCCAACAAACTAGAAAAGACAGAGGGTTAAGGGTTTAAAGTTCAACAAGGGCCAAATTGGGGTTGAATCAGTCTATGTGTAATTTTCTAAAAATATAACATGTAATATATTTATATATAGTAAAATGCAAAAAATACTTATACTAAATAAGTTTCATGTACAATAATAATGGTCAAAGTTTAACACCCTCTCACCCCAGCAGCACATGCCCGGATAAGAGAACACTACACCGATTTCTTTCATCTTTAACTTATTTATTGAAAATAGTCCATATTCATATATTGTTTTCTCAAATAATATAAAGAAAAATAACATACATATTATTTACATAGGATAATGTTTATAAAATATCAAGTTAATTTTACAAAACCATAAAGACATCATATAAATCCAAATACAAAATATAAAACATAAAATATAAGATACAACAATTTGTGACCCACAGATTGTAGAAATCAGTTGCTTTACTGGACTAGGATCACCGTTGCCTTTATCTACAACTTCAGCTACCTCTTTAAATCTGCGGGGGATCTAGGCTTAGTGGTGCATATAAAGAAGGTAATAAACTATTTCATGCAACATGCATTACCATGTATATTACATACTACATAATCCTTTTTCTATATAATTTTTATCTTATTATATTCTAGTATGCATAAACATCAAATTATATTCTTATATCTCATACTAGTTTTACTTTATCAAATTATCAATATATAATGCATCATAATTAACCATATCACATATCATAATTACTTTTACTTTTGATAACTTCTTTATGCCCATAACACTTATGAACCACTGACTAGGATAACAGAGCTGTCATCCAGGTACTTAAGAGTGCCATTCGGGCATTACGATTTGCACATACAAGTGTCATCACCAGTATTTATATATATCTATATGTGTTATCACTGGCTTTAATAATAGTACCATTAATGGCTTCGTTAATCATGCCATTATTGGCATTAATCATACTTCCCCCTGCTTGGCATGCCAAACTATCCCAAGTCAAGTTCTAAATTAGGTGTTCTAGGGCTTACTTAACGTCATTAAAGTTTATAATTATTAACTTCACTACTCATGCATTTAATGGATCATTTAATCACATAATTACTCAATAAAAATATCATTTGCATAATATAATAAGGTCAACATTATTTTTCACAACAAATTTCTCAACTCATATTCTTGCCTGTTACTGGTAGATTCAATCCTCTATTTTGGACCTTAATTTTGAACTTGTTAGAACTAGAATTAAATTACAAGTCTTATTAATAAATTTACCCTGACTCTTATATTTAATATTCAACTTGAATTACTAAATTTTGAATTTTTTGGAAAAATATATGATCAAATGAATATTGATTGATCACTAATAATTTTGTCCAGAATTTTCTAGACATATTCTAGGTCCGAATTCATGTATTTTTCTGCAACAACTCAGACATATTGAGATTTTATGACCCAAACAAAAGTCAAAGTCCTATGTCTTAGCTTTCAAACCCAACAAATAACACACAAATTTGAATTCCACAACTTATGTTATAACAGTTTATGTACTCACTGCATCACAAGTTCCAACAAAAAACATATATATTAACCACATTTAATTTTTTCCAAAATTAATCCTAAGTCTAGCAAACATGCATTACCAAAATTATATCACAAAATACTTCTAATTAACAATTATTTACATCAAATATACTAAAATCATGCACTTTATAGTAAATTATAGGTTATTGCCTTAAATTACGCATTTACCTAAAACTTTACTTTGCTTTCTTTCTCTCTTTCTCTTTTCCTTTGCTACTTTGAGCTTATTCTTTGTCAATGACCTCATAAATATATAAGAAACATCATTAACAACCTTTCTTTATCATCCCTCTCTAACCCCTAAACTCTCTCTCTCTCTCTCTTTTTTTTTTTTCTTATTTTCCACTTTTAACTTTCTTAAGCATGAAAATAAAATTTTCCATGTCTTTCTCTCTCTTTTTCACACTTTCTTTCTTGCTTTCTCTTTCTAGAACTAAGATTGGCTATGGAGGATTAGGGGAAAATGTGGGCTGAATTAGGGGAATAGAAAGTTCTAGATAGAAAGAGATAAGAAAGGAAGGAGAAGCAATTAAGGAGGAAATGACAAAATTCATTAAGAATGGGGACACCTAACCTTAAATATCTAGATATTTAGATATTAATGTGCATTTTAATGTTTGACATTTGTATGCCTAACCACCACATGCTAATTATGTCCAATTCATGCATTTAATTGATAATTATCCAAATTAATCCTCCAATTTTTGATAAATTACAAATTGACTCCAAAACTTTTTAACATTTGCATTTAGTTCCTTCACTGTAAAATAACATCTTTAAATACTTTAAACACTTTTTTAAATATTTTTCATAATTAATTTCTATTATTTTAATTATTTTTCGGTCAAAATCTCAATTTAGACTCCGGTTGATCCGACGAATCGATTTAACAATCCGCGTGACTTAGAACCTAAATTAGCAAATATGACACAAAGACTTTCTCAAACATAATAATATTTATATATTTTATTTATTATTATAAATAATGGAATATAAATAAATTTAAAAATCAAAACAAACAATAGTTTTTTAAAGAAATTACATTACAATGTTAATTTTCAATTTAAAATGATAATATTTTATATAAATAATTTTAAAATTAATTTATATAAAGTTCCATATTAATATATTTAATAATAAAAACACAAATAGTTAAATTAACTTTATCAATTATATGACCTTTAATAATGCGAATAATTTTGTAAATAATCTAATTTAATATTTAATTATATATATATATTAATCATAGAATTTTTTAATAAGAAATCCCATTACTTATATATATTTTTGCTTAATTAAAATAATTTTTTTATATAAATAAAAATTATGTAATTTTTTAATAATATACATTAATAATAAAAATATAAAGAATCAATTCAATTTTATAAATTATACATATATTTAAAGTAATATATTTCTTGAATAAAATAAATAATAGCAAGTAAATTTATCATATATAAAACCGTGAGAGATAAAACAAATGGAAATAGTTGTAGTGGTAAGTGGTCTTTCTCTTTATTTGCAAAAGTGAGTTGAACTCTCAATAACAATATTTTCACTACATGTTTTTGACCGGTTCACAGTTTAATTGCCCACATGGATGGTTCTCTAGTCAGTTCAATATACCCCCAAGTTAAGCATGAAAACCCGCCCAGCTCCAGGACCAGTTTCTGGTTAAACTGGTTGAATCAACTGAGCTAGTTCGAGTTTAATAACCATGCATTCTGTGGAGGTTCCCAATTCAAGATCACCTCAACCTTGGCCGAATCCACTCTAATCCTATCAGCTAATATCACATGTCCGAGGAAAGCAACATCATCAAGCCAGAACTCATATTTGGAGAGTTTGGCATAAAGCTCATGTTCCTCGAAAGTCTGTAGGATTGTCCTCAAGTGTTTCTCGTGTTCATCCTTGCATTTCGAGTACACTAAGATTATTTATAAAACCACTACAAATTGGGCCAGATATAGCCTGAAGATCTAGTTCATCAGATCCATGAAAAGCTGCTAGAGTGTTGGTCAACCCAAAAGGCATAAGCAACAACTCATAGTGACAATATATGGTTCTAAAAGTTTTCTTCTATACATCCCTCGCTTTGATTCTCAACTAATGGTACCTCGATTTCAAGTCAATCTTAGAGAACACTCTTGCACCCTTTAGTTGATTGAAGAGATTATCAATATGTGGTAACATATACTTGTTCTTAATGGTCACCCTATTCAACTGCCTGTAATCTAGACATAACCTCATAGACCCATCTTTCTTCTTGATAAATAACACCAATGCACCCCATAAAGATACACTCGGTCTAATGAAGCCCTTATCTAATAGTTCTAATAATTGTACTTTTAATTTTTTTCATTTCTAATAAAGCCATTATATAAAGTGTCACTGATATAGGAGTTGTACCTAGAGTAAGCTCAATCAAAAACTTCATATCTTTGACTAGAGGTAACCCTAGCAGATTGCCCAAAAAATACATATGGAATTCTTCCATTGTCGGAATGTCCTAAAAATTGAGATATATGGAATTCCTAATTGTTGTGAGGATCTCTCACCTTGAACAACCACTGTCTCCTCATTTGAAGTTTTTAACTCCACCGACTTCACCCTGCAGTCCACCACTGCACCATGCTGAGAAAGTTAAAGAGAAGAAAAGTACCAACAACCACATTCGAAGCACTCAGATCCTTTCTAGCCTTTATGGCATAGGCCATTGCTGGTGCTTTACTAGATCCTGGTCTATTCACCATCTCTAACACGACCTGTCTAGATCCACCTCTACCAAAATAGGCCTATTTTTATCCCTTAGCTTAAGTCGGCACTGAACCTTGGATCTGAGTATAAGCCTTAATTGTCTATAAAGGATAACCTCTCTTATAGTGGTATTGAGATCCACAACTGTAGCAAACCCCTGAGGGTCCCTAACACTCTTCTTTATGGTTTCGACCATATGATGCATACTCTAGTGTTGTCTCTCTCCATGTTTACGTGTGACTATTACGAGTTGTAAAAATGACTCCAAATGATGGTGCCTGTCTAGTATACCCTAACTGACTCTAACTCTGACCCTGTCCTCTAAATAGAAAAGGTCTAGAACTAGTGCAAGCCTTCTTTCTAGATATCTGTGTAATATTATAAGTTGATCCCCTAAAGTCTCTCTTAGATGACTCATCTAATCTTTTTAGCTTCATTCTCTTCTCAATGCCGATGGTAGTAGATAACAACTTCAAAAAGTCTTATAGCTGGTGTGAAAGCATATGCAATTGGATCTCATCAATCAACCAGAAGAGAAGTTGATGGTGAAGAAGAAATCCTTTTAAGAGATGATTGGACAAAGCTTCAATGTAGAGCACACTTTTAAAACAAAAAGGCAATGACAATCCTTATAAGCTCTCTATCCATTGAAGAATGTGGCAGAATCCAACACTGCACTACCACATATAGCATGTGGAAGATATTGAAGAATTATCATGAAGGAACAAAGCAAGTTAAATCCAAGAAGATTCAACTTCTCACTTCAGAATATGAACTCTTCAAGATGAAATCCAATGAATCCGTCACCGATATTGTAATACCCTCTTACCCCACTTTCGTTCAGCAAGGTAAGTGAGTATTACTTGTCTAACTGTTTCATAAATTAATGAAATGAAGAATAATTTTTCTTTTTACGAAAATAACGCATACATTGAAATAAAAATTAATATAAGCACAAATATTCAAAATTGTATTTATTTATAAAGTACATTAATTTACATTATAATTCATGTCTATAATACATACTATGGGAAATAAAACCATAATTTAATTTACATAATGTTTTTATAAAATATACCAAAAAGAAAACCTAAAGCTTTTTGCTGCTTCCTTTCGGGTACCCTTCTTCTTCTGACAATCTATTTTCTATGGCTACCCTTCTAAACCTGCACGAGAGGAAACCACCCGCGCTAAGCTAATAGCTTAGTGGTGCTTCAATGATAAGACTTTACATACGCATATTTGGTTACATGTCATTTATAAATTTAACAAGTAAGACATAAAATAAGGAATTATTCAAAATCAAACAATTTCAGCAAATATTCAATATTTAACAACTTGAATTCATATAACATTTATAAAATCACATACTTCGATATTATTATTATTATTATTATTATTATTATTATTATTATTATTATTATTATTATTATTATTATTTTTATTTTCTTGAGCCCATAACACCTATAATCGAACTAACAAATAGGAATAACAGAGTTGTCATTTCCGGCTTTCATAATATTGTGTCGAGCGCTTCATAATAATGTCATTACTGACATTTGTAATATTGCCATTACCAGCTTAATAATTTTGCACCGAGCGCATTTATTAATTTGTCATTACCGACTTTTATATTTAGCAACAAGTGCCTAAAATCCCCTAATTGGCATGCCAAACTATTCTCTTTTCTAGTTCTAGCCTAGGTGTCTTTGGGCTTAACTATTTTTATATTAATTCACAATATTTCAAAAATGCCAATATTAGTCAACTATCATAATCATGCTTATTTAATTTTGTTCTTTATTCCCATTATTATTGCACTAAAATCTCACATATAAATAATTTTTTAGACATTCATAACTACCATTAAAATAATTATTCACATTAATTATTATATATAATTATGACAACACATGTACAACTCCAATATTTCATGTTTTTACCTATGACAGATTTCAGACCTATTTTTGGGCTTCATTTTTAGCCCCTTTATAATTCGAATTCAGAGTTATAGCCTTGTACAAATTTGTCACTTATTGTCTTAGCTTTCAGATGCATTAAAAATCACTTAAATTTCATTTTTCTATCAAAAGTTATGGTTAATTTAATACTAAATCATCACAGATATTTCTGTCCAGAATTTTTCGGACAAATTCTAGGTTTGAACTTCATGCATTTTTCTGGGAAAGTCTAGACATAATTAGATGTTATGGTCTGAATACAAATTAAAGCCCTGTCTTAGCTTTTATTTTTAATAAAGAACATACAAAAAAGAGTTTCATAACTCAAGTTATCATCAAAAGAGTCAGGGCTGTTCCTGGAATTCTGTATCCGAGCCATCAATTGGCATCAATCCATATTTCAACCACATTTATCATTTCCATTCATTTTAATACTAAAATTTCCAGAATTACAACTACATTCATGTGTCTCAATTATTTCAAACTATTTGGTCCCATTTCCATATAAAATATCAAAAACAATTACTAATTACATCACACATCAAACACACAATCATATTAAACTTTAACACCTAATTACACACATATGAACATCATGTAAAATTTTTATCAATGAAGCACATACCTAATCAGACTTGGCTCTTCCCTTAATCCTTATTTTTCTTCCCTTATTAGCTGGCTTTCTCCTTACCTTTGTCACCCTCTTGAGGGCCTCTTCCTTGTTCATTTGTTTTTCCTACACAACCATACCACATCTCAATTCCAATATCCATTTTCAATGCTTTTCATGTCAACATAGTATGCTAATGCCCCTAATATGTTTTACACCTTAATTGAGCTAAAATATACTAAGGTTAAACTTTCCTCCTACTATGTCATGGTTGCCCAAAAACTATATCCTAGTTCCTAATTCATTTTCTTCAATTCAACACTCAAATCATGCTTCACTTATCACCAATTGTTGTGCTTCTATGCTAATTTCAATTTTCCCCAAATTTCTTTAACTATGGCAGCCCCTCATTCATCCATTAACATCATATTTTCATTAGTTTTTAAGCCATAAAACAGTTAACTAACTTCAATTATCATTAATTCAAAGTTTAATTACACTTTCATCAACTAATCACAAACTTAAATTTCTAAGTTCAAACTTGCAACATAACCTATATCTATCAACCCTAATCACATCTATCATCAACATGGATCTCAAATGGAAGGAAAAAGGTTGAATTTAAGAAGAATAAACTAACCTTAAGTGTTCTCCAAGGTAGGCCGAAATTCCCCCTAACCAATCTCCCTTTTTTTGTCTTCCTTCTTCCTTCTTTCTTGCTCTTTTGCTCCTTTTATGGCAAGGACTCCTTAATTCCGAATTTTCCTCTCTCAAAACTACTTTTTTTTTATCTCTTTTTCAAGCTTGAAATGAAGCAAAAATGGTGGCTTTGGAAGGCTAAAGTGGACAGCAAAGAGAGGAGAAAAGAAGATGAAGAAAAGTTAGATATTTTGGTGAAATAATGGAGAATTCCTCCCATTTTTTACTTTTATACTTTGATTAAAGTGTGGGTCCCACTAATTAAAAGTAATCCTAATTCTTATTGGTTCATTAAGTTAATTAATATTGATTTACAATTAAACTTTGAGAAATTCCATATTTGCCACATCTTCCTCCATATTCACACATTTTCCCCAAACAATTTCCATAATACTGATTTTGTCCATAGAAAATTTTATTTTCTTCTAATTCTACCCCTAATATTTTTAATTCCCAAATAATAATACCTTTAATTATTTTTTCTTATTATTAGTCATTTTTTTATGGGTTCAAATTTAGACTCCGATTGAACATGCGTGCCTCACTACGGTCATGCGTAATCGAGGCCTAAATCACTGAATGTTACAGATATGATGAACCATCTTCTAGCCATCATAAATGGCATGAGAAAGCTTAGAAAGCACTTGAGCTTGGAAGATATAAACAACAAAATTTTGAAAAGCCTTCCTCTCAAAGACTATGGTTCAAGAGTTGCTAGTATAGAAGAAGCCAATGAAGACATGAGTGTTATGCATACCGTTGTGCTTATTGGAAAACTTCTAACACACGAAATGGTGGTAAAGAGAGATAGAGAAATTGAAACCGATCCAGAAAAAAGAAAGCCTCTAGCACTCAAAGCCTCTACTTCGAAATCTCAAGAAGAAGTTGAAGATGATGAAGAAAATAGTGATGATGCAAATGAGAACATTTTCATGCTCTCAAGGAGATTGAAAAGAATAATTGAAAAGAGAATTGGAAACTCTTAAAACTTTAAACAAATAAACCTTAAACACTCCTCAAATGACTATCAAAGGAATAAAGAGGAGGTAAAATATTATGAGTGTGGGAAGAAAGGATATATCAAACCAGAATGTCCAAAGCTCAAGAAACACAAGAAAATATATCAAAAAGATAATGGGGAGAAAGGTCACAAAGCCACATGGGATGACGAAAGCTCTTCAAGTGAAAAAGATGACAATGAAGGTGAAGAGGTCAACCTATGCTTCATGGCTTTAGAGGATCACTTCACAGATGAGGTAGGTCTTTCTTACTCATATTCATTTAATAATGATAGTAGTGATAATAATAGTGATAGTGAAGATAATGATGAGCAAAGTCTAATAGAAGTATTGAACCTAGAATTAGAAAAATATAGATGTAAATTCAATACTTAAAAAAATAATATTTTAAATTTGAAAAACAAAATGGAAGTTTTACAAAAGGAAAATCTTAATCTTAAATCTTCTAATGAATCTCTTCAAAAATCATTAGATGAGTACTCCTATAGGCCCTCAACTAAATCCTTACTTAAAGAGAACAATGTTTTGAAAAATGAAGTTGAGGAACTTAGAAACTCCATTTCAAAATTTCATAAAGGTAAGGAGAGTTTAAATACTCTCATAGTGTCCCAAAGACCACCTTTAATAAGACATGGTTTAGGATTTAATGGAACATCGTCTTCATCTCACAAGACGACATTTGTTAAGTCTAGTGCACCTCATATCTCCACATTAGAAGTAATAGTCCCAAGGGCTAAGTGCACAACACACACTAAACCCTCTATTTATAAAAAGAATAGTCAACGGTTGATTAGCCTAAGAGGAAAACCTCAAAAGGCCAATCATGTTTTTATGTATAAGAGGCATGCACCTAAGAAAGCACTGATTCATCATGCATATGTATGTCACTTCTTACAAATTCCATCTAATAGGATAATGAGACCTAAAAACATGGTAAAACCGAAAAATATGTTTAGAGCTAAACAATGTAATTATTGTATGAAATTTGGTCATATTAATAAACATTGTTGGATAAGGAAGGCTCATTGGGAACCTTCATGTGCTAACCCCCAAGGACCCAAGTTCATTTGGGTACCTAAACACAATACTTAAATTGTAATTTTATAGGTATGCCTCAAGTCCACTATAAAAGAAAATGTTTGGCTTGTGGATAGTGGATGCTCAAGGCATATGACCGGAAAAGTATTGATGGTGGTAAGGTAACCTTTGGAAACAATGCTAAGGGTAAGGTAATTGGCATTGTCTCCATTGGTATTAACAATACTACTTTCATTGAAAATATTTTACTTGTTGATGGTTTGAAACATAATTTGTTAAGTGTAAGTCAATTATGTGATAAAGGAAACCAAGTAATCTTTACCTCAAATGAATGTCTTGTCACCTCTTTTAGTGGCCAAGAGATATTCAAAGGAAGTAGAGATGTTAATACTTACATAATAGACTTACACAAAATTTCTAACCTTTTCTCTAAGTGTCTTATGACTACTAGTGATGAATCATGGTTGTGGCATAGAAGACTTGGTCATGCAAGCATGAATTTAATTCAAAGCCTTAGCAAATAAGAGCTAGTAAGTGGACTACCAAAAGTTAAATTTGAAAAAGATAAGACATGTGAACCTTTCCAAAGAGGAAAACAACACAAGTCCTCATTCAAATCCAAAAATATTGTAAGTACCTCGAAGTCTCTATAACATTTGCATTTAGATCTTTTTGGACCTACTAGAGTTGCAAGCTTAGGAGGTGAACACTATGCTTTTGTCATCATTGATGATTACTCTATATTCACTTTGGTAATTTTCTTAGCTCAAAAGAGTGATGCTTTTGAATCTTTTAAAATCTTTGCTAAGAGAGTTCAAAATGAAAAGAGCTATTTTATTTCAAAAATAAGAAGCGATCATGGCAAACAATTTGAAAATAAAAACTTTGAAAACTTTTGTCTAGAACATGTTATTTCACAAAATTTTTCATCTCCTAGGACACCTCAACAAAATGGGATAGTCGAAAGGAAAAATTGAACTTTAATTGAAATGGCTCGAACATTACTCCATGAGTATGGGTTACAAACTTACTTTTGGGTTGAAGCCACTAATACTGCATATTATATTTCAAATTGAGTTTTCAACAGACCACTATTAAACAAAACTTCTTTTGAGTTATGGAATGGAAGAAGGCCCATGATATCATACTTTAGAGTATTTGGATGCAAGTGTTTCATATTAAATACTAAGGACAACCTTGGAAAATTTGCCTTTAAATTTGATGAAGGTATCTTCTTAGGATACTCCACCTCTAGCAAAGCTTATAGAGTCCTTAATAAAAGGTCATTAGTTGTTGAAGAATCTATGCATGTTGTCTTTGATGAATCTAATAAGGTTGATCTTGTGAAAGGTAGTGTTCTTGATGATATCATAGGTACAATGGAAAAGCTTGATCTTGATTATGAGAAAGATGAAAATGATCAAGAAAACCCATATCAAGATGTCTCTCTACCTCAAGCTCAAGAGCAAGACAAGCAAGAGCTTCCAAAGAATGGAAAATGACAAAATATGACCCCAAGGATCAAATCATTGGTGATCCTACTAAAGGTGTAAGCACTAGATCTCATCTCAAACTTTTAGATTCTAACCTTGCTTTTGTCTCTCAAATTTAGCCTAAAAATATTGATGAGGCTTTTAATGATGAATATTGGGTGATTGCTATGCAAGAAAAACTAAACCAATTTGAGAGAAGTAAGGTGTGGACCTTAGTTCCTAAACCCAAAGAGCATCAAATCATTGGTAGCAAATGGGTATTTAGAAATAAACTAGATGAACAAGGTTCAATAACTAGGATTAAGGCTAAGTTAGTTGCAAATTGTTATAATCAAAAAGAATGAATAGATTATGATGAGACCTATGCTCTGGTAGCTAGATTAGAAGCCATAAGAATGCTTTTACCATTTGCATGTCATAGGAATTTTAAACTCTTTCAAATGGATGTCAAAAGTGCTTTCTTAAATGGTTTTATAGAAATGGAAGTTTATGTAGAACAACCGCCAGGTTTTGAAAGCCATAATTTGCCTAATCATGTTTTTAAACTTTCAAAAGTTTTGTATGGTTTGAAACAAGCTTCAAGAGCTTGGTATAAAAGACTAAGTTATTTTCTTTTAGAAAATAATTTTTCAAAGGGAAATGTTGACACAACATTATTTACTAAAAAGCATAAGCATAATATTCTAATTGTTCAAATTTATGTTGATGACATCATATTTGGGTCTACTAATGAAGTGCTTTTCTAAGAATTTGCTACGTGTATGACTAGGGAATTTGAAATGAGCATGATGGGTGAGCTTAAGTTCTTCCTTAGTCTACAAATAAAACAAAGCAATAAGAGCATATTTATCAACCAATCCAAGTATGCCAAAGACTTAATCAAGAAATTTGGAATGGAATGATGCAAAAATGTCAAGACTCCAATGAGCACATCAACAAAATTGGACAAAGACGAAAAGGGTAAGAGCATTAATGAAAAGCTCTATATAGGTATGATTGGATCACTCTTATATCTTACTGTCTTTAGGCCCGATATAATGTATAGTATATGCTTATGTGGTAGATTTCAATCGTGTCCTAAAAAATCACATTTCAATGCTGTGAAAAGAATCTTAAAATATTTAAATGGCACATTGCATATAGGTTTATGGTATCCTAGAAATTTATCCTTCCAAATCATAGGATATTCAGATGTAGACTATGCCGACAGTCTCTTGGATAGAAAGAGTACTTCAGGCACTTGTCACTTTATTGGTGAATGCTTAGTTTCTTGGTTTAGCAAGAAACAAGTTTTAGTTGCTCTTTCTACCGCTGAAGCGGAATATGTGGCAACAGAATATTATTGTACTCAAATCCTATGGATGAGACAACAACTTAAAGATTATGGTCATAGTTTGGACCATATACCCATCAAATGTGACAAAACAAGTGTCATAAACCTATCTAAGAATCTCATTCAACACTATAGAAGTAAGCATATTGACATAAGGCATCATTTTCTTAGAGATCATGTTCAATATGGAGATGTTGAATTAGAATTTATCGATACAAACAATCAATTGACAAATATTTTCACCAAGTCTCTTAATGAAGAAGGATTTAACTTTATAAGAAGAGTGTTTGGTATGCTTGATGGATTAACCTTATCTTAAGCATGATTGTCAAAATTGTCAAACCTTGAATGTTCATTTCCTTCATATGTTGTTTTTTATTGTTTAATATTTTAAGGTATGAAGTGGTTAACATGATGGGAATATATGTTATAAAGCATAGAAGCATCTTAGAAATCTTTAGACTTATTTTAGACTTAGTTTTATCAATTAAAGTTTTAAGGAAATTCACATCCGTGACATATATTCACGACCGTGATCATAATCACCAAGAGTTCCAGTAGCTTTCACGCATTGCTTAACGACATCCTTCACGACTGGAGGTAGTGAAGACTATGTATCACGCCTTTAACTCTTTTCATTCACTCCCGTGAAACTCTTCATTCACGTCTGTGACACTTTTTCATGACCATGAACATTAATATCAAATAATTACAAAACCGTTCATGCTTTGGTTCACGTGTTGCCTCACAGTCAAAAGTAATGAAGATTTCACTTCATGACCGTGACTCCTTTTGTCACCACTGCGAAATTCATAAGTAACGTCTGTGACTATTTAATGTCATGACCGTGAACCAGTTAGAACACCTCTTCAACAAATCGTGACCACGACTATTCATGCTCGTGATGGACGATTCATGACCGTGAATATGTCGACTATAAAACAGGATTCTGTCATTTTTTTCTCACTTTCAACTTTAAAAATTCTCTCAATTAAAGCTCTCATTCAATATTTCTCACAAAATTCAGCCTCTTCATATCCTTTTCCATCTACAAAAACCTTCAAAACTCTTTCTCTTTAAAAAATCATAACATCTCAAGATTGTTCTCAAATCCTTAGTTAGAAAATCACTCTCCAAAATCCTTTTCTGAGATTATCAATGGAACCCGGCATATCAAAAGGCACGAGGAAGAAATCCCATGCTTCGAGATGCCACATAGACTACCTTCTCAACATCATTCCGGAGCATTGTCATCTGAGATATGTTGTTCTTAAGAAAAAGCCCTTACTTTCGTCTTATTCCTTCGAATGAAGTGTTGTCAAGACTTTCAGTCTTAAGACAAGCATGATAGAACAATTGCAAGCTTGTCACCTCAAGGAATTTGTGGACATTCATCGGCCAATGCTAAGGGAACCAACTCTCGAGTTCCTTAGCACTTTGTAAGTCTCTCCCACTGGAACAATCAAATTCTAACTCTGTAAGCATCCGAACACTCTCACAGCAGCGGAGTTTGGCACTATCTTCAAACTTCCCTCATATGGCATTCTCAATGAGAGTGAAATGGAATTCTATGCCAATCTGACATGGACTCATTTTGGGTTGGATTGTAGTTGGGATGTAAAGAACTTTGGTCTCCTGTGCATAAATATTTACATAGGTTTCTTACCTATAGTATCTTTGCCAAAGGAGATAGCAACGGGGCAATCCGAAAATCGGAGCTTTTCCTATTGGAGATGGCACGAAGAGGTCTAACCGTGGCTCTGTCTCGCTGGTTTGCCAATCATCTTCTCTCAATTGCAACAAAGCCATTGGGAGATATCTTAATTGGTGGGTATGTGACTCACCTTGCAATTGAGCTCGGGTATCTAAAGCTCGATGAGCATAATTTCAACCTCATTCCAGCACATGCTCTAGACTAGCTAGATGTCGAGTCTTTTATAAAGATGGAAGCAGTTGTTCGAATAATTTATGAGAATAATGTCTATTACCGCTTCACCACTCCAGCAGGTAAAATTGATTAGGAAGACAAGATTTTGATGATTTCAAAGCTGGCCTCTAGGGTATCTAGTAAAGAAAATGAGCCCGAGTCGAAACAACGACCCTAGAGGTTGAGCAAGAGATTGGTCAATCATCGGCTTCTACCACACCTAGCTTGGCACAGCAGGTTGTTGATCTTTTAGCACCTTGCTTTGACCTATTGCAAGCTTCCATCGATGAGAGGTTGGAAAACCTCAAAGAATTCATGGAATCTCATATGGATAGCCTCGAGGCAGAGATAGCATGCCTTAGAGTGGTCTTTTAGGCTTGAAGCCTAATTAGAGTTCGAGTTTTCTTCATTTTTTTATGTATTAGTTTTTATTTTTAAGGGTGTAAGACTTTAAATTTATATTTTTTAAACTTTGTAATCCTTCTTCTTCTTTTAATATAATTATCTCATTATTATTTTCTGGTTTGTTTTATTTATGACAAAAGGGGGAGAATCTAGCAATATATGCAAATGTGTAGTAAAAGGCAAATGTGTTGTATAGGATATACTTTCCATATACTTAACTAGTTAAGCAAACAAATTTGATATACTTTGAATATATCTCACATATATTTTGCATATACTTAACTAGTTAAGCAAACAACTTTGATATAGTTTAAATATACCTCATATATACTTTGCATATACTTAACTAGTTAAGCAAACAACTTTGATATACTTTGAATATACCTCGCATATACGTAACTAGTTAGGAGAGATCCATGCTATACATTAGTCAATTCTTGCACTCTATTATATTTGTCTTAAGCATCTTTTAAGGGGGAGACTTCTCAAAAGTACATATTGCTAGATTATTTGTCACCATCAAAGAAAGGGAGATTGTTGAACCTTGAGAACCTTGAGGGGTATTTCCATCATTTTGATGCTAACAAATAAAATAGCAATAACGTATTTAACAATACTTGTGTTCTAAGTTTGTTGAACACGATATATCTTGAATAAAATATGATGCAAGAATGAAAGATAACTTTTAAAGATCAAAATAAGAAGAAATAGCATGTCACGCCCGTGACTACTTATGTCACTCCCGTGACTACTTATGTCACGCCTATGATATAGCTTAGCGCCAACTCTCTAACATTTAAAGTTCACAACCATGAAAGATCATACCAATCATGAATGATTAAACCAGTCACGCCCGTGAAATAACATGTCAAGTTCTTCCAGAGAGCTTCACGATTAGAGTCACCACTTGAACCACGACTTGGAAGAATGTTCACGCCCGTGAAAGTATAAAGTCACGCTCGTGATCAAACACTTCAAGTTCTTCCAGAAAGCTTCATAGTTAGAGTCCCACTTGGACCACGACTTGGAAGAACATTTATGACTGTGACACATATACGCACGCCCGTGAATGAGGACAGAGAAACATGTTAGGCGCGAAGTTAAGAGTTGGTTCAACATCTATTTTCGCATTAAATGCACCCAAACGGCTATAATTTGTTGAGGAAGTATAAATGCAAGTCATTTATGAATCCTAACAAAAAGAACAACAATTACTTTGAATCTTTAATCTTGTTGTAGCCATTGTGTATTAACTATTTTCAACAAAACCTTTATTCTTTGTAAAAACCTAATTGCTCATAATTTCTGAACATTATAGGTTGGTGAGTGTTTTCATTGTAATAAATTACTCGAGTGAGTTTGGGTATATTGGCTTAAGATTGAATTTGTAAGGGTTTATTGTGTGATCTATAAAACACAAGAAATTGGTTTATTGTGTGAGCCATTAAAACACAAGGGATTTTTCTAGGTTAGGTGTTAGCCATTGAGAAAAACACCATAGTTGGGAGTGAGCTTGTAAAAACTCCACTGTAACACTTAATGTGTTAGTAAAACTCCCAATTGAGATTGAAGAGAGGAGTAGGGTTTGTTAATACCCGAACCTCTATAAATCTCATATGTGATATCTCTTCATCCCTACTCTATTTAATTTTATTCTGCATTTAAAGTTAAGAAATTTTTATTTCATAACCAATTCAACCCCCTTCTTGGTTCATTGTTTGGGCAACACTAATTATATCAAAGCATATTACGATGCATATGAATTAAAAAGACATAAATTTAAAATTTTGATGCACTATGGCCATGATGACTTATAGAAAATATAAAACATCATACATCATTAAAAAGCTTGATAAAATTAAAAGATTTAAACACAATAATCAAATGAGCATTCATAAGCCTAAAGGTTTTACAAAAAAATTGGTAGTTACTAAACTACATGTCTTTGAAAATATAAGTAGGGTTGTAAATAAACTAAGTTGCTCAAGAGCTATTCGGATCTTGATTGGAAAAAAGTTCATTCGAAATCATTTAATACTGTTAACAAGCTGAGCTCAAGCTTAAATCCGAGCTCAAAAATTTTTTTTTTAACTTGAGCTCGAGCTTAATACTATTTAGTTTGTTAGCTTAAAAACATGTTCATTTACAAGCTCGCAAACATGTTCATTTTAAAAAATTGCAAACGTGTTTTTAAAAAAATTCACGAACGTGTTCATTTAAAAGATCACAAATATGTTCGTTTAAAAGCACACGAATATTTTCGTTTAAGACTTGTTTATGTTTTATTTTGTTATTGAGCTCGAGCTCGAGCTTTTTTCAGTATTAGTTAACAAGCCGAACTTGAGCTTTTGTCATTATTAGTTAACCAACAAAATTTGAGCTAAATTCGTTAAATATAATATACGAGCTTTTTACAAGCCGAGCTTGAGCCACTTATGAATTTGATAATTTTCAAATGAATCGAACTCGAGCTTAAGTATAAAAGCTAGAATCAAGCTTGAACCTGTGATAAACTTAAACAAGCCAAGTTCAATTTCACCAATATTCGGCTCGGCTCGGTTCGTTTACAACCCTATATACAAACATGTAAAACTATAACTACCTAGCCCAACCAAAATCAACATTAACCAAAAAGTACAACAAGTGTATCACTAACCCCAAGTATGTATTCTTCGACTCTGATCTTTGGATGTTCTTCTCTACCACTCCTCTTTTAAACTCCCCATATACTAAGCAAACTAATGCTTAATGGTACCTAACAACATGCAGAACACTATATACAAATACAACATACATGATATTCTTATCGACATACCATTACGACTTACCTCGAAGCTTGCACATGCAATAACTCATATACCAAAGGTCATACCATAATGTTCTCATATATTAATACATAAGTTGGAACATGCCATAACAATATAATCCATCAATAATCACATAAGTGTACACCACACTTAGAAAGTTAAGTAAATCATTCTATTGTCTTCTTTACTCATAATTAAATAAAATTGGATATGTGAATAACATACAACTCTCTCCTAAGATTTGAGAACACCTATTTGAGCTTCCCAAAACATTTGTCTTAGGTAAAAGAGTGTGCACATATAAAATATCGAGGGAAGCTTACATGACTTAAACCCTAGCCTTTAAAAAAAACTCAAATATGACTAATCTAGGTCATCCGGTATTGATATTCTCTCAATGATATGTCATACATCCTAGCTCTAGTCCTAGTTAGAGTATTGAGCTTAACCATTTATCACACTTACCATTTTAATATTATATAGAATCTATGGTTCTTATAATCATAACCATAACATGCATTTTCATACCATGTTATAACTATAAAACAAAGATATGCTACCTTAAACCGATCAATCTCGATTCACATGCAAACCTTATAATTTATCAAGTTTTATAGATTCACGCCCATGAATTGAAGAATCCCTTCACTGGTAGTTTACTCATGAATCAACAACATGTTTCACGGTCGTGATCACCCTTTCATGGCCATGAACCAAGCTATGAATCCAATCATGAAACAGCCTATGAACAAGCATGTTCCATTCAAAAATCTAGAATCATGACATTCATGCCTATGAAAAACTAGTTCACAGTTGTGAATCTAGAAAAATTCCCAGAAAAAAGAACACATAAACTTAATCAATCTCCATATGCAATAATCCTTTATGGTTGACCAATGTCAACCACCCTATCAACATTTCAGCATACATACAAGCTATTTGACATGACAATAACATTTCTTTACTTCAACATACAAAAAATTATCATCTCAAAACTACCATTTTAACCTAACACATAATACCTCCCCAAGTGCATTTAACCTGAAATTATGAAATTTATAACTCTAGGAATCACCCCCAACATGCATTTAAAAAATACAATTCAATTACATGTATTTCAAGATTTTGAATATGGTTATGTACAAACCTTGAACCTCGGATAGAGACTAACTAACACTTTGGCTCGCAACATTTTTCATGGTCGTGATCACCCCTTCATGGCCATGAACTAAGCTATGAATCCAATCATGAAACAGCCTGTGAACGAGCCTGTTCCATTCAAAAATCTAGAATCATGACATTCATGCCTATGAAAAACTAGTTCACAGTTGTGAATCTAGAAAAATTTCCAGAAAAAAGAACACATAAACTTAATCAATCTCCATATGTAATAATCCTTTATGGTTGACCAATGTCAACTACCCTATCAACATTTCAGCATACATACAAGCTATTTGACATGCCGATAACATTTCTTTACTTCAACATACAAAAAATTATCATCTCAAAACTACCATTTCAACCTAACACATAACACCTCCCCAAGTGCATTTAACCCGAAATTATGAAATTTATAACTCTAGGAATCACCCCCCCAAGATGCATTTAAAAAAAAACAATTCAATTACATGTATTTCAAGATTTTGAATATGGTTATATACAAACCTTGCACCTAGGATAGAGCCTAACACACACTTTGGCTCTTCAAGCTTGTCCTTTTCTTTGAGATGAACTCCCAACTCCTAGAAGAAGAAAAACATCTTTTTAAGCTTCTGGAATGTGAAACAAACTTAAGAACACTCGAAACCAAGCTCATCTTTACAAGCTCAAGAACTCTTTCTCTCTCTTTTCTCTCTAACTTATCTAGGTAAAACTTGATCCTTGAAGCTCCAAAAATGGAGAAGGAGATGTTATGAAGGTGGAAGAAAATAGAGGTGGTGAGTTAGGATAAAGGAGTTGGGGGTGAATTTTGAAGGATTATAGCAGAAAAAATTGCGGTTGTCTTACCTACCCTTTTTGCCCAGATTAATGGTTGTGACTTATCTTTTGCGAGCTTGAACCATTCATTCACGGTCGTGATTAACCTTCATGACTTGTTAACTGAAAATCCAACATTCATGATCATGATACTCCTTTGTCATGGGCGTAAAACCCCTAATTCTCCCACACTTTAATTTTTGACAAATCGACATAACTCCTAACTCTTACCAAAACTAACATAACTTATAAATCCTATTTATGGGGATTACAAAATCAAAGAAAAAAAAAAGTTGTCTTCTTCTTTCACACCACCATAGCTCCACTTTGATTTTTTTTTTTCATTTTTCTCTCACAAATTACCATTATCCAAGTATAAGTAGGGCTGACAATGGGTACGGATTTCACGGGTACCCGCATTTATCCGAACCCGTTTAAATCATAATGGGTAACTCTATTAGACTTTTGGGATGAATTTGGATAAGGTATGAGTAGAGATCCTGATATAATTATTTATTTATTCATGTATTTTCATAAATTGATGAATTACAAATATAATAGGAGTTTGAATTTTGAAATATAATTTTTCTATCATAATGAACAATATTTAATTTTATTGTTTTAATATTATTTTTGAACAATTTGAACAATTATTTTAATTTGAATATGTTGAATTAGATTTTATGTTTTATTTTATTTTATAGTGATTTATGATAGATTGTTTGTATATTTTTAAATTTTTAATTATTTAATTAGTTTGAATTTTATTTTATTTAAATTTTTTTAATGATAAACGGATAATTTTGTGAGTTTCGGATATTAATCGAGTTTGAGACGGATATGAACGGATTCGAGATAAATTTGGATAGATAGTATATATAATCGGGTTTGGGTAGGGTAAATTTTGCGAGTAGCCTATCTCTTGTCATCTCTAAGTATAAGAGAGTATATGAAATTAAGTAGAAGAGAAAAAAAATATTTTTTTGTGTAAAAAAGAAGTTTTGACCAAAATTTAAAAAAAATATAAGAGTGAGATTTTCATTTTGGATAGAATAAATTTTGCGGTTTCCTATCTGTTGTCATCCTTAAATATAGGAGAGCATAAAAATTTAAATGGAAGTGTAAAAAATATTTTTTTGAGTAAAAAGGGAGTCTTGAACCGAAATTCAAAGAAAATATAAGAGCGAAATTTCTTCATTTCTTCCAGAAATTTTACTTGATTTAAATTAATTTTAATTTTCTCTTTTAAGTTTATGAACATTCCTAATAATCGGATAATAGAACAATTTTGGCAAATATCCGTCCGTTACCACCCAACCTAATGGTAACAGTCTTGTTAATTATTAAGCCTCAATGATAAAGCTCTCAGAACAGCGGATGTGGATAGTTGTTATTTCATTTTTATTTCGCACAGCCTTTCTTCTATAATTTATTACTCTTCACCAACACCTTTCTCATCATTTTTCCCCTCTGTCAGATGAAGAAAAAAAAGGACAAACTCAGCAATTTGAAAGACTGAAGAAAACGAGACCCATACACCCATCTTTGGCTTTTGAGTTGAGTTTCGGCATAGCCACACTTGTGCCTGAATCCCAAGTGGGAGCCATGGCTGCAGCCCTAGAGTGCTGGTCCAGCAGAGCCACTAGCGATGAGGACATGGTTGAGCAAGTTCTGATGCGTACCCAAGACAGATCAGAATCAAGTTTACACCCAGAAAGTTCATCATCATCATCTTCTTCTTCTTCTTCATCTTCATCTGGAAATCCCACCATAATCAAAGACCCATCATCCTCCGCGATGCAGAAACGGCTTCAGAAACTGAGTCGAAACGTGTCGGAAGCCATTGCGTCGCTTAAGAACTCACTGAATCTCGATTCCCTTCGTGACCCACAAGTCCTTCCTCACCAAGTGTGTAATAATGCCACTAAGATTGACACCTGTAGGAAGCTCGTATGGGCTAGTGTTGTAAGGAACCTCACTCAACTCTACCCAGGTAGCCAGTTACCGGAAAAGCTCGTCTCCAATATTAGGAAGCATTTCGATTCATTGCCTCTCAGGTTTCTTGCTCATCACCCTTATTTAAATTTCAGTATTGTTTGCGGGAAATTTAGATTTTATGTTATGTTGAAATATACCTGTATACTGACATACTGTATTAACTAGTGAAAATTTTCTCCTCTTTAATTAGTAATTTGTTTTTCTTTTTTAATTTATGTTATATGGGCAGTTATGCACAGGCGGGTTTTGATATGAAAGATGTATTTTTACATATAAAGTTGATAGAGCAGGCATCAGTAGATGAGCAACCAGCTATAATGATACATGAAGTGTCTGATTATGAGGAGCAGGGTTCTGTTTTCAAGCTCACGTTTGCTTGTAACTCTTCCATGTCTTGGCCAGCAATATCTGGTTCATTAGATAGTGCTTCCATTTGCTACAAGAACATTCAGATCTTTGAAAAGAAGGGGTTTACTCTTGGGGTTGTTCTTCTTTTAGTTCAAGCTGGGCAAGAAAAATTGTTCAAAACCCGGTTTGAAAGTGCTTTAAAATGTGCTATAAAACGACCCAAACCAACCTCAGTGAAGCTCCCATTTGGACTTTGTGGGTGCCAGGAAGAGAATAATAGAGGAAGAGATTTTGGTGACGAAGAGGATCCTGCTGAACAGAATTGTAGGAATCGTTTGGAGAATTTGACTTTGAAGATTCAACTTGAGATTCCTTTACCCACTTCATCATTTGTGGTTTCAGTTGATGAATGGCAAACAATTCAATCAGGTGGTGATGAGATTGGGAAATGGCTTTTGAACTCTGATAATCTTGAGATTATTGATCAGATTGGACCCTCTTCCTTTAAGGGAACTTACAAGGGCAAAAGGGTTGGGATTGAGAAGCTTAAAGGATGTGACAAAGGAAATTCTTATGATTTTGAACTTCGTAAAGACCTATTGGAGTTGATGACTTGTGGACATAAAAATATTCTACATTTCTATGGTGCATGTGTTGATGAAAATCATGGGTTGTGTGTGGTGACCAAATTGATGGAAGGTGGCTCTGTTAATGACTTAACGCTAAAGAACAAGAAGCTTCAGTTTAAGGAGATCATAAGAATAGCTGTTGATGTAGCTGAAGGAATTAAGTTCGTGAATGGTCATGGTGTTGCATATAGGGACCTTAACACACAGAGGATTCTCCTGGATCGGCATGGGAATGCTTGCTTAGGGGACATCGGTATAGTCATTGCTTGCAAGAGTATGGGGGAGGCAATGGAATATGAAACAGATGGTTACCGTTGGCTAGCACCAGAGGTTTGTGTTCTATCTGTTTGTTAACACTTTTTCAAATTAATGCTGCTAAAAAGATGTCAAAGGTTGATTATAGTTTGGCAATTGTTGAACATCTCGTTGCTACAGCTATGATGGTAACAAATCAGAGCGCATTGTTCATTGGCAGTGATCATTAGTTGCTGTGGAAAGTGAACACTACTCAATTTTGCTTACATGCCAAAAGAATTAAGTATATTTTATTTTCATGCATTTGAAACTGAGCTTGTTTTTCTTCAATAATCCTTAATATTGCTAATTTTTTTTTTCTAAATTCTACGATTTCTGCAATGGAATAAGTTGGCTTCTTTTGCACCCAAAAACTGTATAAAAAAATTTGTGAACTGTCTTATTGCGATGTGGACCATCATTGGTGAAATGTCAGTTTTGTAGGGCATGCTCATTATATTTCGTTTTAGATTTAGATTGTATAGATGCAGCATCTTTTGTGAACTGGATTTAGAGATGCTAATTATTTATATTGCTTTTCACACTGGTAATGTTTTCCTATAACAGATCCATGCTACACTTTCTTCTTTTGTATCTGAATTACTACAGTTTCAACTCGAATAAATAATGATAACCTTTAACTGAAAACTGTTTGTGTTGATAGGGGCATCATTTAGATTCAATGGATGAGGAAGAATATACTTTATAGCACTTGTTCCCACATAATTGCATGTGCATGCACTAACATGTATTCATAATTGTTTTTAGCTTTTACATTTCAAAATGGTAGTTGCTTCTGCATGATGTTTCCTACAAATCATCTTGGCCGATGTGGTGCCACTTATGCCAAATGATTTTAGTTAGTGGAGCCTGCTGACAGGATCTTTTGATTTTCAAGCATGATTGGCTGTCCCTTGCCATACCTAATTTGTAAGCCACCGTATAGACAACTTCTGCCAACTTGTTCAGCATACGAGTTGCAGCGTACACACACAATGATAATTCATACGTATGATGGGAGGCATCTTTAAAATGAATTCAAGCATTATTTGCAGCAAGTAATTGTATTTTATAATGAAATAGGAACATATGCATCTCTATGTATAATTTTTAGCAGTTGATAATAGCATTCTCTCTTTTTGTGATTATTGAGAACAACAGATAATTGCTGGTGATCCAGAAAGTGTGACTGAAACATGGATGAGCAATGCATATAGTTTTGGAATGGTGATTTGGGAGATGGTGGCTGGTGAGGCAGCATATTCTGCATGTTCCCCTGTTCAGGCGGCAGTCGGAATAGCTACCTGTGGCCTGAGGCCAGAGATACCTAAGGATTGTCCACAAATACTGAAATCCCTGATGATTAGGTGCTGGAACAATAGCCCATCGAAGCGACCCCAGTTCTCTGAAATTCTGTCAATTTTATCACGGTTCAGCAACAACAATAGTAAGTAAAAGTTCAATGTAGTTTGATTAATACAAATCAATTTTGTAGTAAATGGAAAAAAAAAAAAGCACCTATAGATTTTGAAGCTCAGCCAAAAATGAAGATAATGTTTTTTTTTTCTTTTTGCCTTGAACCACGAGTATTCTCAAATCCATTTTTATGGTTGTATGAGACAATCTTGCTCGCAACAGAAAGGTAAAGGTTAAACTCTCCAATAAAATGATTTCGGTGATTCTCCACCAATAAAGCCTAGTCCTTTACCATTAGATCGTCACCTTATAGGTTGGTTGTTTTCCTTTTAGAAATATGTATTTTGCCATATATAATGATGACGGTGGTAATGTGAAGGTGGGAATTAAATAAGGATCGCATGCATGAGCAGGGCATTTCCACTGTTGTTGCAAAAGAAAAAGTGAGGAAATAAACTAAAGAGAATAAAGATTATGTGTGCGGTGTTATGCGCCTACAGTTTTGGAGTGATGCAAGGAATTGTGTCCTAAAATTTCCTTTTTGTTTGGTGGCTATCTGGGGGGACCCCTATTGTGGTCTCCACATGTTTTTGTGTCTTGTTCCTCATTTTTTGCCGATAACTTAGTTGCACTGTCTACATTACTTTTATCATATTATTTAATGTGAATTATTTTATGAATATATAAATTTATTTATTTAAGGAATTATCATTGCTTTAGGTAGTTAAAAACTTTGAAGTCTGCCAAGTTTGAATCTCATGTCTTCTCCCCTAAATATGAAATGAAATGAATTTTATGTTTAGTTGGAATTAGAAATTGAATTCTAAGTATCATTTTCTCAAGTATACCCTTATATTTACTAATGGATAAAATCTTGTAAACATAAAAATGATTTAAAAGTTTCATAGCAGCACAAAAGAAAATATATATGAAGTATTTTTTTTAATAAAAAAAGGAAATTTAACTAATATCATAAAAAATATGACAGTATTTTTCACGAAAAAAATTTATATACAGTACTTAAAAAAATAATACTTTTGTGGCATTAATTTTTTTTTTAATCATATTTTAGAGAGAGGAGAGAGGGAGGGGGAGGGGAGGAGAGAGAGAATGAAAGATAATTTTGTCGTGGAAAACATGACTCTTCAATTCGAGATTTATTTCCAAAATTTATCAATTCTGATAAAATTTAGTTTAGTTATAATCAATTTTATGGAATTGAGTTATGAAAATTCCAAATGAATTTTTATTCAAATCACATATTAAATTTATAAATAAATTTGATAAAATTTTGCAAATTTCATTCATTCTAAACATACCTTTTTTAGTGCTTTTGAATTTCAGGCTTTAAAAGGAAAAACATATCATGGGGTTTTTGAAGATTAGCGTTTGATTGTTTTCCCACGATACCATCAAATTCACAGTACGATTAAAATAATGATTTTATAAAGATTTCATATTTATTCATAAAAAATATTTTATTTTCATTGTGACAATAATACATTGAAACAGAAAAAAAAAAATTAAAATCAAGAAATAGTCTAACAATGCTTCCAATAGAATTAATGTGCTTCTATGTCTATTTATTACGTTTGAAAAAAACTATTTTTTGGAAAAAAACATATTTTTAAAATATTTTTAAGTTTTAAAAATTATTTTTGAAAAAAATATATAAATAAATATTTTTCACAAAAACATATATGAGAAAAATAATTTACAAAAAAAATCAATAATTAAATTAAAAAAATTATAAATATTTTTTTTGAGATCCAACAGTAATATTAATTACCTCCTAAATGAATAAGACTGATGAATTGTACCAATCCACTAATTATATTCACACAACATGATGGCAAAGGATGGTAGCTCTACCATTTAGGTTTGTCCAAGGTCTAGGTCGACCCGTGAACAGGATCAGTTAACAACGGTTCCAAGTTCAAACCGGTCTAAACTCAAATTCTGAATGGTTTTGAGCCAGTTTTTATATTTTGTAGATTAGAATTGTCGATTCATAAGTTTCAAACAAATTTTTTATAAAAATAAAAATATAATATTAAAAAAAATACCGTTTGTAATGACCAATTTACTGTACATATAGTCAAACTATTTAAAATATAAATACATTAAAAAGACCAAAAATGACTTTTACAACAAAAAAATAACATTAATGTTTTGAGGTAATTTAGAATTACTATTTTTTTCTCTATAAATAACAACTTCTACACTTTCTCTCTA
The DNA here is from genome assembly GCA_023653625.1 of Triadica sebifera. Classification (NCBI taxonomy): domain Eukaryota; kingdom Viridiplantae; phylum Streptophyta; class Magnoliopsida; order Malpighiales; family Euphorbiaceae; genus Triadica; species Triadica sebifera. Next base: position 3,525,684 of record CM042899.1, on the reverse strand, counting down.
CATAAAATCTTTATAATCTTTATTTCTCTCTAATAACACTCTTAATTATTTTTTTTACAATTTATTTCTCTAATTATCAAATCTCAATTATTTTCTTAAATCCTCTAATTCTCCTTTAATTATCTTCTTTCTCTACAATTTTTTTGTTCACTATTTCCCTAATTTGTTTTACAAAATTTAAATTTAAAAATGGCTAGCCACAATGAAAGATTAAAATTTTTGGTGAAAATCAACTTGCCATTGTTGGTTTAGACAACATGATGGATAATTTAGAGGACGATTTTCCAACTCAAGAAAGCCAAGAAAATAGGGTTGATGAACTAGCAATAAGTCCAAAACAAACAGACGATTTAAGCAAAAATTCGAATCTCCGATATTTTTCAAGTTCATTTCAAAAGGGTGCAAAAACTAGATGACTCATTTGAGATAATTTGCAATTATTGCTCACAAACTTACAAATTTAAAGCTAAAAGTTGTTATAGAACATTTAAAAGATATTTGCAAAATAAGCATGCTACCCAACTTGGAGTGCACAAAATTTCGTGTACGCCACATATTTTTCTTCTTTTTCTTCTCAATTATTTTCAATATTCAGATGAAAAAAATAAAAATAAACTAGCAAAAATAAGAAGTATGGAAAATTTATTTTTAGTTTTTTGGTATATAAAATTAGGCTTTGTTAATTATTGTCAAAATGCATTAAATCTATGTGCAAAACATGTATCTAGAAAATATTTTGAAATGTGCTCTATTTAATTTGTATAATGAAAATAAAAAAGCATTGTATAAATTATTTTATTCTTTAAATAGACGTGTTGCAATTTGTACTGATATTTTGAGTGATAATTTGTATGTGCATTTATACATAAGTATTACATATCATTGAATTGATAATGAATAACAATTACAAAAAAATTCTTATTAAGAGTTTTTTATGATTGTAATACCATCGATAATATATATATATATATATATATATATATATCAAATTATAAAAACTATAGGCAAATATATATTTATAGCAATTAATGAATTAATATTTCCATCAAATTTAATTAATTAAGGCAAAATTGAATTTAGTTTTTTATTTTTAGATATATATATATATATATATATATATATATATTAATTACCTTGATAATGATCCATGCATATAATAATTATAATAATTAAAAAGATAGTGATGCAGATAATTAAGTTTAATTTATATGATATATTAAATATTAAATAAAGATATAATAGGCATCTGACTTTATCTAATGCCAGATACATAAAACATGTTGAATGTTAAGGGGTATTTCCATTATTTTGATGCTAACAAATACAATATCAATAATGTATTTAACATACTTGTTTTCTAAGTTTATTGAATAAGGTATGAAACATGATGCAAGAATGGAGAATGAAAGACTAACCTTAAAAAGAAAAAAATTGAAGAAATAACATGTTCACGCCCGTGACCTTTTATGTCACGCCCGTGATAAAACTTAGCGTCAACTACCCAATATTTAAAGTTCATGCCCATGAAATAAAGTCACGCCTGTGAGAAAACATGTCAAATTTCTCCAGAGAGGTTCACGGTTAGAGTCACCACTTAGACCACGGCTTGGAAGGATGTTCACGCCCGTGAAAGAATAATGTCACGCCCGTGATCAAACACTTCAAATCCTTCCAGAATGTTTCACGGCCAAAGTCACCACTCGAGTCACGGCTTGGAAGAACAGTCACGACCGTGACACACATATTTACGATCGTTAAAGAGGAAAGAGAAACATGTTAGGCGCGAAATTAAGAGTTGGTACAACGACTATTTTCGCATTAAATGCAATCAAACGTCTATAATTCATCATGGAAGTATAAATGCAAGTCATTTATGAATCTAGAACAAGAGAATGGCAATTACTTCAAATCAAAATCTTATTGTAGCCATTTGTGCATTTACTACTTTCAAACAAACATTAATTCTCTGTAAAAAATATTTTTGCTCATTATTTTCTGAGCATTATAGATTTGTGAGTGTTTCTCTTTGTAATCTACTACTCAAGTGAGTTTGGGTATATTGGGTTAAGAGTAGAACACTTGTAAAGGTTATTTGTGTGAGCCATTAAAACATAAGGAATTGGTTTATTGTGTGAGTCATTAAAACACAAGGGATTTCTGGGTTAGGTGTGATCCATTGATAGAAACACCATAGTTGGGAGTGAGCTTGTAAAACTCCATTGTAACACTTAGTGTGTTAGTAAAACTTCCTATTGAGATTGGAGAGAGAAGTATGTTTTGTTAACACCTGAACCTCTATAAAACTTCATGTGTGATATCTTCATATCCCTACTTTACTTAACTTTATTTCCGCACTTAGAAGTTAAGAATTTTTAATATCCAATTCAACCCCCCTTATTGGTTCAATTTCTAGGCAACAAAACAGTTTTAGCCGTCTGTCTTTAGTTAATCATATACGCATATACTATATAATAGACGTCTGTTATACTTTAAGACAGATGCCTATAAATTTTTTAAAACCAAAATACATGTGTTTTCATCTGTCGTCTGTAATAGTTAGCATATATATTCATTTTGTCTGCAACAAAACTCACACTACTCTCTCTATGAAACTTCCTATGAAATACATTTCATCTCTAATAGTTAACATATATATACATTTCATCTCTAATAGTTAACATATATATACATTTCGTCTTCGCCATTGGTTGTTAATAAACGTGAACTCGACCACCATTTCTCCCATGCCAGAAATCTGCTCGTCAACAGACTGTGGTCACTTTTTCTCATTTTGTGGTGTTTGAAGAGTCGCCATCACCGGCCAACAAAACACTCTCGCTCCATCAGCCACAAGAGCTCTCCCATATTTTAAGGTTTTTGATTTATTATTATTGTTTTTATTTTTTTATGGGTATGATTTCTTTTCTTAGGGGATGTTGCCTTGTGTTAATGGTATGACTTCTTTTATTTTTCTTATTGTTGTCATTTTTATAATCATTTAATAGGTATGAAAAAGTGTATTTCAAGAACAAAAGTGGAGCAGAAATGGCTAAAAAAACTTTTATTTAAATTTTATTATTATTATTATTTATATATTAATATTAGCATTATATCACATGCAGCCTATATTATCTCATAGGTATGGAATATAAGAAGATACATACATGTCCACATGATTATGTATTGTACCGAAATGAATATAAGGACTTGCATGAGTGTCCAAGGTGTGGAGCGTCATGTTACAAACATGGGAAAGTTTCTTTTGAGGATAAAAAGGGCCTCCAACTAAAGTATTATAGTGTTTACCTATAATACTAAGATTCAAACACCTGTTTGCAAATGAAAAAGATGTAAAAAACTTAAGGTGGCATGCAGAAGGTAGAAAACTTGATGAAAAATTGAGACATCATGCAGATTCTCTACAGTGGAGAACAATTGATAGAACATTCCTTGAATTTGGTGGTGAAGTTAGGAATATAAGGCTTGAACTTTGTACGAATGGAATCAACCCCATGGCACACTCAGTAGTAAACATAACACGTAGCCAGTTCTTCTTATTGTTTACAATCTGCCTCTTTGGCTGACTATGAAACGTAAGTATATTATGTTGTTGTTGCTGATATCAGGGCCTAAACAACTGAAAAATGGTATTGATGCTTACCTTGCACCACTTATTGATGATTTGAAACTGTTATAGGATGAAGGTGTGCCGGTGTATTATGCATACAGTGAAAGCATGTTTACCTTACATGTCATGATATTTTGCACTATAAATGATTTTTTGGCTTATGGTAACTTATCTGGGTACACTGTGAAAGGAGAAAAAACGTGTTCGATTTGTGAAGACAACACAATGGACTAATGTTTAAATCATAGCCAGAAAATACTTATATGAGTCATTAGACATTTCTCCTTCCTAATCACCCTTATCGTAAAAAGAAAAACTCTTTCAATGGACATATCGAAATGCGAGTATCTCATTTGCTATTAACAGGAAATGAGGTTTATGAACGAGTTAGAGATATTGATAATGCATTTGGAAAACCTTATAAGCCTGCTCAAAGGATCCTTGGAAGAAGAGATGTATATTCTGGGATCTTCCATATTGGGAATACTTACTGGTTCGTCATTGCATTGAAGTTATGCACATGGAGAAAAATGTTTGTGATGCTATAATAGGGACATTGTTGAATATACCAGAAAAAATGAAAGATGGTATCAAAGTTAGAAAGGACATGTTAGAAATGGGCATACAGATGGAGTTAACACCTCAAGATATGGGGAAACAAACATATCTTTCCCAGGCTTGTTATACATTGTTTAAAAAAAGTAAACAAGCTTTTGTGAGTGTCTTTATGGTGTTAAAGTTCCATATGGAATTTCATCAAATATAAGAAGTCTTGCGTCAATGAAAAAATTGAAGTTGATAGGTATAAAGTCTTATGATTGTCTTGTTTTGATGCAACAATTTTTGCTGATAGCAATTCGAGGCATACTACCAAATCATGTGAGGAATGTTATTACAAGACTTTGTTTTTTCATCAACATAATTTGTAGTAAGGTGGTTGATCCACATAATTTGGATGAGTTGCAAGCCAATATTGTTGTTACTCTATGTCAAATTGAAATGTATTTTCCACCTTCCTTTTTTGACATAATGGTGCATTTGGTTGTTCTTCTTGTGAGAGAGATTAAATTGTGTGGTTTGGTGTATTTGAGGTACATGTATCCTTTTGAGAGATTCATAGGTATCTTAAAAGGGTATGTGAGGAACCAATATCGATGAGAAGGTAGTATTATTGAAGGTTACTCGGTTGAGGAGGGTATTGTATTTTGTACATACTACTTATCAGGTGTTAAACCTATTGGCATTCCTAAGTCTCATCACGAGGGAAGACTTGGAGGTAAAGGAACAATTAGATTTAAATGGTATTACCTAGTTCTCAAATGTGTGAGAAAGCATATCTCCTTGTGTTGCACCACCTTACATAGGTTCATCCATATTGAGAAGAGCACATGCTCATTTTAAGACATCTGAATCCATCCAAAGGTGAAATATGGTTGACAAATGAACATAATTGTTCTTTTATTGGATGGTTTAAAGACAAGTGATGTGTCAGTTATCAGAAGTGCCAGAGGATGTAACTGATACCATAAAATGGTTAGCCTATGGCCCTAGGTTGAATATATAGTCTTATGAAGGATATGACATCAATGAATATACCTTTTACACTAAATGTCAGGATGACAAAAACACATTGCAAAATAGCAGAGTTGCTTTGATAGCTTCATCATGAGAATTTTCTAGTGCTAAAGACACCATGCCAATAAATGCCACAATATCATATTATGGTGTAGTTGAAGACTTTTGGGAGCTTGATTATAGGGAATTTAGGATTTTCTCTCCTCCGATGTAAATGGATTGAAAACCGATATGGTGTTCGAGTGAATGAGTTAGGAATCACTTTGGTCGATTTTAGCTGGTTGGGTTATTAAGATGATCCATTCATTTTTGCTTCACAGACCAAACAAGTTTTTTACATTGTTGACCCTAACGATAATAAGTGGTCTATTGTTCTTCAAGGTAAGAGGCATATTGTTGGTATCGATGATGTGGTAGATGAGGAAGAATATGATTAGTTTGATGAGATTCTCCCATTTTCTATCGGGTTACCTATGCCAGTTGGGGAAGATATTTTGCATTCAAATTGCATGTGTAATGATCATACTGAAGGCTTATGGTTTGAAAATCGCCAATAATTGATGCACACATGTTTATAGTAAGTTTATTTAGAAATATGTAATATGATTAATGTGGTTTGTACTCATAATTACCAGTTTTTGTTATTGTTTATCAAATAGATCTATTGTTTTTATTTCTCATTGAAATAAATCATTGTGGATTATACTAACATGTTTCTTTGTTATGCTTATGTTATAGAAAATCATGTCGAATGAACAACTAGATTTTGAGCCATCAAGTAGCATGATAAAAAGGAAAACTAAAGAAGTTACCACGTGCAAAAAAATAAAAAAGAAAGGGGATGAACAAAAGACAATAGATTTCGATGAGTTTGATTGCCCAATAGGAACATATGACAATATTTTTAGTTCCTATGTTGGCCTTGTAGCACGTTCCCGTGTGAACATTACAATAAAAAGCTGGGATAAGGTCAATGAGGGTCTTAAGAATACAATTTAGGAAGATGTCAAGGTAACTTCCCTTTAAAATTACTAACAAATTTGATAAAAAAAGATTAAAATTAATTAATTTAAAATATTATTTTGCAGAAAGAGTTCAACAATCTGGATGATAAGAAAAATATTATACTAAAAGCTATTGGAATGCAGTGGAAGGATTTTAAATATCAATTGGTGGTTAAGTACATAAAGAATAAATCCATGCAAAAGTCATCATTGGAATTATATGACTTCATCACTAAGAAAGATTGGGAGGAGTTTAAACAAGCACATGAATCTGAAGAATATGAGGTACTAATTATGAAGTAGAATGCAATTTATATTTACATTTATGCAAGACATGATAATGACTTCTTCATTATTTTTTTGGTTAACAGCAAAATAGTGCCAAGGCGAAGGCAAAGAATGTGCATCCACATTTCTTGGGTCGTGTAGGCTATGCTGGGAAAAGGGCTCAATGGATTATTGAATATCTTATTTCTTCTTTTTCATCATCACCTTCTATAAGCTCTGATATTATATCATCATATGATCGAAGTCTCGATTGGGTAAGAGCTAGAACAAACAAAACAGAAGAAGGAAATTATATAATCCCAGTAGAAAAGACAAAAGAGGTGGCAACAAAAATAGTAAGTATAACTTGCTAAACAAACACTAATTGCAATTATATTTTTTTATCTATAATTGCTTATAACATATTGTTTATTTAGTGATTAGGAGATATTTTGGGAATAAGTCGCCCAAGGCAGCTGGGTACCAGAGAGGCATGATGACATATTGTCACGTGCACTTGAAAAACCCGAACATTCTGGCTTTGTGAGAGGTGTTGGAAGTGCTGTAACCATCAAAAAATTTTATGGTAATCCTGGAAAAAGAAAACTATCAACGTCCATCTCACCTGAAGTTATAGAAGAGCTTGAGACTAAAATAGAGGCCAAATTATTTGCTAGATTCTCAACACATATTGCACATCTTGAGAGTATGATAGAGTAGAGGACTAGAAAGTCATCTCAATTTGGCCTTGATATGGAGGTGGAGATGGGTCCTTCATATGCTTGCCCAACTCTTAGTTGTTGTCACTCTGTGGACCCACCATTTCGACTATTAGAATTACAGGTAAAAATTTTGAATTTCATTACTTCCATTTTCACTTTAATCTAGCTAATATTGATTTTTTGTGTTTTTGTAGACACCTACATCATGCAGACTTGCTACTATTAATGAAGGTAAGCAGGTGATTGTGGCAAAGGGGATGGTTTATCCATCCCTTATTAATGCTATGGTGCACAATCAACCTATCATGCCCAATCATGTCAAGGTGTCTGTAGCTGGAGTATTATCTGGCTGTCACGAAACCCAAATTCCTATGCCTACTGAATACTTAACTACACTTGGAAAAGCAGAAGGTGGCTTTATTCAATGGCCACAACATCTCATGGTTCTTGGAAAGGTAATAATTCCTAAACTTATAAAACAATAAAATTTAGATTATCACATTTCATATATCATAATATGTCATAATCTATTATTAGTTGATAGAAACTCTAATCCAACCCATTAAAGAAGGCTCTAAAGAATAAACAAAGTATCGGTTTATCGAAAGAATCAGCTACAAAGCAACATGGGCCTTTAGTTAATGAGAAAATTTTGGCAATTTTAAGTGGTGACATGAGGTTGATGCATGAGATGGTTGCTAAATTTCTTACTGGATACATTTTTAAAGTTCCTACATACATTACAGTGTTTAAGTATCCAATAGATTATCTAATGATTCATGTCGGTGTGGAAGACATTGCTCAACTTTTCTCTATGGAATGACTTGATGTTTTGATCATTCGTATATTTATGATGTAAGATTATACTGTTTATTACTAATATTATAAGATCAATTTAAAAAAATATGAAAATAATTACTTTTGTATGTTTTGTGATTCATGCATGCAGGTACCTTCATAACTTGTTCAATACATTCCTTATATTGTAGATCATATTACTTTGTCCAACAATGCTTCGTTTGATGTTCACATACTCCAATGCAACATAAAGATATATTATAGAAGCTTTGAAGGAACAAAGAGACAAACATTTCATTTTACTACCATACTTCCAGGAGTAAGAAACATTTACATTTATTTTTGCATAATTTTTATTTTTAACATTTTTACTAACTTCAACATATTTGTATATCTCTAGTAACCATTAGATGTTGATTGTATTTTTCTAAGAATAGAGTGAGGCATTTTTCATGGATCTTCTAGCCCGTGGCAACCGCGATATAAGTCTGAAACCTCATATTAACCTCTAAGTTATAATACTACTAGCTAATAGTTTCTACAATATTTGTAGAGTTTTCAATATTAATGATGATTTTGATATACACTTATTTTTCAGAGCCTATAGAACTTATGCTACAGAAGATGGAAAAAATAAAGGTGCAAGGTTAAAATGGAATGACATCTCGGTGAGAATTTTATGTTCCTAATTACTAGTTAGATTGAAGTTTTTGTGATTTTATAATCATTTATTTGCCTTTTTCTTTGTTGTTTTTTCTATTTTAAGTGCCCTCAACAATAAGGAGGTATTGAATGCAGATATTACTCATGAGGTATATGTATAAAATTTTTGTATATCATAACAGTGATACAACATTGCTTAAGGTATGATCTTTCAAATACTAGTCAATTTATATTACAAGTATGATACATAATTAGCTATTAATATATTAATTTTTAACATGTTTTCTATTCTTTGTTTGATTTATCTTGTAGGCTTTTGAAAATGGATCATATAGTTAAGATCAAATAGATGAAACTCGACATATGTGGTCGAAATTACTTTATAAGAGAGTGTATACAATCTTTTTATTTAATTTTGTAAAATATTTCATATTAATAAGAAATACAATTTAAAATTAATGAATTTTGAAGAACTTATGGATTAATTATTTTCATGTGAATTGTTTTAGGCATGTTGTGTTGCTTTGATTTATTGAATTTTTGTAGATTGTATTGTCTTGTGAATATTTTGTAAATTGTTAATTATTGAGTATTTGTGACTTGAATGTTGGATACCTATTGTGGCTTGCAATATTGAAGCAGATTTATTATGAATTTTGAAGCAGGTTATATGAATGGTAGTAGCATAATATGAACTTTAATTTAGAAACAAAACACAATAGGTGTTTGTCAATTCATTGTGACAGACATGTATAACTTGATTATACGTGTCAATTGTTAAAAATAACATATGTGTATAACTTAATTATACGTGTCTGTCGTTAAAAATAATAGACGCGTATAACCTGATTATATGCGTTTGCTATTATGAGATGAGTGTGTAAAGGAGGTTTATATGTGCAATGTTGTGTATATATGTATGGAAAAACAAATGCACTTATGTTAAATAATCATATGAAAAATATATATATATATATATATATATATATATATATATATATATATGTATGTATACTGGTAGATAAGTGCATATTGCATGAATATAATATATTGTCTTATTTATATACACCACGAAGTCTAGTGCTTAGTGTTAGAGTTCCTTTCGTGCAGATATAGCGAAAAATAGTCAGAAGATAGTAGAAAAAAGTTAACAGAAACCTAATCTAGTACAACAGCTATATCTTGACACTGTGGTTTCCGTATTTTTGTTTATCTTTCTATGTATTTTCTTTTATGATGTATGTAACTAAACTCAGTTTTTAGGTAAGGATGAATATTTTATAAATAATACTTTTATATATAAAGCATGTAGTTATTTTTTTTATCATAACGTTATTATATGTTTGATTTTAGAAAAAAATTTAAAAATATATATCTAAAAGATAAATAAATAAATAATATATTATCATATAAGTTACCTATGTTCAATTTATCTTGATTTATAAATGTTTTATATAAAGAGTGAGCATAACATCCCTTTATTCAGGCACTAGTTATTGGGCTAAGGGTTGTTATAGAGTTTTTAGTTTTAGAGCCCAGTTTGGGTGATTTTGTGTTTTTAAAAAGAGCTTTAAAAATATATCGAGTATTATAGAACATGTGTGTACCCACATTTGTATATATACGAGCTGTTGCGTACTGATTAGGGACATTACTTTTATGGTATAGGTAGGTTATAGTTTTTGAATCGTGAAAGATTATCACTGAACAGGCAGAGAGTAATGAGTCCATAAAGATAGAGGCATCATCCAATTGAGTCATCGCCGAGTTGTTGTACTAAATCCAATGCCAGTTCATCGTACGATCATTTTAGTGATGGACAAATAGAAATTTTGAGGAATGTTGTAGAGCTACTAAAGAGGAATGCATGGCCACCCCCACCATAATTATAGTTTGAGAGATTGAGAAAGCTAGGGGTCCAAATTTCTATGGTAAACGGGAAAATGACCCTCTGTAGCCAAGTTCTGGTTAGAGCGGGTAGAGATTCTTTGGCTAGCTATGCTATACTGATGAGAAAAAATATGAGTATGTAATGTCTTTATTATATGATAATGCCTATGATTGGTGGCAATCAGTGTCATAGAGTTCGGAGGCACCTGATCCCTTTATTTGGGAGTTTTTTCTGGAAAAGTTCAAGGAGTAGTATATTCCACCTATTTATATGAATTCTTAACTTTGAAACAGGGGAACATGTCAGTATTAGAGTATGAGAGAGACTTCACACACTTGTGTAAGTATGCTAGGGACATTGTATCTATTGAAGCTGATAAATGTCGATGATTCGAGGATGGATTGAGAGATTCGATCAAGTTATAGGTCTCAACCTTGTCTGATAAAATTTCCTAGTTTGTTAGCATTTGCCAGAATATTTGACAGAGTTTTATCAACTTAATGGCTAACATAGGATAGAGAATTCAAGAGACCCATGCCACAATCGAGTGGAGGACCATCTAGTAGTAAGAAGGCAAGACCTTTTGGTGGCCGATTTCAGATTAGGAGTACTAATAGGCCTTCTTCTTTTAGGTGAGGACAACCCATGATATCTACTTCTTCAATAGCTAGTACATTGACATCGATATACCACAGGATATTGCTACCACCTCCATCCTCATGTCAGCATTATGACCGTCTCACACAGGAGAGTGTTCATGAACGATATGAGCCAATTTAAGATGTGACTCTAAAGATCATTTGAGATGAAATTATCCCCTATTACAGTATGGTAGGGGTTTGAAGGGAACTGAGTCAGTGCAGACATAGGCTTCCATATATCGCAGAGGTCGAGGCAAAGGACAAGGTAGAAAAGGCCAAGTAAGGCCTAACCAGTTCAGATCAGAGACTGTGGAAAGGCCAAAAGGTAATAGAGCTGCACCAGCTAGGGCGTATGCCATGTGAGGCCGAGAAGATTAGGATGCACCTGAAGTCATCATGGGTAAACTTCTTCTCTTTGCCTCTGACATACATGTATTGATAGATTCGAGGTCTACACATTCATACATATGCACACCACCACCAAGTTGAGAGGGTTTAAAATCATATGCTTTAGAATTTGAGATTTTTGTGAGTAACCTGTTATGGTACAGTGTGAGGGTTAGTAGGGTGTTGTCCAGTCAAAATACAGGGCAGACAGTTCCCAGTAGACCTGATAGAGTTACCATTCCATAAATTTGATGTGATCTTAGGAATAAATTGGCTAGCTCATCATGGAGTGGTAGTGGATTGTGGGAGGAGATAGATTATCATCATAATTCTGGAACAAAATGAGATAGTGGTGATCGGTGAGAACAAGGGATATCAAGAGAATGTGATATCAATGCTAAAAGCTCGAAAACTCATTAGTAAGGGATGTGAAGCTTATTTGGCGTATGTGACTGATACGAAAAAAGACAGTTCAAATTGGCTGACATTCCTACTATTTTTGAACTTCCTGATGTGTTTCTTGAGTAGTTGCTAGGTTTACCACCAGACCGAGAGATTAAGTTTGCTATCAATTTGGTACTTGGCACTTCTCCTATTTCTATTACACCATACAAATGACACCTGCAGAGTTGAAAGAGTTAAAAGTGCAGTTGCAAGATTTGCTAGATAAGGGTTTTATATGACCCAATGTATCACCGTGGGGTGCTCCAATATTGTTTCTGAAGAAGAAAGATGACACCTTATGTCTTTGCATTGATTATAGACAACTTAATAGGGCGCCTATCAAGAATAAGTACCCACTGCTAAGGATTAATGATTTATTTGATCAGTTGAAATCTGCAGATGTATTTTCAAAGATAGATCTTCGATTAGACTATCATCAGCTAAAGTTCAAGGAGTCAGATGTACCTAAAACAACATTTTGGACTCATTATAGTCATTATGAATTCCTAGTTATTCCATTTAGTTTAATGAATGCACTAACGACTTTTATGGATTTGATAAACTGAGTGTTTGGGTCATATCTTGATCAATTTTGTAGTGGTGTTTATCGATAATATCCTTGTGTAATCTAGAGATAGAGAAGAACATGATCAACACCTCAGAATAGTACTGCAAACACTATAAAAAAAGCAACTGCATGGAAAGTTACCAAAGTGCAAGTTTTGTCTTGAAGTAGTTAGTTTTTTTGGGTCAAATAGTTTTAGTTGAAGGTATCTGCATAGATCTTAGCAAGATTGAGGCTATTCTCAACCGGAACCTGCCTCGTAATATGACAAAAGTGAGGAGTTTCCTCAGGTTAGCCGGATACTATAGGAGATTCGTGAAAGGGTTTTCATCCATAATGACTCCTTTGACTCGACTGTTGTGAAAAGATATCTATCTTGAATGGACAGATAAATGCTAAGCAAGCTTTGATTGACTGAAGAGAAATGTTGATTGAAGCATCAATGTTGACTCAACCTACATTTGAAAAGGACTTTGTAGTGTACAGCGATGGTAGTCATAATGGGTTGGGTTGTGTCTTTATGCAGGAAGGAAAAGTGATTGCTTATGCTTCTAAACAGCTTAAGCCATACAGGCTTAATTATCCGATCCATGACTTGGAGTTAGCTGCTATAGTGTTTGCTTTGAAGATTTAGAGACATTTTCTATATGGGGAAAGATGTTGTATTTATACTGATCAGAAGAGCCTTAAGTATCTTCCCTCACATAAAGAGCTAAATTTGAGGCGAAGAAGATGGATGGAGTTGATCAAAGATTATAACTATGTGATCGACTATCAACTAGGAAAGGCAAATGTGGTTATAGATGCACTAAGTAAAAATATTTCAGCTGTGATGGGAGTACAATCCACCTTGATATAGAGTATCAACGAGGCTCATAAACAAAATGAAAAGTTAGTAAAGATAGTTGAGGCAGTGAAAAAGGAAGGAAAGCCTGAAAGAAGCTTATGAAAATAATAGAGTTTATGCACCAAGTGTAGAAGAATTGAAGCAAAACATCTTGAAAGAAGCTTATGAGATAGTGTATACTATGCATCCAAGTGGAAATAAGATATATCAATATTTGAAAGCTCAATATTGGTGGCTAGAAATGAAGAAATATAGTACAGAGTATGTTTCTAAGTGTATGACTTGTCAACAAATAAAATATGAACATCAATTGTCCACATGATTACTACAACCAATACCCATACCAGAATGGAAATGAGAGAAAGTCACTATGGATTTTGTTTCAAGTTTTCCAATGACTCAGAAGAAGCATGATGTAGTGTAGGTGATAGTGAATTAATTGATGAAGTTAGCTCATTTTCTACTAGTTCGAATGGATTATTCGTTGAATAAACTGGTCAAAATTTATGTAAATGAGATTTAAGACTACATGGAGTTCTGGTATCCATTATCTCTGACAAAGATCCTAGATTTATGTTGCAATTATGGAAGACCCTACAATAAGCTTTGGGAATCCAACTCAGTTTTAGTACGGCATTCCATCCACAAACGGATGGATAATCAAAGCGAGTTATCCAGTTATTAGAAGATATGATGAGAAATTGTGTGCTTGAATTTGAGGGAAGCTAGGATCAATATCTACCTTTTATGGAGTTTGCCTACAATAACAGTAATCAAACAAGTATAGGTATGGCTCCTTATGAGGCATTATATGGAAGAAAGTGTAGGACACCGATTTGTTGGATCGAATTGAGTGAGAAAAAGCTGAAAGAGCTAGAGTTAGTGCAACAAACAGAAGAAAATTATCAAGTAAAGATTGAAGGTAGCTCTAGATAAAAAAATTCATACACAAACCTTAAGAGGCAAGACATAGAATATGCTGTAAGTGATAAAATGTTTCTTAAGGAATTCACCTTGAACAAAGTATTAAGATTCGGTAGAAAAGGAAAATTAAGCCTGAGATTCATTGGTCTTTATGAGATATTGGAAAGAATTGGGCCAGTAGCATATCGATTAACTCTTCTGCCAGAGCTGGATATAATTCATAATGTGTTCGATGTTTCTATGCTAAGGAGGTATCATACAGATTTGACCCATATTATTCTAGCTGAGAAGATAAAAATACAAAAAATTTAACATATGAAGAGAAACTAGTAGCTAATTTAGCACATGAAGAGAAAGTTCTACGACATAAAAAAGTTCTTTTAGTTAAAATAATGTGGTGGAATCATGCTGTAGAATAAGCCACGTGGGAATGCGAAGCGATTATGAGGAGGCAGTATCCATAGCTGTTAAGCATGGAATAAGCAGGTAAATTTCAATGACAAAATTTATTTTAAGGGGGAAAAGATATTATATCTGCTAATTTAGACCTTGAGTTGCGTGTGTCGCTAAGTCGATATGTTGAATCGATCAAAGTCTAAATTTGGATTTTGATTGGAAATAATTAAAAAAATGGCAAATAATTGTGGAAAATACTTAATAAAGTGTTAAAAGTATTTAAAGATTCTAAATTACGGTAAAGGAATAAATTGCAAGTTTGGAAAAGTTTTAGGGTCAATTTATAATTTACCAAAAATTAGAGGACTAGTTGGGAAACTTACCAATTAAAGACATAATTTGGGCACATTTTACATGTGATGGCCAACCATAACAAGTGTCATGCATTAAGATATAAATTAAGATATAAATGTCTAGATATTTATATGAAAATATGACCCATTTTTAATTTTTGTCTTTTTTTTCTTCTTCTTCTTCTTCTTCTTCTTCTTCTTCTTCTTCTTCTTCTGTCTTTTAGTCTATAATTTTATGTTCATGAACTAGCCCCGCATCCCCAATCATTGCTCCATAGCCAAAGCTTCATTCTAGTGAGAGAAAGTGAGAAAAAAGAGAGAAAAGTGAGAAAAGCCATTTTCATGCATAAAAAGAGCTTAAGAAAGCTTAAGGGAGCAAAAATAAAGGAAGATAAGCAAGTAAATAGGAGAGACAAATCCCTAAAATTCTGGTCAGAGAAGGAAAAAGCTTGAGGTAAAGTGTTTTTCATCTTCTCTTTACATTTCTCTAAAGGAAGATGGGGTTTTAAGCTTATTTGGAGTTTGGTCTTAAAGAGATAGATTTTAGGGGTTACAGAGAGAGAAAATGGAGATTAGAGATATATGATGTAAGAAAGATTTTGATGAGTTTCTTGTATATTTTAGGTACTCAAGAGGAGAGAAAAGATAAAGGAAAGAAGAAAGAGGTATAAAAGACCAAAGAGAGAAGAAAAAAAAGGGTAAGTGTATAACTTAAGGCAATATCTTATATTTTATCATTAAATTGCATTATTTGAGTATTTGGAATGTAAATGATTGTAAATTAGTAGTATTTTATGTTAAAATTCTGAGGATGCATATTTGCTAGACTTAGGATGATATTTGGTAAAAATTGAGTTATGTTGATTGTGTGTTCTTTGCTAGAATTATAGAATAGTCTGTACATATATATCTGTAACTTAAGCTTTAGAACTCATACTAATATGTTTTTTATTGGATTTTAAAGATAAGATATAGATTTAAAACTTTTATAAATAACATAAAATCTAATTGGGACCTTAACTATACTTAAATTGGCTACAAATATTAGATAATAATACAGTTCAGAAAATTCTAGGTAAAATTTTTAGTGACTAATTAATGATCTAATGATCATAACATTTTCTACAGAACTCCAAATTAAGTAATTTGAATTTTATATTAAAGATAAAATCCAGATATATAATTCTTAAGATATTATTAAATTTAATTTGGATGGAAACAAACCCAAAATTGAGATAAAAAATAGAACATGGAATCTACCTATTGAGTAATTTAATATGTAAAATAATTTGGACTTTATTATATTATGCATATAATATGTACATTAAGTAATTATGTGCTTAATTGAACTATTAGACCCATAAAATATATGAATAAAAGAGTTACAAATTTTATAATGACAAAGGTAAGTCCTAAAATACATAGTCTAAATCTAGAATTTTAGATAGTTTGACATGCTAATCAAGGGTCATATTTATACTGTGATGACACACTCATATTATACTGGTGATGTCACTCATATTTATGTCATAATGACACACTTATATTTCATCGGTAATGATACTCATATTTATACCGATGATGACATACTTATATTTTATTGGTAATGACACTTGTATGTGCATGCTACTATGCCCGAGTGACCATTTTATTATGCCCGATTGACTAACTCCGTTATTCTAATTATTGGTTCTTAGGTGTTATGGACATGAGCAACTTAATAATGACATAATATTCTTATATAAATTATAATTGATAATTGTTGATGTGTGTGTTAATCAAACTAATATGACGAGATGTGTAAAGGAGGTTTATATGTGCAATATTGTATACATATGTATGAAAAAAAAATAATGCACTTGTGTTAAATAATCATATGACAAAAGTATATATATATATATATGCTGGTAGATAAGCATATATTACATGAATATAGTATATTACCTTATTTATATGCATCACCAAGCCTAGTTTTAGTGTGGGAGTTCCTCTCACATAGATATAATGAAGAATAGTAAGAAGATAGTTAAAAACAAGCTAACAGAGACTTAATCCAGTATAACAACTATATCTTGATACTGTGGTTTCCGTATTTTTGTTTATTTTTCTATGTATTTTCTTTTATGATGCATGTAACTAAATTTAGTTTTTAAGTAAGGATGAACATTTTGTAAATAATATTTTTGTATATAAAGTATGTAATTATCTTTTATCATAACATTATTATATGTTTGATTCTAGAAACAAATTTAAAAAATATATATGAAAGATAAATAAATAATATGTTATCATATAAGTTATCTATGTTCAATTTATCTTGATTTATAAATATTTTATCTGAAGAGCTAGCATAACATCCCTTTATTTGGACACTAGTTGCTACGGTAAGGGGGTGTTACAACTAGTCAGGTTTAGAGTGGACAAAGTAAAATTAGTAGGGATGATCGCCTTTTGATGTAGAAAAAAAATACTAAGATCATCCGACGGTCTACTTGAACTTGATATTTATCTAACAACTGTATTTCAATTCAGTCACAGGTAAACATTTTTTAGTCCTTGAATGTTAGAGTGGACATCAAAATAATTTTCCTATCCTAGCACAAATTGCTAGCCAAATTTGAGCAAGTCTAGTCTCAACAGTTGTTGTGAAGCAAGTTTTTAGTACAAGAGAAAATATTTTAGATGATAGGAGATCTAGCTTATCCACCAAATCATTAGAAGTTCAAATATTTGTTGATAATTGGAGTAAAGCAGAATTAAGGCAATAAGAAATTGTAAAAGAATGAGATGATGACTTATATTACTTCACAACTGAAAGAATTATAGGTACATCATTGGCCGATTCAGATTAAATTTAAAAGGTAAAAGGGATAAATAATATTTTTTTAAAAAATAGAAGAATTATGTAGATTTTGATTGTTCTAAATTTTAAGAAAATACGTAGATAACTTAATAAATTGTAAAAAAATTAAGTTCATGCTTGCTCTCTCTCTCTATATATGGATCAGCCGTTTTCGGATCGGTTCAAGTTTTTTAAACTGTAAACTGTCTATTTTGAACCAGAATCAACGGTTCACAGCTCATAGTCATCTCTACTACTCTTAAATGCCACTGGGCATGAACTGGTCTAACTCGATCCAATAAGATTGGTGTGTTGAACCCGATTTATTTGCTTTGTTGTTGGATCAAGTAAATTTTTAGGAGCTAAAATCACTTGTTTAGTCACAATTTCTTTATTATTTAATTCAAAATTTCAGCTAACTAACTCCAATTAAAATTTTAATTAGTATATGTCCATTATAAATAAAACTAGTCGTATTCTCGTGCTTCGTGTGTGGATTAAAAAAATTTATTAATTTTGAATAAATATTAATTTTTTTGACAAAATGTATATATGCTCATTAATTTCTTTTGTTGTTGAATTTTGCACATCTTTATAAAAAAATACATAGAAATATTATAATCAAAGTTTTTGTTCAATATAATTTTATTTATGAGAGTATCTAAATATTACAAATATGAAAGATCAATAAAATTATTTTCTTGAATAATCATTTTTTGATATTAAAAAAATAAAACCTAGATGCTATAATTTGTTAATTGATTTTGCAATGAATAAAAATTGTTAGCAATTGTTGAGTTGAGTGGAGTTCTTAAGAAGTTATGTTTCTTGGCAAGTACATCTACTCATTTAGAGAATAACTTGTTAATTTGAAAAATATTTTGTATCCACCAGCAGGGGCAAATCTATGTTGAATGAGTGGAGTAATTGGACCTCACTATTTTAGAAAAAAAGTTATTGCTATAGTTATAATATAATGAAATGGACTCCATTATTTTTAAAAAGTAGATCCCAACAAAATGGGTGAACAATGCTTAAATGATTATTTAGTGACATATATAAATTATAGTGTACAAAATTTATAAATCCGCCACTTTCCACGAGTTATGTTTCTTCATCACAACTTAAATTTAAGAAGCATCAAATTAAGCATGAAATCTTGAAATTCTATAATATCAGAGACGAGAGGAGAAGCATCAAATTAAACAAATTGCAAAAGAAAAGAAGATCATTAAATCAAAGATGAAAACAAAAACAAAAGAAAAAAAAAGCAGAAAGAAGGAAAACTTAAAAAGAAAAAAAATCCCTAAAATGAAAAAAGAAAAAGAAAAAGAGAGAATCAAGAGGACAGAACAGATAGGTAATTGGAGGATAAGTGGTGTCTTCTCTCTCCCTCACTCTCTTCCCTTGAACTTATGTCGATGTGGAATTCTCTATGACATTTTTTCAATTTATTTATTTATTTTATATAGAGTTCAAGATTCTTCTATTATAATAAACATCAGTAAATTTCAGAGTTTCCAATGTCGAATTGTGTTAATTAAGTAAATGTGATTTTTTTATTTAATAAACATAGGGAGTATGATTTTTTTCCTACAGTCATATGTTTTCATATCGTATAATGTGGGACTTAGGTTTTGAAGGTGATAGATCGAGGTGGGTGATGGAGCCATACTCCATTTAGTATGGCCACCCATAAATTTTCTTTGATATTCGTCTAAAAGTAACCATAGATATTGCAAAGCACAAGAGACCCATCTTGGAGCTCAACAAATTATGTTGGGTTGTTCCACTAAAATTGGAAAATATGACAACGTCCTTGCATTCAAATAATTTATTTTGAATAAGAGCCGTTACCGTTACACAGAAAGCATGAAGATAGAAAACTTACATCGACTTAATTAAATAGGCGGCCTGGGGGACCATTAGAGTTTTAGTTGAAATAAAAATTTGATATTCTTTTATATTAATTTATGTGTAATTAGAGCTATAGTTGAAACAAAATTTACAATTAACTAATTTAAAATAAAAAATTATAAAGAAATCTCATAAGTTTATAAAAAAAAGATGAATATAAAAAATGTCGTTTTCTCTATGTCACATCAACATCCTTAATTTTGCTTTATATTAAATATGATTTCAGAAAATTATTTGTATAGTCTAAGTTCGGGTTGTTCGGGCGAATACTTGACTATGCTTACTCTTAGATGCAATTGAGATAAATAATGACAATTGCAAATAAATGCTACTTCCTCTGTCTCCTTTTAACTGTTTTAAAGCTAATTGTTTAAGGATTAAAATAACTAATTAAACAACCTTATTGCTACCAAAAAAAATAAAAAATAAAAAAGATTTTTTCAAAATGAAAAAAAAAACTTAAAGGAGACAAATGAGAAATAGAGCATTTAAAATAAAAATGTAACAAATACCTTTATTTCACTCACAATCCTATGAAGTACTTTTTGAACCTGAATCTGCAAAGTTGTCGGAATTCAACTGAAAAATATGTATTGCTAGGAAATAATCACGCATCTCATGATGAATGTAGCGAAAAATTAAAATTGTTTTTTATCCAATGGGTCAACTCTGAATTATTTTATTCAATTTACACATCTAGATAGCTCTTAAATTTTTTTTTGATTCCTTTGAGTTCGATTTTGCAAAGCACCAATTATCCAAATTATTCGGCCTCTAATAGTAATCCACACAAACAATGAATAAGAGATCCATGAAGGAGAGGACAATAAAATGGACAAGCATTTGCTAGCATGTGGATAATCTCCTCCTCTATTTTAAATTCACATTAATAAATTTTATATTGTTTGAATATATATCCCTTGCGTTGTGTCCCAAAGAAAAAATTTTGATTGTATATAACATTCTTTTATACAATTAGAATTAATCCAACTATATAAGAGAATGTCATGAAATCACATGTTGAAAATTCGATAAAACTTTAAACTTTTTGAATCATTTTTATATATTATGGCCATGAAAATCATTTTAAATCTTCGAGAAAAGTGTGAAAAAGAATGCAAAAATATAAGATATCATTAACATTAAAAATCATAGTTTGGGCTTTAACTAGCCTCAAAGTTTACAAAATACATTTCAAAATAAATTACATATCTTTAGATGTAACACTCGTTACTCTCTTATATACACTGTATATTAGTTGGGTAAGAAATACAACTTGTTTTTCTAGAACTATTACAGAAATATATATATATATAAAATTAACGTTATAAGAAGAAATGAACAAAAAATAAATATAAACAAAAAGATATAATATATCAAATCACCGATAGATATACAAATGACCGCTAATATTATGATTCACAAAATTGATAGAATCAAAAATAATTTAACAGGATTTACAAATATGCACAGGATTTACAAATATTTATCCTATTGGCATGCCAACAATACTCTAGTTCAAGGACTATGCTAACACGTGAGCTAAAACCATAAATTTCATAATTAAAATTTTTTAAAATATTTGTAACATTTTTAAATTGCTCATAATTCTCCAAATAGCTTTATATTTCATAAATTATCTTTTTATAGTATAAAATATATTTCATTACAAGTCAAATAAATAAATATATACAACTTTCAAATTCCATTCCATATTTACTAATAAATTGTTATAATATTATATTAAAATTATATTTAGTATATCATAAACAATGTTTAATATTTTTTAATTATATATATATATATAGCTAATATTATAAGTAATAGTACTAATCTCTTTATATTTTGCCGATATTTACCAACTTTTTTCTTTTATCTCGTATTTACACCTATCCCGATATCACACCTAATAAAAAGAAATTTTCAATTAATTATTGAGCCATACATGATATAAAATCTAGTTAAATTAAAATCTTTTGACTAGCTCCCACTCTCACATATATTGAATCCTATTATGAAATTGTTTTTCATTACGTGCATTTTTACACATGGTTCAAAGTTCCGATTGTTGATACGCTTTTCGGTAAGATAAAAAATTTCAAACATTATTTTCTATTATAACAATTATTTTTTCATATTTTTCCTCCTCCACAACTAATTTTCTCGATTATTTTTATTTTTCCTTTGATTTTGATTTTCCACCAAAATATTTCCACAAATTCAATAAATATTCTAAAACTTTCAAATAAATTTCTATAATCACTTTGTCCCCTTTTCTTTCATTTTTCATTACCAATTATACCAAAATAATAATCAATTATTCCCAAAAAAATTTTCAATAATTTTGCTAAAAATTCAAAATTCACCAAAATTCCTATTAAATTTTTTTCCATTCAAGAAATTATTTTCCATCTCCAAACATTCCATTTAACTCCATTTTCATCATTTTAAGGCATAAATTATTCAAAATAAATTCTCAAAAATTTTGCAATAATTATAAAAATTCCCAAAAAATTCCACAAAAATTCTTAAAAAATTATTTTCATTAAATTTTTATCATATCTATCTTCCTCTTGCCTCATTTTATTTATTCCCTATTTTTATCTAATTTTTCCATAATTTTCCATAAAACGCTTGTTGGGTTCTTAACATGCATCTCATACATGACATAACGGAAAATTTAAAATTAATTGAACCTAAAAACCATAGAATACCCTTTGTATATTAAAATCGAATAGAACTATTCACATGGAAGAAGTTGATTACCTTGTTTGTTTCTTTTGATCTTCCATGTTTGTGTGTCTTTCCTTCAAGTTGGATTGTTGTAAACTATAATAATCTAAGGCTAGATTGTCTCTAATGGTAATCCATGCAAAAGAACAAACAAAATAATCACAAGGGTGATGAGGTGTGAAAGCACCAAAGTGCTAGCTGTTAGAGAAGTGCTAGCTGTTAGAGAAGTGCTCTAAAGACAATCACCTTTAACACTTATTGTACAAATTTATTTGATTAATAAAATACATTTTCATTAATTTGATATTCATTTAATATATAAATTGATAGTGATCTTAAATCAATTAATGAAGTCCTTGATACATAACATAGCATGAAGGAAATCATGATGAGATATGATATTGAGATTTTTATCATGTATAATTAAGTTAGTATCTAAATTATTTCTAGTCATAGGGTTAATGAGATGAGACATTATTAATCCGGATAGACTAGCACATATTATACTCTTTGATTGGATCAAGCAGTAGATCTCATAATTTGTAAATATGAGATGTTTAGAGTTAAGATGTGGATGTTTGCTAAGTGTAGCTAAGTACATTGGATGACCCACTATGAGACAATCATATGGATAATCTATTGAAATGTCAATGATAGTCTTGTCATAGCAATACTGCAAGTATCCTTAGACTTGAGGTACTCAAAGATATATTGGATACTGATTCTGCATTTTGACACTATTTTTTATTGTCTCAGGGAGGTTGCTCATATGGTGGTGATTGGGTTCAACTTGAGGTATTCAAAGGTAATTGGGTAACCAACAAAAGATTCACCACTCTTGATAACAGTAGTGAATACCCATGGCCTTTTATCAGGGTTATTACTCGAAAATCTTTGGCCGGAGTGGAAAGATCATGAAGATAGTCTTCATTGACATATCTAATAGAGTAATAAACCTCAGGGACAAAAACTAACTTGGGCTAGATGTGACTTAGTCAGTTTAGTAGGAGTTGATATATGTCCATACTCTGAACCAAGTGGGATATAGAATGGTAAAAGAAATAATTACACATAAATTGTTTATGGAAAGGTTCATTGTCAAACCATTGATTTTCTGGTCAATTAGGGGTCATGATATGTTGTTAGATACTGTTTATGACTTGCTTAAATTAATTGTTAATTTAAGTGGCCAATATAACCGGAAACCTAATGGGTCACATGCATTTGAGATATGGAGAATGTCTAAAATAGTATTGGATATGATCCAAAAATATGAGTGAGTTATTTAGGATAGGATCGCGATGAGATCGTAGAAAAAATCGCTTGGGAAGGGTCAGAGGCCTGTGTGAGCCCGCACAGTCTAGCTAGGCCTACCCATAGCATGCCCAATGTGCATGGTACAGTGCGTTGATGCACCACGTTGCCCAATGGCCATCTTTGGCCTTAATTAGGCCAATTATGAACAATTACTATTCATTAAATTTTATTTTCTTTATTTTTAACTTTTAATCTTTTTTTGAATATGATTGAAATTGAAAAGATATGAAATGACAGGAAAGAGATATGAAAATTATTTTTTGTGAAAAAATAATTTTTGAGAAATAAAACTTCTCTCAATAACAAATTCAAAGCTAGCATTTTGAAATTTATTAAAACCATTCTTCTTGTTAGTTTCTTCTTAAATCTTCGTGTGAATTATCATTAAAGACATCCTAATATGGATTTTTGTGATAAGAAAAAAATTTGAAGAATAAATCAAAAAATTACAAGGTATAATTTATAATTTATATGATTTAATGAATTAGTTTTAATAGCACAAACAAGATTATTCTCTTGGATTTTGAAATTTTATTTTTCATTGTGTTTTATTAATGATATTCGCTTTCAAAACCAAATAGTGATATTAGAACCCCCTTGTGTCTATTAAAATTAATTTTAATTGAAAGTGCAATGAGATTGCATGATTTTGACAATTTTGGATCCATAAGTTTGAAAAATTGAAATTAGTTTGTAAAATTAGTTTTGTACATTTTTCTTTCTCTAATATAATCATGCGATGATTAAGGATGATTAGTTTAATTGAAAAATGGTTTGAATTTGATTGAAATAATTAATTTATTTTAAAAATGCTGAAAATTAATTTATTTTTGAACATGTGTTGTTGTTTGATTTAATTAATGGGGCTGTTTATATTTTTCTTAGAATTTAATTACGAAAAAATTATTCATGTATATTTAGAATGTGTTTAAGCCTATGGAAGTATCAAATAATTAATTAAAAATTTTTTTAATTAATTTTTCAAACAAACACAAAACATGACTATTTTGGCATACTCAACATGATTGTTTTGTTTGATTTTGTTTGCATATGATTATTTTATTTTCAATACCTTAAAATAATTTTTATGTGATTAAAAATATGTTATTTGGATGTTAGATTTATAAAAAAAATATTTTGCTCGAATTTAAAATTTTAAAAAATGCTAGATATCAAATGAGTTGTTTTGAGCGTTTAGGTTTATTGGTTCGTTTATCTTAATAATTTTGGCTTGTACCAAAAATATTTTGATAAACTTGAGCTAACCCAAAGATTCTTAGAATAATGATTTAAGGTTCTGAAAATTTTTGAAATTTTTGAAAATTAATTTTGAGTTAATATAAGTTGAGCAATTGTAATTCTAGTATGAGTAGAAATTGGTATGTATATTAAAATTAAATTGTTTAATTTTGACATCATAATAATTTAATTTTAAAGGTGAGTTATTTTTGAATTAATTTTGGAAATATAAATTTAATTTAATTTAATTAAATATTAAATTCCACATTTAAATGATATACAAAATTAAATTAACCAAAACAATATAAGTAGACAATTTCGGTTCAAGCGTTAAATCAATTTTCAAAATTGAAATCCAAAATTGTAATTATTTAATTTTATTTTATGAATTAGAAAACCCATGTTAGGGGGTATGGAATGACATGATGGATGATTATAAACTTAGGCCCAATGTGATTGAGTATGCATGAATTTATTTTGTTTTATGGTAAATAAGGTCTGCATGTTTCTGTCTCTCTATCTTTCTCATGTATTTCTTTTCTCTTCTTACTCCTCTCAAATGTAAATTGATATTTTTTATACTTTAAATTACGTAATTAGATTACATAGGATTAGGGTATAATGGTGATACAAAGGAGAAAGAAGCGAATGAGGTGGTGCAATAAAAAAATAGGACTTAGAAATAGGAATTTGATTTCTATTTTGGGTTTATAAATTCATGCATATACCTAAGTAAGACCTAGTCAATATCTTTTTGGCTCAAGAGATTGACTTTTGTATTGTTGCCCAGATATTGAGCCAAGAAGGGGGGGTTCAATAAAAGTTTAAAAATTTAACTTTAAAGTGCGGAAATAAAAAGTTAAGTTTAGAAGGGATAGAGAAATTTGACACAGAGATTTTTATAGAGGTTCGGTTATTAATAAACCCTACTCCTCTCTCCAATCTCAATTGGGAGTTTCACTAACACACTAAGTGTTACAATGGAGTTTTACAAGCTCACTCCCAACTATGGTGTTCTAACAATGGCTCACACACTAAGTGTTACAATGGAGTTTTACAAGCTCACTCCCAACTATGGTGTTCTAACAATGGCTCACACCTAACTTAGAAATCCCTTGTGTTTTGATGGCTCACATAATAACCAATTCCTTGTATTTTACAGGCTCACACAAACAATCTTTCTTTGTGTTTTAGAGGCTCACACAACTAACCCTTACAAGTGTTCTACTCTTAATCCAGAAATACTCCAAACTCACTTGAGTAAATGATTATAGAGAGAAACACTTACAAATCTTTATTGCTCAATAAATAATGAGAAAAAAAGACTTTTATAGAGAATAAATATCAAATGCACAAAATGACTTACAACAAGGTTTTGATTCAAAATATTTTCAATTCACTTGTTCTTTTGCTCTCCTTGTTCACTCACTTGTTCTCTTCTTGTTCTGGATGCATAAATGACTTCCATTTATACTTCCATAGCAAATTATAGCCATTAGAGTGCATTTATTATGAAACTAGTCATTGCACCAACCCTAATAATTGCGCGCCTGACATTTTTCTCTTTCATCTTTCACGGGTGTGACTCTGTGTGTCATGGTCGTAACTATTCATCCAAGTCATGAATTAAGTGGTGACCTTGGCCGTGAAGCAATCTGGAAGGTTTTGGAAATGTTTGTTCACGGGCGTCACATATATCTTCACGGACGTGATAACCTTCCAAGCCGTGGTCCAAGTGGTGACTTTGGTCGTGAAGCTCTCTGGAAGAATTTGTCATGTCTTTTCACGGACGTGAATTAAATGTTCATTCATGGTTGCTATCTTCCTTCATGGCCGTGAACTTAAAATGTTGGTTTGTTGGGACTAGACTTAATCACAGGCGTGACACATAGGGTCACGGGTGTGAACATGCTACTTCTTCAATTTTATCTTTTCTTCCATTCTCCATTCTTGCTATCATGTTCCATACCCTGTTCAATGGACTTAGAAAACAAGTATGTTAAATACAATATTGCTATTTTATTTGTTATCATCAAAATGACGGAAATACCCCTCAAGGTTCAACAATCTCCCATTTTTTGATGGTGACAAATAATCTAGCAATATGTGCTTTTGAGAAGTCTCTCCCTCAAAAGATGCTTAGGATAAAAAATAATGAAGTGCAAGAATTATAGAGAATGATGAAGTGTAGCATCAAAATAAACTTTCTAGTTTTAAGTATATGCAAAGTATATCCAATGTATACCAAAATTCTCTTTAAAGCATGAAGTATATGTATGGTATATTTAGAGTATATCAAATGAATATTCATTTATGTAACTTGCACCAAGGTATATGCAAAGTATACTTAAGATATATTTAAGGTGTATAAAGCTCAATTGCATACTTGCATATTCATTTTGAATCAAAATTTAAGTATTGCACTTAACTTTACACTTAACTCAATATATTGCTAATTTCTCCCTACTTAACTCAATATTTTGGTAGGTTCTCAATTTTGATTCAAAATTAAGTATTATTGCTTGCACTTATCTTATATTATTGCTAGTTTCTCCCCTTTTTGTCATCAACAAAAAGAATATCAATAAAGATAAAAATAATGGAAAAACAGAAGCAATCGTATTAGTTGAAGAAAAACCAAGTACAAAAGCAATTAAAAGTCAGAAAGGAAATTAAAATTTCCTACAAACAAACAAACATAGCAAGGCTAACATAAAGCCTAACATCGCGTGAAGTGTCGTGTTCACGGTTTGCTGAAAAGGTGTTCTACCCATGAAGAAAGGCATGAAATTGATCACGGTCGTGACATTTAAAGGTCACGGGCGTGAATGATGAACTTTTACGGTGGTGAAAAATAGGTCACGGGCGTGAAGTGTTGAATTTCACTACTTATGACCGTAAGGTTTTGGTAAAAATGTTCATGGGCGTGAAAATGTGTCAGGGGTGTGAACTAGGCATTTCATGGGGGTGAATGAAGTCGTGAACATAGGCTTCACAACTTTAAGCCGTGAAACATGTTGTGAATCAAGTTATGAAAGCTACTGGTTCTTTTGGCTATTTAGTTCACGAGCGTGAACATATGTCACAGGCGTGAACTGCCTAAAATTCTTATTAAAGAAAATTAAGTCCTAAAACAAGACTAAAACATTTTTATGAAGATTTTATCCCTTATAACATAAATTTTCGTCAAATTTACTACCTTATATCTAGTAAGTTGATACAAAAACAAGATTATCACTTATGGTTTGACAATTTGGCAATCACAAAGTTAATCCATCAATCATACCAAGTTCTCTTCTTATGAAATTAAATCTTTTCTCATTTAGAGACTTAGTGAATATATCTGCCAATTGATTTTTTGTGCTTATAAATTCCAGTACAACATCTCCATATTGAACATGATCTCTAATAAAATGGTGTCTAATGTCAATATGCTTACTTCTAGAATGTTGAATGGGATTTTTTGATAGATTTATAGCACTTGTATTGTCACATCTAATAGGTATATGGTTCATACTATGACCATAATCCTTAAGTTGTTGTTTCATTCGAAGGATTTGTGTACAACAACATCCTGCTGCTACATACTCTGCTTCAGCAGTAAAAAGGGCAACTGAAACTTGTGTATTGCTAAACCAATAAACTAAGTACTCTCCAATAAAGTGACAAGTACCTGAAGTACTTTTTCTATCTAAAAGACTACCAGCATAATCAGCATCTGAATATTCTATAATGTAAAAGGATGAATTTCTAGGATACCACAAACCTAGATGCAATGAGACATGTAAATATCTTAGAATTCTTTTTACTGCATTTAAATGAGACTCTTTTGGACATGATTGAAATCGTGCACTTAAGCATACACTATACATTATATCGGGTCTAGAAGCAGTAAGATATAAAAGTGATCCGATCATACCTCTATAGAGCTTTTCATTAATGCTCTTACCCTTTTCATCCTTGTCTAATTTTGTTGATGTGCTCATTGGAGTCTTGGCATTCTTGCATCATTCCATTCCAAATTTCTTAAGTAAGTCTTTGGCATATTTGGATTGGTTGATGAATATTCCCTCATTGCCTTGTTTTATTTGTAGACCAAGGAAGTATTTAAGCTCACCCATCATGCTCATTTCGAATTTCCTAGTCATACACTTAGCAAATTCTTGACAAAGCAATTCATTAGTAAAACCAAATATGATATCATCCACATAAATTTGAACAATTAGAATATCATGCTTATGCTTTTTAATGAATAATGTAATGTCAACATTCCCCTTTGTAAAGTTATTTTCTAAGAGAAAAGAACTTAGTCTTTCATACCAAGCTCTTGGGGCTTGTTTCAAATCATATAAGGCTTTTGAAAGTTTAAAAACATGATTGGGCAAATCATAGCTTTCAAAACCTGGTGGTTGTTCTACAGACACTTCTTCTTCAATATAACCATTTAAGAATGCACTTTTCACATCCATTTGAAAGAGTTTGAAATTCATGTGACATGCATATGCTAAAAGTATTCTTATGGCTTCTAATCTAGCTACAGGAGCATAAGTCTCATCATAATCTATTCCTTCTTCCTGATTATATCCTTTTGCAACTAATCTAGCCTTATTCCAAGTTATTGAACCTTGTTCATCTAATTTATTTCTAAATAACCATTTGTTACCTATAATTTGATGATCTTTGGGTCTAGGTACTAAGGTTCAGACCTTACACCTCTCAAATTAGTTGATTTCCTCTTGCATAGCAATCACCCAACTTTCATCATTAAGAGTCTTATCAATATTTTTAGGCTCAATTTGAGAAATAAAAGCAAGGTCAAAGGCTAAATGTTTGAAATGAGATTTAGTACTTACTCCCCTTGAAGGATCACCAATGATTTGCTCCTTGGGGTGATCTTTTGTCAATCTCCATTCCTTTGGGAGCTCTTGCATGATTGGGCAAATCATAGCTTTCAAAACCTGGTGGTTGTTCTACAGACACTTCTTCTTCAATATAACCATTTAAGAATGCACTTTTCACATCCATTTGAAAGAGTTTGAAATTCATATGATATGCATATGCTAAAAGTATTCTTATGGCTTCTAATCTAGCTACAGGAGCATAAGTCTCATCATAATCTATTCCTTCTTCCTGATTATATCCTTTTTCAACTAATCTAGCCTTATTCCAAGTTATTGAACCTTGTTCATCTAATTTATTTCTAAATACCCATTTTGCTACCTATAATTTGATGATCTTTGGGTCTAGGTACTAAGATCCATACCTTACTCCTCTCAAATTAGTTGAGTTCCTCTTGCATAGAAATCACCCAACTTTCATCATTAAGAGCCTTATCAACATTTTTAGGCTCAATTTGAGAAATAAAAGCAAGGTCAGAGGCTAAATGTTTGAAATGAGATTTAGTACTTACTCCCCTTGAAGGATCACCAATGATTTGCTCCTTGGGGTGATCTTTTGTTAATCTCCATTCCTTTGGGAGCTCTTACCTGTTTTCCTCTTGAGCTTGAGGTAGAGAATCATCTTGATGTGAATCTTCTTGATCATTTTCTTCTTTTCCATTTCCAAGATCAAGTTTTTCCATGGTTTCTATAACATCATCAACAACACTACCTTTCACAAGATCAAGTCTACTAGATTCATTAAAAACAACATGCATAGATTCTTCAACAGTTAGTGACCTTTTATTAAATGCTCTATATGCTTTGCTAGTTGTAGAGTATCCTAAAAAGATACCTTCATCAGATTTTGAGGCAAAATTTTCAAGGTTGTCCTTGGTATTCAATATGAAGCACTTGCATCCAAATACTCTAAAGTATGATATCAAGGGCTTTCTTCCATTCCATAGCTCAAATGAGGTTTTGTTTAAAATTGGTCTTTTGAAAACTCGATTTGAAATATAACAAGCAGTATTTGTGGCTTCTGCCCAAAAGTAAGTTGGTAGACCATACTCATTGAGCATTGTTATAGCCATTTCAATTAAAGTTCGATTTTTCCTTTCAACTACCCCATTTTGTTGGGTGTCCTAGGAGATGAAAAATTCTGCGAAATGCCATGTTCAAGACAAAAACTTTCAAAGTTTTCATTTTCAAATTCTTTGCCATGGTTACTTCTTATTTTTGAAATACAATATCTTTTTTCTTTTTGAACTCTTTTAGCAAAGTTTTTGAAATTTTCAAAAGCATCACTCTTTTGAGCTAAGAAAATTACCCAAGTAAATCTAGAGTAATCATCTACGATGACAAAGGCATAATATTTACCTCATAAGCTTGCAATTCTAGTAGGTCCAAATAAATATAAATGCAGGAGTTATATTGGTTTTGAGGTACTTACTATGTTTTTGGCTTTGAAGGATGACTTGTGTTGCTTCCCTCTTTAGCATGGTTCATATGTCTTGTCTTTTTCAAAATTGACTTTTGGCAGTCCCTTTACTAGTTCTCCCATGCTGAGACTTTGAATTAAGTCCATGTTATCATGACCAAGCGTTCTATGCCACAACCAAGATTCATCACTAGTGGACACAAGACACTTAGAGGAATAATTAGATATTTCGTGTAAGTCTATTATGTATGTGTTGACATCTCTATTTCCTTTAAATATCTCTTGACCATCAATTGAGTTTACAAGACATTCATTGGAAGTAAAGGTTACTTTGTTTCCTTTATCACATAATTGACTAACACTTAACAAGTTATGTTTCAAGCCATCAACAAGTTATGTTTCAAGCCATCAACAAGTAAGACATTTTTAATAAAAGTAGTACCATTTGTACCAATAGAGCCAATGCCAATTACCTTACCCTTAGCATTGTTTCCAAAGGTAACTTTACCTCCTTCAATACTTTTGATTTCATTGAAGAGTTCTTTGTCTCCTGTCATATGCCTTGAGCATCCACTGTCTACTAGCCAAGCATTTTTGTTTATTGTGGACTTGAGGCATACCTATAGAATCACAATTCAAGTATGATTTTTAGGTACCCAAATGAGCTTGGATCCTTAGGGGTTAGCACATGAAGGTTCCCAATGAGCCTTCCTTATCCAACAATGTTTATTTATATGACCAATTTTCATACAATAATTACACTGTTTAGGTCTAACATTGCTTTTTGGTCTTACAATATTTTTGAATGTCATATTTCTATTAAACTGATTTTGAGAGTAATGGCATGCACAATTATGATTAATTGGTGCTTTCCTAGATACATGCTTCTTATACATAAAGGCATGATTATTCTTTTTATGTATATAAGGTTTATTATACTTATTCCTAGGTGCTATTCAAGTAAGTGTGGAGATGTGCGATTCACTAGACTTAACAAAAATGGTTTTGTGAGAAGAAGATGATGTGTCCTTAAATCCTAGACCATGTTTAATTAAAGGTGGTCTTTGAGACATAATGAGAGTATCTAAACTCTCTTTTCCTTTGTGGAATTTTGAAATTGAATTTCTAAGTACCTCGACTTCATTTTTTATAGTATTATTTTCTTTAAGCAAGGAATTAGTTGAGGGTCTTGAAGAGTATTCATCTAATGACTTTTGAAGGGATTCATTAGATGATTTAAGCTTAAAGTTCTCCATTTCTAAAGCATCTATTTTGATTTCTAAATTAGAAATGTTGTTCTTATAAGTACTGAATTTACTCCTATATTTTTCTAATTCTAGATTCAATTCTTCTATTAGGCTTTGTTCATCATCATCATCATCACTATCACTATTACTATCATTATCACTACTATTATTATTGAAAGAGTATGAGTGTAGTGATCTTACCTTATCGAGACGTGATCCTTAATAGACATGAAGCATAGGTTGACCTCTTCGCTTTCAATGTCATCTTTTTCACTTGAAGAGCTTTCATCATTCCATGTGGCTTTGTGGCCTTCATGATAGTTTTCTAATGTTTTCCACATGCTATATGTAGTTGAACAGTGTTGTATCCTACCAAATTCTTCAATGGACAATGAACTTCAGAGAATTGTCATTGCCTTCTTGTTTTTGAAATTTGCTGATCTTTGAGGCTCTGTCCAATCATTTCTTGATAGGATTTCTTCTTCAACATAAACTCCTTTTCTAATTTGTTGTGTCCATTCTTTCCAAATACTATTCCAGACTACAATTCCTTTATTATCCAGATATGTCTCAATTCGAAACTTCCAATTAGCATAATTTACTCCATCAAAGTAAGGCTTGAGACTTTGGAATCCTTCATTGGCCATATCAGGATCTTTACAAGTGCTGTTTAGGCTTCAATGCTAGACAAAGCTCTGATACCAATTGTTGCTCAGATATTGAGCCAAGAAGGGGGTTGAATTGGAGTTTAAAAATTTAACTTTAAAGTGTAGAAATAAAAAGTTAAGTTTAGGAGGGATAGAGAAATTTGACACAAGGATTTTTATAGAGGTTCGGGTGTTAACAAACCCTACTCCTCTCCCCAATCGCAATTGGGAGTTTCACTAACACACTAAGTGTTACAATGGAGTTTTACAAGCTCACTCATAACTTTGGTGTTTCTAACAATGGCTCATACCTAACCCCGAAATCCCTTGTATTTTGATGGCTCACATAAACAACCTTTACCTTGTGTTTTATAGGCTCACACAAACAACCTTTACCTTGTGTTTTACAGGCTCACATAAACAACCTTTCTTTGTGTTTTAGAGGCTCACACAACTAACCCTTACAAGTGTTCTACTCTTAACCCAGAAATACCCAAAACTCTTTTGAGTAAATGATTACAGAGAGAAACACTTACAAATCTTTATTGGTCAATAAATGATGAGCAAAAAGACTTTTATAGAGAATAAATATCAAATGCACAAAATGTCTTCCAACAAGGTTTCGATTCAAAATATTTTCAATTCACTTGTTCTTTTGTTCTCCTTGTTCACTCACTTGTTCTCTTCTTGTTCTGTATGCATAAATGACTTGCATTTATACTTCCAAAGCAAATTATAGCCGTTAGAGTGCATTTATTATGAAACTAGCCGTTGCACCAATCCTAATAATCGCGCCTGACATTTTTCTCTTTCATCTTTCACGGGCGTGACTCTGTGTGTCACGGTTGTGACTGTTCTTCCAAGTCATGACTTAAGTGGCGACCTTGGCCGTGAAGCATTCTGGAAGGTTTTGGAAATGTTTGTTCATGGGCGTGACATATATCTTCAGAGGCGTGATAACCTTCCAAGCCGTGGTCCAAGTGGTGACTTTGATCGTGAAGCTCTCTGGAAGAATTCTTCATGTCTTTTCACGGGCGTGACTTAAATGTTCATTCACGGTTGCTATCTTCCTTCATGGTCGTGAACTTTAAATGTTGGTTTGTTGGCGCTAGGTTTAATCACGGGTGTGACACATAGGGTCATTGGCGTGAATATGCTACTTCTTCAATTTTATCTTTTCTTCCATTCTCCATTTTTGCTATCATGTTCCATACCCTATTCAATGGACTTAGAAAACAAGTATGTTAAATACAATATTGCTATTTTATTTGTTATCATCAAAATGATGGAAATACCCCTTAAGGTTCAACAAGTATGTCCATAATCATGTCATATAGTTAATGTAACTATCTTTATATATCCATGTGATGAATGTATGATATATAAAATCATGCATTAATAAGATGATGAGACTTAACAAAGAAATCCCTCGCTAAATAAACAATTAAGTGTTATGCCTTCTATTAATATGGGGAGAACCATAATTCTTCCAAAGTTAGAGTAGTTGAGTTGCCTCAAGCTCGCTCTATAAGAATATGTTCAAACCATTGAAATTAGATTTCACAATTAATGGGTTGGACTTCATTGATATCATTAACTTGTTGGATTTATGCCAAAGTTAATGTGTATTGGAGGTGAAGTTGGATTTTTATATGAGATATACGCATATCAAGAGTTGATAGCCAATGTATGTGCAAACATCAATTAATTCATAGCATAAGATTCAATAATTGCATGAATAATGCAATTAGTGTGAATTACATACCTACCAACCAAACCAAAGATGACTTGTTGAGTTGCCTCAAGATTATTCTTAGCTAGTTGGATATTGACCCACTAGGAGAACTTCCATATATGTTCTCTCAGGTTCATAGCGAGGGCTATGGATTCACAATAAAATAGTGAGAGTCATAATGTGATTTATTAGAGACTTAATAAACATGCATTTTCAATGTATATTCTAACATGCTCTATTTTATATCTAGGTTGCTAGAATCATCATCATGTCGACGAATATGAATTTACGATCACTAATGGAGTCAAATAGGTTGACTGGGCCTAAAATTTTAGATTGGTTAAGGAATTTGAGAATAGTTATCAAATTCGAAAGATTGGCTATGTCCTAGATGAGGCATTTCCCAATCCCCCTACATAATGGTTTTGAAGATGTTCAGAAGGCATGTCAAAAATATCTTAATGATAGTGAGATGACAAGCTGTATTATGCTTACCACCATGTCAGATGAGTTGCAAAGGTAGTTTTTTTTATGAGCCTATTGATGCTAATTCCATAGTCTACCATCTAAGGTAGCTTTTTTATGAGTAAGCACATTTCGAAAGGTTTGAAACTTCAAGGTTGCTCTTCATTACTAAAATGGTTGAGGAGACATCTCTAGTGCAATATACATTAAAGATGAATGACTATGTTGAGAGGTTGACACCTTGGGTTTTGTGATGGATCATGAATTAAGTATTGACTTAATTCTAATTGGTTTATCCGATAGTTTTTCACATTTTATGCTTAATTATAGAATGAACCAAATCTCCACCACTATTCCTGAGCTAATCAACATGTTCAAAATAGTTGAGTCATTTGTCAAGAAGGACAATAAGGCTATGATGCTGGTGGACTCTTCTGGTTCTAAGAAGAAAACCTTAAGAAGAAGAAAAAGTCCATAAAGTTTGAGGGAGGTGTGGCCAAGAAGAAGGCTAAAGAGATTGCTCCAAAGGGAACATGCTTCCATTGTGGCAATGATGACCATTGGAAAAGAAACTATAAGGCCTACTTAGAATTATTGAAACAGAAGGCATTTGATGACCCATCTAATTCAGTTATTTTTGTCATTAAAATTAATATTTTTTTTCTAATAATAATACATTGGTATTAGATATCAGTTGTGGCTCACACATATGCACTAATATGCAGAGCCTAAGGAATAGTAGGCAACTCAATAAGGGAGAGTTGGACCTGTGGGTTGGAAATGGAGCAAGGATTGTTGCATTAGCTATAGGAACTTATGTATTGACCCTTCCTAGTGGGCTTATGCTAAATTTGGATAATTGTTATTATGTACTTGTTTTGACTAAAAACATTATTTTTATTTCTAGTTTAAATAAAGATGGCTTCCATTTAGCTTTTAGTAACAATTGTTGTTCTATTATGTTGAATGATATTCTTTATGCTAGCGGTACATTATACAATGTAATATACATATTAGATATGTCAAATCCAATTTTAAACATCAATGATAATAAAATGAAAAAACAAGATATTTTGAAATCATCTTACTTATGGCATTGTCCATTATGACCCATACAATATGATGTTTCTTTGAAGTCAAAGGCAATCCAGTCACAAAATCCATAGTGATCCATTCCCACTTCCATTATGGAATATAAATTGGATGTAGCAACCCTGAAGGTACTTGATGTTTAGCCTTGACCTGCTGACAAGACAAATATTTTGAAGTGTATTCCGTGATATCCTTTTCATACCAGCCCACCAGTATCTGCTCTTCAAATCTTGATGCATCTTGTTACTCCTTGGGTGCATAGCATATTTGATTTTAAGGGCCTCTCTAAGAATCCTCTGTCTAAGATCTTCTACATCAGGCACATATAATCTATCTTGATAGAACAGTCCACCATCTAAGTCTATAGTGAATCCAGGTCTCTCCCCTTTAGAGATCAATTCAGCTAATTCAATTAGCTTTCTATCCTATCTTTGTGCATCCTTGATTTCTGAGTAAGAGTAGGTTGAATGTGCAACTTTGCCACAATCTTTCTGCTTAAAGCATCTACTACTACATTAGCTTTGCCTTGATGGTAGTCAATCACACAATTATAATCCTTTATTAGCTCTAGCCATCTTCTTTGCCTTTAATTCAATTCTTTCTGCGAGGGAAGATATTTCAAACTCTTGTGATCTATGTAAATGAAACACTTCTCCCCATATAAATAATGGCACCAAATCTTCAATGCAAAAACTATGGCTACCAACTCCAGATCATGGGTAGGATAATTCTTCTCATGCGGCTTTAACTGATTAGAAGCATAAGTAACCACCTTTCCATCTTGCATCAATACACAACCTTATCCATTATGAGAAGCATCACTATAAATGATTTACTCCTTATTAGGGATCGGCTTTGTCAAAATAGGGGCCTTAGTGAGCATACTCTTAAGCTTATCAAAACTAGTTTGACACTTATTTCTCCACTCAAATTTAACAATCTTTCTCAATAGTCTTGTTAAAGGAGAAGCAATTATTGAAAAACCCTTAACAAACCTTCGATAATATCAAGCTAAACCCAATAAACTTCTAACCTTGGTCATATTCCGTGGAGGCTTCCAACTCACAATTGCCTCAACCTTGCTAGAATCCACTTTAATGCCTTCTGCAGAGATAATGTGTCCCAGAAATGTCACCTCCTTCAACCAAAACTCACATTTTGAGAGTTTGGCATAGAGTTTATAATCTCTGAGAGTCTGCAACACTATTCTCAAATGCTTTTCATCTTCTTCTGAATCTTTAGAATATACCAAAATATCATCAATGAAAATGACCACAAATTGATAAAGATGTGGCCTGAAGATCCTATTCATAAGATCCATAAATGCTACTGGAGCATTGGTCAGCCCAAATGGCATAACTAAAAACTCATAATGACTATATCTGGTTCTAAATGCGGTTTTAGCTATATCCTCCGTCTTTACTCTTAATTGATGATACCCAGATCTCAAGTCTATCTTGGAAAATACTTTTGAACCTTTTAGTTGGTCAAAGAGATCATCAATCTGCAGTAATGGGTACTTGTTCTTGATGGTTTCCTTATTCAACTGTCGATAATCAATACATAGCCTCAAAGATCCATCCTTCTTTTTCATAAAAAATATCGGTGCACCCCATGAGGACATACTTGGTCTAATGAAACCCTTATCAATGAGTTCTTGTAATTGTGTCTTAAGTTCTTTCATTTCTGATGGGACCATTTTGTATGGCGTCTTTGATATAGGCATAGTTCTTGGAACAAGATCAATAGCAAACTCTACCTCTCTCTTTAGAGGCAACCCAGGTAAATTATCAGGAAACACATATGGGAATTCATTTACCACCGGAATACCTTCAAGATTTGAACCTCCCTTTCTGGTGTCAATCACATAGGCCAAATAAGCTTCACACCCTTTTCTCATCAATCTCTGAGCTTTCATTACAGATATGACTCAAGGATGTGAGAATAATTCACCTTTCACCATAATTTCTTGCTGAGTTTCTGTCTTAAGTACCACAAATTTAAACTTGCAATCCACCACTACTATGTGACGTGAGAGCCAGTCCATGCCTAAAATGGCATAATACTCATGGAAAGGCAACTCAATCAAATCTGCGTAAAACTCCTTCCCATGTTTAACTAAAGGACAATTCCTGAATACTTTACTCACTATTACACTGTGACCCAAAGTATTCCTTACTTCAATTTCATATTTTAGGTTTTCTTTAATCATATTATGCTGGCTAGGTTACTAGTGCAAATATAGGAATGCGTGGAACTCAGATCTATGAGTGCACAAATGTCAAAATCATATAATGAAAACATACCAGTAATAACATCTGATGCTGGATGTAGGTCAAAATCATATAAGACCAAGCAACCTTTTAGATTTATCTATATATATCTTGATCCCAAGTATGTAGGTCGCATCTCTAAGGTCTTTCATAGAAAAATTCTTAGAAATCCAAATTTAGACTGATTGAACAATTGAGACGTCGTTTCCTATAAGAAGTATGTCATCTACATACCACTCTAGTAATATAATTGCACTCCCACTAACCTTCTTGCAAATACAAGGTTCATCCACATTTTGTGAGAAACCAAACTCTTTAATTGTCTGATCAAATTGGATGTTCCAAATCCTGGATGCTTGCTTCAATCCATAAATAGATCTTTGCGATTTGCATACCTTTTTGCCATCACTTGATGTGAAATCCTCAGGTTATGTCATGAACACATCTTTAGTCAGTTTTCCATTAACAAAGATATTTTCATATCCATTTGCCAAATCTCATAATTATAATGAGCAACAATGGCTAGGAGTATCTTGATGGATTTAAGCATAACAACTAGAGAAAAGGTTTCGCCATAGTCAATGCCTTGTTTTTTATGATATCCTTTAGCTACTAGTCTAGCATTATAGGTAACTATATTATCTTTCATGTTGGTATTCTTCTTAAAGACCCATTTGCACCCAATAGGTTTAATCCCTTCAGATGGGTCAACTAAATTCCACACTTGGTTTTCATACATGGAATCCATATCTGACTGTATAGCTTTTAGCCATCGGTTAGATTCTAAACTATTCACAACTTTTTCATAGGAAGTAGGCTCATCATCCTCTATGAGCAATACATCATTTGTGTTCACTTATGAGAAATCTATATCTCTCAGGAACAATGCATATCCTACTGATCTATGAAGTTCTCGTATTTTAGAAGGTGTAGCTATTACTTCATTTGTATGAGTAACATATTTGGATTCATTCAGTTGATTTGCATATGTTTGGGCATTTTGAACTTCATCAAGTTCAAAATTTCTTCCACTATCTTCTTTTAGAAGAATCTCTTTCTCTAAGAAGACAACATGCTTTGAAATAAATTCCTTTTGTTCCAAATGGTTGTAGAATTGATATCCAAATGACTCTTTTGGATATTCCACAAACAGACACTTATCAGACTTAACTTCTAGCTTGTCTGACATTGTTCTCTTCACATAAGCAGGACAACCCCATACTTTCATATGTGAAAGAATATGTCTCTTGTTATTCCATATCTCATATGGAGTAACATCAACTGGCTTAGAAGGGACTATATTTAGTATATAAATAGAAGTCTCTAATGCATAACCCCAAAAGGACTTAGGTAAATATGCAAAGCTTATCATAGACCTCACCACTCTAACAAGGTTTGGTTTCTCTTTTTGGACACACCATTGTGTTGTGGCATGTAAAGTGGAGCCCATTGAGATAAAATCCCATTATCTCTTAGATAACCTTGAAACTTTTGGCTTAAGTATTCTCTACCTCAATCTGATCTAAGTGTTTTAATACTTTTTCCAAGTTGTTTCTCTACTTCATTTTTGAATTCTTTGAAGTTTTCAAAAGCTTCAAATTTATATGTCATTAGATATAAGTACCCAAATCATGAATAATCATTGATAAAGGTAATGAGTAAATAAAACCACCTCTGGCATGCACTGACATTGGTCCACATACATCTGTACGTACAAGGTCCAATAGCCCATTAGCACATTCACCCTTTCCATTAAAGAATGATTTTTTTTATCTTTCCTAATAAACAAGATTCACATGTGTCATGTGATTCATAATCAAATGACCACAAGTCACCATTCTTGTATAACTTAGTCATGTGCCTCTCATTTATATGGCCAAGACGACAATACCATATATATGATCATTTTAAGTTATCTAACTTTTGTCTTTTATTATTGATATTGAGGATTGAATTAGACATGTTAAGAATGTAAATATCATTACATAATATGTCAGTTCCATAAAGAATATTATTCAACCATATAGAGCAACCATTGCCGTTAATAGTCAGATGAAAACCATTTCTATTTAAACAATAAATAGAAATAGTATTCTTTACTAAAAATTGAACATAATAACAGTTGTCTAGTACTAAAACAAGCCCATTAGGGAGTTTCAATACATAAGTTCCTATAGCTAATGCATCAACTCTTGCTCAATTGCTTACATGCAGGTTTGACTCTCCTTTTTAAAGCTTTTTACTGTTCCTTAGGCCTTTCATATATGCACATATGTGAGACCCACATCCGGTATCTAATACCCATGCATTATTTATAGAAATAGTACTAACCTCAATTACATAAATACCTAAAGTAAAAGGTGCATCCAATGTCTTATCCTTCACCTTATTCAAAGACTCCTTATAGGCCTTGCAATTCATCTTCCTTTGGCAACTCTTATCACAATGGAAACAAGTCCCTTTTGATGCCGTCTCTATGCCTTTCTTCCTAATCTTGAATGTACATTGCATTGGAGATATCCCCTCTGCCATCTTGGAGCTAAAAATCAATTTAGATATCTCATATCCCTCAGTTCAAGCTTGGTCATCGAAAAGCTCCCTTAGATGATACACAATGGTATTTGCATCCATATTCTCATGCCATTTTTAAAGCTAGGAGACATAGAGGTGAACATAATGCAACCCACCAACTCACTATCATCCACTTGTTTTTTTGTATGTCAACTGTTCATCAACAGATGCATCATTAGTAGGAGGGGAGGAAAGCGACTCTTCAAAGACATAGGCTATCTTTTCATCTTTCAAAACTATTCTTAAATTCCTTAGCCAATCTAGAAAGTTTGGGTCAGTCAATTTATTGGATTTGAGATTGAGCATAAGTTCACTTTGATGACATGATTCTAGCAACCTAGATGTAAACAAAGATCATGATAGAGAATGTACTAAATGCATGATTATTAGGTCTTTAATAAATGCACATTGTAACTTCCACTAATTTATTGCGAATCATAACCCTCACTATGAATCTGAGAGAAACCATTGGAAGCTCTCCTAGTGGGTCAATATCCAACATTCCGAATGATCTTGGGTGTGCCCAACAAGCCACCTTAGGTCAATTGGTAAATATCTCATACCAATTGCATCATATCATGCAATTACTAAATAATTGGGCTATTAACTCTTGATATATGCACATATCATGTACACTTAGCCAATACTGTCTCTAATTCACATTGATCTTGGGTGTGCCCATCAAGCCAATGTAACTAGTTAAAGCCAACCAATTAATCATGAAATCATATTTTGATGGTTTGAACATATTCTTGTAGAGTGGGCTTTGGTATGCCCAACAACCCAAACTGTAGCGCTCCCTTACCTACTAGTCATTAATAGAGTATAAAAGTGCTACTAAGCTCATTTTTGTTTTAAAAAAAAAAAACCAATGCTCAATTTATTGTATAATTGTTTTCAATTTTCAAGTTTATTATTCGCGAAATATTTATTGCTTTATTTTTTTATATCATTTAAATATGTAAGTAGTAATGTAAATATTTTGATTTAAAAGAACTCATTCATTAAACCATAATATTTAAAAATACATTTACAAATAATACCAAATATATTAATTACAAAATTCACTCTTTTATAAATCCTATATACCATAAATTTACATCAAAAATAGTTTCTTAATATTTAATTATACAATATAATTCCCAAAACATACAAAGAGAAAAAAAACTGCTGTAATTTGATCTTGGGGTTCCCCTTTACTTGGTCATCCTAATGCAACAACTACGTCTATTATTCTGTACGTGAAACACACGCGCTAAGCTACTAGCTTAGTGGTATGTTTGACAACTATCTAATAATTATATAAATATTTCTAAAATAAAATTTTAGAAACTACAATTAATTTACTAATCATGCCAAAACATTCAAATAATATCAAAACTATTTACGTCAAACAAAAATATACAATTCATCAATTAACACATTTCATTCATTAAGCATGCTTGAAATTCTTTAACAATACACGACATGCAATTTAAAATATCAATTTAATAATTTACACATTTTTTTCAATTTATTTGATAGCCCACGATATCTTAGACATAAAATTAAACATTGGATACAGAGTTTCTGCTCTCCGGCAGTATACTCAGTGCCTACTTAATTATTTTATAACTCGGCATTTAACGTCTACATTTTCAATGATAACTCAACACTTGTTTAGTGCCTATGTAAATTCAAACTCAACACTATTTCTTAGTGCCTATGTAATTTCAACTCAGTATTATTCTTTGTGCCTACGTAAATTAAATTTCAGCACCATTTTTTAGTGTCTATATTTCTACCCTTTTCTTGGCATGCCAACTTATCCTAATCTCTAGTTCTCGATTAGATGTTATAGGGCTTAATTATATTTGTTACCTTTATTATTATTTACCTAAATTATGTATGTAATACTAATATAATTTCACATAAATACAATAATCTCCATTAAATATATTACAATATCAAACTTTCTCATTTAATCATTATAACTATAAGAAAAGTCAAATAATATATTCATCTGTCACAAAATTCAACAACCAACACATATATACAAACTGCCATATTTTGGACAACATTCATGTCTCATACTTCCCTAAATTTTCCATCCATTGTTAAATGGAATTTGGACAAGTGATCAACTAAGAAAATGTATGTACATATCTTATCTTTAATTTCCAACTGAAATCACATTAAACTAAATTTTGTAGCAAAAGTTATGAATTTTTCTCTAAGCTACATTCATTCCATTCTATCCAGTATTTTACTAAACAAATTTCTAGTTCAAACTTTGAGTCTATTTTACACCTAATTCCAAGCATATTCTGTAATTTTCCAAATAACAGGTTAGTCATAAACTATAGTTTCTGAAATTGATCAGCATACCCGAGGGTAAAAAATACATTTGTGGATGAAAAGTATTGTATTTGATCATCAGAAAATATAGGTTATGACTAGTTCGAGAGAAACATTTAGAGTGAAAATGAGGTCAAATAAGCCCTCAAAATTCAAAATTAAGAAAAAAGAGACCCTGTTTAATTAAATAGTTGGTTGATCATACTTTGACTGTATTATAAAAAATAGCAAATGACATTTAAAAATTTATTTTAAGACATGGATAGACTCTAAATAATATTTAGAATTATTTGATAGTGAAAAACAAATTTTACGGCAACAGCAAAAATTGATTTATCAATCTGGTTTGAGTGAGTTGGATAGGAAACATACTCCGATTGAGTTGAAAATTTTTGTGTAGATATATAAAAATATTTTATGAATTATGGAATCAAATTTGGCTGAAATTGAACTTGGAAAGTGTGAGAAATAAGTTATAGTGCATAATTGGGTCTAAATGAGTTGGACTTTGTTTGGCCCAAGCATACCCACCTTAAGCCA
Organism: Triadica sebifera; assembly: GCA_023653625.1. NCBI lineage: Eukaryota > Viridiplantae > Streptophyta > Magnoliopsida > Malpighiales > Euphorbiaceae > Triadica > Triadica sebifera. The sequence goes on along the minus strand of CM042899.1, from coordinate 3,481,306 downwards.
CTATATAAGGACCAAAATATCATATTTCTCTAGAGAGAATTCTGGAACTCCATCTTCCCCAAATCACCTAGCTTGGCCAACCCACTTTTCCATTTTCCTTCCAAAATTCTTCAATTTTCCTCAATTCTTACACCAAAATCAACCACCCAAATATAAACTCAACATCTCTAGTAGCTAGTAAAATTTTTAAATCTTCATTTGGAAGGCTAGAGTGGAAGGAAATCGAAGAAGAAAAGTTAAGATACAAATTGGAGGTAAGTGAAATTAATAGTTATAAATTGGTTTAATGGTTCAAATAGGTAGTTTAAGGTATGTTGATGATAATTATGAAGTTTAATTGAGTTAGAAAAGAAAAATATTGGTGGATTAATGGAGTGTAATTTTTGGCCATGGTAGGTTCAAAGGGAAGTAAAGGTGCTTCCAAGGAAAAGGCTAAGAAAAAAGGAAGCTTAGGAAGGCCAAAACAAGAAATTAAGTTTTGTGATTTGAAAATCTATCTATTTCTATTGATTAAGTATGAATTAGGGTTAAGGAAATTAGGAATTTTATGTGTTTTGCATGTAATTGATAATTAATGCTTAAAATATGATTAAGGGATTATAAAAAGTGAATTAGAATGGTTAATTTCAATTAAACAATTATTTAATGGAAATTGAAAAATATGATCCTATTATGTGAAAAATGCATATTAAGGTATAAATATATTTTATTGTAATATAATGATACATATGGAATAATGAAGATATAAATTAGTGAAATGAATATTTAGAAGGTGAAAGAAATTTTAATGATGAAAATTAAATATAGGCCAAAATATGAAAAAAGAGAAATTAATATTTTTCTTGCTAATTAAATGAAAATTAAGTCATGAAATGCAAGAAAATATGATATTGAGTGTGTATAAATTTATTGAGAATTTTTAAATGATATATTGAATATTTTTGTAATTATTGATTATATTATGCATGAAATAAAAATTAATGAATGAAGTGTGTTTAGTAATGCTTAATGACTTAATTGAATATTCATAATGAAATATTGATATATTAGAATGGAAAGTATGGAAAAATTTTGGTAGTGATAAATTTGTTATGAATGAATAAAATGTTAAGTGATTAATAAAGTAAAAAAATGGAATTTATGAATTTAATGGAAATTGAATTAAAGGAGTAAAATAATACCCTTAGTTATTTTTCTGATTGTTAAATGTAGCTCAAGATATAATTGGTTAGCCATAGGGACATCATTACTGCGGTGCAGGTCATGACGACTCGCTTATATAGGTCAATGATGGTCTACTTCAGTGATAGTGATTCACTAATCAGTTCATAATGCAGTGCTTGGGCGGTCCTTTGGAATTACTCTTCACTGTAGTGGACTTTTGGGTCCACATCCTGTATATCTGGTCTGAATATTTTCTACCTGATTGAATCTAGGGGCAAATGTGAATAAAAGTAGTAATAATGATAGAAGTGAAAAATATTATAAGAATGAATAAATGTGAATAAATGTTAAAAATATGACGAAAAATGAATAAAGTAAAAAATATGAGAAAAATAATAAAAATAAAAAATATGATAAAAATGATATAAGTGATAAAAATGTTAAATATGATAAAAATGGTATAAAAATAATAATGATAAAAGTAGTAAATATGAAAAAATGGTAAAATTGTAAAATAAAATATAAGCGGAAAAAATGTTAGATTTTGTAGATAAAAAGAAAGTAATTTATATATATATATATAGTTAGTGATAAAAGTGTAAATAAATGTAAAATAGTGGCATGATTGTAAATAAATAGAAATTTAGGAACCAAAGTGAAATTTATAGCTAATTAAATAGAAGATTGGAAAAAAGAAAGAAAGAAAAAGTTAATTAAAGAAGTAAGGTGAAAATGGATTAAATTGAAAAAAAATGAAAATTGATGAGTAAATTGAAAAAAAGAACTATAAGATTAATTGAGAAATATTGTTAATTGAATGAAGATATTAGATAGTAAAGTAAGAGTAAAGAATAATAAAGCCTTGGCAAAAAGAATAATAAATATATAAAAAATAAAATTTGAATAGTGTAGTAAATATAATATTGTATGTATGAATGCATGAAAATATAAATCAATCGAAATTCTTATATTAGTAATCATCATTGGGCATTTTAATGCTCAATACATAGTTATTTGATTGCGTGTGGTTGTAGCAAGAAAGACAGGAGCAATCATACAAGTTTTGAAAACATATGGAAGAATATATAATAGTAGATTAATATAAAAAAAGACATGTATATATATGTATGGATGTGAAGTTGTATGAATAAAATTTATGTATATATTCTGATAAATAATATTTATGAATTACTATAAGTGTAAATGATGGAATTTTAATTCATGGTTGAATGAAAACTATTTTGTATTATATGTATTTTATTGTGTCCAAAAAAGGGTTGTGAATTGTTTGCAATATAGGTGAGGATAGTTAAATTATAGCTGTTATGCTGTTGAAATTTGTGGAAAATAAAAAGGACTAATTAAGTGCTAATAATATCATGGTCATTAAATTAAATTAAGAAAAACATTTGGCACATCTCAGCTATAATCATATTAAATCACTTAACGTACGTATAGAATGATTATTATAAGAGTGACACACATTTAGGTCTAATAGTCTAAATGAAAGTTGATACCCTATGTCTTATCTTTCCAATCCAATAATAAACACTTAAAAAGCATTTCCAGAACTCAAGTTATGACAAAAAAAGTAGATATTGTTCATAAGACGAATTTTTCAGAACTTCAATTAATTCATATAATTTTCATCTTCATGCATCAACCTCATATTCAAATTTTTATTTTCACATTCATGACATCATTTAATCACCAACTTATCACTTAATCAAAATATCAAGAATTACATACACAATTACACATAATCTCACAAAATCGAAAATCAACATTTTCTATATTGAATTTTTTCCAAATGTATATACCTCAAAAAATCTACTTCACTTTACTTTTCTCTTCCTCCTAGTTAGCTTTCTCCTTGCCCTTACCTCATCTTTGATTTTGGCCAGAAAATTGTTCACCTCATTGGTCTAACAACAAACTTCACTCTAATCAAGTACTAAACATATTAATCAATTCTTAATCACCATAAACATACTAATAATCCTAAATTACCAACCTCAATAGTAAGTAACCCCAAAATCAAAGAAAAGAGAATAAGAAAAGTGAGAAGATGGAAAATCTAATCTCACCTTTGTAGATCTTCCAAATGACCAAAATCTTTCTTTCTCTTTTTTTCTTCTTTCCTCTTCCTTTGTTTTGCTCACTTTGCTTAACTTTCTTGTTGATCTAACTTTAATCCAAATTTATTTCATTTAACCTTAGCTTTGATTGAAGAAAAAAAAAAGAACAAATGGGGGAAAAAGGTCACTACAAAGGGGAAGAAAAAGAGAGAAAATTTGGTTTGTTTAAGATGAAGAAGAAGAAGAATAAAGGCAAAAAGTGAACTTTGACTTTTTATAGTTGGATTAGATGGGTGGTTAGGATTAATTAGATAATCTTGTCCCTCATTGGTCTATTAATTTAAATCACTCTTACTTTATTTTAATGCAAGAAATATTCCTTTCCTTAGATAAATAATATTATATTTTATACCTTCTTAAAATATCTGTATCAAAAACACTGTAAATTCCAAATTCGTTCAGCGAAAAATTATTTTTTTTCTTAATTTTAACTATGATCTTCAAAATTCTCAATTACTAATATCCAAATATTTTTCTCATATATTATTTTTATTTTTATTTTTTTCTTTCATGTCCGAATTTAGATCCCAATCAGTTCGGCGTGCCGAATTTCGGTCAACCGCGACTGTGACCTAAATTATCAGGCATTACAATTTTTCTCTCCTTAAAAAATTTTTGTCCTCAAAATTTACCTTTTTAACTGGATTGGAACAATTGTGGATACTGATCCTTCATCACCTCTTTATTTTTCTAAGTTGCCTCTTTCGAATTATGAATTTTCCACAGAACCTTAACTAATAGTACCTTCTTGTTTCGTAGCTCTTTCATATCTTGAGCTAGAATTTCCATTGCCTCATCTTCATAAGTTAGATCTGGTCGTATCTCTATATGTTCTACTGATATAATATAAGATGGATCTTATCGATATCTTCTCAAGATGGACACATGGAATACATTGTGAATATTGTCTAACTCTGGCTGTAGAGCTAATTTGTACACCACGGGACCAATGCATTCAAGTACCTCGTATGGTCCTATGAACCTAGGACTCAACTTTCATTTCTTTCCAAATCAGAAAATCCTTTTCCAATGTGAGACTTTTAAGAATACCTTGTCACCAACTGTATACTCAATATCCATCTTTTTCAAGTATGCGTTTGATTTATGTTTATCAGTAGCGGCTTTCAACCTATCTCTTATTACTCTCACCTTTTCTTCTATCTGCTGCACTAACTCTAGACCCACTAATTTATTTTTTTCACTAAGCTCAATATAACATAGAGCATTCTATGCTTCATCCCATACAAGGCTTCATATGGTGCCATATTGATATTGGCTTGGTGAGTATTATTATAGGCAAATTCCATCAATGGAAGATATTTGTCCCAACTGCCTTTAAATTCCATAACACAACTCCTCAACCTATCTTCCAATATCTATATGACCCTCTCTGATTGTCCATTTGTTTGTGGGTGGAAAGTTGTGCTGAAATTGAGTCGAGTACCAATTGCTTGATGCAAACTTTTCTAGAATTGTGAAGTTAACCTCGGGTCTCGATCTGAGATGATTGAAACTAGCACACCATGTAAATGAATTATCTCATTAATATAGATCTCTGCCAAATGTTTAAGTGGATAATCCATCTTGGTCGGTAGAAAATGAGCTAATTTGGTGAGCCGGTCCACCATTACCCATATTGCATCATGCCTCTTTTGTGTCAAAGGAAAACCAGAAACAAAATCCATTGTAACTCTTTCCCATTTCCACTCTGAAATTGAAATTGACTGCAATAATCCACTTGGTACTTGATGCTCAGCCTTCACTTGCTGACAAATTAAACATCTAGCAGTATACTCTATGATATCTCTTTTCATTCTTGGCCATCAGTAATATGCCTTCAAGTCATGACACATTTTGTTGCTTCCAGGGTGCATTGCATAAATAACATTGTGAGTCTCTTTCAAAATATCTTGTTTCAATTCTGGTATGTCTGACACACATAACCTGCCCTTATTCCATAAACTTCCATATGCTTCAATAGTAAATTATGGTTTTTCACCCTTTTTCACCATTTCAAAGATTTCCTTTAATTTCGTGTCTTGCTTCTGATTGTCCTTTACTTATTGAATCAATGTGGGTTGAATATGCAATTCTGCCAAAATAATATATATAAATTACCTATTATTTCATTTTTTGTTATTTAATCTTGTTCATTTAATAAATTTAAGTTTTAGTGATTACCTGCCAGAGTTTTTCTACTTAGAGCGTCAGCTACCACATTGACCTTACCTAGCTGATAATCAATGATATAATTGTAGTCTTTGATTAATTCTAGCCATCAACTCTGTCTCAAATTGAGTTCTTTTTTGTGAAGGCAAATATTTTAGACTTTTATGGTATATATAGATATAACATTGCTTGCCATATAGGTAGTGTCACCATATTTTCAATGCAAACACAATGGCTGCTAGTTCCAAATCATGTGTCGGTTAATTTCTCTCATAAGGCTTCAGTTGTCTGGAAGCATAAGCGATCACTTTGCCTTCTTGCATTAATATGCAGCCAAAATCATTAAGGGAAGCATCACTGTACACCACAAAATCGTTTCTTGCAGTAGGCTGTGTCAACACTGGTGCCTCTAAACATTTTCTTCAATTTATCAAAACTAGTCTATTACTAGTCTATCCACTCAAATCTAGTCTCCTTTTTAAGCAAATTTGTCAGTGGTGATGCTATCATTGAAAATCCTTTCACAAACCTCCGATAATAACCAGCCAACCAAGAAAAATTTTCACCTTTGTCACATTCCGAGGCAGTTTCCAATTGAGGATTGCCTCTACCTTGTTGGAGTCAACTTTGATCCCATTGACTGGGACAATATGCCCTAGAAAGGCCACTTCATCCAACCAAAATGCATATTTTGATAACTTCGCATATAATTGATTCTCTCTCAAAGTATGGAAGACAATACGAAGATGTAGGTCATTGCGACTCATTTATGTAGGTCAATGATGGTCTATTTCAGTGATTGTAACTCAGTGATCCAGTGTAGTGCTCGGGTGATCCTTTGGAATTACTCTTCAGTGTAGTGAACTTTTAGGTCCATGTCCCATGTATCTAGTTCGAAGATTTTCTATCAGATGGAAACTAGGGTCAAATGATGGTTTATTTCAGTGATTGTGACTCAGTGATCCAATGTAGCACTCGGGTGATCCTTTGGGATTACTTTTCAGTGTAGTGGACTTTTAGGTCCATGTCCCATTTATCTAGTTCGAAGCTTTTCTATCAGATGGAAACTAGGGGCAAATGTGAATAAAAGTAGTAATAATAATAAATGTCAAAAATATAATGAAAATAATAAATGTGAAAAAAATATGATAAAATGAATAAAATGAAAAATATGAGAAAAATAATAAAAATAAAAAATATGATAAAAATGACAAAAGTGATAAATTTGATAAATATGATAAAAGTGGTGATTGTAACAAAAGAAAAAAAATAGTAAAATTGCATATTAAAAAATAAGTGAAGATAAATATTAAATTGTGTAGTAAAAAGAAATAAAAATAAAAAAATGGAAAATAAAAATTATTAGTGGCAAAAGTGAAAATAATATATAGTTAGTGACATAATTGTAAATAAATGGAAATTTAAGAATTAAAGTGAAATTGAAGCTAATTAAATAAATAAATAAGAAATAAAAGAATGGATAATTAAAGAAATAAAGTAAAAATAGACTAAATTGAAAGAAATTGAAAGTTTAGAAAAAAAAGAGAAATAAAGATATTAAATAGTGAATTAAGAGTAATTAAAAATAAAGTATTGATAAAAAAATATATATATATATATTAAAGAGAAAAATTGAATAGTATATTAGAAATATTATTGTATGTATAATTGCATAAAAATATAGTTAGTGAAAATTTTTAGATTAATAATTATTACTGAGCATATTAATGCTCAACACGTAGTTATTTGACTGCGTGCAGGTAGTAGCGGCACAAGCAGGAGCAAGTATACAAATTTTGGAAACAGACGAAATAACAAAATAGTAATAGGATATTACTAATAATAACATGTATATATATGTATAGATATGGAGTTGTAAGAATGAACCTTGCACATATTATAATAAATGGTATTTGTAAATTATTATATTTGTGAAAAATGGAATGATGATTTGTGAATGAATGTAATCTATTTTGTATTATATATGTGTTGTTGTGTCCAAAAGTAGGCTGTGGATTGTTTTCTTTACAGGTGTGTTAGTTAGTTTATAGCCGTTATGCTGCTGAAAGTTTTAGAAAAATAAGAAGGATTAATTAAGTGTTGACAATATTATTGTTATTAAATTAAAAAATTTTTGCACACTTCGGCTATAATCACAGTTACTCATATAACGTATGTATAGATTAATTGATACAAGGGTGCCACAATGTCATTCCATACACCCCTAGCATGATTTTTCTAATGCATAAATAAAAGTAATCTATTAAAGTAAGAATTTGGATTCCCTTTGTTTCAACTCTTAAATATTGTTTTGATTATTTGGCCTTAATAAAATTCATTCTAAAATCATTATTTAATCTCATTAAATATTCATATGAACATTTAGAAATACTTTCTAAAAGGAAATCATGCATTTTAGGCATATATTTGATCATATAAAAAAGTTTCCTAAAATTGCCTACTTTACTAACTAGGTTACTTCCAAATTAAAGCATGCAATATTAAATCCAAATTTAATAATTAAATCACATAAATATTAAATTAAATATGACCAGCAATTAATTTATAATTAAATTAGTTAATAGTTCTGTAACACCCCCTCACCCCAGCAGCTCGTGCCCGAATGAGGGTGTGCTATACTGACTTCATAGATTAAAATATCTTTATTAAATTTTGAACACCTGAAAATCATTCATTTTTTTTATTTACCATTTATTTACTTTGCAGCATAAAAGAAAAGTCATAACATCAAAGATAAAAATACATTTTCTTTAATAACATCTTCTTTACAAAGTGTACTGTTTATTTTATAAATACTATAAAATAAAATTTACATGATAATATACAAAAATTGTGAAACCCACGATGTGTGCAACAAGTTGCTTTACTGGATTAGGTCACCGTTAGCTTTGTCTACTATCTTCTATTTATTCTTTACTAAATCTGCGTGAGAAAACTCTCACGCTAAGTTCTTGGCTTAGTGGTGCATATAGATAAGGCAATAAACTATTTTTAATGTCACATGCATTGTCATATAAAAATTTATGATCAAATCATGCAAATATACATTTCATAATATTCTAGTATGCATAACATCAATTTATTGTATCTCATTTTGTTTAACATAATCAAATCATCATTCTCATGCAAATCATGGTATTTTAGCATGTATAGACATCAAATTATATTATATTATCTCAGACTTATTTATTTTATTGTATAACACTAAATCTTCTTTTTATCCATGCCACAATTCATGATTCCATTTTTATTTTCAATAATTCTTTTATGTTCCATAACTTCCTTAATTATGTTTTCATTTATGCCCAAGACACCTATGAACCACTGAATAGGATAACAGAGTTGCCATCTAGGCACTTAGGAGTGCCACCCAGGCAATATGATGTGCGCATATAAGTGTCAAACTCGGCGTAGATAATCGTGTCAAACTCGGCGTTGATAACTGTGCCAAACTCGGCGTAGATAATAATGTCATACCCGGCATAAATAACAGTGCCAAACCCGGAGTAGATAACATTTCCAAACCCGGTGTAGATAATCATACCATTAATGGATTTAATCATTTTCATCATACTCCCCTCCTATTTGGCATGCCAAACTATCCTAAGTTGGTTCTAGTTAGGTGTTCTAGGGCTTATACAGTTTCATTAAAATTCATAACAATTAATTTACTACTTTTCATGCATGTAATATCTCAAACTAATCACATAATCACTCAATTAAAATAATATTTACATAATATAACAAATTTCTCATCATTTTACTCATTTCATTTCTCAATTCACATGCTGCCCTGTCACTGGCAGATTTTGTTCTCTGTTTTGGACCTTAATTTTGGTCATGTTCCGTTCTTAATATAGTTACATGATCTTCATAAAAATTTTAGATATGAATCGTAGCTTTAATATTCAACTTGAATCACTTAATTCGGAGTTTTGTATCAAACGATATGATAATATTAACACTAACTAGTCACTGATAATTCTGCCCAGAATTTTCTGGATAGATTCTAAGTCTAAACTTTATGAATTTTTCTGGATAATTACAGACATATTCGGATATTATGGTCTGCATATAAATTGTAGCCCTATGTCTTAGATTTCATACAGAATAAAGAACACACAAATCCAAGCTCCATAACTCAAGTTATAATAGTTTAAGTACTTACTGCTCATTATTAACAATTCTGCCCAGAATTTCTGGATAGATTATATGTTCGAACGTTATGAAATTTTCTGGAAAATTACAGACATATTCAGGTTTTATGATCTACATGAAAGTTATAGCCCTATGTCGTATCTTTCAAACCCAATAAAGAACATGGAAAACCGAGTTCCATAAATTAAGTTATAACAGTTTAAGTGTACACTGCTCATCAATTTCCAGCAAAGAACATACCAACCAATCACATTCATTTTTTACCAAATTAAATCCTAAGTCTAGCAAACATGCATCTCCAAGATTTTTCATCACAAATAATATTAATTCAGAATCATCAACATGCCAAATAATTAAATTATGCAATTAAAACAAAATTAAAATAGGCTATTGCCTTAGATTATGCACAAACCTGTTTTTTTCTCTCATTTTCTTTCTCTTTATTTCTCTTTCTCCTTTCCTTTGTCCCTTTGATCTAACTCTTTGCCACTTTGAGTTCCTAAAATTTATAATCAGATTAATAAGACTCCATAAACCTTAATCTTTCTCTTTTTCCTTACTCTTCTAAGCTACATTGAGCTTGAAAATGGAATTTTCCATGTTTTTTCTCTCTTTTTCTCACTTTCTTTTACTATAATCAAGGTTTAGCTATGGAAGAAGAAGGGAAAACGTGGCTGGTTTGAGAGAACAGAATTTTCCTCAATGAAAATAGATAAGGAAGAAGAAGAAACAATCAAGAACAAAGTGACAAAAGTCATTAAAATGGGGGGACACCTAAGCTTCATCTAGAAACTTTAATTAATACCTCATTAATGCACATCACTTGGCTAATTGTTGTATGCCATTTGGTGTGTTTTGCTTCAAGAAATGTGGGCTGATTTGAGGAAAAGATAAAAGTCTTCTAGATGTTTAAGTGATAAAGAAGAAGAGAGGCAATTAAGAGAAAATGACAAACTTAATCAATTATGGGACACCTAAGCCAAATTCTAGAAACTTTAATTAATGTTAAATTCATGTATGTCAATTATCTTCTTAAAATGTGACACTTGGTGTGGCTGGCCTCCATATGCATTTTATGTCCCAATTCATGCATTTAATTTATGATTATCCCCTTTAAATCCTCCAATTTTTGGTAAATTGCAAATTGATCCCTAAACTTTTCAAAATTTTCAATTTAGTCCTTTACCGAAATTTAACATCTTTAAATATTTTGAACACTTTATTAGATATTTTCCATACTTAATTACCATTATTTTCATTATTTTTCGATAAAAGTCCAAATTTAGATTTCGATCAAACCGACGAGTTGATTTAACAACTCGCCTGACTTTAATCTAAATTAGCAGATATGACAAGTTCAATGCCAAATAGGATTAAACAATCATAGTTAAAATTGCATACTAGAATCCTAATCAAGCTAGGACTTTAGAAAACCCTTTTTTAATTCAAATAAAATTCCATTTAAAAATTTTCAAATTTTCAGAATGCATTCTCATTATTATAGACAACTTATAATCAATTTATACTAGTTAAATTTGTTCATTAGATAATCTAAATCAGTATTTATTCAACTAGCAAACTAATTACTCAAAAATTGCCTAAATTGAATTATAAATGAATTAGAATTTTTTAGGAACTTAACCATGAATTTAATTTGAATTTAGCATAAAAATGACATCAAAATAACATCATTAATATCTCATAAACATATATTAAGGTTCTGGTCATCAAGTTACATTCTATTAAATCAAACAATACAAAATAGTCTCATCATATGGTAAGGTTTTTTACCTAGTTACTTATTTTGTTTGTTCCATAATTAAAAATGATTTTTGCATCATTATAGGTGTGATGTCTAGAAGTTTATACATATAATAAAATATGTCATAAATATATTTATTAATCAAATTAACAAACCAAAGTCGAACAACCCCTCAAACAACCCACTTGGCACAACTAGGTTTCATAAACCCTAGAAATTTAGTAACTATGCATAACTTCGAATTTCATGTTTAAATCAAATTCAAATCTTTTATGTAACACCCTCTTACCCCACTTTCGTTTAGCAAGGTAAGTGAGTATTACATGTCTAACTGTTTCATAAAATTAATGAAATGAAGAATAAATTTTTTATTTTTTTTACGAAAATATTGGAGACACTGAAATAAAAATTAATATAAGCACAAATATTCAAAATTTTATTTATTTATAAAGTACATTAATTTACATTATAATTCATGTCTATAATACATACTATAGGAAATAAAACCATAATTTAATTTACATAATTTTTTTATAAAATATACTAAAAAGAAAACCCAAAACGTTTTGTTGCTTCCTTCCGGGTACCCTTATTCTTCTGACAATCTATTTTCTATAGTTACTCTTCTAAACCTGCGCGAGAGGAAACCACTCACGCTAAACTAATAGCTTAGTGGTGCTTCAATGATAAAAATTTTACATACATATATATTTTCTTACATATTAATTAACCATTGAATAAATAAGGCATAAAATAAAGAATTATATAAAATCAATAAATTTCAGCAAATACTCAATATTTAACAACTTGAATTCATATAACATTTATAAAAATCACATACTTAGATATTATTATTATTATTATTATTATTATTATTATTATTATTATTATTATTATTATTATTATTTTCTTGTGCCCATAACATCTATAACCAAACTAACTAATAGGAATAATGGGATTGCTATTTTCAATTGTCTTAATATTGCGCCGAGCGCTTCATAATAATATCATTACCAACTTTTATATTTGGCACCAAATGCCTAAAATCCCCTGATTGGCATTCCAGACTATTCTCTATTCTAGTTCTAACCTAGGTGTCTTTGGGCTTAACTATTTTTATTTTAATTCCCAATATTTTCAAAAATGTCAATATTATTCAATTATCAGATATATGCTTATTTATTTTTGTTCTTTATTCCCATTATTATTGCACTAAAATCTCACTCATAAATAATTTGTTAAATATTTATAATTATTAATAAAGTAAATATTCACATTAATTATTACATATAATAATCATAACACATGCAAAAGCCCAAAATTTCATGTTTTTACCTATGGCAGATTTTGGACCTATGTTGGGGCTTCATTTTTAGCCCATGTATAATTCGAATTTAGAGTTCTGGCCTTCTAACAATTTTTATCTTATTGTCTTAGCTTTCAGATGCATTAAAAATCACTTAAAGCCCTTTTTTCTATCAAAAGTTATGGTTAATTGAACACTGCATCATCACAAATATTCCTACCCAGAATTCTCTAGATAGATTCTAGGTTTGACTTTTATGCATTTTTATGTGAAAATATAGACATAATTAGATGTTATGATCTAATTACAAGTTAAATCCCTATGTCTTAGGTTTCATTTCCAATAAATAACATACACAAAGGAGTTTCATAACTCAAGTTATCAATAAAATAGTCAGGGCTATTCTTGGAATTCTGTACCCGAGCCATCAATTGGCATCAATCCATATTCATCATTTGCATTCATTTTGACACTAAAATTTCCAGAATTATAACTACATTCATATGTTTCAATTATGTCATGTCATTTGGTCTCATTTTCATGTAAAATATCAAAAACAACAACTAATTACTCAACACATCCAACACACAATTATATTAAACTTTAACACATAATTACACACATATGAACATCTTGTAAAGTTTTTATCAATGAAACACATATCTAATCAGCCTTGGATCTTTCCTTAATCCTTCTTTTTCTTCCCTTATTAGCTAGCTTTCTCCTTGCCTTTGTCACCCTTTTGAGGGCCTCTCCCTTGTTCACTTATTTTTCCTACACAACTATACCACATCTCAATTCCAATATCCATTTTCAATGTTTTTCATGTCTACATAGTATGCTAATGCTCCTAATGTGTTTTACACTTTAATTGAGCTAAAATGTATTAAGGTTAAACTTCCTTCTTCACATGTCATGGCTTCCCAAAAACCACATCCTAGTTCCCATTTTATTTTCTTCAATTCAACACTCAAATCCTACTTCACTTATCACTAATTGTGGTGTTTCTATGTTAATTTCAATTTCCCCTAAATTTCTTTAACTATGGAAACCCCTCATTCATCCCTTAACATCATATTTTATTTAGTTTTTAAGCCATAAAATAATTAACTAACTTCAATTATTATTATTTCAAAATTTAATTATACTTCCATCAACTAATTACAAACTTAAATTTCTAAGTTCAAACTTGTAACATAACCTATATCTATCAACCCTAATTACATCTATCATCAACATGGATCTCAAATGGAAGGAAAAAGGTTGAATTTAAGATGAATAAACTAACCTTAAGTGTTCTCCAAGGTGGGCCAAAATCTGTCCCACTCTTCTCCCTTTTTCTTCTTCTTTCTTCCTTCCTTTTTGCTCATTTGGTACCTTTGTAGTAAGAACTCTTTAATTTCTTGATTTTTCCTTTCTCAAACTTATTTTTTTTCTGTATTTTTTAGGTTGTGGCTGAAGCAAAAATGGGGATCTTGGGTGAGGAAGGGAACGACCAAAGTGGGAGAAAAGATAAAGAAGAGAAAGTCATGGAAGAATATGGAATTTCCTTTATCTTTTTGACTTTTATACTTTGAATAGGGAGTGAGTCCCACTAATTAAAATTAATTCTAATTCTTATTGGTTTATCAAGTTCATTAATCTTGATTAACATTTAAATTTTGAGAAATTCCATATTTGCCACATCTTCCTCTATATTCACACTTTTTCCCCAAACAATCTCTATAATACCGATTTTGTCCATAGAAACTTTTATTTTCTTATAATTCTACCCCTAATCTTTTTTATTCCCAAATAATAATACCCTTAATTATTTTTTTTTTTATTATTAGTCATTTTTTATGGGTTCAAATTTAGACTCCGATTGAACCTGTGCGCCTCACTGCAGTCATGCACAATCGGGGCCTAAATCACTGAATGATACATTTTAAGTATCATCAAAACCATCTAATATCATCATATTAACATGTCATTGAATTAAAAATAAAATTTAAGGACAAACATAATCATATTTTTTTTAATGAAAGGAGGGAATCCAAGCTGTTCCTTTTCGATTAATCTCATTGATACTTCAATTAAATCCAAAATTAATTTACATAGAGTGGCTCGAATACCACTATTGGGTTCTTAACATTCATCTCATACATGGCACAATAGAAACTTTAAAATTAATTGAACTCAAAAGTCATGGAATGCCCTATGTACATAAAAATCGAATTTAACCATTCATATGGAAAAGTTGATTAACTTGTTTGTTTGTTTTGATCTTCCAAGTTTGTGAGCCTTTACTTCAAGTTGGAATGTTGTAAACCAGAACAATCCAAGGCTAAATTGTCTCTAACAACAATCCATACGAAGGAATGAACAAAACAACCACAAGGGTGATGGAGTGTCAAAGGACTAAGGTGCTAGCTATTGTGCTTTAACTTGAAAGAGAAGACGAAGAGAGAATAACTTCTATTCCTCAAGGTGGCAACTCTAAATTTGTCCCTTAAAAGGGTTATTTATATGTCATTTAATCATATTAGGGTTGGACATAAGTTTCCCATATATAGGAATTCAATTCGAAATAGAAAACCTAAAATCACAAAAGCTAATATCGGGGCCTTCATGGCCATGTTGTCATGGGCATGACAACTTTTGTCACGATTGTGACACCTGGTGCATGGCTAAATCATTTATCCCTCATGTCTTAGATCCAATCAAAAATCCATTTCACATTTTATTCATTCCTTCTATGCGTGTGACCCATTAGATTCCCAGTTATGTTGGCAGTTCATATTATGACATGATTTTGAGCAGATCATGAGCGGTATCTAGTAACACATCATGACTCCCAATTGATCGAAAAGTGAGTGGTCTGACTATAAACCCTTCCATAGACATTACCCTGTAATTTGTCCTTTCACTAGACTATACCTCATTTAGTTCAAAGCATGGTCTATGTGTTAGCTCCCACTTGATTGACTACGTCACATCTAGTCCAAATGATATTAGTTCTTATCTATAGGACTCATTACCTTGATTAGATATGTCCTTGAAGACCTTCTTTAAGATATGACCACTTCATCCAAGGATTTATGAGTAATGATCTCTACAAGAGGCTATAGGGATACTCTTATTCTATCAGGAGTGGTGAATCCTTTATTGACTACTTAAACTACCTTTGAATACCTCATGCTATAGCCAATCACCACCTTATGAGCAACCTTGAGAGGCAACAAGGAATGGAGTCAAAGTATATGATTCAACATCCAATATAACCTTGAGCATCTCAAGTCTAAGGATACTTGCACCATTACTATGCTGAGACTATCACTGATAATGGATTGATATCCATGTAATTGCCTCATAGTAGGTCATCCAATGTACTTAGATACTCTAGTAAGCATCCACATATTAACTATAAACATCTCATGTTATCAGCTTATGATCTCATCATGAATTTCTTCATCATAGGAATCTCATCATCATGATCTTATCATGAATTCCTTCATCATAGGAATCTCATCATCATGATCTTATCATGAATTCCTTCATGTTGTGTTACATACCAAGGACTTAATTAAATAGTCTAAGATCTATATCAATTCATATGCAATGAATACCATATAATGAAAATGCCTTTTATTAATAATCAATGAGTACATTAAGTATTCGGTTCTTTACATGCATCACATGTAACACCACATCTTTTACATTTGAGTTCAACCTATCCCTATATCAACTAATCACATATAGCATGCTGGAAAGACAAAATATCCTATTAACAATGGTAGTAAATGTTTTTTTCATATCCTGTAATCTCATTCAATGACTCTACAAGTCAACACTGAGGCTTTCGCCACAATATAATATATCACATATATTAAAATATAAACTTTACACATAAGTATTTAGAAGTTGATTTCGTTTATAAATTTTTGAAACCCATTCCAAACTGACTGTACATATTCAACCATATAAATACAAAATGCAGATGACATATTTTTATGCTTGTGTGGAATGCAAAGAGAGAGAGTGATGAGGCTCGGCCAGTGACCTGTGCTCCATGTCTTCTATACGCTACTCAAAATGAGCTATCACTTTTCTTTACCTGAAAAATGATGCAAATTGATGAGTTATGCCTCAGTGAGAATAACCATCAAATGAGCTCTGAAGTATCGAACAACTCATAATAATAAATCACAAATCTAATAAATACCATGTATTCCATTCCATTCATCAGTATCATATAAATATCAATAAAGTTGAAACATATAATCATTACTCCTTATGTATGCAAATGCTTTGCTTATTTCATTTTGTTGTGACTAAGTTAAACAGATATTGCCTCAGATTTCTATGTGAAAATTTGCATTTTCTAGTTAGCATGATCATTTGTTTCATTTGCACATTTGTTGGGCCATAGGCCTCTTCTTTTGCTTTACAATATCGATTAACTAGTCACAATGCCTTTTTAGTCCATATGAATATGCACTTGTATTTAAGCATTCATCAACCATTGCATCTGTATCATATACAACATACATATATTCCATATATACCTCATATGTCACGCATATACCTTGCATATACTATACATATACCATGTATATATATCACATATGTCAAACATATACCTCAAATATACCACAAGTATACCATTTGTATGTACCAAATGTCACAAATTATCCAT
Organism: Triadica sebifera; assembly: GCA_023653625.1. NCBI lineage: Eukaryota > Viridiplantae > Streptophyta > Magnoliopsida > Malpighiales > Euphorbiaceae > Triadica > Triadica sebifera. Next base: position 3,463,910 of record CM042899.1, on the reverse strand, counting down.
CATCAAATTATCAAGGACCAATCATGACAATCATATGAATCACATAGCAAGCAACATTCATTTGCACTAAAGAATTCAATTGATAATTAGACTCACCGTTAAAATTTCAGACCAATTGGATCATTGTAAAATATTTGGTGGAATTTCTAAGTGTGTTCTATTTTCTGCCTTGCTTTCTGCCTTTAGGTAGTTTCAGGGTACTCAATTTGGTTTATCATAACTTATAATATATAAATCCTATTTTAATGAAACATTCCAGATACGTATATGGGTTCATATGGAACATTTTGTTATGTTTACAAATTTTATCAATTATGTCTCTAAGGTCTTCAAATTATAAAACACATTTCACTAGTCCAGAATAGAATTGGCTTCCGGACTAGTATGACTTCCAAAGGCCATAACTTAGTATATACATAACATATTAAGTTGACATTAGTACCACATTTTAGCTAAGACATATACTTATGACTTTAATGTTTTTATAATTTACACAAGCTAGCTCTAAAGAGCTCAAATTAGCCAAACAAATTGCTGGATCTGCCCAGGGCACTCAGTAGGCAGTGCAAACCATGGAACAATCATGGTTCCATTCACCATAATTCAACATTTATAAGCCCTATGAACCTAAAATGTTGTATACCGATACATAACATATATATCAACAACTTTTATGTTTTGAGATACTTCAAAAAAGGGCTTTAATATATTCGCAATGAAAGAACACAGTAGCTAACTTGGTCAGGGTGTGAGTTTTAGTAGAGAGAGAATTTCTCTTCCTATATACCACATCATCCAAAGACGTTTACATATACACAAATATAAGACATAAAGGAACAACGTTTGTGTTTTAAAATTTTCCAGAATCAATTTCTATGTGCATCAGAATCAGGTTGCAATTCAGTGCCTATTAATGAACCTAAGCAACTGAAATCAACCCTATAGCAATAAGAATTTATTACTTACCAAGAACGACCTTGCAAGGGATTGATTAGCTTGAAAAACTAATGTAACAAGGAAGAATTGAATTCTGAAATAGAGGAAAATGAAGAAGAAGTTGGGCTGGAGAAGAAGGCAGAAATGGGGAAGGAAGATGAAAATAAAACCAACTTGTTTTTTGTCCTTTTCTCTTTTTCTATTTTTCTCTTCTTCTCTACTCTTTTCTCTTCTCATTTATCTTTTATCTTCTCTTCTATTTCTCCTTTGTGTCATTTTCATTTTATTTTGTCTATATTATTATTATTATTATTATTTACATATATTTATAATTCCACTAATTCACACAATAATACAACTTAATCATTTAGCCCGATTTAACTAAATTAACAATGTAAATGTTTACTAATCTTAATCTAATCATTTTTCTTACTTTAATTTAGTCACCTTATTCAATTTATTTCTAATTCTTTGTTATCATCATTTAGGTTATAAGGATACATGTGTGACTCGATACAATTGCCAAATACTAGGACACGTAGTTAGTGCGTGCCATGAACTTATTTCTAAGAAAATATGTATGAAATGCACGTGTTCAATTGGATTATATGGAAGATGCATAAGTTCAAATGAAATGCATGTGGGTATGCATGTGGGGATGGTCAAGGATGTTACAATTCTCCCCTCCTTTTAAAACTTTCGTCTTCGAAATTTAATACCTGGAAATAGGTGTGGATATTGCCTTTTTATATTTTCTTATGTTTCCCATGTTGCCTTTTCTAGTAAATGGTTACGCCATAATACCTTAACTAAAGGTATTTCTCAGTTTCTTAGCTGTTTAGTCTTGTATCCAATGATTTGCACTGGTTCCTTAACATAACTCATGTCCTCTGCAATCTCAATGGCTTGATCTTTAAGTACATGTGTAGGATCTGACTTGTATCTTCTAAGCATGCTCACATGAAACACATTATGAATCTGAGCCATTTCTGGTGGTAACACCAATCTGTATGCCAGTGGACCAACCTTCTCAAGAATTTCATAAGGCCCTACATACCTTGGGCTCAATTTACCCTTCTTGCCAAATCGGATTATCCCTTTCCATGGAGATACACGAAGAAATACCTTTTCACCCAACTCGTATTTCATTTCCCTTCTATGTTGATCAGCATAACTTTTATATCTGTCTTGTGCTGCCTTTAGCTTATTCTTGACAATTTTGATTTTATCCACTATATCTTGTACTATCTCTGGCCTTTCTAATGTACGTGCACCTTCTTCATCCCATATGATAAGGCTTCGGCACTTTCTGCCATACAATGCTTCATATGGTGCCATCTGGATACTGCTATGATACTGGTTGTTGTAAGAAAATTCAATCAATGCTATATATTCATCCCAAACACCTCTAAATTCCATTGAACATGCTCTGAGCATTTCTTCTAATGTCTGTATAGTCCTCTCTGATTGTCCATCAGTTTGTGGGTGGAATGCAGTACTGAAGTTCAATTTTGTTCCCAATGCATCTTGTAAACTCACCCAAAATCGTGAAGTAAATCGTGGGTCTCTATCAGACACAATGGACACTGGAATGCCATGCAATCCGACTATCTCATTCACATATAATTTTGCCAAACTCTCGAGTGTACACCCCCATCGGATAGGTAGAAAATGTGCTAACTTGGTTAATCTGTCAACAATTACCCATACTGCATCATTTTTCTGTGGGGTTCTTAGCAATCCATAAACAAAATCCATCGTTATTCTTTCCCATTTCCATTCTGGTATTGCCAATGGATGAAGTTTTCCAATTGGTGCCTGATGTTCAATTTTAATCTGCTGACATGTCAAGCATTTCGAAACATATTCTGCTATGTCTTTCTTCATTTTTGGCCACCAGTAATGAGGCCTTAAACTGTGATACATCTTAGTCATCCCTGGGTGCATTGCATAAGGTGCATTGTGTGCCTCTTCCATTATTTTCTGACGCAAGTTCTCAGTGTCTGGAACACATATGCGTGATTTTAACATCAGTGTATCATTCTGCAAATGAAACTCTGTACTCTTTCCCTGCCTTATCATATCAACTTTCTCATATAATTGAGGATCATTGTTTTGTGCTTCTTTGATCCTCTCCTTTAGTATAGGTCTGACTTGAAGAGTAGCAATCAATGGTCCTTCATCATGTATATTTAATTCAACATTCATAGATCATAATTGAATCAAATATGGAAAAGAGGATACTTGCAAATGAGCTACACTGCTACTAGCCTTCCTACTCAATGCATCTGCTACTACATTGGCTTTCCCTGGATGGTATTCAATTGTACAGTCATAATCTTTCAATAGCTCTAACCACCTTCTCTGCCTCATGTTTAATTTAATTCTTTCTGTGTTAGCAAATAACTCAAGCTTTTATGGTCTGTGAAGATCTGGAATGTCTCACCATACAGATAATGCCTTCAAATCTTCAATGCAAATACAACTGCAGCTAATTCTAAATCATGCACTGGATATGAGATCTCATGTGGTCTCAGTTGCCTAGATGCATAAGCTATCACCTTATCATGTTACATTAATACACATCCCAAATCTTGGTGAGAAGCATCACTATATACTGTAAACCCACATGTACCTATAGGGATAGTTAACACTGGTGCTGAGGTTAGTCTATGTTTTAGTTCATCGAAACTCCTCTGACATTCTGAAGTCCACTTGAAAGGCACATTCTTTCTTAACAATTTAGTCAAAGGGCTAGCAATTAAGGAGAATCCATCAACAAATCTGCGATAGTATCCGGCTAAACCCAGAAAACTACGCATTTCTGAAATATTTTTAGAAGCTTCCCAATTTACCATAGCCTCAATTTTCTTTGGGTCAACCTTTATGCCCTTACACAACACCACATGTCCAAGAAATACCAAATGATCTAACCAGAATTCACATTTACTCAATTTGGCATATAATTGTTTATCCCTCAAAGTTTGCAACACAATTTTTAAATGTTGTTCATGTTCTCCCCTGTTCTTTGAGTATACCAATATGTCATCAATAAATACTATCACAAACCTATACAGATATGGTTGAAACACCTTATTCATTAATGCCATAAATGCAGCTGGAGCATTAGTCAACCCAAATGGAATTACTAAAAATTCATAATGTCCATACCTGGCTCGAAAGGCAGTCTTTGGAACATCCGCTTCTGCTACCTTCAGCTGGTAATAGCTTGATTTCAAATCAATCTTGGAGAATATTTGACCTCCTTGCAACTGGTCAAACAAATCATCTATTCTGGGCAACAAATATTTGTTCTTCACCGTCATTTTGTTCAGTTGCCTATAATCGATGCACAATCTCATTGTTCCATCTTTCTTTTTAACAAATAACACTGGAGCTCCCCATAGTGATACGCTAGGTCTAATATACCCTTTGTCAAGTAACTCTTGCAATTGGAAGTTCAGTTCTTTCAACTCAACTGAGGCCATTTTGTAGGGTGACCTTGATATTGGTGCTATTCCCGGTACTAGTTCAATAGTGAATTATATCTCTCTATTTGGTGGTAAACCAGGTAGATCATCTGGGAATACATTAGCAAATTCCCTTACCACTGGTATATTTTCAAGCAAGCTATCAGTGTTTCTAGTATCAGTCACATATGCCAAATATGCTTCACATCCCCCTTTGATCATTCAAAATGCCTTTACAGCTGAGACTAGACATGTAGGCACAAGTTTTATTTCACCTATAAATACTACCCTTGACTGGTTTGGTGATTCCAAAATTACTTCCTTAGTAAAGAAATTCATTATTGCATGATGCCTAGTTAACCAGTCCATTCCCAATATCACATCAAATTCATATATTGGCAATAAAATCAGATCAGCTATTAACTCAACTATATTAATGCATATCAGGCAATCACGATAGACATTATTCATAACTACCACTGTTCCTAATAGAGTACACACATTTATGTCAATCCCCAAAGGCTCATGCGTTTGATGCAGTTTAAATGCCATATGCAATGATATAAATGAATGAGTGGAGCCTGGGTCAATCAATGCATATGTTAACATATCATAAATGTAAATATTACGGGTAACTACTTCGGAAGAATCCACCACCTCTTGTTTAGTCATAGCAAACACCCTGGCCTAAGTAGGGGGTCTAGAACTCTGACCTTTAGATCTAGTTATTCCTCTGCCCATTGTACCAGTCCTGCCCCTGCCACTTCCTCTGCCCTGTGTCCCACTAGTAGGGTAGACCCTCGGTGCCTCAACTATAGTCTCAGATACTTCTCTATCTCTACTAGTCTCTGCTAGTTTGGCTCCCTTTGGACAATCTCTATACATGTGCTCCATCAATCCATAGAAATAACATGCTCCTGTGAGCCTTCTACATTCGTCCGTATGCTGTCTACCACAATGACTACATGTCGGCCTCTATTCAACATATTGGCTCTACCCTCTGCCTGGGTAAAAGAAAGTTGTGCCTCGACCTCTAGAACTAGAGTACCCACTTATGTTACCAGACTGTGCAGGCATATATCTACCTCTTTTTCCCGACCTTCAGCTAGACTCACCAAATAACTCACGTGCTGCCCTTTTAATTTGTTGCTCCCCAACTTCTTTCATTAACTGTTCAGCTCTGAGTTTGACATAATTATCAAGATCAGTAGTCGTGATTCTATTTTTGATCTCATATTTGAGACCTTCCTCAAACTTCCTGCATTTGTCTCTTTCAGTAGAGACCATGAAGGTGGCATAGTGGGAAACTTTATTGAAATGTACTTCATACTCTGCAACAGACATGTTCCCCTATTTTAGATTCAGGAATTTATTCCTTTTCTCATCTTTATATGCTTCAGGCATGTAATTGTTCTAAAATTCGAGGAGGAAATCATTCCATGTCAACACCAGTGGTTGTGCATCACACTTGGGGACTGTTTCCCACCATTCAAAAGCATTTCCTTGCAGCAAGGATACTGCATAATCGAATTTCTCATCTGGGGTACATCTCATCATATTTAGTACCCTCTGTGTCCTTTTCAGCCATGTCTCAGCTTCTATTGGGTCTATTGTGCCATTGAAATTAGTTGCACCATGTTTCCTCAGCTTGTCATAACGTCTTTCCTGGTACATTTCAGGACCATGCACTTCCTGATCTGGGTGTTCATATGGTGCCTCTACATGAGATGACTGTGATGCATGTGCTGGAGCTCTAGCTCCTAGCGCTGGTTGATCTCTATATAAATGAGGTGATGCCTCATAAGAATGCATTTCGGTCGACCCCTCTCTCATTGGTGAATCATGTCTTTATGTCACTACATAATGTTCAACACATAGGATGCATATGTTATCATGCTCTTATGCTTATGCATGTTCCCATGGAACCTATCCCTGATCTGATACCAAAAATGTAACACCACATTTTATACATTTAAGTTAAACCTATCCCTGTATCAATTAATCACATATAGCATGCTGGAAAGACAAAATATCCTGTTAACAATGGTAGTAAATTTCTTTTTCATATCCTATAATCTCATTCAATGACTCTGTAAGTCAACACTGAGGCTTTCGCCACAATATAATATATCACATATATTAAAACATAAACTTTACACATAAGTATTTACGAGTTGATTTCATTTATACATTTTTAAAACCCATTCCAAACTGACTGTACATATTCAACCATATAAATACAAAATGTAGATGACATATTTTTATGCTTGTGTGGAATGCAAGGAGAGAGAGTGATGAGGCTCGGCCAGTGACCTGTGCTTCATGTCTTCTATACGCTACTCAAAATGAGCTATCACTTTTCTTTACCTAAAAAATGATGCAAATTGATGAGTTGCGGCTCAATGAGAATAACCATCAAATGAGCTCTGAAGTACAGAACAACTCATAATAATAAATCACAAATCCAATACATACCATGTATTCCATTCCATTCATCAGTATCATATAAATATCAATAAAGTTGAAACATATAATCATTACTCCTTATGTTTGCAAATGCTTTATTTATTTCATTTTGTTGTGACTAAGTTAAACATATATTGCCCCGGATTTCCATGTGAACATTTTCCATGTGAACATTTGCATTTGCTAGCTAGCTTGATCATTTGTTTCATTTGCACATTTGTTGGGCCATAGGCCTCTTCTTTTGATTTACAATATCGATTAACTAGTCACAATGCCTTTTTAGTCCATATGCATATGCACTTGTATTTAAGAATTCATCAACCATTGCATCTATATCATATACAAATACATATATTCCATATATATCTCATATGTCACACATATACCTTGCATATACTATACATATACCATGTATATATATCACATATGTCAAACATATACCTCAAATATACCACAAGTATACCATTTGTAAGTACCACAATGTCACAAATTATCCATCATCAAATTATCAAGGACCAATCATGACAATCATATGAATCTCATAGCAAGCAACATTCATTTGCACTAAAGAATTCAATTGATAATTAGACTCACCGTTCTCCTTCGATTCCAACCCCTAACTTATTGTCTATCAGATCCTTGTGGGTCTCCAATATGTTACGAGGCTAATATGAAAATATAATCGATTAAATCATGATTAGGGAGACTTAATTTGGCTTAAACAAATTAATATGCATCATTCATATCCATAGTTAAGATTTTTCCTATGAGGCAGTGTGATCTTATGGGACTGTTTAGCCTATAACGTTTTCTATACTTGACCAATTAATCGGATTCTTATTCCTAATTAATATTAACATATAATTATATAACGTATTAAAATTTTAGACCAATTGGATCATTGTACATATTTTGGTGGAATTTCTAAATGTGTTATGTTTTCTGCCTTTAGGCAGTTTCAGGGTTCCTAATTTGGTTCATCATAACTTATACTATATAAGTCCTATTTTAATGAAACGTTCCAGATACTTATATGGGTTCATATGGAACATTTTACATGTTTACAACTTTTATCAATTATGTCTCTATGGTCTTTAAAATATAATACACAATGCACTGGTCCAGAATAGAATTGGCTTCTGGACCAGTATTCCTTCCAAAGGCCATAACGTAGTCTATACATAACTTATTAAGCTTATATTAGTATAAATATTTATCTAAGACATATACCTATAACTTTTTTGTTTTTATCATTTACACAATCTAGCTCTAACGAGCTAAAATTAGCCAAACAAGTTGTTGGATCTGCCCAGGGCACTCAGTAGGCAGTTCAAACCATGGAACAATCATGGTTCCATTTACCATAACTCAACATTTACAAGCCCTATGAACCAGTTATTTGGTATAAATATACATAACACATATCTCTACAACGTTTATGTTTTGAGATACTTCAAATAATGACTTTAACATATTCGAAATCAAAGAACACAGTAGCTAACTTGGTTAGGGTTCACACCCTGACCGTTTCAGTAGAGAGAGGATTTCTCTTCCTATACACAAAATAATGAAAAAGAATTTACATATACATAAATATAAGACTTAAAAAAATAAAGTTTGTGTTTTAAACTATTCCAGAATCAATTTCTATGTGCATCAAAATTGGGTTGCAAATCAGTGCCTATTAATGAACCTAAGCAACTCAAATCAATCCTATAGCAATAAGAATTGATTACTTACCAAGAACGACCTTGCAAGGGATAAATTAGCTTCAAAAAATTAGTGAAACAAGGAATAATTGAATTCTGAAATAGAGAAAAATTAAGAAGAAGTCGGGCTGGAGAAGAAGGCAGAAATGGGGAAGGAAGATGAAAATAAAGCCAACTTGTTTTTTGTTCTTTTCTCTTTTTCTCTTTTTCTCTTCTCTTTTCTCTTCTCTTCTATTTCTCCTTTGTGTCATTTTCATTTATTTTGTCTATATTATTATTATTATTATTATTATTATTATTATTATTATTATTATTATTATTATTATTATTATTATTATTATTATTATTATTATTATTATTATTATTATTATTATTATTATTATTTACATATATTTATAATTCAACTAATTCACATAATAATACAACTTAATCATTTGGCCCGATTTAACTAAATTAACAATGTAAATGTTTACTAATCTTAATCTATTCATTTTTCTTACTTTAATTTAGTCACCTTATTCAATATATTTCTAATGCTTTGTTATCACCATTTAGGTTATAAGGATACATGTGTGACTCGATACAATTGGCAAATACTAGCACACGTAGCTAGTGCATGCCATGAACTTGTTTCTAAGAAAATATGTATGAAATGCACGTGTTCAATTAGATTATATGGAAGATGAATATGTTCAAATTAAATGCATGTGGGTATGCATGTGGGGAAGGTCAAGGATGTTACATCACATGTATGGCACAACGGAAAATTAAAATTAATTGAACCGAAAAACCATGGAACGACCTATGAACATTAAAATCGAATCAAACCATTAATATGGAAGAAGATGATTACCTTTGTTTATAACTATTGATCCTTCAAGTTGTGAGCTTTTCCTTCTTTATTGGTTTATGGCAAACCACAACAATCCAAAGTCAGTAGTTTGACTTTTGACCCTTCCATAGACAATTACCGTGCAATTCATCCTTTCACCAAAATATACCTCATTTGGTTCAAAGCAAGGACTATGTGTCAACTCCCATTAGATTGATTACATCTCATCTCTTTGAAATGATATTAGTACTTGTTTATGAGACTCATTACTCTAATCAAATAAGTTCTTTATGACCTTCTTTAAGACATGTCCACCTCGACTATAAATTTTTGAGTAATGATCTCTATAAGGAGCCATATGTATACTCTTCTTCTATCAAGAGTGGTGAATCCTTTGTTGACTACTGAACTATCTTCAAATACCTCATGTTATAACCAATCACAACCCTATGAGTGACCTCTTCAGAGGCAACAAGGAATGAAGGCAAAGTATAAGATTTAGTATCTAAGATAACCTTTAGTATCTCAAATCTAAGGATACTTACACCATTGTTATGATGAGACTATCACTAACATTGAATAGATATCCATGTGATTGCATAATAGGTCATTCAATGTACTGGCTACTCTTAGCAAGCATCCACATGTTAACCCTAAACATCTCATTTTATCAACTTATGAGAACAACTGTTTGACCTAGTCAATGAGCATAACATGTGCTAGTCTATCCGGATTTACAATGTTATGTCTTGTTAATCCTATGATTAGAGCTTATTTAGGTATAAACACAATTACACATGGTAGAAATCTCATCATCATGATCTCATCATGAATTCCTTCATGTTGTGTTACATACTAAGGAATTCATTAAATGGTTTAAGATCTATTTCAATTCATTTATGTATGAATACCAAAATAATGAAAATGCCTTTTATTAATAATCAATTCGTACAACAAGTGTCTAAGGTGATTTCCATTATGGAATCTCTCTAACAATCTCCCATTTGGACTAATGCTAATCACCTTTATACATTATACCATATGCGAGTGTATGATTGTCATGTTTCTTTTGGGGAAGTGTCTTAGTGAGAGAATCAGCTATATTCTGATTAGTGGGAACTCTCTCTATCTTTACATCATGTCTACCAATGATTTCTCAAATCAAATGTTAACGTTTGAGTACATGTTTGGATCTTTGATGACACTATGGTTCTTTTGCTTGTGCAATGACTCCATTATTATCTCAATACAAGGGTATTATATTAACACTATTGGGGACCACTTCCAATTCTGTGATGAATCTTTCTTATCCAATCCACTTCCTTAGCTACCTTAGAAGCTACAGTGCACTATGTTTTAGTTGTAAAATCTACAGTCATTTCCTATTGGAACTCTTCTAACTGTCTGCCTTAACATTTAAAGTAAAAACATAACCTAACTTGGATTTGAAGTAATCCTTATCAGTCTAAAAGTTGATATCTGTATACCCACTTACTTTAAGGTCACCATCTCTATAAACCAAGAATGAATCCTTAGTTCTTCTCAAGTACTTAAGGATATTCTTGACAGCCACCCAATGCCGCTTGTCGGGAGTTGACTGATATCTGCCCGTGACACTCTAAGCATATGATACTTTAGGTTTAGTTCATAACATAACATACATGATGGATCCAATAGCCAAAGCATATGGTATCCTATGTCCGTTTATCCTATTTCTTTGGATACATGGACTTAGAGAGGGTAATCCCATGAGTCATTGGAATTAATCCTCTCTTGGATTGTTTCATGCTAAACCTATTTAATAGCTTATCTATGTATGTAGACTGAGAAAAACCAAAAAACCTTTTAGATCTATCTCTATAGATCTTTATCCCAGTATGTAGGTCACTTCTCTAACATATTTCATGGAGAAATTCTTAGAAAGCCAAATTTTGACTAATTGAAGAACTGAGACGTCATTTCTTATAGGAAGTCTGTCATCTACATACAATACAAGGAATAAGATTGCACTCCCACTAACCTTTTCTAAACACAAGGTTCATCCATATTTTGTGAGAAACCAAGCTCTTTGATTGTCTCATCAAATCGGATGTTCCAACTCCTGGATGCTTGCTTCAAACCATAAATAGATCATTGCAATTTGCATACCTGTTTTCCATCACTTGATGAGAAAGCCCCCATGTTGTGTCATGTACACATCCTCAGTCAGATTTCCATTAAGGAAAGTCATTTTCACATCCATTTGCCAAATCTCATAATCATAATGAGCAGTAATGACTAAGAGTATCCTGATGGATTTAAGCATAGCAACGAGAGAAAAAATATCATAGTTAACACCTTATCTTTGACAATATCCTTTAGCTACCAACCTAGCTTTATAGGTAACTATATTACCTTCCATATCTATCTTCTTCTTAAAGATCCATTTTCACCTAATGGGATTAATCTCACACTTGGTTTTTATACATGGAATCCATCTCTGACTGTATGGCTTTTAATCATCCATCAGATTCTGAACACTTAGGAGTGCCAATACATAAGTTCCTATAACTAATGCAACAACTCTTGCTCCATTGCTAAAATGTAAGTCTAACTCTCCTTTCTTGAGTTATCTACTGTTCCTTAGGCCTTTCATATCTGTGCATATGTGAGACCCACATCAAGTATCCAATACCCATGTGTTATCAATATAAATAGTATTAACCTAAATAACATAAATAATTGAAGTAGAAGGTGCATCCAATTTCTTATCTGTCTTCTTCTTTAAAGACTTCAGATAGGCCTAGCAAATTGGCAACTCTTGCCTTAATGGAAGTAAGTCCTTTTTGATGCTGTCTATAAGCCTTTCTTCCTCATCTTTAACGTAGACTGCATGGGAGATGTCCCTTCTAACATCTTGGAGCTAAAGAGCAATTTAGATTTCTCATATTGCTTAGTTTGAGCTTTCTTATCAAAAAGCTCCCTTGGATGATACAAAATGGTATTTGCATCCATAGTCTCATACTGCTTTTGAATCTCGGGTGACATAGAGCTGAGCATAATACAACCCACTAACTCACTATCATCCTTATACTTTTTGTATGCCAACTGTTCATCAACAGATGTGTCCCTAGCAGGAGGGGAGGGAAACGATTATTTTAAAACATAGGCTATTTTTTCAGTTTTGAAAACTATTCTCAAATTTCTTAGCCAATCAAAGAAGTTCAGGCTAGTCAATTTATTAGATTCGAGAATTGAGCATAAGTTCATGTATGATGACATGATTCTATCAACCTAGATGTAAAGAGAGATCACGTTTAGAGAATGTACTTAAATTCATGTTTATTAAGTCTTTAATAAATGCATATTATAAATCCTACTATTTTATTGCGAACCCATAGTCCTCACTATGAATCTGAGATATCCCATTGGAAACTCTCCTAGTGGGTCAGTATCCAACATCACTAGAATGACCTTGGGTTTGCCCAACAAGCCATCTTAAGTCAATTGGTAGGTATCTCATACTAATTACATCTTTTTTGCAACTACTGAATCATTGGGCTATCAACTCTTGATATGTGCACATTTCATGTACACTTACCCAACTTTGCCTCTAATTGACATTGATCTTAGGTTTGCCCAACAAGCCAATGTAACTAGATAAAGTCGACCCATTAATCATGAAATCATATTTCAATGGTTTGAACATATTCATGTAGAGTAGGCTTGGTTATTCCCAATAACCCAGACTCTAAAAGGACTCTAGTTCTTGCCATATTAATGGAAGGCATTGTCCTCAATATTTTTAATGAGGGGTTTCTTTAATTTTAGGTCTCATCATGGCAATTTGGCATGCATAAGATATCCATTCATCACATATAGATATATAAGATAATTATACTAATTATATGGTTATGATTATGGACATAATCTAACATCAATCCTTTGAGCTATGAAAGGATTGACTAGGTCTCACCTTGGTAGATGCATGAAATTACAACACCAAAATATAAAACAATTTCCTATTCTAATGCTTCTTTGTTATTAGCGCCATGTCTTTAGCTTCTTATTCCTCTGCATTTCAATTCTATTCCAATCCTATGTAATCAAATTACATAAATTCTTCATAAGAAAAACTCAAGTAACATTTGAGGGGAGTAAGATGAGAAGAGAAATATAATAGAGAGAAAAGAGAAATACAATAGAGTGAAAATAGAAGGCAAGGACTCGCAGGCCCTATTTACCAAAAATAAAATTCCATTCATGATCAAGCACATTGCTCAAGTGCATAATCATACCATCATACCATTCCATACACCCCTAGCATAAATGCATAAATAAAGGTAATCTATTAAAGCAAGAATTTAGGTTCTTTTTGTTTCAACTCTTAGAACATTATTTTGATTGTTTGGCCTTTAGTGAAATTCATCATATATCTATTATTTAATCTTATTAAGTAATCATATGAATATTTATAAACACTTTCTAAAAGGAAATTATGCAAATTAGGAATACATTTGATCATATCAAAACGTTTCCTAAAATTGGTAACTTTGCCAACGAGGTTATTTCCAATTCAATGCATGCAATATTAAATCCGAATTTAATAATGAAATCATAATTAAATTACCTTAATTAGTTTGATGTCAAATAGAATTAAACAATTCTAATTAAAATTGCATATTTTGAATCCTAGTGAAACTAAAACTATGAAATCCCTTTTCTAATTGAAATCAAATTCCATTTAAAAATTTCCAGAATTTCTAGAATTCATTTTCAACATTATAAGAAACTTATAATCAGTTTAAACTAATTAAATTCATTCATTTGAAAATCTAAATCATTCATAATTCAATTAGCAAACCAATTACACAAAAATTGCTTAAATTGAATCATACATGAATTAGGATTCTTTGGAAATTTAACCACGAATTTAATTTGAATTTAGCATTAAATTGACATAATAACATCATGAAAATATCATAAACATGAATTAAGGTTCTGATAATCAAGTTACATGCCATTAAATTAAACAACACAAAACAGTCTCATCACATGGAAAGCTTCTCAACCTAGTTACATGTTTTGTTTGTTCCATGATCAAAAATGATTTTTGTATTATTATAGGTGTTGTTCAAACACATTGTAAATATTTCATAAATATGTTTGATTAATCAAATTAACAAATGAATTTCGAACAACCCCTCAAACAACTCAAATGGAACAACTAGATTTCATAAACCCTAGAAATTCAGCAACTATGCATAAATTCAAATTTCATGTTTAAATCAAATTCAAATATTTTAATTATCATAAAAAAAACAATATCATCATATTAACATGTCATTGAATTAAAATAAAAATTTGAGGCCAAACAGAATCCAATTCGTTTTTAACAGAAGGACAAAATTCAAGTTGTTCCTTTAACAATCAATCTCATTGATACTTCAATTAAATTTGAATTTAATATACATAGGGTGGATTTGATACCACTATTGGGTTCTTAACATTCTTAACATACATGGTACAATAGAAAATTAAAATTAATTGAACCCAAAAACTATGGAACGCCCTATGAACATTAAAATCGAATCATACCATTAATATAGAAGAAGTTGATTATCTTTGTTTGCAACTCTTGATATTCCAAGTTGTGAGCTTTTCTATCTTTGTTGGGTTGTAGCAAACCACAACAATCCAAAGCTAGGATTTCCTCTAAGAGTATCCATGCAAAGGAAGAAGAAGAAAACCTCTAAGGAAATGGGGTGACAAAGGTCCAAAGTGCTACTATAAAAAATTGTCTTATGAAAGAGAAAAGGGAGAGAAGAAAAAAAAGTCTTATTTTTCTTAAAGGGGGAGCCACAAAATTGACTCCTTAAAATGAGTATTTATACACTTTCTAATCCCTTTTAGGGTTGAAAAAGAAAAAGCCCTAATGGGCCCATTTTCCTAAGGTATAGTGCCCAATGTTGACCAAGTCAACAATCCTAATCCAATTTAAATTTTGCCTATTTTTATAACTCTTATAAAAGACCCAATTCTCTTTCTTTCTCATTTGGATCTTATCCAAAACCCATTTTACATTTTCTTCATTTCCCTCTATGCATGTGACCTAATAGATTTTCTGGTCATGTTAGTAGCTCAAGTATTGGGAGGAATCCTAATCCAATTAGGATTCTATGATTCAAACACTTTTGACCCATAATGAATTTCTAATCAATTTCCCTTGACTTAGTAAATCATGATTGGTATCAAGCAACACATCCTGACAACCCAATTAACTAGAAAGTCGGTGGTTTAACTTTTAACCCATCCATAGACAATTACCTCATTTGGTTCAAAGCATGGACTATGTCTCAACTCCCACTAGACTGACTATATCACATCTAGTCCAAATGATATTAGTTCTTGTCTATGAGACTCGTTACTTTGATCAGATATGTCCTTGAAGAGCTTCTTCAAGATATGTCCACCTTGGCCAAAGATTTCTAAGTAATGATTTTACAAGAGGCCAAGGTATACTCTCATTCTATCAAGAGTGGTAAATTCAAATCTAGGATTTCCTCTAAGAGTATCCACATGAAGGAAGAAGAAGAAAACCTCCAAGGAGATGGGGTGACAAAGCTCCAAAGTGCTAGCTATGAAAAATTATCTTATGAAAGAGAAAAGGGAGAGAAGAAATATAACTCTTATTTTTTTTTATGGGGGCAGCCACAAAATTGACTCCTTAAAAGGAGAATTTCTACACTTTCTAATCGCTTTTAGGGTTGAAAAAAGAAAAGCCCTAATGGGCTAATTTTCCTAAGGTATAATGCCCAATCTTGACCAAGTCAACTGTTGGGTTTTGAAGAATGAATCATATTCATAAACACAGTGAAAAATAAAATTTTTCAAAACCCAAAACAAAAGATCATACTTGTACCATTAAAACTACTTTATATAAATATAAATGTTAACAATTATACCTTGTAATTTTTATTTGTTCTTCAAATCTTCACTTTGTTGGGTTGTAGCAAACCATAACAATCCACACTAGGATGTTTCTAATAATAATCCACATGAAGAATGAAGAAGAAACTATAAAGATAAATGGTTTGAACAAATTCAAAGTGCTAGATTTGAAAGTGTTCTTGAGAGAATTTTTGTTGTCTTAAAAATATTATTTTTCACAAAAAAAAAATTTCATGTCTATTTTCTGCCATTTGATGTCTTTTCTATTTGAATCAAATTCAAAAATAAGACGAAAAGTCAAAAATCGAGAAAATAGAAACAAATGAATAGTAATTGGCCATAATTGGCCTTATTAAGGCCAAAAACAGCACAACGGATGGGAAGCTTTAGGCATGCTGGGCCTGTTGTGGGCTACTGCTGGGTAGCCCAGCTGACCCGCAAGGCTGGCCAGCAGCTTGCCTAGCCCGCGCGGGACTGTACAAGCCCGTGAAACTCCCGAACGATTTTTTGTGCGATCTCATCGCGATCCGTCCTAAAATAATTCTCTTATATTTTGGATCCTATCCAAGACTATTTTACTCATTCTTCACATCTTCAATGCGTGTGACCCATTAGGTTTCCGGTTATGTTGGTCACTTAAATTAACAATTAATTTAAGTAGGTCATGAGCGGTATCTAGCAACACATCATAACCCTCAATTGACCGGAAAGTCAGTGGTTTGACTACGAACCTTTCCATATACAATTTATGTGCAATTATTCTTTTCACCATTCTATACCCCACTTGGTTCGGAGTATGGACATGTGTAAACTCCCACTAGACTGACTATGTCACGTCTAGTCCAAGTAATGTTAGTTCTTATCCTTGAGGCTCATTACTCTATTGGATATGTCATTGAAGACTATCTTTATGACATTTCCACTCCGGCCAGAGATTCTTGAGTAATGACCACGACCAGAGGCCATGGGTATACACTCCTTCTATCAAGAGTGGTGAATCCTTTGTTGGTTCCCCAAATACCTTGGAATACCTCAAGCTGTATCCAATCACCACCCTATGAGTTATCTCTCTGAGGCAACAAGGAATAGTGTCAAAATACATAATCAATATTCAAGATATCCTTAAGTACCTCAAGTCTAAGGATACTTGCACCATTGCTATGATGAGACTATCATTGACATTTGAATAGATTATCCATATAATTATCTCATAGTTGGTCATCCAATGTACTACACTTAGCAAACATCCACATGTTAACTCTAAACATCTCATGTTTATAGATTATGAAATCTACTACTCGATCCAGTCAAGGAGGGTAACATGTGCTAGTCTGTCTGGATTAATAATGTCCCATGTCATTAATCCTATGACTAGGGATAATTTTGATACTAACATAATTACACATGATAAGAATCTCAATATCATGATCTCATCATGATTTCCTTCATGCTATGTTATGTATCAAGGACTTCATTAATTGATTTAAGATCACTTATCAATTCATATATCAAATGAACATCAAATTAATGAAAAAGCCTTTTATTAATCAAATAAATTTGTACAATAAGTGCTAAAGGTGATTGCCTTTAGTGCACTCCTCTAACAAGATCCCACTTGCACTAAAGCCAATCGCCTTTGTATTGAATTCAATATGCGAGTACATGAGAATCATATTTCTTTTGGGGAAGTGGGTTAGTTAAAGGATCAACAATATTCTGATTAGTGGGCACTCTTTCTATCTTTACATCATTCCTACCAATGATTTCTCTAATCAAATGGTATCTTCTGAGTACATGTTTGGATCTCTGATGAGACCGTGGCTCTTTTGCTTGCACAATGGCTCCATTATTATCACAATAAAATTGTATTGGAAAAATAATGCTGGGAACCACTCCAAGTTCTGTGATGAATCCCGTTATCCAAACTGCTTTCTTTACTGCTTCAGAAGTTGCAATGTACTCTGCTTCGGTTGTGGAATCAGCAGTCATTTCCTATTTGGTACTCTTCTAACTAACTGCTCCACCATTTAGTGTGAATATATAACCTGCCTGAGATTTTGAGTCATCTTTGTCAGATTGGAAGCTGGCATCGGTATACCCACTCACAGTAAGATCTCCATCTCCATATACCAAGAATACATCCTTAGTTCTTCTTAAGTACTTAAGGATATTCGTGACAGCCACCCAGTGACCCTAACTAGGGTCTGATTGGTATCTACTCATGACACTCAGAGCATATGATACATCGGGTCTTGTACAAATCATAGCATACATGATTGATCCTATAGCGGAAGCATATGGAATCAAACTCATGTGTGTCCTCTCATCTTGTGTCTTTGGACACAAAAACTTTGAGAGAGTAATCCCATGGGTCATGGGAAGATATCCCCTCTTGGACTGCTCCATGCTAAACCTCTATAGCATCTTATCTATGTATGTAGACTGTGAAAGACCAAGCAATCTTTTAGATCTATCTCTATAGATCTTTGTCCCTAAAATATAGACTGCTTCTCTAAGGTCTTTCATAGAGAAATTCTTGGATAACCAAATTTTGACTGATTGTAAGGCTGAGACATCATTTCCCATTAACAATATGTCATCTACATATAATACAAGAAATATGATTGCACTCCCACTAACCTTCTTGTAAACACAAGGTTCATCCGGATTTTGTAAGAAACCAAACTATTTGATTGTCTTATCAAACTCAATATTCCAACTCCTGGATGCTTGCTTTAATCCATAAATGGATCTTTGAAGCTTACATACCTTTTTGTCATATTTGGATATGAAACCTTCTAGTTGTGTCATGTACACATCCTCAGTCAGATTTCCATTAAGAAAAGTTGTTTTCACATCCATTTGCCATATCTCATAGTCATAATGAGTAGCAATGGCTAGGAGTATCCTTATGGATTTAAGCATAACTACTGGGCTAAAAGTTTCATCGTACTCAATTCCTTGTCTTTGACGATAACCTTTAGCAACAAGTCTAGCTTTATAGGTAATCATATTACCATCCATGTCAGTTTTCTTTTTGAAAACCCATTTGTACCCTATAGGCTTTTATTCCTTTGGGTGGGTCAACCAAAGTCCATACTTGGTTTTCATACATGGAATCCATTTATGACTTCATGGCTTGAAGCCATTTGTCAGATTTTGAACTATTCAGAACCTCTTCATAGGTTGTAGGCTCATCATTTTATGTGAGCAATACATTGTTCTGTTTACTAATGAGAAATCCATATCTCTCTAGAACAGTATGTATCCTAATTGACCCACGAAGCTCTTGTCCTTCAGAAGGTTGAACTGTTATATCATCTGTATGAGTAACAAGCTCGGGTTCAGGTAGTTGATCAGCATCTGTTTGAGCATCTTGAACTTCCTAAAGTTCAATTTTGCTCCCATTATCTCCTTTTAGAAGGAATTCTCTCTCTAAAAAGATAGCATGTCTTGAAACAAAAATTTTTTTTCCAAGGGGTGGTAAAATTGATATCCATATGATACTTTTGGATATCCCATAAACATACATCGGTCAGACTTAGCTTAGCTTATCTGACATTGTCCACTTCACATAAGCAGGACAACCCCAAATTCTCATGTAAGAAAATGTGGGCCTCTTGTTATACCATTAAGATCAACTGGCTTTGAAGGAACTCTATTTAATATATAAATGGCGGTCTCTAGTGCATAACCCCAAACAAATTTAGGCAATTCCGCAAAACTCATCATAGACCTTACCATGTCTAACAAGGTTCGGTTTCTTGTTTCAGCCACACCATTGTGTTATTGCGTGTAAGGTGGAGTCCATTGAGATAAAATCCTATTATCCCTAAGATAATCTAGAAAATCTTGGCTCAAGTATTCACCTCCTCGATCTGATCGAAGTGTTTTAATACTTTTGCCAAGTTGTTTCTCTACTTCATTTCTGAATTTTTTGAACTTTTCAAAAGCTTCAGATTTGTATCTCATAAGATACACATATCCATATCGTGAATAGTCATTCATAAAAGTAATGAAGTAGATGAAATCACCTCTAGCGTGTGTAGACATTGGACCACATACATCTGAATGTATTAAGTCTAAAAGTCCATTAACACGTTCACCCTTTCCCTTAAAGGGTAATTTAGTCATCTTGCCTAGTAAACAAGATTCACATGTGTCATATGATTCATAATCAAATGACCCCAAACTACCACTTTTGTGTAGCTTAGCCATGCGTTTCTCACTTATATGACCAAGATGACAATGCCATAAATAAGATGATTTCAACATACCTTGTTTTTTCCTTTTATTATCATTGATGTTTAAAATTGGATTTGACATATCTAATATGTATATTCCATTGCATAATGTACCATTAGCATAAAGAATTCCATTCAACATAATAGAACAACAATTGTTACTAAAAGCTAAAAGGAAACAATCTTTATTTAGACTTGAAACAGAAATAATGTTTAGTCAAATCAGGTACATAATAGCAAATATCCAAATTTAATATAAGCCCACTAGGGAGGGTCAATACATATGTTCCTATAGGTAATGCAGCAACCCTTGCTCCATTTCCAATGCGTAAGTCTGACTTTCCCTTATTGAGCTGTCTACTATTCCTTAGGCCCTGCATATCAGTGCATATATGTGAGCCACAACCGGTATCTAATACCCATATATTATTATTGGAAACAGAATTAATTTCAATGACAAAAATACCTGAAGTAGATGGGGCATCAGATGCCTTCTTCTTCAAGGACTCCAAGTAAGCCTTGCAGTTTGTCTTCCAATGGCCATCCTTGCCGCAATGGAAATATGTCCCTTTTGGAGCAATCTCCTTGGCCTTCTTCTTGGCCACACCTCCCTTAGGCTTCATGGACTTCTTCTTCTTCTTAAGGTTCTTCCTTTTAGAACTTGAAGAGTCCACCAGCATCACAACCTTACTGTCCTTCTTGACAGATGGCTCAGCTGTTTTAAGCAAGTTAATCAGCTCAGGAATAGTGGTAGAGATTTTGTTCATCCTATAGTTAAGCACAAAATATGAATAACTATTAGACAAACCGGTTAGAATTAAGTCAATACATAATTCATGGTCCATCACAAATCCCAAGGTGGCCAACCACTCAATATAGCCATTCATCTTCAATGCATATTGCACTGGAGATGTCCCCTCAACCATCTTAGTGCGGAAGAGCAACCTTGAAGTTTTTAACCTTGCGAAATGTGCTTGCTCATCAAAAAGCTCTCTTAGATGGTATACTATGGAATTAGCATCCATAGTCTCATGATACTTTTGCAACTCAGCTGACATAGTAGCAAGCATAATGCAGCTTGCCATCTCACTATCATCGAGATGCTTTTGATATGCCTTCTGAACATCTTCAAAAGCATTAGCAGCAGGGGATTAGGGAGTGCCTCATCTAGGACATAGCCAATCTTTTCAGATTTGAGAACTATTCTCAGATTCCTTAGCCAATCCAAAAAATTGGGCCAAGTCAACTTATTTGATTCCATTAGCAATCGCAAATTCACACTTGTCATGATGATGATTCTAGCAACCTAGATATAAAATAGAACATGTTAGAATGTACATAAAATGCATATTTATTAGGTCTTTAATAAATTGCATTATAGCTCCTACTATTTTATTGCGAATCCATAGCCCTCACTATGAACTCGAGAGAACTTATATGGAAGTTCTCCTAGTGGGTCGATATCCAACTAGCTAAGAATAACCTTGAGGCAACTCAACAAGCTATCCTTAGTTTGGTTGGTAGGTATCTAATCCATACCAATTGCATTATTCATGCAACTGTCGAATCTTGTGCTATCAACTTATTGATGTGTGCACATATATTGGGCTATTGACTCTTGATATATGTACATCTCATGTATACAACCCAACTTCACCTCTAATACACATTAACCTTGGTGCAAATCCAACAAGTTAATAATATCGGTTAAGTCTAACCCATTAATCGTGAAATCTAATTTCAATAGATTGAAAATATTCTTATAGAATGAGCTTGAGGCAACTTAACAACCCTAACTCTAGAAGAACTCTGGTTCCTCTCATATTAATGGAAGGCGTAAGACTTAATTGTTTATTTAGTGAGGGATTTCTTTGTTAAGTCTCATCAAGTTATTATTTCATGCTTTTATATATCATACATTCATCACATTGATATATAAAGATAGTTACATTAACTATATGGCATGATTATGGACATACTAAAGTCAATCTCTTGAGCCAAAGAGAAATTGACTAGGTCTTACCTAGGTATATGCATAAATTTATAACCCAAAATAGAAATCAAATTCCTATTTCTAAGTCTTCTTCTTTGTGGTTACATCTCTTTTGCTTCTTGCTCCTTTGTATTTTCATTATATCCTAATCCTATGTAATCTAATTACATATTTCAAATTATAAAAAACCTCAATTTACATTTGAGGGGAGTAAGATGAGAAGAGAAATATATAAGAAAGAAAAAGAGGTAGGGACACGCAAACCCTATTTACCATAAAACAAAATAATTCTATGCATGCTCAATCACATTGGGCCTAAGTCCATAATCATCCATCATGGCTTTTCATACACTCCTAACATGCATTCTCTAATGCACAAAATAAAAATGATAATTTTGGATTTCAATTTGTAAATCGATTCAACACTTGAATCGAAATTGCATATATGTGTTCTTTCGGTTAATTTAATTTTGTATTTAATTTTAAAGTGAAATTTAATATTTAATCAAATTAAATTAAATTCTATATTTCCAAAAATAATTCAAAATTAATTCTCCTTAAAATCAGAATATTATGATGTGAAAATTAAACAATTTAATTTTAATATACATACCAATTTCTAGTCATACTATAATTACAATTGCACAACTTAAATTAATTCAAACTTAATTTCTAAAAATTCTAAAAATTTTCAGAACATCAAATCACCATTCTAATTATCTTTAGGTCAGCTCAAATTCATCAAAATATTTTTGGCACAAGCCAAAATTACTAAAACAAACGAACCAATTAGACGCTCAAAATGACTAATTTGATATCTAGAATTTTTAAAATTTCAAATGCTTGCAAAATACTTTTGGCATGCATCTAAAATCAAAATAACATAAAAATTATTTCAAGGTGCTGGAAATAAAATAAACACATACAAAAAATCAAACAAAACAGTCCCACCGGGTATGCTAAAACAGTCATGTTTTTGTATTTGTTTGAAAACTTAATTAAAAAAATTTTTAATTAATTATTAGAAACTTCCAGAGGCATAAACATATTCTCAATATTTCTAAATAATATTTTCATAATTAAAGTATAAGAAAAATATAACGAGCCCCATCAATTAAGCCAAACAACAACACATGTTCATAAAAAAGGCATTTTAGGCATTTTTGAAATAAATCCGAAATTAATTATTTGAATCACATTCAAATCATTTTTCAATAAAAATAATCATTCTTAATCATCCCATGATTAAATTATATTTTACAAATTAATTTTAATTTTTCAAAACCTATTGATCCAAAATCATCAAAAACATGCAATCTCATTGCACTTTCAATTAAAATTAATTTTAATGGATACAAGTAGGCTATGATACCAATGTCGGGTTTTGAAGAATGAATCATATTTATAAATATAGTAAAAAATAAAATTTTTCAAAACCCAAAATAAAAGATCATACTTGTACCATTAAAACTAATTTATATAAATATAAATGTTAACAATTATACCTTGTAATTTTTATTTGTTCTTCAAATCATCACTTTGTTGGGTTGTAGCAAACCACAACAATCCACACTAGGATGTCTCTAATGATAATCCACATGAATAATGAAGAAGAAACTATCAAGAGAAATGGTTTGAACAAATTCAAAGTGCTAGCTTTGAAAGTGTTTTTGACAGAATTTTTGTTGTGTCTTAAAAAAATTTTTTTCACAAAAAAAATTTCATGTCTATTTTCTGCCATTTGATGTATTTTCGATTTGAATCAAATTCAAAAATAAGATGAAAAGTTAAAAATAGAGAAAATGGAAACAAATAAATAGTAATTGGCCACAATTGGCCTAATTAAGGCCAAAAAAGCCATTGGCCAATGGATGGGAAGCTGCAGCCGTGCTGGGCAGCCCAGCTGGCCCGTAAGGCTGGCCAGCAGCCTGCCTAGCCTATGCGGGCCCGTGACACTCCCAAACAATTTTTTCATGCGATCTCATCGCGATCCATCCTAAAATAATTCTCTCATATTTTGGATCCTATCCAAGACCATTTTACTCATTCTCCATATCTTCAATGCGTGTGACCCATTAGGTTCCCGGTTATGTTGGACACCTAAATTAATAATTAATTTAAGTAGGTCATGAGCGGTATCTAGCAACACATCATGACCCCCAATTGACTGAAAATTCAGTGGTTTGACTACGAACCTTTCCATAGACAATTTCTGTACAATTATTCCTTTCACCATTCTATACCCCACTTGGTTCGGAGTATGAACATGTGTCAACTCCCACAAGACTGACTATGTCACGTCTAGTCCAAGTAATGTTAGTTCTTATCCTTGAGGCTTATTACTCTATTGGATATGTCATTGAAGATTATCTTTATAACATTTCCACTCCGGCCAGAGATTCCTGAGTAATGACCACGACAAGAGACCATAGGTATACACTATTTCTATCAAGAGCGGTGAATCCTTTGTAGGTTACCCAATTACCTTGGAATACCTCAAGTTGTATCCAATCACCACCCTATGAGTTATCTCTCTGAGGCAACAAGGAGTAGTGTCAAAATACATAATCAATATTCAAGATATCCTTAAGTACCTCAAGTCTAAGGATACTTGTATCATTATTATGATGAGACTATCATTGACATTTAAATAGATTATCCATATAATTGTCTCATAGTTGGTCATCCAATGTACTTATCTACACTTAGTAAGCATCCACATGTTAACTCTAAACATCTCATGTTTATAGATTATGAGATCTACTACTCGATCCAATCAAGGAGTGTAACATGTGCTAGTCTGTCTAGATTAATAATGTCTCGTGTCATTAATCCTATGACTAGGGATAATTTTGATACTAACATAATTACCCATGATAAGAATCTCAATATCATTATCTCATTATGATTTCCTTCATGCTATGTTATTTATCATGGACTTCATTAATTGATTTAAGATCACTTATCCATTCATATATCAAATGAACATCAAATTAATGAAAAAAGCCTTTTATTAATCAAATAAATTTGTACAATAAATGCTAAAGGTGATTGCCTTTAGAGAACTCCTCTAACATCAACAATCCTAATCCAATTTGAATTTGATCCATTTTTATAGCTCTTGTAAATGGCCCAATTCTCTTTCTCATTTAGATCTTATCCAAAATTCATTTTACATTTTCTTCATTCCCTTTATGCATGTGACCTAATAGGTTTTCTGGTCATGTTGGCAGCTCAAGTCTTGGGAGAAGTCCTAATCTAATTAGGATTCTATGAGTCAAACACTTTGACCCATGATGAATTTCTAATCAATTTTTAATAGATCATGAGCAATATTTAGCAATACATTATGACCACCCAATTAACCAGAAAGTCAATGGTTTGGCGTTTAACCATTCCATAGACAATTATCGTACACTTTGTCCTTTCACTAAGCTATACCTCATTTGGTTCAAATCATGGGCTGTGTCTCAACTACCACTACACTTACTACATCACATCTAGTCTAAATAATATTAGTTCTTGTTTATGATACTCATTATTCTGATAAGATATGTCCTTAAAGACCATGTTCATGGCATATCCACCTTGGTCAAGGACTTCTGAGTAATGATCTCTACAAAAGGCCATAGGTATACTCTCCTTCTATCAGGAGTGGTGAATCCTTTGTTGACTACTCAACTACCTTTGAATACCTCATGCTATACCCAATCACCACCCTATGAGCAACCTCTTAAGAGGCAACAAAGAATGGAGTCAAAGTATAGGATTCAGTATCCAAGATAACCTTAAGTATCTCAAGTCTAAGGATACTTGCACCATTGCTATGATGAGACTATCACTGAAATTGAATAGATATCCATGTGATTGTCTCATTGCAGGTAATCCAATGTACTTGCTACTCTTAGCAAGCATCCACATGTGAACTCTAAACATCTCATGTTTATCAACTTATGAGATCCTCTGCTTGACCTAGTCAAGGAGTATAACATGTACTAGTCTATTTGAATTAAAATCGTCCCGTCTTATTAATCCTATGAATATGGATTATTTAGGTATAAAAACAATAACACATAATAGGAATCTCATTATCAGGATCTCATCATGAATTCTTTCATGTTGTGTTATATACCAAGGACTTCATTAAAAGGTTTAAGATCTATATCAATTCATATATGTATGAACACCAATATAATGAAAATCCCTTTTATGAATAACCAATGAGTACAACAAGTGCCTAAGGTGATTGCCTTTAGGGCACCTCTCTAACATCAAGTGCCTAAAGTGATTGCCTTTAGGGCACCTCTGTAACAACCCTAACTCAACTGTTTCACCAAATTAAAATTTCAATTGTAACACAACTTCAATTTATACTTTAAGCAATCATAAACTCCAACATAAATCCATAAAAATTTGAAGGAAAAGTGAAGAAAAACTCACGTTCAACTTTTCTTGGAATTTTTGGGAAAAGGAAGATTTTTTCCTAAACTTAATTCCTTTGCCTCCCAAAAATAAAAATTTCTTGCTCCAAATACTTGAATTATTGAAGACTTGATGGAAGAAAGACGAAAATAGAGCTTGAACCCTTAAATATGGTGGCCAGCTAAGGTGTAGAAAAAGAAGAAATTTTATCTTTATTTTGTAGATAATTATAGTGATTATGATTTTTGTCTGATTTATACCAAATTAAATTTAATTAATTCTACTTAAATCTTAATCTCACACCCTATTGAAATTGAGAAAAATTAATTAACCCCTAGTATTGACACATTGCCCAATTATAGCTTAATTAATTTTGACATAATCAAATTATCCACCAATTACAAATTTTCTTCAAATTAATTCATGATTAAATTTAAGTATCCAAAATCTAACTTCCAAATAACTTAATTCCATTAAATTATAAATACCAAAAATTATAAATTATTTTCTCTTCGAAACAGTCTCTTCAATTTTACAAAATGACATTCGGTGCGAAAATCGCATTTTTACAATTTAATCTTTTTTTCTAAATCATGTCTATAAAAATTCATTCACTGTCTGATTTCTAAATTATCAGTTTTAAAAATTTTAGAATTTCACCTCAGTCACATTAGCACTATTGTGATTGTGAATGAATTTCTTTAACTCTCGGTCAGAAAATCAGACCTTAAATATGCACTAGGGACCGTAATTGGGCAAATCGGAGCCCTTAAAATTAAAATGTCACTTTATAACTTCACATATAACCTTAACATAATATTCTCTATGCTTCGATATGCTTAAATTATAATTTCACCATTGAGCAAAAAATCCCAAATTCCAGCTTCGTTCGTTGCCTTGATTTACGCGTATAGCATAAAACCACAACTTTTCATTAAATCAATTCAATATTCATATTAGAATTTATATTGTTATATTAAGATAAAAATTTTACATTTATTTGTCTGTATTTAGACTCTGATCAGTATACCTCTATACTGCGATAAAGACAACTGCAATATGCGTATACGGTCAAGGTCTAAATCGCAAATGTGAAAATTCTCTCTTAAAAGATTTTTTCCTCAAAATAATACCTAGTAATTCATTATTGAATAGTTGAGGATGTTGACTCCTCATGATCTTCTCGCTTTCCCATGTTGCCTTATTGACTGAGTGTCTCTTCCAAAAGACTTTTACTGGAGGTATTTGCTTATTCCATAATAGTTTCACTTATGTTGCTCGAATAACTATTGGCTCATCCTCGTAAGATAAATATGGTTGCACCGCAATTTCTTTTACTTGAATGACATGGGACAGATCCGATTTGTACTTTCTAAGCTTTGAATATGAAATACATTATGAATTTTCTCTAGCTCAGAAGGTAAAGCCAACCTATAGGCTACTAGTCCCACTTGCTCAGTTACCTCAAAAGGCTCAATAAATTTGGGACTCAACTTTTCTTTCCTTCCAAATCATAATACTTTCTTCTAGGGAGGTACTTTCAAGAATATTTTGTCACTAACCTCATACTCGATGTCCCTGTATCTCAGATCAGCATAAGACTTTTGTCTGTCACTGGCTGCCTTGAGCCTATCCTTAATAACCTAATTTTATCTTATGTCTACTGAACCAAATCAGGTCCCAATATCTTCTGTTGACTGAGCTCGATCCAATAAATCGATAATACTTCAAAAGGAGCCATGCCAATATTTGCCTAATAACTGTTATTATATGTGAACTCCATTAGTGGCAAGTACCTGTCCCAACTTCCTATTAACTCAATCATACAGCTCCGATGCATGTCCTTAAGTAACTAGATCACCCACTCTGATTGCCCATCTATCTAAGGATGGAAAATCATACTAAAGTGGAATCGAGTACCCAATGATCCCTATAAACTCTTCCAAAACTGTGAGGTAAATCTAGAATCTCTATCCAAAATGATAAACAATGGCACACCATGCAGTCAGACTAACTTTTGTACATACAATTCCACAAATCAATCCATAGAGTAGTCCATCCTGATTGGTAAAAAGTGCACAGACTTCGTTAATCAATTGACAATCACATATAATGCATCATGATTTCTTTGAGTCAAATGTAGTCCTGACACAAAATCCATAGTGATTCTTTCTCATTTCCATTTTGATATGGTGATAGGTTGTAGCAACCCTATTGGCAATTGGTGTTCTACGTTTACCTGCTGACATGTCAAGCATTTGGTAGTAAATTTTGTGATGTCTTTCTTCATACCCGACCACCAATAATAAGGCTTCAAATCCTAATACATCTTGTTGTCGGGATGCATGAAAATAACTTATTCATGTGCTTCTTTCAATATCTCTTATCTTAATTCTAACACATCAGACACACATAATCTACCTCTATAATAGCTACCACCATCACCTTCAACTGAGTATTCATGTCTCTCCACTTTGGTAATAGATTCTCTTATCTCAATCAGCTTGGAATCCTACTTTTGAACATCATTGATCCAAAGAACTAATGTAGGTAGGATCTGGAGCTCTTCCATTCAAAACTAAGTCTCTTAATATTACATTATTATAAAAACTTAGATATTCAATCTTACTTAGTATTCAAATTTACCTGCCAGAGTCTTTTGATTCAAAACATCGACCACAACATTAGCCTTTCTAAACTGATAGTCAATAACATAGTCGTAGTCTGTAATAAGTTCCAACCACCACCTCTGTCCAAAATTCAACTCTTTCTGTGAGGGTAAATATTTCAAACTCTTGTGATTTGTATAAATGTAACACCTTTCTCATACAGATAGTTTCATCAGATCTTTAAAGCAAACACAATAATTGTCAACTCCTAATCATGCATAGGATAATTTCTCTTATCCAGCTTCAACTGTCTAGAGGCGTACACTATCACCTTACCCTCTTACATTAGTACACAACCTAAACCATTCAGTAAAGCATCACTATATACCATAAAATCTTTTCTTGTAGTGGGTTATGAGGCTCTAAGATCCTCACACTTTTACAACTTACAAAGCAACCGTGTTATGGGAGTGACTATGGAAGAGAAACCCTTCACAAAACGTCTACAGTAGCCTGCTACCCTAAGAAAACTTCGTATCTCAATTATAATTTGAGGCAACTTCTAATTGAGAATGGCTTCAACCTTACTAGGGCCAACTCTGATCCCATCTACTGATAACATGTGACCAGAAATCCAACTACCTCAAGCAAGAACCACACTTGGATAGTTTAACATATAACTACTTCTCAAGTAGCATTTGAAGCACAATCCAAAGATGTTGATCATGCTCCTCTCTATCCCTATAATATAGTAGAATATCATCAATGAAAACTACCATGAATTGGTCCAAATAGGTCATGAAGATCCGATTCATCAGATCCATAAATGTTGTCAGTGCATTCGTCAATCCAAATGGCATGACTAGTAACTCGTAGTGGTACCGAGTCCTAAAGGCCGACTTAGGCACATCAGTCTCTTTGACCTTTAACTAATGATATCACAATCTCAAATCAATCTTGGTGAATATTCCTGCACCTTTCAGCTAATCAAATAGGTCATCTATCCATGGAAATGAGTATCTATTTTCACTGTCACCTTATTCAACTGTCTGTAATCAATGCACAACTATAAGACATTATCCTTTTTCTTCATGAACAACACAGGTGCACCTTAAGGTGACACACTAGATCTAATAAAACCCTTGTCCAATAACTCTTTGAAATGCACTTTTAACTTTTTAAGCTCTACTGGTGCCATTTAATACGATGTGATGCATATAGGTGCGGTATCAAATAACAACTCAATGGTTTTATATCCAGAGGAAATCCTAGAAAATTCTCAATAAACACATTAGAAAACTCACAAACTATAAGAATATCCTAAAGCCTTAGATTCTCCTTCATAGTATCCACCTCATATGCCAAATAAGCTTCATTGCCCTTCTTGATCAACCTTTGAGCCTTCATAGCAGAGATAACATTAGATGGCACATTCATTCTGATATTTTGTACCACTTTATCCTTGCACCCATCCTTCTTAAATATTACCTTTCTAGCGGCACAATCCACTGCTACTTCATGCTGAGCTAACTAATCCATCCCTAATATGACATCATATTCAAGAAATGGTTGCTCAATCAGATCCGTGGGATATACCTCACCTTGATTCACTAAAGGCAGCTATCGGTGGACTCTGTTAACCCTAGCACTATGACCCAGGAGATTCATCACCACTATATCATAATCTAAGTTCTTAATCTCTAAATGTTCTCTAAGCAATGGTGCAGTGCATATATAAGAATGTGTAGACCTGAGATCAATTAAAACATATATATCAAAGCTAAGTAAAGAAAATTTATATACGATGACATCTGAAGCATCCTAGTCCTCTCATGCTTTTATGGAATATGCTCTAGTAGGTGTGGTGTGGCTACCCCTTGGCATACTTGCAGTCTCTAACCCATCTTGCACTAACCTAGTCCAACCTCTCCTAATCTAACCTCTACCTCAGCCTCTAGTAGGTACTGATCCCTAAGTCGTAATTAGTCTTGCCCCTATAGGCTTTGAACTATGATATTGGTATAAGCAATCCCTTCTGAAGTGGCTTGTTTCCCCAAAAATGAAATAGGCTCTAGATGTTAGCCAACATTCACCAATATGATACTTGCCACACTGCTGGCATGTTGTAGATGCAGTGAGTCTTGCCCCATCTATGCTTAGAGTACTAACAACCAATGGTGTAGATCTCATAAGCTGGTCCTACCTAGTTGGTGCACCAGAACCTCTAGATGTACTCTAAAATTGACCACCATAAAATCTAGCTTTCTTAGTGGCTAAAGAACTTACACCCTACTGATAAAAAAATCTCTTACTTTGGCTCTGATCTACTGTCTTCAACTCTATATCAATTGTCTCTTCTAAAGCCTCAACAACTATCAGTAAGCTAGTGAAGTCCTTAATATGAGAACCCACAATCCTAGCTCTGATAGGAGGTCAAAATCCCTTATCAAATCTCCTACATCTGTCGATCTCATCACTAATGACACCTTATATGGGTGTACTCCTTATACTCGGTCATAGACATATCACCCTGTCACATATCAAGAAACTCTGCCTCTTCTGATCAATATAAGTTATGGGGATGCATGAAGATGGGTTGGGTGTATAAGGGCATTGCAGTATTGTCTTCCACCAATTGTATGCCCTCTCATGTAATAGAGACTCCACATTTCTATATTTTTGCAATGGCATGCAATCCATCTGTTGAAACACTCTCTATACCCTCTCTAGCCAATACTCTACAGTAGCTGTATCATCCTCTGTACTACTGTAAGAATTTAGAGCTCCCAACTTTCAGAGCCTCTCGAATCTGATTTCAGTAGTAGTTGGCCTAGCAGAATTCCAAAAGGTCTTGACCATATCCTCTAGTAGCTCCTCACTAGCTGAACCCAGAACTAGAGCACGTCTATCATATTTATGAGGTCTATCGGATCTACCGGTGGATGCAATGTCCCTATCTGTCCTCTATCGGTAGGAAGGGTATGAGTCATATGGGCTGAATGACTCATAAGTATTTAGAGTCTCTTCTCTGACCTGTCGTAATGCTTATATTCCTTGGGAGTCTTTTTTCTGATTCTCTACAACTGTAATCTACCACCCTATCAAACAAAATAGTGGCCACATTAAGTAGTAGCAACATTTTAATTTATGTATTCAAAACATATGTCAAAATTAATGTATGAACAGACAATCCTAATTGTAACCCTTACTATCCTAGAACTGCCTAAATCTCGCTATGATACCAATAAAATTGTAACACACCATACTTTCCCATATACTCTACCGTATATTAGTTGGGTAAAAAATGCTATAGCTTTTTTTTTCTAAAACTATTACCGAAACATATATAGGATACTAAAGAGTGTTACAATTTTATTGATATCAGAGCGAGATTTAGGCTATATATATATAAATATATTATAAAACAATAATAATAATAAAAAAAAATAAATAATAATAATAATAATTGCAACACCCCCTCACCCTAGCAGCTTATGCTCGAATGAGGGTGTGCTACATCAGCTTCATCGGTTAAAATATCATTTTATTAAATTGTGTATAACTGGAAATTACTCATATATATATATATATATATATATATATATATATATACTATTTGTTTACTTTGCAATATAAAAGAAATTATAACATAAAAGATAGACTACATTCTTTTATATAATAACATGTTCTTTACAAAACATGCTATTTATTCTACAAATACTACAAAATAAAACTCAAACCATAATTACATAATTTGTGTAACCCACAGTATTTGATACGAGCTGCCCTACTGGACTTGGATCACCGTGTCTTTATCCAAAAACCTCAACTACTTCTTTAAATCTGCGCGGAAGGAAACTCCCACGATAAGCTCAAGGCTTAGTGGTGCATATAAATAAGGCAATAAACTATTTTATGCAATCATGCATTATTATATCTCAACTCATGCTTAATCATATTCTCATGAAAATATACATATCATGGTATTTTAGCATGTATAGACATCAAATTACATTATTTTATCTCATATTTATTTATTTTATTATCACCTTATTGTATAACACTAAATCTTTTTTTTATACATTCCATAATTCATAATTCTATTTTTATTATCAATAATTCTTTTATGTTCCATGATTGTTTATTTATGTCTTTATTTATGCCCAGGACACCTATGAACCACTGACTCGATGGAGTTTCCATTCAGGTACTTAGGAATGCCACCCAGGCAATATGATTTGTGCATATAAGTGCCATTACCGGCATAGATAATAGTATCATTACCGGCGTAGATAACCATACCATTACCGGCATAGATAACAATGCCATTACCGGCGTAGATAACAGTGCCATTACCGGTGTAGATAACAGTGTCATTATTAGCATAGATAATCATACCATTAATGGATTTAATCATTTTCATTATACTCCCCCCTGTTTGGCATGCCAAACTATCCTAAGTTGGTTCTAGTTAGGTGTTCTAAGGCTTATACAATTTCATTAAAATTCATAATAATTAATTTCATACTTTTCATGCATGT
Organism: Triadica sebifera; assembly: GCA_023653625.1. Lineage (NCBI taxonomy): Eukaryota > Viridiplantae > Streptophyta > Magnoliopsida > Malpighiales > Euphorbiaceae > Triadica > Triadica sebifera. Next base: position 3,429,758 of record CM042899.1, on the reverse strand, counting down.
AATATCTCAAATTAATCACATAACCACTCAATTAAAATAATATTTACATAATATAACAAAGTTCTCATCATTTTACTCATTTCATTCCTCAACTCACATGCTGCCCTGTCATTGGCAGATTCTTTTCTCTGTATTGGACCTTACTTTTAGTCCTATTTCATTCTGCATTTAGTTACTTAATCTTCATAAAAATTTTAGATATTGATCTTAGCTTTCATATGCAACTAGAATCACTTAATTCTGAGTTCTGTATCAAAGGTTAGGATAAAATGAACACTGACTGGTCACTAGCAATTTTGCCCAGAATTTTCTGGACAGATTCTAAGTCTGAACTTTATAAATTTTTGTGGCCCATTACAAATATATTCAGATGTTATGTTCTAAATAAAACTTATATATCTATGTCTTAGATTTCAAATTGACCAAATAACAAACAAATTCAAGCTCCATAACTCAAGTTACAACAGTTTAAGTACTTACTACTCATTACTAACAATTCTGCCCATAATTTCTGGACAGATTTTATGTCTACATTTTAGGAACTTTTCTGGATAATTACAGACATATTCAGGATTTATGGTCTAACTCAAAGTTATAGCTCCATGTCTTTCTTTCAAACCCAGTAAAAAATATGCAAAACTGAGTTCTAGAATTTAAGTTATAACAGTTTAAGTGCTTACTGCTCATCCATTTCTAGCATAGAATACATACATGAACTATCTTCAATTTTTATCAAAATAAATCCTAAGTCTAACAGACATGAATCCCCAAGATTTTTTACCACAAATAATATTAATTCAGAATCATAAACATGCCAAATAATTAATTTATGTAATGAAAAAAATTAAAATAGGCTATTGCCTTAGGTTATGCACAAACCTATCTTTTTCTCTTTTCTTTTTCTTTACTTCTCTTTCTCCTTTGCTTTGCTTCCTTGATTTAGTTCATTGTTAACTTGAGTTCCTAAAATTTAAAATCATATTATTGAAACTTCATAAACCCTAATTTTTTCTCTTTTTCCTTGCTCTCCTAAGCTTCCTTGGGCATGAAAATGAAATTTCCCATGCCTTTCTCTCTCTTTTTCTCACTTTCTCTTCTTAGAACAAGGTTTGGTTATGATTGTCCAAGGGAAAAACGTGGCTGGTGTGGAGAACATAATTTTACTTAATGAAAATAGATAAGGAAGAAGAAGAAACAATCAAGAGGAAGATGACAAAAGTCATTAAGATGGGGGACACCTGAGCCACATTCTAGAAACTCTATTTAATGTTTAATTCATGCACCTCACTTGGTTAATTGTTGTATGCCATTTGGTATGCTATGCTTCAAGAAACATGGGAGGCAATTAAAATATAGAAAATTCTAGATGTGAAGAGATGAAAAACAATTAAAATAATAAAGACAAGCTACATAATTATGGGACACCTAAGCCATATTCTAGAAGCCCTCATCAATTTTCAATTCATGCATGTCAATTGGCCTCTTAAAATTTGGCACTTAGTGTGGCTGGCCTCCACATGCATTTTTGGTCCCAATTCATGTATTTAATTGATGATTATCCCAAATAATCCCCAAATTTTTGATAAATTGCAAATTGACCCCTAAACTTTTCAAAATTTACAATTTAGTCCATTACCGAAATTTAATATCTTAAACTATTTTGAGCACTTTATTAGATATTTTCCATACTTAATTTCCATACTTAATTGCCATTATTTTCATTATTTTTCGATAAAAATCCAATTTTAGAATTCGGTCAAACCAACGAGTCGATTAAACAACTCGCGTGACTTAGATCTAAATTAGCGGATATGACATTCTTTCTCCCTTAAAATAAATTTCATCCTCGAAATTTACTTGTTAATTATGTGAACAACTGAGGATATTGCTTCTTCATTACTTCTTCGTACTCCCATGTGGCTTCTTTAGTAGCATGATTCTGCCATAACACTTTAACTAATGGAACTTTCTTGTTTTGTAAAAATTTTTCTTCATGTGCTAATATAGCCACCGGTTCCTCTTCATATGTCAAGTCGGTCTGCACTTCTATCTCCTCAGTTGGAATAACATGAGTCGGATCAGACCTATATCTCCTTAGCATCGACACATGAAAAACATTATGGATTTTATCCAACTCTGGTGGAAGTGCTAACCGATATGCCACTGATCCGATTCTTTCCAAATTCTCATAAGGACCAATGAACCTCGGACTTAACTTTCCCTTTTTACCAAATCTCAATACTTTCTTCCAAGGTGAAACTTTAAGAAACACTTTATCACCCACAACATACTCTATATCTCGCCTCTTAAGGTCAGCATATGATTTCTGTCGATCTTGAGCTGCTTTCAATCTTTCTGAGATAATTCTAACCTTTTCTTCTATTTGTTGCACTAACTCTGGCCCTATCAACTTCTTTTCACTCAATTCGGTCCAACAAACTGGTGTCCTACATTTTCTTTCATACAATGCCTCATATGGAGCCATGCCTATGCTCGTCTGATGGCTATTGTTGTAGGCAAACTCCATAAGAGGTAGATATCTATCCCAACTTCCCTCAAATTCAAGCACACAACTTCTAATCATATCCTCTAGCAACTTAATAACTCGCTCTGATTGTCCATCTGTCTGGGATGAAAGGCCATGCTGAAATTGAGTCGAGTTCCCAAAGCTTGCTGTAGACTCTTCTAGAATTGTGAAGTAAATCTGGGATCTCTATCAGATATGATGGACATTGGCACTCTATGCAACCTCACTATCTCACATACATAAATTTCAGCTAGCATGTTCAATGAGTAGTTCATTCTGACTGGTAAGTAGTGTGCCGACTTCGTCAATCGATCTACTATCACCCATACTGCATCATGCTTTCTCTGAGTCATCGATAACCCAGACAGAAAATCCATCATGATTCTTTCCCATTTCCATTCTGGAATCGGTATAGGTTACAGCAATCCTATGGGCAACTGGTGTTCCGCTTTCACTTGTTGACAAGTTAGACATTTAGCAACATATTCAGTGATATCCTTCTTGATCCCTGGCCACCAATATTGAGTTTTCAAATCTTGATACATCTTGTTCCCGCCTGGATGCATGGTATATACGGTTTCATGTGCTTCTTTTAAAATATCGAACTTCAACTCTTTTACATTAGGTACGCAAATCCTATTCTTGAAGTATACTATGCCATCTTCCGTCAATGAAAACTCAGGCTTTTCTCCCTTTTTCACTGTCTCCACTATCTTTACTAACTTCTCATCTTGCTTTTGAGCATCTTTGATCCTCTGCATCAAGGTAGATTGTATTCGTATCTCAGCTAAAATCTTATTGCTTAGTGCATTTGCAACCACATTAGCTTTGCTTGGCTGAATATTAATAGAAAATGGAATATTTTAATTAATCAATTAATATTTTAAAACTTTTGTGATCTGTATAGATATAACATCTTTCCCCATACAGATAATGTCTCCAGATCTTAAGAGCAAAAACTATCGCATCTAACTCTAAATCATGTGTCAGATAGTTAAGCTCATGAGGCTTAAGTTGTCTTGAGGCATAAGCAATCACCCTTCCTTCTTGCATAAGAACACAACCTAAACCATTATGACTAGCATCAATGTACACAATAAAATCTTTTCCTTGAGTAGGTTGAGTCAAAATTGGTGCTTCAATCAGCATTGCCTTCAATCGATCAAAACTTGCTTGACACTTATCTATCCACTCGAAACGGACCTCTTTTCATAGCAGTCATGTCAAAGGAGTCACTAAGGATGAAAATCCCTTCACGAACCTCCTATAATATCCAGCTAATCCAAGGAAAATTCTCACTTCAGTCACATTTTGCAGTGGTTTCCAATTAAGAATAGCTTCAATTTTACTAGGATCAACCCGAATACCTTCTGCTAAAATTATGTGACCCAGAAAACTGACTGATTTAAGACAAAACTCACACTTAGATAGTTTTGCATACAACTGCTTCTCCCTCAGTGTTTGCAGCTCTATTTTGAGATGTTGATCATGTTCTTCTCGGTCTCTAGAGTACACAAGAATGTCATCTATAAACACCATTACAAATTGATCAAGATATGATCTGAACATTTGGTTCATCAGGTCCATAAAAAGCTACCAGTGCATTCGTCAATCCAAAGGGGGTAACTAGGAACTCCTAATGACCATAACGTGTCCTGAATGCCGTCTTAGGTACATCTGACTCTTTTATCTTCAGTTGATGATACCCCAATCAAAGATCTATCTTCGAAAATATGGTTGCACTTTCAATTGGTCAAATAAGTCATCAATCCTAGGCAGCGGGTATTTATTCTTAATAGTCACCTTATTAAGTTGCCTGTAATCGATGCAAAGATGAAGAGTGCCATCTTTCTTCTTAACAAATAATACTAGAGCACCCCATGGTGATACACTTGGTTTTATAAAACCCTTATCTAACAACTCCTGCAATTGTACCTTCAGCTCTTTCAACTCTACTAGTGCCATCCTATATGGTGTAATAGAAATAGGGGTGGTGTCGGGTATGAAATCGATAGCAAATTCGATTTCTCTATCCGGCGGTAACCTTGGCAACTCCTCTAGAAATCATCGGGAAACTCACTAAAAGTAGGAATATCCATCAACTTCAAACTTGCTTTTTCCATATCAACTACATACGCTAAGTATGCTTCGCATCCCTTACTGATGAGTTTCTGAGCTTTCAACACTGATATCACATTGTCTGGGTATCTTATATTCTCACCCATCACCACTATCTCATCTTGTTCTGGAATTCTAATGATCATTTATCTTCTTCCACAATCCACTACCACTCCATAACGAGCTAACCAATCCATTCCCAAGATCACATCGACTCATGGAATGGTAACTCTATCAAGTCTGCTGGGAATTGCCTTCCTTGAATTTCAACTGGGCAACCCCTAAACACCCTGCTAACCTTCACATAGTGTCCTAATTGGTTAGTCATAAGAATCTCAAATTCTAGAGAATATGGTTCTAAACCTTCTCGACCTGGTGGTGGTGTGCATATGTATGAATGTGTTGACCCCAGATCAATTAATGCATGAATATCAAAGCCAAAAAGAAGAAATTTACCAATCAAGACATCAGGTCCATCCTGCTCCTCTCGGCCTTGCATGGCATATGCCCTAGCTGGGGCAGCTCTACTACCTTCTGGCCTCTCAACTGTCTCTAATATGAACTGACTGGACCCTAATCGGCCTCATCTGCCTTGCCCTTGACCTCGGCCTCTGCCTTGCCTAGAAGCTTGTGTCTATATCGGCTCAGTACTGTAATAAGGGACAATCTCTTTTCAAGTGATATTTGGAGCCACATCTCCTGCATGCTCCTGTCATCCACCAACACTCTCCTGGATGAGAAGGACCACAATGTTGACATTCTGGTAGGGGTAGAGATCTACATGGTGTCTGTGTCGGTGCACTTGCTGCAGAAGAAACAGATCTCATGGGTTGTCCCCGCCTAAAAGAAGAAGGCCTGCTGGAACCCCCAGCTTGAAATCGGCCACTAGAAGATCTGGCTCTTTTGTCACTTGAATGTACTCTACTCAATTGTGGCATGGATCTTCTGAACCCTCTACCTTGTTCTTGCTACTGTGCTGCTAGAACTCTCTAAACTGTTCTGGCATATGCTAGCAAACTAGGAAAACTCATCAGGCGTAGGGCTAAGACCTATAGCTTGATTGGGTCTCTCAATCCATCTTCAAATTGTCGGTACTTATCTGCCTCGATGGATATAATGCCTCTCGCATATTTGCAGAGATGTGTAAATTCTCTTTCATATTCTCTTACTAACAAATTTCCTTGTTTCAGCATCAAAAACTCTCTTTTCTTGTCGTCTGTGTAGATAGGAGGAATATACTGCTTTTTAAACTTCTCTAGAAAGAAATCTCATGTCATAGGGTCAGGAGCTTCTGTGCTCTGTGATTCAGATCGCTACCAGTCATATGCATGATCCTGTAGTAAAGATACTGGATACTCATATTTATGCTCATCTGTGCAATGCAGTTGATAAAAAACTCTCTCTGCTCATTCTAGCCAAAACTCTGCCACTTAGGGGTCATGTTCCCATTTACAGTAGAAATCAGGTGCCCCCAGCTTCCTCAGCCTCTCAAATTGCAACCCCGATGAGGTTGGTTGTGATGCACTTTGTAGCAAATCCATTATGTTCCTCATTAGCTCTATTTGTCCTGTGGCAGCAATAGACTGCCCTCTTGATAGGCTAGCACTGGATGTAGATACAGTAGCTTGATGATGACTGGGTCGCGATGAAGCCTTTGTTTTAGTAGGCTCATTACTTTCGCCTCATTCGGCCACAATATGTCATGACCCTGAAGCCATACTCTACCTATATCATAAAATAACGACCCCCAATCAGTAAACAACAACTTTAATACTTAATTGTGGGTACACACATATTATAAATATTTTTCAAAACCATTTTAAAATCTCAAACTTCCCAAACAAGGCTTTAATACCAAAATCCAAAAACACCAACCTGGTGCTCTGATACCAAAAACTGTAACACCCCATAACCCTAGCAGCTTATGCCCGAATGAGGGTGTGCTACGCTGACTTCATCGGTTAAATTATATTTTATTAAATTGTGTATAATTGAAAATTACTCATATATATATATATATATTTACTATTTGTTTACTTTGCAATATAAAAGAAATTATAACATAAAAGATAGACTACATTCTTTTATATAATAACATGTTATTTACAAAACGTGTTGTTTATTCTACAAATACTACAAAATAAAACTCAAAACATAATTATATAATTTGTGTGACCCACAATATTTGATACGAGCTGCCTTACTGGACTTGGATCACCGTGTCTTTATCCAAAAACCTCAGCTAGTTCTTTAAATCTATGTAGAAGGAAACTCCCACGCTAAGCTCAAGGCTTAGTGGTGCATATAAATAAGGTAATAAGCTATTTTATGCACTTATGCATTATCATATCTCAACTCATGCATAATTATATTCTCATGCAAATATACATATCATGGTATTCTAGCATGTATAGACATCAAATTACATTATTTTATCTCATATTTATTTATTTTATTATCACCTTATTGTATAACACTAAATCTTCTTTTTATACATTCCATAATTCATAATTCCATTTTTATTATCAATAATTCTTTTATGTTCCATGAATTTTTATTTATGTCTTTATTTATGCCCAGGACACCTATGAACCACTGACTCGGATAACGAAGTTGCCATCCAAGCACTTAGGAGTGCCACCCAGACAATATGATGTGCACATATAAGTGCCATTACCGGCGTAAATAACAGTGCCATTACCGGCGTAGATAACCGTGCCATTACCGATGTATCTAAAAGTGCCACTACCGGCGTAGATAACAGTGCCATTATCGGTATAGATAGCAGTGCTATTACCGGCATAGATAATCATACCATTATTGGATTTAATCATTTTCATCATACTCCCCCCTATTTGGCATGCCAAGCTATCCTAAGTTGGTTCTAATTAGGTGTTCTAGGGCTTATACAATTTCATTAAAATTCATAACAATTAATTCCATACTTTTCATGCATGTAATATCTCAAAATAATCACATAATCACTCAATTAAAATAATATTTATATTATATAATAAAGTTATCATCATTTTACTCATTTCATTCCTCAACTCACATGCTGCCATGTCACTGGCAGATTCTTTTCTCTATCTTGGACCTTAATTGGGGTCTCGTTTCATTATGAATTTAGTAACATGATCCTCATAAAACTTTTATATACAGATCTTAGCTTTAATATGCAACTAGAATCACATAATTCAGAGTTCTTTATCAAAAAGATATGATAAAATTAACACTAACTGGTCACTAGCAATTCTGCCCAGAATTTTTTGGATAGATTCTAAGTCTGAACTTTATGAATTGTTGTGGCCAATTACAAATATATTTAGATGTTATAGTCCAAATACAAATTATGGACCTATGTCTTAAATTTCAAACCGAACAAATAAAACACAAATTCAAGCTCCATAACTCAAGTTATAATAGTTTAAGTACTTACTGCTCATTAATAACAATTCTGCCCCGAATTTCTGGACAAATTTTGATGTCCGAACTTTATGAATTTCTATTTACAATTACAGACATATTCAGGATTTATGGTCTAACGCAAAGTTATAGCTCCATGTCTTTCGTTCAAACCCAGTAAAAAATATGCAAAACTGAGTTCTAGAAATTAAGTTATAACAGTATAAGTGCTCACTGCTCATCCATTTCTAGCACAAAATACATACATGAACTATTTTCAATTTTTATGAAAATAAATCCTAAGTCTAGCAAACATGCATCCCCAAGATTTTTATCACAAATAATATTAATTCAGAATCATAAACATGCCAAATAATTAATTTATATAATTAAAAAAAATTAAAATAGGCTATTGCCTTAGGTTATGCACAAACCTCTCTTTTTTTTTCTCTTTACTTCTCTTTCTCCTTTCCTTTGCTCCCTTGATTTAGTTCCTTGTTAACTTGAGTTCCTAAAATTTAAAATTAGATTATTAAACTTCATAAACCCTATTTTTTCTCTTTTTCCTTACTCTCCTAAGCTTTATTGGGCATGAAAATGGAATTTCCCATGCCTTTCTCTCTTTTTCTCACTTTCTCTTCTTAGAACAAGGTTTGGTTATGGCTGTCCAAGGGAAAAATGTGGCTGGTGTGGAGAAAAAAATTTTCCTTAATTAAAATGGATAAGGAAGAAGAAGAAACAATCAAAAGGAAGATGACAAAAGTCATTAGGATGGGGGACACCTAAGCCACATTCTAAAAACTCTCTTTAATGTTTAATTCATGCACCTGATTGGGCTAATTGTTGTATGCCATTTGGTGTGCTATGCTTTAAGAAATGTGGGAGGCAATTAAAATATAGCAAATTCTAGATATGAAGAGATGAAGAACAATTAAAATAGTAAAGACAAGCTACATAATTATGGGACACCTAAGCCATATTCTAGAAGCCCTCATTAATGTTCAATTCATGCATGTCAATTGGCCTCTTAAAATTTGCGACTTGGTGTGGCTGGTCTCCACATGCATTGTAGGTCCCAATTCATGTATTTAATTGATGATTATCCCAATTAATTCTCAAATTTTTGATAAATTGCAAATTGACCCCTAAACTTTTCAAAATTTGCAATTTAGTCCTTTACCGAAATTTAACATCTTAAAATATTTTGAACACTTTATTAGATATTTTCCATACTTAATTGCCATTATTTTTATTATTTTTCGATAAAAATCCAATTTTAGACTTCGGTCAAACCGACGAGTTGATTAAACAACTCGCGTGACTTAGGTCTAAATTAGCGGATATGACAATAATAATAATAATAATAATAATAATAATAACAACAACAACAACAACAACAACAACAACAATAATAATAATAATAATAATAATAATAATAATAATAATAATAATAATAATAATAATAATAATAATAATAAACGTTATAAGAAGAAATTAATAAAAAAAGTATACATAAATAAAAGGAGATAATATATTTCCATATACACTTATTCTCACCTCATTTAAATATCTATATGTTACAACCAAAAACATTTAAAATTTTAATATACATCAAAATAATTAAATACAAATAAAAAAGCCCACCCTTTCTGAGCGGTTACTACTGCTACTATTCGCCTCTATTTGGTTGGACCCATTAATTAGCGACGCTTTTATCTACAAACTCATTGCTTCAACCTGCTCTCCAGATACCTACACGAGAGAAAAAAAACTCTTGTGCTGAGTCATAAATTCATTGGTGTTAAAGCTTATAATAATAGTCATGATAAAAATAAAAAAAAAAACATTGTTTAATCTCATAAATTTTGTTGTTGTTTTTTTTTAAAATACATCATTTTAATATATAGCCATAAATCACATTTTTATTTTTATTTTCATTTGAGAAATATTTTTTCCCCATTAATCGAAAATGTGTTTCATCAATATGTCAATGAGATAAAAATTCAGAATATCACTTGTATTCTTTTTCTCAAAAGTCATGATAAAATAAAACATCGTTTAATCTCATAAATTTTTTTGTAGTTGTTTTTTAAAAATACATCATTTTAATATATAGTCATAAATCACATTTTTATTTTTATTTTTCATTTGAGTACTAAATTTTTTCCATTGATCGCGAATGTGTTTCATCAATATGTCAATGAGATAAAAATTCAAAATATCACTTGTATGTTTTTTTTCAGAAAATTCGCTTAACATCTCATTCATATACCAAATCAAAATTTATATTATGCTCACATCTTACAACACCATGGACTTGCCTCTAGGGAATCAAATGGTCTCATATAATATAGCACTAAATGTTAGAGAAGTGCTCTAAAGGTAGTCACCTTTAGTACTTATTTTACAAATTTATTTGATTAATAAAAAGTTTTTTGCTTAATTTGATGTTCATTTGATATATGAATTGATAGTGATATTAAATCAATTAATGAATTCCTTGATACATAACATAAAATGAAGGAAATCATAATGAGATCATGATATTGAGATTCTTATCATGTGTAATTACATTAGTATATAAATTATCCCTTGTCATAGGATTAATGAGATGAGACATTGTGAATCCGGACAAACTACCACATATTATACTTTTTGATTGGATTGAGCAGTAGATTTCATAATCTATAAACATGAGATGTTTAGAGTTAACATGTGAATTCTTTCTAAGTGTAGCTAAATACATTGGATGACCTGCTATGAGACAATCATATGGAATCTATTTAAATTTCAATGATACTCTCAACATAGCAATAGTGCATGTATCCTTAGATTTGAAGTACTTGAGGTACTTAAGGATATCTTGGATATTGATTCTGTATTTTGACACTATTCCTTATTGTCTCAGGGAGGTTGCTCATAGGGTGGTGGTTCGATACAACTTGAGGTATTCGAAGGTAATTAGGTAACTAACAAAGGATTGACCACTTTTGATAGAAGGATTGTATACCTATGGCCTTTTGTCGGGGTCATTACTTGGGAATCTCTGACTGGATTGGAAATACCATGAAGACAGTCTTCAATGACATGTGTAACAGAGTAATGAGCCTTAGAGACAATAACTAATTTTACTTGGACTAGACATAATGTAATCAGTCTAGTGGGAGTTGACACATGTCCATACTCTGAACCAAATGAGGTATATAATGGTAAAAGTAATAATTGTATGAAAATTATACATGGAAATGTTCATAGTCAAACCACTAACATTTCAATCAATTGGGGGTCATGATGTATTGCTAGATACCGCTCATGGCTTATTATATTAATTTTTAATTTAAGTAGCCAACATAACTTAGAACTTAATTGGTCACACCTATTTGGAGATGCAAAAAATGAGTAAAATAGTCTTGGATGGGATCAAATAATATGAGAGAATTATTTTGGTATAGATTGTAATGAGATCGTATGAAAAAATCGTTCGGAATGATCACGGGCCCACGTGGGCTGCTAGCCCAATTGGCCTTATTGGCCAATTAAGGCTAATTAAGGCAAAAACTACAAAATTCCTCCCCTTATTTTGTGTACTTTATACCTAGACTACTTTTGGGATAAAAATATTTTTTAAAATATTTAAAAGTCTGAAAATTATTTTTGGAAATTATATAAAATTCAAAAAAGAAAAATAATAGTTATTTTTCATATTCTTTCAAATTGAGCAAACACCATTGCTAGCACTCTGATGTGTGTTTAACCATTTCTCTTATAGTTTCTTCTCATACTTTTGGATTAACATTAGAGATATCCTAAAGTGGATTGTTGTTGTTTGCAATAACCCAACAAGGTAAAAATTTGAAGAATAAATCAAGAAATTATAAGGTATAATTTCTTACCTCTATGTTTTGTTAAATAGTTTAATGGCATAAGCAAGATTCTTGTTTTGAGTTTTGAAAATTTTATTTTTCCGCTGCGTTTTATGAATGAGATTCATCTTCAAAATTCAACAGTGGTATCAAAGCCCCCTTATGTCCATTAAAATTAATTTTAATTGAAAGTTTAATGGGATTGCATGGTTTGGATGACTTTGGATCAATATGTTTTAAAAATTGAAATTAATTTGTAAAATATGTTTTACTCATTTTTTTCTTTAATATGATTATGGAATGATTAAGGATAATTATTTTGATTGAAAAATAGTTTGAATGTGATTCAAATAATTAATTTCGGATTTATTTCAAAATGCTGAAAATTCCCTTATTTATGAATATGTGTTGTTGTTTAGTTGAATTGATGGGGCTATTTATATTTTTCTTGTATTTGATTATGGAAAAATTATTCATATATATTAAGAATGTGTTTAAGCCTCTGTAAGAGTCCAAAAATTAATTAAAATTTTTCTAATTAATTTTTTAAATAGATACAAAAATTGGATTGTTTTGACATATCCGACGGGACTTGTTTGTTTGATTTTATGTTTATTTTGTTTTTCCTATGTTAAAATAATTTTCATGTAATTAAAAATAAGTTATTTTGATGTTAGATGCATGTCAAAATTATTTTTCTCAAATTTAAATTTTTTAAAAAATTCTAGATATCGAATAAGTTATTTTGAGCGTCTAAGTGCGTTGGTTCGTTTGTCTTAATAATTTTGGCTTATGCCAAAATTTTTTTGATAAACTTGAGCTGATCGAAATATTCTTAGAATGATGATTTGATGTTCTGAAAATTTGTATAATTTTTGGAAATTAACTTTGATTTAATTTAAGTTAAGCAATGGTAATTCTAGTACGACTAGAAATTGGTATTATATTAAAATTAAATTATTTAATTTTAACATCTTAATAATTTTTTTAAGGTGAATTAATTTTGAATTAATTCTAAAAATATGAAATTTAATTTAATTTGATTAAATATTAAATTTCACATTGAAATGACATACAAAATTAAATTAACCGAAACAACACTAGTAGGAAATTTTGGTTCAAGCATAAAATCGATTTTCAAATTGAAATCTAAAATTATCATTATTTTATTTTATTCATTAGAGAATGCATGTTAGAGGTGTATGAAAAGGTATGATGGATGATTATGGACTTAGGTCCAATGTGATTGAGCATGCATGATATTTTTGTTTTACAGTAAATAGGGCCTGCATGTCCCTACCTATCTATCTTTCTTATGTATTTCTCTTCTCATCTTACTCCCCTCAAATGTAAATTGAGGTTTTCTATATTTTGAAATATATAATTAGATTACATAGGATTAGGATAGAATAAAGATACAAATGAGAAAAAAGCAAATGAGGTGGTGCCATAAACAAGTAGGCTTAGAAATAGGATTTTGATATCTATTTTGGGTTATAAATTTATGCATATACCGAGGTAAAACCTAGTCAATCTTTTTTTGGCTCAAGAGATTGACTTTAGTATGTCCATAATCATGCCATATAGATAATGTAACTATCTTTATATATCCATGTGATGAATGTATAATATATAAAACATGCAATAAAAATATGATGAGACTTAACAAAAAATCCCTTGCTAAATCCCTCGCTAGTTGGATATCGACCCATTAGGAGAACTTCCATATAGGTTCTCTCAAGTTCATAGTGAGGGCCATGGATTTGCAATAAAATAGTGGGAGTCATAATGTGATTTATTAAAGACCTAATAAATATGCATTTTCATGTACATTCTAACATTCTCCATTTTACATCTAGGTTGCTAGAATGATCATCATGACAAATGTGAATTTGCGATCATTAATGGAGTCACATAAGTTGACTGGGCCTAATTTTTTGGATTGACTATGTCCTAGATGAGGCACTCCTAGATCCCCCTATTGCTAATGATTTTGAAGATGTTCAGAAGGGATATCAACAACATCTCAATGATAGTGAGATGACAAGATATATTATACTTACTACTATATCAGTTGAGTTACAAAAGCAGTATGAAGCTATGGATGCTAATTCCATAGTCTACCATCTAAAAGAGCTTTTTGATGAGCAACCACATTCCAAAAGGTTCAAAACTTCAAGGTGGCTCTTCCATACTGAGATGGTTGAAGGGACATCTCTAGTGTAATATGCACTAAAGATGAATGGCTATATTGAGAGGGTGGCCACATTGGGATTTGTGATGGATCATGAATTAAGTATTGACTTAATTCTAACTAGTTTTTCTGATAGTTTTTCACATTTTGTGCTTAACTATAGGATGAACCAAATCTCCACTATTCCTGAGCTAATCAACATGGTCAAGACAACTGAGTCATATGTCAAGAAGGATAGTAAGGTAGTGATGTTGGTGGACTCTTCTGGTTCTAAGAAGAAGAACCTTAAGAAGAAGAAGAAGTCCATAAAGCCTAAGAGAGGTGTGACTAAGAAGAAGGCCAAGGGGACTGATCGAAAGGGGACATGCTTACATTGTGGCAATGATGGCCATTATAAGAGAAACTGTAAGGCTTACTTAAAGTCTTTGAAGAAGAAAACATCTGATATCCCACTACTTCAGGTATTATTGTCATTGAAATTAATATTGTTTCAAATAATGATATATGGGTAGTAGATATCGATTGTAGCTCACACATATCCACTGATATATAAGGCTTAAGGAACAGTAGATAGCTTAATAAGGGAGTGTAACACCCCCTCACCCCAATAATATGTGGCCGGAAAAGGGAGTGCTATACTGACTTCATCGGTTGAAATATTATTTTTAAATTATGTATAAATGAAAATCACTAATATATTTTTTTTCTTCATTTACTATTTATTATTTACTATTTATTTACTTGTAGTGTAAAAGAAATCATAATAAAGAAACACAATACATTTTATATAATAAAGTATTATTTACAAAACATACGCTTATTTTACAAGTACTATAAAATAAAACTTAAACCATAAATACAATAGTTGTGTAACCCATAGTATTTGATACAAGCTGCTTTACTAGATCAGGTCATACCTAGCTTTATCTACTATCTTCTATTTATTCTTCACTATATTTGTGCAAGAGAAACTCTTATGCTAAGCTCTTGGCTTAGTGGTGCATATAAATAAGGCAATAAAGTATTTCATGCAACATGCATTGTCATATATCCATTTATGCCCAATCATCTTTTCATGCAAATATACATATCATAATATTTTAGCATGCATATAAATCAAATTATATTCTTTTATCTCATACATGTTTTACTTAATTAACACATCATTATGTAATCCATCATAATTAATCATATCACAAGTTATAATTCCATTTATTTTCCATAAATTCTTTATACCCATAACACCCAATCATCTTTTCATGCAAACATATATTTCATAGTATTCTAGCATACATAAACATCAAATTATATTATTATATCTCATATTTGTTTTACTTTATCAAATCATCATTATTATCCATATCACAATTCATGGTTCCTTATTTTATTTTATTTTAAATCCTTCTTTATAGCCTACAACACCTATGAACCACTGACTAGGATAACAGAGTTGCCATCCATGTACTTAGAAGTGTCACTCAGGCAATATGATGTGTGCATACAAGTGCCATTACTGGCTTCAATAATAGTGATATTACCGGCTTCAATAATAGTATCATTACCAGTTTCAATAATAGTGTCATTACTGGTTTTAATAATTGTGCCATTACTGGCTCAATAATCATACTATTAATCCATACTCCCCCCTTGCTTGGCATGCCAAACTATCCTAAGTCTAGTTCTAGTTAGCTGTTTTAGGGCTTACTCAATGTCATTAAAATTCATAGTTATTAAATTCACCCATTTCATGCATGTAAAGATTCACATAATTACTCAATAAAAATAGTATTTGCATAATATAACAAGATTCACATTATTTTACTCATTACATTCTTCAACTCATATGTTACCCTGTCACTGGAAATTTTGTGCTTTGTTTTGGACCTTAATTTTGGTCCTGTTAATATTTGAATTAAATTACAGGGTCTTCTTAACAATTTCTGAATCTTATCTTTAATATGCAACTTGAATCACTTAAGTTGGAGTTTTGTATCAAAAGATATGATTATATTAACACTGACTGGTAACTAACAATTTTGTCCAGAATTTTCTGGACAGATTCTAGGTTCAAACTTTATGTATTGTTCTAGAAACATATAGACATATATGGATTTTATGGTCTCAATAAAAGTTCAAGCCCTATGTCTTAGCTTTCAAAATCAACAAATAAAATGCAAATCTGAATACCATAACTTAAGTTATAGCAGTTTATGTACTCATTGCTCATCAATTCCAGCAAAGAACACACATATTTACCATCTTCAATTTTTTTTATCACAATTAATCCTAAGTCTAACAAGCATACATCCCCAAGATTTTTATCACAAAATACTTTTAATTTAGAATCATTAACATGTCAAATGCTCAAATCACGTGACTTAAAAAAAAATAAGACATAGACTATTACCTTAGGTTATGCACAAATCTTTTTTTTTTCTTTTCATTTTCTTTACTTCTCTTTCTCTTTTCCTTTGCTCATTTGAGCTAGATCCTTGTTAATTTGAGTTCCTAACATATATAAAAGATATCATTAAAACTTTACTTCATTAAAATCTATAAACTCTAACCTCTCTTTCTCTTTTTGCTCTCTCAAGCTTCCTTAAGTTTGGTTGTGCAAGAAAATGACTCACTTTCTCTCTTTTCTCTTCTTAGACTCAAGTTTTAACTATGGAGGATTCGGGAGGGGGAGAATGTGCATTGGTTTGAGAAATTAGAAAATTATAGTTGATAGAGATAAGGATGGAAAGAATAATTAATGGCAAAAAGACAAACTTAATTAATAATGGGGACACCAAAGCCATAATCTAGACGTTTTCATTAATTGATCACTCGATGCATGCCACTTGGTTAAGCCAATCACCATATATTTATAATGTTCTGTTGCCTAGATATTAAACCAAAAAGGGAGGTTGAATTGGATATTAAAATTTTTAACTTTTAAGTGCGGAAAGAAAAAGTTAAGTTGAGTAGGGATAGGAAGATATCACACATGAATTTTTATAGAGGTTTGGATGTTAACAAACCCTACTCCTCTTCCCAATCTCAATTGGGAGTTTCACTAACACACTAAGTGTTACAATGGAGTTTTACAAGCTCACTCCTAATTATGGTGTTTCTAACAATGGATCACACCAAACCCAGAAATCCCTTGTGTTTTAATGGCTCACACAATAAATCAATTCCTTGTGTTTTAAAGGCTCACACAAATAATCCTTACAAGTGTTCTACTTTTAAACCCAAATACAAAAACTCACTTGAGTAGTAGATTAGAAAGAGAAGCACTTACAAATCTATAATGCTTAGAGAATGATGAGAAAAAAGAGTTTCACAGAGATGAGATGTTTGTTTTGAAAGTATTAAATGGACAAATGGCTTACAACAAGATTTTGATTCGAAGTAATTGCTATTCTCTAGTTCTAGATTCATAAATAACTTGAATTTATACTTTCATGGCAAATTATAGCTGTTTGGTTGCATTTAATGCAGAAATAGCAATTGCACCAACTCTTAAATTCGCACCTGACATGTTTCTCTTTCCTCTTTCACGGTCATGAGTATGAATGTCACGGTCGTGACTGTTCTTCCAAGCCATGACTTGAGTGGTGACTTTGGTCGTGAAGCATTCTGAAAGGATTTGAAGTGTTTGATCACAGGCATGACATTATATATTCATGGTCGTGAACATTTTTCCTAGTCGTGGTCCAAGCAGTGACTTTGGCCGTAAAGCTCTCTGGAGGAATTTGTCATGTCTTTTCACGGGCGTGACTTTCTTTCACAATCGTGACTGATATGATCATTCACGGTTGCTATCATTCTTCATGGATGTGAACTTTAAATGTTAGATAGTGGGCGCTAAGCTTTATCACGGGCGTGACATATAAGGTCACGAGCGTGAACATGTTATTTCTTCATTTTTTGTCTTTTTAAGATTAGTCTTCCATTCTCCATTCTTGCTATCAGGTTCCATACCCTATTAAATCACCAAATAAATACATTATTGCTACTTTATTTGTTAGCATCAAAATGATGAAAATACCCTTCAAGGTTCAACATGTTCCAATTCATGTATTTATTTGGTGATTGTCCCAATTAATCCTCTAACTTTCGATAAATTGCAAATTGACCCCAAAAATTTCCAAATTTTGCATTTAAGTCCTCCACCGTAAAATAATATCTTTAAATATTTTAAACATTGTTGCCTAGATATTGTACCAAGATGGAGGGTTGAGTTCCTCTTGCATATAAATCACCCAACTTTCATCATTAAGAGCCTCATATTTTTAGGCTCAATTTGAGAAACAAAGGCAAGATCAGAAACTAAATGTTTGAGATGAGATCTAGTACTTACTCCCCTTGTAGGATCACCAATGATTTACTCTTTGGGGAGATCTTTTGTCAATCTCCATTCCTTTGGTAGCTTTTGCCTGTTTTCCTCTTGAGCTGGAGGTAGAGAATCATCTTGATGTGAATTTTCTTGATCATTTTCTTTTCTTTCATTTTCAAGATTAAGTCTTTCCATGGTACCTACAACAT
Source organism: Triadica sebifera (assembly GCA_023653625.1). Lineage (NCBI taxonomy): Eukaryota > Viridiplantae > Streptophyta > Magnoliopsida > Malpighiales > Euphorbiaceae > Triadica > Triadica sebifera. The sequence goes on along the minus strand of CM042899.1, from coordinate 3,411,118 downwards.
CATCAAGAACACTACCATTCACAAGATCAAGCTTACTAGATTCATCAAAAACAACATGCATAGATTCTTCAACAGTTAATGAATTTTTATTAAATACTCTATATGCTTTGGTACTCTTGTATATATATATATTATCAATAAATTTGGTACTCTTGTATATTCATGTGGTTGTTCCTGTATAATGTATGTTGGAATATTGCGTACTGTATTATGAATTATCTACCATGCATTTTGGTAATTGTATGTTAAAATATTTATGCTTATATGGACTGAGATATGAGTTAACTAAACAATCATAATTTTAGGGAAATCAATTAAATTAAAATAAGTTATGGAAATATGAGAGGTGGTATAATGCTTAATATTTTATATATTACATATGGTTGAATATATACAGTTCATGTCCTAATACAAATATAATGATAATATAATGGAACACAAAAATTATTTTATTATAATATTTTTCTAAATTTTATGCAATAATTTATTTAAATTATATCATGATTATTATGACCCACGTTTGTGTGACTGCATGGAAAAACTTAAATGCTTATATGTATTACTAAGCTAGAAATGGCTTAGCATGGGTTTTTTCCGCGCAGGAACTGGAGCTTGCAACTAGTAAACTGTGAAGTTGATAGAGGAAGTACAAGCCCATACTAGAGGAGACGCGTCAGAACTGGTTGAGGGTCGGATGCATATTATTTTTGCATTTTCTTCATTATCATGCATATGGGTATGTTAGACATGTCTTATATATAGTTAAGAACATATTTTGTATTTTGCTATTATATATATATAATTAGATTATGGTAAAAGCCATTAATTTTTATAGTTATAATGAAGTATAATATTTATGTAACATGATGATGTATTTGATAATTGAATCCATATGTATATTCGAATATTAAAAAAAATGCCAATTTAGTTATTAAATAAAAATTTTAAATTCAGGCTAGTTTCATTCAGATTGTCTGTATCATTCCGCTTATGTAATGGGATTATTCCTATTATATAGGTGGAATGTCCCATTTATTGGTATCAGAGCTTAGGTTTAAGCATCTCTTAACTTAATTTGGGAAGGGTTTGTCATGCATACATACATGTGTCTCTTATAACTCTGATATGGACTATTTCTCTGTCAACTTGTAGGCTTATAGAGATATGTTTTCGGATGAGCCTGGAATGGTTGAGAATTTTAGTTCTCTTGACACTAAGTCCCCACGTCAGTCTAGTGCAATGAGTGTTGAAGGAATTAGTACTGCTCCTAATCCTTCTCAACCTACATCAACTGCAAAGTATGGGATAAAGAAGACTAGGAGAAAGAAAAGAAGAATAGGGGAGTCATCTAAGAAATCTGTTGTTCTAGAGACCCATTTTACTAGAAAGAAAGAATATATACCCAAGTGTGATAGTTGCAACAGACACCATAGAGAAGAATGTTGGCGTGTCACAAGTGTTTGCTTTAAATGTGGGTCCAAGGAACATATACAGAAGGATTTCCCACTCTTGACAAATAAAATTCCTACTCAAATGACAAAATCAGTTCCTACTCAGCCTAAAGTTCAGACTAGAGGAGGATCAAGCCAAACTAGGTAGGCTTTTCCAAAGACAGTGAATAGACCTGGATCTAGTAGAGTTTCAGCCAAAGCATATGCCATGAAAGCTAAGGAAGATCATGCTGCAACAGATGTTATTGTTGGTATGTTTTCATTAAATGATTTTGACATTTGTGCACTCATAGATCATGGTTCCACACGTTCATGTATATTTGCACAAGTACATCTAGTTAACATATCATGATTGGAGGGGGACTAGAATATGAGATTGAGGCTATAAATTCTTTAGATCATATTGTGTGGGTAGGTAAAGTAGTTAGAGATTGCCTTTAATAATATATGGGGAAAAAATTATTCTATGTATGATCTAGAGCTAACAACAATAGTTTTGGCATTAAATTTTGGCACCATAATCTTCTTTGAGGGAATTTTTTTTTTCTATACAGAAAACCAAGAATTTGAAATATTTTCTCCTTTAGGAAGAGTTGAATTGTGATAGAGTAGATATTTTGAGCAGATAGATTGTGGTAAGGTTGTGTGTTCAGCTTACTTTTACTTAGAAAATTAAGGATATTCAAAGACAATATAATAAGCTTGTTGAGTTAGCTAAGTGGGTTTCTAAGGGGGAGAGACCTGAGTTTTTTTTTAGGTAGATTGTTACATCTAATCTCTATTAGAAAACAAAAATATAAATAGATTACTAGAAATTTTGCTACTAGAATGACTATTTTTTTATTGTGTTGAATAAAGATTCTCTGTTTACATATCAATTTTGGGGTAATCTACAAAAAACTTAGACCCTAAGCTCAATTTTAGTATAATCTTTCATCTTTGGGTGGATGTATTATGAAGGAGAACTACTCGAGAAAAGCTTAAGGCAGCTATAATTAGGTAGAAATCGTATTATGATATTAAGATATGAGATATTAAGTATGTGAGGGGGGATAAAGTTTCTCCTTAAAACTTCACATTGGAAGAAAGTGATGGAATCTAGAAAGAGAAAAAAAAACAAAAAGAGAGGACAAGTTAAATTCAAGATTCATCAGACCTTATAAAATTGTAAAGATAGTTATGACGGTGACTAATAGACTCATGTTGTCTTTGGAATTGAGTCGGATATACAATGTGTCCTATGACTTGATGTTGAGATAATACATATCAAATCCTTCTCACATTGTACTAGATGAGAGTATTCAAGTGAGAAAAGATTTGGCATCTAAAGAGGAAATTAGTACACATCTTAACACGAGAGATTAAAGAATCCCGAAATAAGCATGTACCATTAGTGAACGTAATAAAAACAAACCACACAACGAAATGAGCTACTTGAAAAGCGGATAGGTGATTATAACACATTACTCCCCAATTGTTCAACCGCAATGTATCAAGTATGTTTCGAGGACAAAACATCTTAAGGGGGAGAGAATTGTAACACCAACAAATTAGTCTAAATTAAAATAAGTCTGTGGTATACATAGAAAACACATGATAGACATAAAAATTTAAATAAATTGAATAAATGACTAAATTAGAAATTAAAATAAATTAAATTTATTGACATGATAAATTTGATGAAATTATACCACATAATTAAATTATATTTTTGGTATAAAAAAAATTAAAAATATTAGATATAAGGAAATATGTGAATATAATAATAATAATAATAATAATAATAATAATAATAATAATAATAATAATAATAATAATGAAATTTAAAAAAAAAAAGAAGAAAATTGAACAGTAAAAAAGGGGTCACAGCAGAGAGAAAAAAAAAGTGACAAAAAACATGAAATAGGGAGGAAGTGGGGCTGAAGTTAATTAAGACTTCTTTTGGCCATTTCTTCCAACTTCATTTCTCTTCTTCTTCTTCTTATTCATCATCCCTTTTCCTTCCTCCATATCACAACTCAAATTATCATCATATTCTTCAAGATTTGCATCAAAAATCAGTCCAAATAAATTTGATCTTGGTAAGAAATATTTTTCTCATGATTATTGTGTTATTAGAAGTCTTTAGGTTATGTTTTTACAAGATATTGCATTTTATTTTTGATTATCTCGTGAATCAAATTTGGGAAAGGATTAAACATAAAAGTTGTTCATATATGTCTTGTGTATCTTTCTGCCAAATGTTATTGAAGGATTTTGAGTATAGGAAGAGAAATGGTCATTGGAGTGAAACTGGTTCAAGGAGACATATCAAATAAATGACCTACGGTTTTTGTTTAAATTAATAATCTTAGTTGCTTAATATGAGATTTTGTAAAACATGAAAGTTTTAGGTGTATGGGTGTTTGAGGTCTCTGCCAAATTTCGTATAAATTGCTTTTGTGTATGTTGAGTTATTTTGAAATGAACAATGACTATTCCTGAATCGAGCTGGTTTTATATACCTGTACAGCTCTAGTAATTTCATCCTTATATTTGACCTCTTTTTAGATTGAATTAGCTAAAGCTCAAAACATTAAAGTTTTACTCCTATTATCTAAATTCCTGTGAAAGTCTCACCTTAAAATGTCATGAATTTTGTGAGTTATGAGCTGAACAATTGAACTGGTCGGGTTGAGACTTCATGTTAAACCAGTTATAGATCCTCTAGTATTTGAGAGCCATAAAGACCGAATCTAGAAATGAGGTAAACAGGAAACATGTTCCAAATTAACGTATATAATTGTATAAAACTTTTCATAACAATTGAAGCTACACATTGAAAGATATGAAATTTTAAATGTGGTACCCCGAAACTGCCTAAAGGCAGAGAACATAGCAATATTTAACAATATACCAAAAATCGTGTAATAGTTCAAAAATTCTGAAATTTTAGTATGTTTTATTTTTAGATGTTATATTTAATTAGGATTAAGAATCATATAAATTGGATAATTTTAGAAAATGTTATTGATCCAACAATCCTAAAAGGTCTGTTCCAGCTTATAAAGTATTATAGTTATTTATTTAAACTATATTAAGAATAAATATTTTATCAATGTATTAATTATTTATATTTTCAAATTAGGATCTCAACAAGAAGAAGAGCAATAAAAGTAGACAAGCTCCAAATTTTAGATTTTGGAAAAAGCTCCATTGAGGTTTGTACATATATTCACTACTTTATATTTTATTTATGTTTTACTTTACATAAGACATATTACTATTACTCTATTTCAAATTCACTAGAGGTGCATCCTTCCCGGTCCTCTTATACTAGGGAAAGGTCCTCTCAATGCTCTAACGCCCACACTGGATATGGATCGAACTGTCTCACAATGTTCTGAACTCAGCTCACATACCGCTTAGTTTTCCTTATTGCATGCTTGTGTGTTAATTGAATAAGTAGCATATTTGAATAATGTATTAAAATATGTAAATATGAAATGAATTGAGTGCTTAACCAATGCAATTTCATGTTAATGCATTGATAGACATATGGATGAATAATTGATTGATAAAATGTAGGAAATTTTGGTTTACAATATGTAACATAATATATTTTTCAATATAGATTAGTATATGATTGATTAAAAATGGGATAATTATTAATGGTAATTATTGAATAATTAGGACAATAAAGAGTGAAGTTAGAAAGTCATGTATTACATATGTATTTGATATGAAAAGAGAGGTTATATGACATACTTGGACTCATAAAGTTATTATAAATTTTGGTTTTGTATTAAAAGATTTGTTGGTTTGATTGTATAGAAAACTAATTAAAGTATGTCAATATTACTTAAATAGTTATATAATGGAATATCATATGATTATATGATTTTAAAATTTTATAATCATATTTTAATTATAAATGTAATGGGAATATTGATTCCAGCAAATTAATATATATAAAGAAAATAAATAAGTAATAACATTAATTGCCTAGTTCTCAACTTGTGAACTAATTAGGGATAGATGGTGCACCATTGCGGAGGCATTACGGTACCGATATTGATATGGTTTAGGAACAGGGTGGTATTAGCTCCGAGAGCACTCCTGTCCTAATTGTACAAAGATGATGTGATTATACTCGGTCATGAGGCTTAAGCTCCACGAGCGCTCTTAACTTGAGACTATAGTGAGTAGGGTGTTTAAGCTCCGCAAGCGACCTTACTACATGCCCTATATCCGGACAGTCCAAGAATGAGATTTGAGTTATTTATATTAAAATATTATATATAAATTAATTAAAAGACATACATATACTTGTTGGAAGATAAAATGTGTGAAATAGCATGAATTATAAATATTTATTAAGGTAAGCTCAATTTATAATTGAGTTATATATATATATATATATATATATATATATTATTAATGAATTTGGTACTATTGTATATTCATATGGTTGTTCCTGTATAATATATGTTGGAATATTGCATACTATATTATGAATTATCTACCATGCATTTTGGTAATTGTATGTTAAAATATTTATGCTTATATGAATTGAGATATGAGTTAACTAAACAATCATAATTTTAGGGAAATCAATTAAATTAAAATGAGTTATGGAAACATGAGAGGAGGTAGAATGCTTAATATTTTATATATTACATATGGTTCAATATATACAGTTCATGTCCTAATACAAATATAATGATAATATAATGGAACATAAATTTTATTTTAATATAATATTTTCTAAATTTTATGCAATAATTTATTTAAATTATATCATGATTATTATGACCCATGTTTGTGTGACTGCATGACAAAACTTAAATACTTATATGTACCACTAAGCTAGAAATGGCTTAGCGTAGATTTTTCCCGCGCAGGAACTGGAGTTTGCAAGTAGTAAACTGCGAAGTTGATAGAGGAAGTACAAGCCCATACTAGAGGAGACACGTCAGAATTGGTTGAGGGTCGAATGCATATTATTTTTGCATTTTCTTCATTATCATGCATATGGGTTTGTTAGACATGTCTTATATATAGTTAAAAACATATTTGTATTTTGCTATTATATTTATATAGTTAGATTAAGGTAAAAGCCATTAATTTTGATATTTATAATGAAGTATAATATTTATATAACATGATGATGTATTTGATAATTGAATCCATATGTATATTCGAATATTAAAAAAAATTCCAATTTAGTTATTAAATGAAAATTTTAAATTCAGGCTAGTTTCATTCAGATTGTCTGTGTCATTCCGCTTATGTAATGGGATTATTCCTATTATATAGGCGAGATGTCACACTACTGTTGTTTATTATGATAATGATATAAGACAAATGGATGTGTAAATGACTTTCCTTAATGGAAATTTAACCGAGGATGTGCACATGACACAACTAGAAGGCTTCATATCCAAAGATGTCAAAAAGGTATACAAGTTGTAAAGATCAATTTATGGATTAAAGCAAGCATCTAGGAGTTGGAATATTCGGTTTGATGAAACAATCAAATAGTTTGGTTTCTTACAAAATTCGGATGAACCTTGTGTATACAAGAAGGTTAGTGGGAGTGTAATCGTATTCCTTGTGTTGTATGTATATGACATATTGCTAATGGGAAATGATACCTCGACCTTACAATCTATCAAAATCTGGTTATCCAAACATTTATCTATGAAAGACCTTAGAGATAGATTTAAAAGATTGCTTGGTCTTTCAAAGTCTACATACGTAAATAAGATGCTAAAGAATTTTAGCATGGAGCAATCCAAGAGGAGATATATTCCCATGACCCATGGGATTACTCTCTTAAAGTCTATGTGTCTAAAGACACAAGATGAGAGGATACACATGATTTTGATTCCATTTAATTCAACTATAGGATCAATCATATACGCTATGATATGTACAAGACGCGATGTATCATATATTCTAAGTGTTATGAGCAGATACCAATCGGACCTTGTGAGAGTCATTGGGTGGCTGTTAAAAATATCCTGAAGTACTTGAGAAGGACTAAGGATGTATTCTTACTATATTGAGATGGAAAACTTTTTGTGAGCAAGTATACCGATGCCTGCTTCCAACATGACAAGGATGACTCAAAATCTCAGTCAGGTTATATATTATCACAAAATGGTGAAGCAATTAGTTGGAAGAGTTCCAAATAGGGAATGACTACTAATTCCACAACCGAAGTAGAGTACATTGTAGCTTCTGAAGTAGTAAAAGAATAAGTTTGGATAAAGAAATTCATCATGGAACTTGGAGTGTTTCTTAGCATTGTTGATCCAATACAATTGTATTGTGATAATAATGGAGCCATTACACAAGCAAAGCAGCCATGATCTCATCAGAGATCCAAACATATACTCAGAAGATACCATTTGATTAGAGAAATCATTGGTAGGAATGATGTAAAGAAAGAAAGAGTACCCACTGATCAGAATATTGCTGATCCTTTAACTAAGCCACTTTCCAAAAAGAAATATGATTCTTGGAAGTCGCCTATGGAATTAAATAAAAAGGTGATTGACTTTAGTGCAAGTGGGAGCTTGTTAGAGAAATGATCTAAAGGCAATCACCTTTAGCACTTATTGTACAAATTTATTTGATTAATAAAATGCTTTTCATTAATTTGATGTTCATTTGATATATGAATTGATAGTGATTTGAAATCAATTAATGAATTCCTTGATATATAACATAACATGAAGGAAATCATGATGAGATCATGATATTAAGATTCTTATCATTTGTAATTATGTTAGTATCTAAATTATCCCTAGTCATAGGATTAATGAGATGAGACATTGTTAATCTGAACAGACTAGCAAATATTACACTTCTTGATTGGATCGAGCAGTAGATCTCATAACCATAAACATGAGATTCTTAGAGTTAACATGTGGATGCTTTCTAAGTGTTGCTAAGTACATTGGAAGACATTTTATGAGACAATCATATGAATAATCTATTAATATGTAAATGATACATAGCAATTATGCAAGTATCCTTAGACTTGAGGTACTCAAAGATATATTGGATACTAATTTTGTATTTTGACACTATTCCTTATTGCCTTAGGGAGGTTGCTCATAGGGTGGTGGTTGGATCAACTTAAGATATTCAAAGGTAATTGGGTAACCAACAAAGCATTCACCATTCCTGATAGAAGGAGTGTATACCTATGGCCTCTTATTAGAGTCATTAGTTAGGAATCTTTGTTCAGAGTGGAAATGCTATGAAGATAGTCTTCAATGACATGTCTAACAAAGTAATGAGGCTTAGGGATAAGAACTAATATTACTTGGCCTAGATGTGACGTAGTCAGTCTAGTGGAAATTAATACATGTCCATAATCTAAACCAAGTGGAGGTATAGAATAGTGAAATGAATAATTGCATGGAAATTATCTTGGAAAGGTTCATAGTCAAACCATTGACTTTTCAATCAATTGGGGGTCATGATGTCTTGCTAGATACCGTTCATAACTAGGAACCTAATGGGCTACACACATTAGAAATGTAAAGAATAAGTAAAATGGTTTTGGTTTGGATCCAAAAATATGAGAGAATTACTTTGGTACGGATCGAGATAAGAACACAAGAAAAAATCGTTTAGGGGGGTCACAGGCCCACGCGGACTGCTGGCAGCAGCTAGTCTAATTGGCCTTAATTGGCCAATTAAGGCTAATTAAGGCAAAAACTCTAAAATCTCTCTGTTTGTCTTGTGCACTTTGTACCTAAATATTTTTGGGCTAAAAATATTTTTGAAATGTTTCAAAGTCTGAAAATTATTTTTGAAAATTATATGAAATTCAAAAAAGAGAAATAATAGTTATTTTTCATATTCTCTCAAATTAAGTATGCACAATTGCTAGAACTTTGAGGTTTATTCAACCATTTCTTTTGTAGTTTCTTCTCATATTTAAGTGTGAATTAACATTAGAGACATCCTTAAGTGGATTGTTATGGTTTGCAACTATCCAAAAATATAACAATTTCAAGAATAAATCAAGAAATTACAAGGTATAATTTCCTACCTTTATATTTTGATAAATTAGTTTTAATTACTCAACCAAGATTCTTGTTTCGGATTTTGAAAATTTTATTTTCCACTGTATTTTATGAATTAGATTCATCTTCAAAACCCAACACTAATCATCTGGTCCATATATATACACAGGACTCAGGTATATAAATCATGTGTCCCATAAATATACAAATGATCAATAATATTATGATGCACATAAATTCACATGATCAAAAATAATTTCATAAGATCCATAGATATGCACATGATCAGTAGATATACACATGATCTACAGATATTTACCCTATTAGCATGCCAATAATACCTCACTCTAATGTCTAGGCTAATATGTGGGCTAAATCCATAAATTTTATAATTAAATTTTTTCAACATATTTTTAACATTTTCAAAATACTCATAATTCTCCAAAGACATTTATATTTCATAAATTATCTTTTTATAGTATAAAATATATTCCATGCCAAGTTATATAAATAAATACATACAACTTTCAAACTCCTTTTCATATTCACAAATAAAATTCTTCTAATATTATAATCAAATTAAATTTACTTATATTATAAATATGTTTAATATTTTTTAATTATGTTTTACATATATATGACTAATATTATAAGCAATAGCACTAACCTCTTTATATTTTATCAGTGTCTGCCGATTATTTTTCTTTATCTCATGTTAGTGTTTGTCCAAACGTCTGGCCTAATAAAAATACAATTAATCACTGACCCATGTATTATATAAAATCTAGTTAAATTAAAATCTTTGGATTGACTCCTGCTCTCACATATATTGAATCCTATTATGAAAATTTTCATCATTGTAGCACTCCCTTACCTTACTAACCATTAATAGTGTAGGAAAATACTACCAAACTCATTATTTGAAAACCAATGATCAAATTATTGTTTAATTGTTTTTCAATTTTCGAGTATGTTATTAGTGTTATTACTATGTATTTTTTTATTATATCATTTAAATATGTAACTAGTGATGTAAAATTTTGATTTAAAAGTACTCATTCATTAAAATATAATATTCAGAAATACATTTACAAATAATACCAAATATATTACTTACAAATTCACACTTTTATAAATCCTACATGCCACAAACTTACAACAACAAAAAAATTTTAAAATTTAATTATACAATATAATACTCAAAATATACAAAAAGAAAATAAACTGCTGCAATTTGATCTTAAGGATTCCCTTTCTACAGTCAATCCCAATGCTACGGTCAATCCTAACGCAATAGCTACTTTTACTAACCTGCACGTGAAACACAAGCGCTAGTTACTAGCTTAGTGGCACGTTTGGCAACTATCCAATAATTATATAAATATCTCTAAAATAAGATTTTTATCAATGACAATAAAAATTTCTAAGTATGCCAAAATATTAAAATTAAGTAAAAACCATATGAATATTGCAAAATGTATAATTTATCAATTATAACATTTCATTCATTAAGCATATTAGAATTCATTAATAATAATACAAGACAATCATTTTAATAATTTACATTTTTTCTTTATTCATTTGATAGCCCACGACATCTTAGACCGGAACTAAACATTGGATATAGGATTTCTGCTCTTCGGCAGTATACTTGATGCCTACTTAATTATTTGATAACTTAGCGTTTAACGGCTACATTTTCAATAATAACTCAATACTTTTTTGGTATCTACGTAATTTCAAATTTTGTACTATTTCTTAGTGTCTACATAAATTAAATCTCAGCGCTATTTTCTAGTGCCAACATTTCTACCTTTTTATTGGCATGCCAACTTATCCTAATTTCTAGTTCTTGACTAGATGTTATAAGGCTTAATTATATTTATTACCTTTATTATTATTTATATTAATTAGGTATGAAATGTTAATATAATTTCTCATAAATGCAATAATCTCCATTAAATATATTAAAATATCATACTCACCCATTAAATCATTATAAATATAAGAAAAGTCAAATAATATATTTTTTTATCATAAAATTCAATATTAAACTCATATATACAAGTTGACCTATTCTGGGTAGAATTTATGTCTCAGATGTTCCTACATTTTTCATCCATTTTTAAATGAAATTTGAACAAGTGATCAACTAACAAAATACAGATACATAACTTTTCTTTAATTACCAATTGGAATCACATCAAACCAATTATTTTTAAGCAAAAGTTATAAATTTGTCACTCATCTACGTTCATTCCATTCTGCCAGTATTTTACTAGATAAATTTCCCGTTTGAATTATGAGTCAATTTTATACCTAAACGTAGACATAATCAGATCTAATGGCCTAAATGAAAATTAAATCCCTATGTCTTAAATTTCTAAGCCAATAAGAAACACTTAAAAAGCATTTCCAGAACTCAAGTTATGGCCTAAAATGTAGGCACTGTTATTAAGACAAATTTCCTGCACTTCATTAAATCTTACAATTTCCTATCTTCATGCATCAACAACATATTCAAATTTTTATTTTCACTTTCATGACATGATTTAATCACCAATTTATCACTCAATAAAAATATCAATAATTACATACACAATTATATATAAGTATCACAAAATCAAAAACTAACATTTTTTCGTAATGAATTTTTGCCAAATGTAAATAGCTCAAAAAGTCCAATTTTTTTCACTCTTCTCTACCTCCTACTTAGCTTTCTCCTTTCCCTTATTTTCTTCTTGATTATGGCCCAAAATATTATCACCTCCTTGGCCTAACAACAATTTCACACTAATTAAGCACTAAATACACTAATTAACCCTTAATCACCATTAACATACTAATAACCCTAAATTACCCACCTTAATGGTAACTAACCCCAAAATGGAAGTAAAAAGGAGAAGAAAAATAAGAAGATGAAGAATCTAACCTCACCTTTGTAGATCTTCAAAATGACCAAAATTCTTCCCTATTTTTCTCTTCTTTTCATCCTTTTGCTTTCTTTGTTTGGCTCACTTTGCTTCACTTTCTTGTTGATCTTGCCTTAAAACAAAATTTTCCATCTAAACCTTAGCTTTAATTGAAGCAAAAGAAGAAGAACTTGAGAGATGTAGGTCATGACAACAAAGGAGAAAATGAGAGATAATTTAGTTTGTTTAAGATAAGGAAGAAGAAGAATAAAGGAAAAAAGTGAAATTTGACTTTTTATAGTTGGATTAGGTGGGTGGTTAGGATTAATTAGATAATCTTGTCCCTCATTGGTCCATTAATTTAAATCACTCTTACTTTATTTAATCCAAAGAATATTCCTGTCCTTAGATAAAGAATATTCTATTTTTATCCCTTCTTAAAATATATGTCAAAAACACTGTAAATTCTAATTTCGTTCAACGAAAAATTATTGTTTTCTAAATTTTAGTTCCAAACCTCAAAATTCTCAATTAATCATATCAAAAATATTTTTCTAATATTTTATTATCATTTTAAGTTTTTTCTTTCATGTCCGAATTTAGACCCTGATTAGTTCGGTGCACTGGATTTCAGTTACCAGAGACCGTGGCCTAAATTATCGGGCATTACAACTTTTCCCTCCTTAAAAAACATTCATCCTCGAAATTTACCTTTTTAACTAGAGTGGAACAATTGTGGATACTAAGCCTTCATCACCACTTCATTTTCCCAAATTTCCTTTTCCGAATTATGATTTCTCCAAAGAACTTTTGCCAAAGGTACCTTGTTCCCTAGCTCATTCATTTCTTGGGCTAGAATTTCCACTGGCTACTCTTTATAAGTTAGATCTAGTTGTATCTCTATGGGCTCTCTTGATATAATATGAGATGGATCTGATTGATATCTTCTTAACATAGACATATAAAATACGTTGTGAATCTTGTCTAACTCTAGTGGTAGAGCTAATATGTATGCCACAGGACCTATGTGTTTAAGTACATCATATGGTCCAATGAATATAGGACTCAACTTTTCCTTCCTTCCAAATTGGAATATCTTTTTCCAAGGTGAGACTTTTAAAAATACTTTATCACCAACTATATAATCAATATTCCTCCTTTTCAAATATGTGTATGATTTTTGTCTATTAGAAGTGGTTTTCAGCCTATCTCTTATTACTATCACTTTTTCCTCTGTTAGCTGCACTAACTTTGGACCCACTACTTTCTTTTCACTAAGCTCAGTCCAACATAGAGGCATTCTACATTTTCTCCCATACAATGTCTCATATGGTGCCATACCGATACTGACTTGGTAACTATTATTGTAGGCAAATTCTATCAATGGAAGATATTTGTCCCAATTGCCTTCAAATTCCATCACACAACTCCTCAACATATCTTCCAATATCTGTATGACCCTTTCTGATTGTCCATCTGTTTGTGGGTGGAAAGCTGTGCTAAAATTGAGTTTAGTACTCATGGCTTGATGCAAACTTTTCCATAATTGTGAAATAAACAACGGGTCTTGATTTGAAATGATTGAAGCTGGCACAACATGTAAATGGATTATCTCATTAATATATATCTCTACCAAATGGTTAAGCAGATAATCCATCCTAATCGGTAGAAAATGAGCTAATTTGGTGAGTCAGTCCACCACTGCCCATACTGTATCATGCCTTTTTTGTGTTAAAGGAAAACCAGAAACAAAATCCATTGTAACTCTTTCCCATTTCCACTTTGGAATTGAAATTGACTGCAATATGCTCAACCTTCACTTGCTGACATGTAACATCTTTGACTTTTTCCATATGCATTTCTACAGTATCTCATTTGTGCATATGCATTTTGCATATATATCACTTGAACACATGCATAATATGCATTTTTATTTAAATATATTTATGACATACAATTAGTTTATTTTCAAATATTTTACAATTGTATAGAAATGCATATGTCTGTTTTATAATATAGATGAAAATGACATGAAATTAATATTTAAGTGAATATAGAGACTAGATTGAATTAAAAAAAATATGACATGATTAATTTAATTAAATTAAAATAAGTGATTAAATTATATATTTATTTATTATTGGTTAGTAAAATTGGGTAAATGTATATATGTATACTTGAATGTATGTATATGTATGTATGTATGTATGTATGATGATGATGATGATGATGATAATAATAATAATAATAATAATAATAATAATAATAATAATAATAATAATAATAATAATAATAATAATAATAATAAAAGAATTCAGCAAAAGAAGAGAAAAAAAAAGTCAAAAAAAAAAGGGACGACAAAGAAAAAAGAGAAGGAAACATGTGGGGGCTTTTAATTTATTAGGCTGTCATGATCTTCCTTTTCTTTTCTTATCTTCTTCTTCTTCTTTGCTTCATTTCTTCAACCTATTTTCTCTCAAGTTCCAGCCACCAATTCTTACTTGTTTCACTCGGTTTTTGAGACAAATTGATCCCTTGCAAGTTTTTTCTTGGTAAGTAATCAATTCTTATTGCTATAAGGTTGATTTGAGTTGCTAAGGTTCATTAATAGGCACTGATTTGCACCCCAATTTTGATATCAATAGAAATTGATTCTGGAAAATCTTAAAACAGAACAGTTGTTCCTTTATATCTTAGATTTATGGATATGTAAATAATGTTACAAGATGTGGTGTATAGAATGAAATATCCCCTTTGTACTGAAACTGGTCCATATCTGAACCCTAAGTAAGTTAGCTACTGTGTTTGTTAGTTTTGGATATGTTAAAGCCAATATTTGAAGTACCTCAAAACATAAAAGTTGTAGATATATGTGTTATGTATCTGTATACCAAATTTTTCGGTTCATAGGTCTTGTAAAGTTTGAGTTATGGTGAATGGAACCATGACTGTTCCATGGTTTGAACTGCCTATGGGGTGCCCTAGGCAGATCTAAAAACTTATTTGGCTCATTTGAGCTTGTTAGAGCTAAATTTTGTAAATGATAAAAATAGGACAGTTATAGGTATATGTCTTAGCTAAATTTTGGTACTAATTTCAGCTTAATCTGTTATGTATAGACTAAGTTATGGCCTTTGGAAGTCATACTGGTCTGGAAGCCAATTCTATTATGGACTAGTAAAATGTTTGTTATAATTTGAAGACCTTAGAGACATAATTGATAAAAGTTGTAAACATGAAAAATGTTCCATATGAACCCATATAGGCGTTAACAAAGAAAACTAGGGACAGGAATTACTAGTTATCTTTTCATTATAAAGTCGAACAAAATACATTGGAAGAATCCTTTGGGTCTTCCAATATCAATAGGTTGTAAATTTTCATTAAAATATAACGTATAGATTATAAGTTATGATGAACCCAAATGAGTACCCTGAAACTGCCTAAGAGCAGAAATCAGAACACGTTTAGAAATTCCACCAAAAATTGTACAGTGATCCAATTGGTCATAAATATTAATATGTTATATATATATATATATATATATATATATATATATATATATATATATATATGTTAATTGTAATTAAGAACAAGAATCGGATTAATTAGTCAAGTACAGAAAGAGTTATAGTCAAAACAGTCCCATAAGGTCACACTGCCTCATAGGAAAAATTTTAATTATTGATATGAATAATGTATATTAATTTGTTTAAGCCACATTAAGTTTCTCTAGTCATAAATTAACTAATTATATTTCAATATTAGGCTCAAGACAAATTGGAAATATACAAGAAGGGGGTAGACAATAAGTTAAGGGTTGGAATAAAGGAAAAAGGTGAGTCTAATTATCAATTGAATTCTTTAGTGCAAATGGATGTTGCTTGCTATGTGATTCATATGATTGTTATGATTGGTCCTTGATAATGTAATGATGGATAATTTGTGACATTGTGGTACATATAAATCGTATACTTTTGGTATATTTGAGGTATATGTTTGACATATGTGATATATATGGTACATGTATAGTATATGCAAGGTATATGCTTGACATATGAGGTATATATGAAATATATGTATGTCGTATATGATAAAGATGTAATGGTTGATGAATGCTTAAATACAAGTGCATATGTATAATGACTTAAAAGGTGTTGTGACTAGTTAATCGACATTGCAAAGCAAAAGAAGAGGCCTATGGCCCAACAAATGTGCAAATGAAACAAATAATCAAGCTAGCTAGCAAATGCAAATGCAAATGTTCACATGGAAACCCGGGACAATGTCTGTTTAACCTGGTCACAACAAAATAAAATTAATAAGCATAAGAATAAGTAAAAAGCAATTATTGAATACTTGATTTTATCTATATTTATATGTTATTGACTGATGAAATGGAGTATAAAGTATGTATTAATTATACTTGTTATTTGTTATTATGAAATGCTTGGTGCTTTAGAACTCATTTGATGGTTATTCTTACTGAGTCGCAACTCACCAAATTGCATCATTTTTCAGGTAGAGAAGATTAGTAGTTCATATTGAGGTGCATATAAAAGTCATGGATCAAAGGTCACCGGCCGAGCCTCATCATTTTCTCTCCTTGCATTCCACATATGCATAAGAACATATCATTTTATATTTGGGGATTGAATACTTGCAAATTTACTAACTTTTAAATGTAATGTTTAAGTTATTAATATATGTGATGTTATAGGCTTTAATTAAAGCTTCCATATTGATTGTGAAATTATTGTTGATAATATGAGATGAGTTTAAAAAAAAAATTACTCTCGCTGTAAACATGAATTTTATTTTATTCTTATTTCATACGTGATAATTTAATATAAAAACAATATATGCGATATATAGATGTATAAGGTGTTAGGTGTTACATGACAATTTAAACATCTGGTAGTATACTCTTTGATATCTCTCTTCATTATTGGCCACTAGTAATATGCCTTCAAGTCAAGATATATTTTGTTGCTTTTCGGGTGCATTACACAAATAACATTGTGAGCCTCTTTAAAAATAGCTTAAAATTTGGGTAATACATTTTTCCCCTTGATAAAGAAATTTGGTCCTAAATTTCACCTGGCAAATAATCATGTGTTTTCTAAACCTCAAATACTTATCACTATAATGAACTCTTTTGTACACTATTACTCGTAACATCAGAAATCCATATAACACTTTTCATTTCACCTCTCATTGTGTCTCTGACATCTATGTGATTTATATCACATCTATCCAACCTAACAACTTCAGCTATATCCTCAATACTGTCATACTTGTAACATTCTCAGCTTACCACATATCCATTTTTATATGCATTTCATTTGGATATATGAATTTTCATATATTTTACTTGAACACATTCATTTCATATGTATTTTTATAGGGACAAGTTCATGACATGCACTAGCTACGTGTTTGAATATTTTACAATTATGTTGAATTGCACGTGTCTACATTATAATTTAGTTGAAGATGACATGAAATTGAAATTTATGTGAATAAAAATTATTAGATTGAATTAATGAAGAAAAATGAAAGAAACAATAAAAAAAGGAAGGAAAAAAACAAAAAGGGGAAAATGACAAAAGTAAGGAGATGGAGGTGGACCTTATCTTCCTCTTCACCTGCCTCTCTCACTTCAGATTCATTTCTTCTTCTTCTTCCACCACTTAAGCCTTCTTTTCTTCCTTATTTCACTTAAGTTTTGTAGCAAATTCATCTCTTTCAAGTTCATCCTTGGTAAGTATTATTCACTCCATGGTTCTAGTGTTGTTTGAGTTGTTAGGGTTGAGTTGTAGCAGTGTTTTGCTCCCTGAATTTGATACCAATAGAAAATGATTCTGGAAAAGTTTAAAACTTGAAAGTTCTTCCTATATGTCTTAGGTTTATGTATATATAAATATTATTGCAAAATTTAGTTTATGTGAAAATATATTAGCATCTTATTGGAATTGGTCCAAGTATGGATCCTAACTGAGTTAGCTACTGTGTTTGTTGGTTTTGAATATGATAAATTCTGTATTTTAGGAAGCTCAAAACATGAAATTTTAGATAAATGTTTTATATATGTGTATACCAAATTTAAGATTCATATATCTTATGGATGTTGAGTTATGGTGAATGGAACCATGACTGTTCCAT
Organism: Triadica sebifera; assembly: GCA_023653625.1. NCBI lineage: Eukaryota > Viridiplantae > Streptophyta > Magnoliopsida > Malpighiales > Euphorbiaceae > Triadica > Triadica sebifera. The sequence continues at coordinate 3,392,563 of CM042899.1, read as the reverse complement.
AGTTTGAACTGCCTACTTAGTACCTTTGGTAGATCCAGAAGCTTGTTTCACCATTTTAAGCTCTTTGGAGATGGATTATGTAAATTATCAAAACACAAAAATTATAGGTATATGTCTTAGATAAAATGTGGCACTAAGTTAAACTAAATATGTTATGTATAGAATATGATATGACTTTCATAAATCATACCGGTCTTGAAGCCAACTCTTTTCTATACCAATGAAATGTTTTTTTATAATTTAAGGACCTTAGATACATAATTAATAAATGTTATAAACATTAATAAATTTTCCATTTTAACCTATATAAGTGTTTACCAATTTTCATTATAACCTTACTTACATATTGTAAGATATGAAGGACCAAAATTGGTACCTAAAACTTCCAAATGGCAGAAACAGGGCAAAAAACATAACACAATTGGAAATTTCACCAAAATTTCTACAATGCTCAAATTGCTCTGAAATATGAGTATGTTATATAATTATATGTTAGATTTAATTAGAAATAAGAATCACATTAATTGGACAATTTTATAAAAATTTAATGGCTAATTAGTCCTATAAGGTTACACTGCCTCATAGAAAAACCCTAACTATATATATGAACTATGCACATTAATTTGTTTAAGCCACATTAAGTATCTCTAGTCATAAATTAATCGATTACATTTCCACATTAGGCTCACAACAAATTGGAAACCTACAAGAAGGGGATAGACAATAAGTTAAGGGTCGGAATCAAAGGAGAAAGGTGATGTTGAACCTCAAGGGATATTTCCATCATTTTGATGATAACAAATCAAATAGCAATAATGTATTTAACAATGTTTGAGTTCTAAGTGTGTTAAATAGGATATACTTTGATTAGAACATGAAGGAAGATTGAAAGACAACTTTTGAAGATAAAAATCAATGAAATAGCGAAGTGTCACGCTCGTGAATGTAGCTTAGCACCAATTTTCCACCATTCAAAGTTCATGACCATGAAGGATCAAACCAACCGTGAAAAGATTAGATAAGTCTCTCCCGTAAAATATTAGTCAAGCCCATGACTAAACATTTCCAATTCTTCCAGAGAATGTCATAGCCAGAGTCGCCAGTTGGACCATGGCTTGGAAGAACATTCATGCCCGTGACACATATAGTCACGCTCGTGAACTAGGACAGAGAAACATATTAGGCGCAAATTAAGAGTTAGTTCAACGGCTGCTTTCACATTAAATGCACCCAAATGGCTATAATTGTTGGTTTTTGAAGAATGAATCATATTCATAAATGCATGGAAAAATAAAATTTTCAAAACCCAAAACAAAAGATCATACTTGTGCCATTAAAACTAATTGATATATATATAGAGGTTAGAAATTATACCTTGTAATTTCTTATTTGTTCTTCAAATCGTCACTCTGTTGGGTTGTACCAAACCACAACAATCCACATTAGGATGTCTCTAATGATAATCCACACGAAAAATGAATAAGAAACTATCAAAAGAAATGGTTTGAACAAATTCAAATTGCTAGCTTTGAAAGTGTTCTTGAGATAATTTTTGTTGTCTTAAAATTAGTTTTTCACAAAAAAATATTTTCATGTCTATTTTCTACCATTTGATGTGTTTTCTATTTGAATAAAATTCAAAGAAAAGCTAAAAATTCAAAAATGGAGAAAAGGGAAATCAATGAATAGTAATTGGCCATAATTGGCTTAATTAAGGCCCAAATCTGTCGTTGGCTAACAGGATGCTGGGCTTGCTGCAGGCTACCCAGCTGGCCCCTCGTGACCCTCCCGAACGATTTTCCGTGCGATCTTCAAGAACATTTTGGATCCTATCCCGAAATAATTCTCTCATATTTTGGATCCTATCCAAGACCATTTTACTCATTCTCCATATGTTCAATGCGTGTGACCTACTAAGTTCTTGGTTATGTTGGCCACTTGAATTAACAATTAATTTAAGTAAGTTATGAGTTGTATCTAGCAACACATCATGACCCCCAATTGACCGGAAAGTCAGTGGTTTGACTACGAACCTTTCCATAGACAATTTTTGTGCAATTATTCCTTTCACCATTTTATACCCCACTAGGTTCAGTGTATTGACATGTGTTAACTCCCACTAGACTAACTACATCACATATAATCCAAGTAATGTCAGATATTGTCCTTGAGGCTCATTACTCTATGAGATATGTCATTGAACACTATCTTTATGACATTTCCACTCCGGCCAGAGATTCCTAAGTAATGACCACAACAAGAGGCCATGGGTATACACTCCTTCTATCAAGAGTGGTGAATCCTTTGTTGGTTACCCAATTACCTTCGAATACCTCAAGCTGTATCCAATCACCACCCTATAAGCAACCTCCCTGAGGCAACAAGGAATAGTGTCAAAATATAGAATCAATATTGAAGATATCCTTGAGTACGTCAAGTCTAAGGATACTTGCACCATCGCTATGATGAGATTATCATTGACATTTGAATAGATTATCGATATGATTGTCTCATAATTGGTCATCCAATCTACTTAGCTACACTTAGCAAGCATCCACATGTTAACTCTAAACATCTTATGTTATAGATTATGAGATCTACTACTCGATCTAATCAAGAAGTGTAGCATGTGATAGTCTATCTGGATTAATAATGTCCTATCTCATTAATCCTATGACTACGGATAATTTTGTTACTAACATAATTGCACATGATAAGAATCTCAATATCATGATTTCCTTCATGCTATGTTATGTATCAAGGACTTCATTAATTGATTTAAGATCACTTATCAATTCATATATCAAATGAACATCAAATTAATGAAAAAGCCTTTTATTAATCAAATAAATTTGTGCAATAAGTGCTAAAGGTGATTGCCTTTAGGGCACTCCTCTAACAAGCTCCCACTTGCACTAAAGCCAATCGCCTTTTTATTTAATTCCATAGGCAAGTACGTGAGAATTATATTTCTTTTGGGGAAATGGCTTAGTTAAGGATCAACAATATTCTGATCAATGGTCTTTACATCATTCCTACCAATGATTTCTCTAATCAAATGGAATCTTCTGAATACATGTTTGGATCTCTAATGAGACTGTGGCTCCTTTGCTTATGTAATGGCTTAATTATTATCATAATACAATTGTATTGGATCAATAATACTGGGAACCACTCCAAGTTCTGTGATGAATTTCTTTATCCAAACTGCTTCCTTTACTATAATGTACTCTACTTCAGTTGTGGAATCAGCAATCGTTTCCTGCTTGGACTCTTCCAACTAACTGCTCCACCATTTAGTGTGAATATATAGCCTCACTGAGATTTTGACTCATCCTTATTGCCCAGATATTGAGCCAAGAAGGTGGGTTGAATTGGAGTTTAAAAATTTAACTTTAAAGTGCATAAATAAAAAGTTAAGTTTAGGAGGGATAGAGAAATTTGACACAAGGATTTTTATAGAGGTTCGGGTGTTAACAAATCCTACTCCTCTCCCCAATCACAATTGGGAGTTTCACTAGCACACTAAGTATTACAATGGAGTTTTACAAGCTCACTCCCAACTATGGTGTTTCTAACAATGGCTCACACCTAACCCAGAAATCCCGTGTGTTTTGATGGCTCATACAATAACCAATTCCTTGTGTTTTACAGGCTCACACAAACAACCTTTACCTTGTGTTCTACTGTTAACCCCAAAATACCCAAAGCTCACTTGAGTAAATGATTACAGAGAGAAACACTTGCAAATATTTATTGCTCAGTAAATGATGAGCAAAAGACTTTTACAGAGAATAAATATCAAATGCACAAAATGGCTTACAACAAGGTTTTGATTAAAAATATTTTCAATTCACTTGTACTTTTGTTCTTCTTGTTCACTCTCTTGTTCTCTACTTGTTATGGATGCATAAATGACTTGCATTATACTTCCATAGAAAATTATAGTCATTACAGTGCATTTATTATGAAACTAGCCATTACACCAACCCTAATAATCGCGCCAGACATTTTTCTCTTTCATCTTTCACGGGCGTGACTCTATGTGTCATGGTCGTTACTATTCTTCCAAGTCGTGACTTAAGTGGTGACCTTGTCCGTGAAGCATTCTGGAAGGTTTTGGAAATGTTTGTTCATGGGTGTGACATATATCTTCACGGACGTGACAACATTCTAATTGTGGTCTAAGTGGTGACTTTGGTTGTAAAGCTCTCTAGAACAATTTGTCATGTCTTTTCACGGGCATGACATTTCTTCATGGGCGTGACTGAAATATTCATTCACGGTTGCTATCTTCCTTCATGGCCGTGAACTTTAAATGTTGGTTTGTTGGCACTAGGCATAATCACGGGTGTGACACATAGGGTCACGGGCGTGAACATGCTACTTCTTCAATTTTATCTTTTCTTCCATTCTCCATTCTTGCTATCATATTCTATACCTTGTTCAATGGACTTAGAAAACAAGTTAAATACAATACTGCTATTTTATTTGTTATCATCAAAATGACGGAAATACCACTCAAGGTTCAACAATCTCCCCCTTTTTGATGGTGACAAATAATCTAGCAATATGTGCTTTTGAAAAGTCTCCCCCTCAAAATATGCTTAGGATAAAAAATGATGAAGTGCAATAATTGTAGAGAATGATGAAGTGTAGCATCAAAATAAACTGTTGAACCTTGAGAGTATTTCCGTCATTTAGATGATAGCAAATAAAATAGCAATAATGTATTAAACATATTTGTTTTGTAAGTCTATTAAACAGGGTATGAAATAAGATAGCAAGAATGGAGAATGGAAGATTAATCTTTGAAAGATAAAATTGAAGAAGCAACATGATTCAAGCCCGTGACCCTATGTGTCACGCCCGTGATTAAGCTTAGCACCAACAAACCAACATTTGAAGTTCACGGCCATGAAGGAAGATAACAAACTGTGAATGAGCATTTAAGTCATGCCCATGAAAGCATTGTCATGCCCGTGAAAAGACATGACAAATTCTTCCATAGAGCTTTACGACCAAAGTCACCACTTGGACCACGGCTTGGAAGGTTGCCATGCCCGTGAAGATATATGTCACGCCTATGAGCAAATATTTCAAAACCTTCCAGAAAGCTACACGACCTAGGTCACCACTTCAGTCACAGCTTGGAAAGAACAGTCACGACTGTGACACACAGAGTCACGCCCATGAAAGATGAAAGAGAAAAATGTCAAACGTGATTATTAGGTTTGGTACAACAACTAGTTTCATATTAAATGCATTCTAACAGCTATAATTTGCTATGGAAGTATAAATGCAAGTCATTTATGCATCCAGAATAAGAGAGTGAACAAGGAGAACAAAAGAACAAGTGAATTGAAAATATTTTGAATCAAAACCTTATTGTAAGCCATTTTGTGCATTTGATATTTATTCTCTGTAAAAGTCTTTTGCTCATCATTTATTGAGCAATAAAGATTTATAAGTGTTTCTCTCCGTAATCATTCACTTAAGTGAGCTTTGGGTATTTTGGGGTTAAGAGTAGAACACTTGTAAGGGTTAGTTGTGTTGAGCCTCTAAAACACAAAGAAAGGTTGTTTGTGCGAGCTTGTAAAACACAAGGTAAAGGTTGTTTGTGTGAGCCTGTAAAACACAAGGTAAAGGTTGTTTGTGTGAGCCTGTAAAACACAAGGAATTGGTTATTGTGTGAGCCATCAAAACACAAGGGATTTCAGGGTTAGGTGTGAGCCATTGTGAGAAACACCATAGTTGGGAGTGAGATTGTAAAACTCCATTGTAACACTTAGTGTGTTAGTGAAACTCCCAATTGCGATTAGGGAGAGGAGTAGAGTTTCTTAACACCCGAACCTCTATAAAAATCCTTGTGTCAAATTTCTCTATCCCTACTAAACTTAATTTTTATTTTCGCACTTTAAAGTTATTTTTTTTAAAACTACAATTCAATCCCCCTTTTTGGCTCAATATCTGGGAAACAATTGGTATCAGAGCTTTGTCTAGCATTGAAGCCTAAAAAGTGCTTGTAAAGATGAAGATATGGCAAGTGAAGGATTCCAAAGTCTCAAACCTTACTTTGATGGAGCAAATTATGCCCATTGGAAGTTTCGGATGGAGACATACCTGGATAGTGAAGGAATTGAAATATGGGATAGTGTACGAAAAGAATGGACATGACAAACCAGAAGAGGAGCTGATGGTGAAGAAGAAATCTTATCAAAAGATGATTGGATAGAGCCTCAAAGAAGAGCAAATTTCAAAAACAAGAAGGCAATGACAATCCTCTCAAGCTCATTATCCATTGAAGAATGTAGAAGAATACAACACTGCCAAACAGCCTACAGCATGAAGGAAGAAAACAAGTCAAATCCAAGAAGATTCAACTTCTTACTTCAGAATATGAGCTCTTCAAGATGAAATCCAATGAGTCAATTACTGACATGACCAACCGTCTTCTAGCTATTATAAATGGAATGAGGAAACTTGGGAAGCATCTGAGCTTGGAAGATGTAAACAACAAAATCCTGAAAAGTCTTCCTCTTAAAGACTATGATTCAAGAGTTGTTGGTATAGAAGAAGCAAATGAAGACATGAGCATCATGAATACTGATGTGCTTATTGGCAAACTTCTCACACATGAAATGACAGTGAAAAGAGATAGAGAGCTTGAAGCAGAGCCAGAAAAAAGAAAGCCTTTAAGCACTAAAAGCCTCTACTTCAAAATCTCAAGAAGAAACTGAAGATGAAGAAGAAATGAGTGATGATGAGAATGAGGACATTGTTATACTTTCAAGAAGGCTGAAAAGAATCATTGAGAAGAAAATGAGTAACTCCAGAAAATTAAGGCAAAGAAACCTCAAACAAACTTCTAATGATGCACAAAGAAGTAAGGAAGAGGTAAAGTAATATGAATGTGGAAAGAAAGGGCATATTAAACCAGAATGTCCAAGGCTCAAGAAGCATAAGATCAAATACCAAAGAGACAATGGGGAGAAAGGTCACAAAGCCACATGGGATGACAGAAGCTCTTCAAGTGAAAAGGATGACAATGAAAGTGAAGAGGTCAACCTATGCTTCATGGCTATTAAGGATCACATCTCGGATAAGGTAAGATCACTACACTCATAGTCTTTCAATTATGATAGTAGTGATAATGATAGTAATAGTGATAGTGATGATGATTATGAGAAAAGCCTAATAGAAGAATTGAATCTAGAACTAGAAAAATATAAGAGTAAATTCAGTACTTATAAAAATAACATTTCTAATTTAAAAATCAAAATAGATGCTTTAGAAAAGGAGAACATTAAGCTTAAATCATCTAATGAATCTCTTAAAAAATCATTAGATAAATACTCATCAAAACCCTCAACTAAATCCTTGCTTAAATTAAATAATACTTTAAAAAATGAAGTTGAGGAACTTAGAAATTCAATTTCAAAATTCCACAAAGGAAAAGAAAGTTTAGATACTCTCATTGTGTCTCAAAGACCACCTTTAATTAGACATGGTCTAGGATTTAAGGACACATCATCATCTTCTCACAAAACCATTTTTGTTAAGTCTAGTGAACCTCACATCTCCACACCTGCTGGAACAACACCTAGAAATAAGTATACTAAACCTTCTATACATAAAAAGAATAATCATGCCTTTATGTATAAGAATCATGCATCTAGAAAAGCACCAATTAATCATGACTGTGCATGCCATTGTTCTCAAAATCAGTTTAATAGAAATATGGCATTCAAATACATTGTAAGACCATAAAGCAATTTTAGACCTAAACAACATAATTATTGTATGAAAATTGGTCACATAAATAAACATTGTTGGATAAGGAAGGCTCATTGAGAACCTTCATGTGCTAACCCCCAAGGACCTAAGCTCATTTGGGTACTTAAAAATCATACTTGAATTGTGATTCTACAGGTATGCCTCAAGTTCATAATAAACAAGAATGTTTGGCTAGTAGATAGTGGATGCTCAAGGCATATGACAGGAGACAAAGAACTCTTTAATGAAATCAAAAGTGTTAATGGAGGTAAAGTTACCTTAGGAAATAATGCTAAGGGTAAGGTAATTGGCATTGGCTCTATTGGTACAAATGGTACTACTTTTATTAAAGATGTCTAACTTGTTAATGGCTTGAAACATAACTTGTTGAATGTTAGTCAATTATGTGATAAAGGAAACAAAGTAACCTTTACTTCCAATGAGTGTCTTGTAACCTCAATTGATGGTCAAAAGATATTTAAAGGAAATATAAATGTCAACACATACATAATAAACTTACACGAAATATCTAACCATTCATCGAAGTGTCTTGTGTCCACTAGTGATGAATTTTGGCTCTGGCATAGAAGGCTTGGTCATGCTAACATGGACTTAATTCAAAGCCTCAGCACAGGAGAACTAGTAAAGGGATTGCCATGAGTCAAATTTAAAAAAGACAAGACCTGTGAACCTCGCCAAAGAGGGAAGCAACACAAGTCATCATTCAAAGCCAAAAACATAGTAAGTACCTCAAAACCTCTACAACTCCTGCATTTAGATTTATTTGGATCTACTAGAATTGCTAGCTTAGGAGGTAAACATTATGCCTTTGTCATCATAGATGATTACTCTAGGTTAACTTGGGTAATTTTCTTAGCTCAAAAGAATGATGCTTTTGAAAATTTCAAAAACTTTGCTAAAAGAGTTCAAAATGAAAGAGGATATTGTATTTCGAAGATAAGAAGTGACCATGGCACATAATTTGAAAATGAAAACTTTGAAAGTTTTTGTCTTGAACATGACATTTCACAGAATTTTTCATCTCCTAGGACACCTCAACAAAATGGGGTAGTTGAAAGGAAAAATCGAACTTTCATTGAAATGGCTAGAACAATGCTCAATGAGTATGGTTTACCAACTTACTTTTGGACAGAAGCCACAAATACTGCTAGTTATATTTCAAATTGAGTTTTCAATAGACCTCTTTTAAACAAAACCTCATTTGAGCTATGGAATGGAAGAAAGCCCTTGATATCATAAATTAGAGTATTTGGATGCAAGTGCTTCATATTGAATACCAACAACAACCTTGGAAAATTTTCCTCTAAATCTGATGAAGGTATCTTTTTAGGTTACTCAATAATTAGCAAAGCATATAAAGTATTTAATAAAAGGTCATTAACTATTGAAGAATCTATGCATGTTATTTTTAATGAATCTAGTAGACTTGATCTTGTGAAAGGTAGTGTTATTAATGATGTTGTAGGAACTATGGAAAGAGTTGATCTTGGAAATGGAAAAGAAGAAAATGATCAAGAAGATTCACATCAAGATGATTCTCTACCTCAAGCTCAAGAAGAAAACAGGCAAGAACTCCCAAAGGAATGAAGATTGACAAAATATCACCCTAAGGAGCCAATCATTAGTGATCCTTCAAGGGGAGTAAGTACTAGATCGCATTTCAAACATTTAGCCACTGACCTTGCTTTTATTTCTCAAATTGAGCCTAAAAATGTTGATGAGGCTCTTAATGATGAAAGTTGGGTGATTGCAATGCAAGAGGAACTCAACCAATTTGAGAGAAGTAAGGTATGGATTTTAGTACCTAGTCCCAAGGATCATCAAATTATAGGTAACAAATGGGTATTTAGAAATAAACTAGATGAACAAGATTCAATAACTAGGAATAAGGCTAGATTAGTTGCAAAAGGATATAATCAGGAAGAAGGAATAGATTATGATGAGACTTATGCTCCTGTAGCTAGATTAGAAGCCATTAGAATACTTTTACCATATGCATGTCACATGAATTTGAAACTCTTTCAAATGGATGTGAAAAGTGCCTTTCTAAATGGTTATATAGAAGAACAAGTTTATGTAGAACAACCACCAGGTTTTGAAAGCTATGATTTGCCTAATCATGTTTTTAAAATTTCAAAAGCTTTATATGGTGTAAGCTTGGTATGAAAGACTAAGTTCTTATCTCTTAGAAAATAACTTTACAAAGGGGAATGTTGACACCACATTATTCATTAAAAAACATAAGCATAATATTCTAATTGTTCAAATTTATGTTGATGATATCATATTTGGTTCTACTAATAAATTGCTTTGTCAAGAATTTGCTAAGTGTATGACTAGGGAATTCAAAATGAACATGATGGGAGAGCTTAAATATTTATTTGGTCTACAAATAAAACAAGGCAATGAGGTCATATTCATCAACCAATCCAAATATGCCAAAGATTTACTTAAGAAATTTGGAATGGAAGGATGCAAGAATGCCAAGACTCCAATGAGCACATCAACAAAAATTGGACAAGGATGAAAAGGGTAAGAGCATTAATGAAAAACTCTATAGAGGTATGATTAGATCACTTTTATATCTTACTGCTTCTAGACCCAATATAATGTATAGTGTATGGTTATGTGTACGATTTCAATCATGTCCAAAAGAGTCTCATTTACATGCAGTAAAAAGAATTCTAAGATATTTACATAACTCATTGCATCTAGGTTTGTGGTATCCTAGAAATTCATCCTTTTATATTGTAGGATATTCAGATGCTGATTATGCTTGTAGTCTTTTAGATAGAAAAAGTACTTCAGGTACTTGTCACTTTATTGGAGAATGCTTAGTTTCTTGGTTTAGTAAGAAACAGGTTTCAATTGCTCTTTCTACTACTGAAGCAGAGTATGTAGTAGCAGGATGTTGTTGTACACAAATCCTTTGGATGAAACAACAACTTAAGGATTATAGTCATGATATGAACCATATACCTATTAGATGTGACAATACAAGTGTTATAAATCTATCAAAGAATCCCATTCAACATTCTAGAAGTAAGCATATTGACATTAGACACCGTTTTATTAGAGATCATGTTCAATATGGAGATGTTGCATTGGAATTTATAAGCACAGAAAATCAATTGGCAGATATATTCACTAAGTCTCTAAATGAGGAAAGATTTAATTTCATAAGAAGAGAACTTGGTATGATTGATGGATTAACTTTGTGATTACCAAATTGTCAAACCTTAATTGATAATCCTATTTTTGTCTCATCTTACTGGATATAAGGAAGTTAATTTGATGGAAATTTATGTTATAAGGGATAAAATCTTCATAGAAATGTTTTAGTATTGTTTTAGGGCTTAAAATTTTATTTAATGAGAATTTTAGGCAGTTCACGCCCGTGACATATGTTCACACCCGTGAACTAAATAGCCAAAAGAACCAGTAGCTTTCACGACTTGATTCACAACATGGTTCACGACTTAAAAGTAGTGAAGCCTATGTTCACGACTTCATTCACCCCCGGAAAAATCCTTGTTCACGCCCGTGAACATTTTAACCAAAAACTTACAGAAGCGTTCATGCTTTGAGTCATGCTTTGTTTCACAGTCATAAGTAGTGAAATTCAACACTTCACACTCATGACTTATTTTTAACCACTGTGATAGTTCATCATTCACACCTGTGACCTCAAATATCACGACCGTGAAGATTTTCACGCCTTTATTCACGGGTAGAATACCCTTTCAGCAAACCGTGAACACGACACTTCGTGCCTGTGACTACGTGTTTCATGCCCATGAAGAGGTCGACTATATAACGTTTCTGCCGGTTATTTTTCACATTTCAACTCTAAACCTTCTTGCAACTGCTCTCATTTACATACATTGAATGTTACATTGAAGATTCCGGCCCCGTACTAACAAATTGCTTCTATAAATACCATCAAAAACTTCTTCCATCATCACAAATCATCTTTCCTTAAGGTTTCCTTTCAAATTTCTATCAAATCTTTTCTTCTCTTCAAAAGTTCATTCTTTCAATTTAGATGGAAACTGGTTCATCAAAGGGTACTAGGAAGAAATCTCATGCTCCTAGAAGGTATTCAGATTACCTAATGAACATAATTCCAGAGCATTGCCATCCTAGGTACTCTATGCTTAAGAAAAGGCCTCTCATTTCCTCAAGGTCATTTGAGTGGCAGACAGTATGTACTCTCAGGCTCGAGACAGCGATGACAGAGCAACTCCAGGCCTGTCACTTGAAGGAATTTGTAGACATTCATCAGCCCACTTTGAGGGAGCCCACCTTGGAATTCTTGAGCACTCTGTAAGTGTTTCCCACTGGCATAGTAAAGTTTCAATTGTGTTGGAATCTAAACACCCTCTCTGCCACAGAGTTTGGAGATTTATTCAACCTACCCTCGGATGGCATCCTGAACGACAGTGAAGTTGAGTTTTAAGCTACTCAGGCATGGACTCACTTCGGGTTGGATTGCAACTGGGATGTGAAAAAGATGAGGAGCACTCATCTTCGGTCCCCAGTGCACAAGTAACTACATAGGTTTCTGACCTATAGCATATTTGCCCAAGGAGGCAGCAATGGCACCATTCGAAAGTCTAAGCTTTTTCTCTTAGAGATGGCCTAAAGAGGCCTCACAGTGCACTATCTCGATGGTTTGCGAACCATCTCCTGTCCATTTCCACCAAGCCCTCTGGAGACATACTTATTGGTGGGTATGTGACCCGGATTGCATTGAAGCTTGGAAATCTGAAGCTGGATGAACATCATTACAACCTCATCCCAAGGCATCCTCAAGACCGACTGGATATCCTTGAGAACAACATATACTACCGCTTCATCGACACTGCTGGTGAGATCATTTGGGAAGATAATGACTTGAAGGACTTCAAAGTAGGCCTCCAAGGTATCTAGCAGAAGAAAAGGGCTTGAGTTGAGATGGCAACTCCTGAGGTTGAGTAGGACATCGGACAATCCTTTGCCCGCACACCAAATTTGGCTCAATAGGTGGTTGACCTCCTAGCACCACGATTTGAGCAGCTGCAAGCTTCCATGGATGAGAGGTTGGAAAACCTCAAGGACTTCATGGAGTCTAGGATGGACAGCCTCAAGGCAGAAGTTGCTTGACTTAGGGATAGGATGTCTAGATAGATGTAGGCTTTATGTTAGCCTTGCTATATTTGTTTCTTGTTTGTTTGTTGTAGGAATTTCATTTCCTATCAGAACTTTTAATTGCTTTTGTACTTGTCTTTGTTTCTTAAATTAATATGTTTGCTTATGTTTCCCATTTTCTTATCTTTATTGATATTCTTTTTGTAGATAACAAAAAGGGGAGAAACTAGCAATATATTAAGATAAGTGCAAGCAATACTTAATTTTTGAATCAAAATGGAGAACCTAGCAATATATTGTTTAAAGTTAAGATTAAAGTTAAGTGGATTCAAAATGAATATGCATGTATGCAAAAAAGCTTAATACACCTTACATATATCTAAAGTATAATTTACATATACCTTGATGCAAGTTACATAAATGAATATGCACTTGATATACTCTAAATATACATTACATATACTTCATGCTTTAAAGAGAATTTTGGTATACATTGGATATACTTTGCATATAACTTGCAAATTTATTTTGATACTACACTTAAAACTATAAAGTTTATTTTTATCCAAAGCATCTTTTGAGGGGGAGACTTCTCAAAAGCACATATTGCTAGATTATTTGTCACCATCAAAAAGGGGGAGATTGTTGAACCTTGAGGGGTATTTTTGTCATTTTGATGATAGCAAATAAAATAGCAATAATGTATTTAACATACTGGTTTTCTAAGTCTATTAAATAGAGTATGGAATAAGATAGCAAGAATGGAGAATGAAAGATTAATCTTTGAAAGATAAAATTGAAGAAGCAACATGATTCACGCCTATGACCCTATGTGTCACGCCCGTGATTAAGCCTAGTGCCAACAAACCAACATTTGAAGTTCACAGCCATGAAAGAAGATAACAAACTGTGAATGAGTATTTAAGTCACACCTGTGAAAGCAATGTCATGCCCGTGAAAAGACATGACAAATTCTTCCAGAGAGCTTCACGACCAAAGTCACCATTTGCACCACGGCTTGGAAGGTTGTCACGCCTGTGAAAATATATGTCACACCCGTGATCAAATATTTCAAAACCTTCCATAAACCTTCACGGCCAAGGTCACCACTTCAGTCACGGCTTGGAAAGAACAGTCACGCCCATGAAAGATGAAAGAGAAAAATGTCAGGCGCGATTATTAGGGTTGGTGCAATGGCTAGTTTCATATTAAATGCATTCTAACGACTATAATTTGCTATGGAAGTATAAATGCAAGTCATTTATGCATCCAGAAAAAGAGAGTGAACAAGGAGAACAAGAGAGTGAACAATGAGAACAAAAGAACAAGTGAATTGAAAATATTTTGAATCAAAACCTTGTTGCAAGCCATTTTGTGCATTTGATAATTATTCTCTATAAAAGTCTTTTTGCTCATCATTTATTGAGCAATAAACATTTGTAAGTGTTTCTCTCTGTATTCATTTACTCAAGTGAGCTTTGGGTATTTTGGAGTTACGAGTAAAACACTTGTAAGGGTTAGTTGTGTTGAGCCTCTAAAACACAAAGAAAGGTTGTTTGTGTGAGCCTATAAAACACAAGGTAAAGGTTGTTTGTGTGAGCTTGTAAAACACAAGGTAAAGGTTGTTTGTGTTAGCCTATAAGATAGAAGGAATTGGTTATTGTGTGAGTCATCAAAACTTGTGAGAAACACCATAGTTGGGAGTGAGCTTGTAAAACTCCATTGTAAAACTTAGTGTGTTAGTGAAACTCCCAATTGTGATTGGGAAGAGGAGTAGGGTTTGTTAACACCCGAACCTCTATAAAAATCCTTGTGTCAAATTTCTCTATCCCTACTAAATTTAATTTTTATTTCCGCACTTTAAAGCTTTTTTTTAAAAACTCTAATTCAACCCTCCTTCTTGGTTTAATATCTGGGCAACATAAACTTTCTAGTTTTAAGTATATGCAAGTTATATGCAAAGTATATCCAATGTATACCAAAATTCTCTTTAAAGCATGAAGTATATGTAAGGTATATTTAGAGTATATCAAGTGCATATTCATTTATGTAACTTGCATCAAGGTATATGCAAAGTATACTTAAGATATATTTAAGGTGTATAAAGCTCAATTGCATACTTCCATATTCATTTTGAATCAAAATTTAAGTATTAGACTTAACTTTGCACTTAACTCAATATATTGCTAGTTTCTCCCTACTTAACTCAATATTTTGGTAGGTTCTCCATTTTGATTCAAAATTAAGTATTATTGCTTGCTCTTATCTTATATTATTGCTAGTTTCTCCCCCTTTTGTCATCAACAAAAACAATATCAATAAAGATAAACATAATGGAAAAACAGAAGCAATCATATTAATTGAAGAAAAACCACGTACAAAAGCAATTAAAAGTCAGAAAGGAAATTAAAATTTCCTACAAACAAACAGACATAGCAAGGCTAACATAAAGCCTAACATCTATCCGGACATCCTATCCTTAAGACGAGCAACTTCTGCCTTTAGGTTGTCCATCCTAGACTCCATGAAGTCCTTGAGGTTCTCCAACCTCTCATCCATGGAAGCCTACAGCTGCTCAAATCGTGGTGCTAGGAGGTTAACCACCTACTGAGCCAAATTTGGTGTGGGGGCAGAGGCTTGTCCGATTTCCTGCTCAACCTCAAGAGGTGCCATCTCAAGTCGAGCCCTTTTATTCTGCTGGATACCTTAGAGGCCAGCTTTGAAGTCCTCCGAGTCATTATCTTCCCAAATGATCTCGCCAGTAGTGTCAATGAAGCGGCAGTAGATGTTGTTCTCAAAGACAATTCAAACAGCCGCTGCCATCTTGATGAAAGACTCGACATCCAGTCGATCTCGAGGATGCCCTGGGATGAGGTTGTAATGATATGCATCCAGGTTCAAATATCCAAGCTTCAAGGCAATATGGGTCACATACCCACCAATAAGTATGTCTCTGAAGGGCTTGGTGGCAATGGAAAGGAGATGGTTTGCAAACCATCGAGATAGTGTCACTGTGAGGCCTCTTCAGGCCATCTCCAGGAGAAAAAGCTCAGACTTTCTAATGGTGCCATTGTTGTCTCCTCAAGCAAATATGATATTGGTCAGAAACCTATAGAGATACTTGTGCAATGGGGACCGAAGATAAGTGCTCTTCATCTTTTTAACATCCCAATTGCAATCCAATCCGAAGTGAGTCCATCCTTGAGTTGCATAGAACTCTACTTCACTATCATTCAGGATCCCATCCGAGGGTAGGTTGAACATATCTTCGAATTCTGTGGTAGAGAGGGTGTTCGGATTCCTCCACAATTGAAACTTCACCGTGCCAGTAGGTGATACTTGGATAGTGCTCAAGAATTCCAAGGTGGGCTCCCTCAAGGTGGGCAGATGAATGTCGATAAAATCTTTCTAATGACAGGCCTGGAGTTGCTCTGTCATCGCTATCTCGAGCCCAAGAGTACGTACTGTCTGCAACTCAAATGACCTTGAGGAAATAAGTGGCCTTTTCTTGAGCACAGAGTACCTAGGATGGCAATGCTCTGGAATTATGTTCATTAGGTAATCTAAATACCTTTTGGGAGCATGATATTTCTTCCTAGTACCCTTTGATGAACCGGTTTCCATCTTGATTTGGAAGAATAAACTTTGGAAGAGTAGAAAACTTTGACAGAAATTTGAGAGGAAACCCTAAGAAAAGATGATTTGTGATGATGGAAGAAGTTTTTGATGGTATTTATAGATGAAGTTTGTGACCAGGGGACCAGAATCTTCAATGTATGTAAATGAGAGCAGTTTCAAGAAGTTGTAGAGGTGAAATGTGAAAAATAATCAGCAGAAACGTTATATAACTGACCTCTTCACAGGCATGAAAAATGTAGTCACGGACGTGAAGTGTCATGTTCACGGTTTGCTGAAAGGGTGCTCTACCCGTGAAGAAAGGTGTAAAATTGATCACGGTCATGACATTTGAAGATCATGGGTGTGAATGATGAACTTTCACGGTGGTAAAAAATAGGTCACGGGCGTGAAGTGCTGAATTTCACTACTTATGACCGTGAAACAAAGCGTGACACAAAGCGTGAACGCTTCTATAAGTTTTTGGTAAAAATGTTCATGGTAATGAACAGGGCGTTTCACGGGGGTGAATGAAGTTGTGAACATAGGCTTCACTACTTTAAGCCATGAATCATGTCGTGAATCAAGTCGTGAAAGCTACTGGTTCTTTTGGCTATTTAGTTCACGGGCGTGAACTGCCTAAAATTCTGATTAAATAAAATTAAGTCCTAAAACAAGACGAAAGAATTTCTATGAAGATTCTATCCCTTATAACATAAATTTCCATCAAATTTACTACCTTATATCTAGTAAGTTGATACAAAAATAAGATTATTACTTAAGGTTTGACAATTTGGCAATCACAAACTTAATCCATCAATCATAACAAGTTCTCTTCTTATGAAATTAAATCTTTCCTCATTTAGAGACTTCGTGAATATATCTGCCAATCGATTTTCTGTGCTTATAAATTCCAATACAACATCTCTATATTGAACATGATCTCTAATAAAATGGTGTCTAATGTCAATATGCTTACTTCTAGAATGTTCAATGGGATTCTTTTATAGATTTATAGCACTTGTATTGTCACATCAACATCTCCACTTGTATTTTCATACTATGGCCATAATCCTTAAGTTGTTTCATCCAAAGGATTTGTGTACAACAACATCCCGCTGCTACATACTCTGCTTCAGCAGTAGAAAGAGTAACTGAAACTTGTTTCTTGCTAAACCAAGAAACTAAGCACTCTCCAATAAAAGTGACAAGTACCTGAAGTATTTTTTCTATCTAAACGACTACCAGCATAATCAGCATCTAAATATCCTACAATGTAAAAGGATGAATTTCTAGGATACCACAAACCTAGATGCAATGAGCCATGTAAATATCTTAGAATTATTTTTTACTGCATTTAAATGAGACTCTTTTGGACATGATGGAAATCGTGCACATAAGCATACACTATACATTATGTCAGGTATAGAAGCAGTAAGATATAAAAGTGATCTGATCATACCTCTATAGAGCTTTTCATTAATGCTATTACCCTTTTCATCCTTGTCCAATTTTGTTGATGTGCTCATTGGAGTCTTGGCATTCTTGCATCCTTCCATTCCAAATTTCTTAAGTAAGTCTTTGGCATATTTGGATTGGTTGATGAATATGCCCTCATTTCCTTGTTTTATTTGTAGACCAAGGAAATATTTAAGCTCACCCATCATGCTCATTTCGAATTCCCTAGTCATACACTTAGCAAATTCTTGATAAATCAATTCATTAGTAGAACCAAATACGATATCATCAATATAAATTTGAACAATTAGAATATCATGCTTATGCTTTTTAATGGGGTCCCTTCAAAGTCAGTTGATGTTACTCCATATGAGATATGGTATAACAAGAAGCCCACATTTTCTTAGATGAGAGTTTAGGGTTGTCCTGCTTATGTGAAGTGGACAATGTTTGATAAGTTGGAAGCTAAGTCTGACTGATTTTTATTTGTGGGATATCCAAAAACACCATATGAATATCAATTTTACCACCCCTTAGAACAAAAGGCTTTTGTTTCAATACATGCTATCTTTTTAGAAGAAGAATTTCTTCTAAAAGGAGATAGTGGGAGCCAAATTGAACTTGAAAAAGTTAAAGATGCTCAAGAAGATGCTAAACAACTACCTAAACCCGAGCCTATGATTCATACATATGATATGGTAGCTTAATATTCTGAAACACAAGAGTTTCATAGGTCAATTAGGATACGTATTGTTCTAGAGAGATATGGATTTCTCACTAGTGAACACAACGACATATTGCTCATAGAAAATGATGTGTAACACCACATCTTATGCATTTTAGTATAACCTATCCAAACATCAAGTAATCATACATGGCGTACTGGAAAGATAAAATACCATGTTAACAATAACAGTAAAATTGTTTTTCATATCCTGTAATATAATTCCATGATTTTGCAAAGTTAACACTGAGGTTTTCACCACAATATAATATATCACATATATCAAAACATAAACTTTTCACATAAGTATTTTCGAGTTGATTTCATTTATACATATTTAGACTCATTCCAAAATGACTATACCTATTCAAGCATGTAAATACAAAAAAACACATATGACATATTTTCATGCTTGTGTGGAATGCAAGGAGAGAGAGAGTGATGAGGCTCGGCCAGTGACCTGTGCTCCATGTCTTTTATACGCTACTCAAAATGAGCTATCACTTCTCTTTACCTGAAAAATGATGCAAATTGATGAGTTGCGGCTCAGTGAGAATAACCATCCAATGAGCTCTAAAGTACCAAACAACTCATAGTCATAAATCACAATTCCAATATATACCATGTATTCCATCCCATTCATCAGTCAATAACATATAAATATAGATAAAATCAAGTATTCAATAATTGTTATTTACTTATGCTTTGCTTGTACATTTTATTTTGTTGTGACCAGATTAAACGAACATTGCCCCGGGTTTCCATGTGAACATTTGCATTTGCATTTGCTAGCTAGCTTGATCATTTGTTTCATTTGCACATTTGTTGGGCCATAGGCCTCTTCTTTTGCTTTGCACATTTGTTGGGCCATAGGCCTCTTCTTTTGCTTTGCAATGTCGATTAACTAGCCACAATGCCTTTTTAGCCCATATGCATATGCACTTGTATTTAAGCATTCATCAACCATTGCATCTTTATCATATACAACATACATATATTCCCTATATACCTCATATGTCAAGCATACACCTTGTATATACTATACATGTACCATGTATATATATCACATTTGTCAAACATATACCTCAAATATACCACAAGTATACCATTTATATGTACCACAATGTCACAAATTATCCATCATTACATTATCAAGGACCAATCATGACAATCACATGAATCACATAGCAAGCAACATTCATTTGCACTAAAGAATTCAATCGATAATTAGACTCACCGTTCTCCTTTGATTCCGACCCCTAACTTATTGTCTATCCGCTCCTTGTGGTTCTCCAATATGTTGCGAGCCTAATATGAAAACATAATCGATTAACTCATGATTAGAGAGACTTAATGTGGCTTAAATAAATTAATATGCATTGTTCATGTCAATAATTAAGATTTTTCCTATGAGGCAGTGTGACCTTATGGGACTGTTTAGCCTATAACTTTTTCTATAATTGACCAATTACTCTGATTCTTGTTCCTAATTAACAATAACACATATATATAGTACATATTCAAATATCAGACCAATTGGATCATTGTATAATATTTGGTGGAATTTCTAAGAGTGTTCTGTTTTCTGCCTTGTTTTCTTCCTTTAGGCAGTTTCAGGGTACTCATTTGGGTTCATCATAACTTACACTCTATAAGTCCTATTTTAATGAAAATTTACATAAACTTATATGGGTTTCATATGGAACATGTTTCATGTTTACAACTTTTACCAATTATGTCTCTAAGGTCTTCTAATTATACCAAACATATTACTGTTCCAGAATAGAATTGGCTTCCGGACCAGTATGACTTCCAAAGGCCATAACTTAGTCTATAGATAACATATTAAGCTAAAATTAGTACCAAAATTTAGATAAGACATATATCTATAACTTTAATGTTTTTATAATTTACAGAATGTAGCTCTAACAAGCTCAAATTAGCCAACCAATGTACTGGATCTGCCCAGGGCACTCAGTAGGCAGTTCAAACCATGGAACAGTCATGGTTCCATTCACCATAACTCCCAATTTACAAGATCTATGAACCTGAAATTTGGTATACAGATAAAAACACATATATCTACAACTTTTATGTTTTTAGAGACTTCAAATAAGGGCTTTAACATATTCTAAATCAAACCATACAGTAGCTAACTTGGTTAGGGTTTATACCCTGACCAGTTTCAGTACGAAGGGCATATCTCTCCCTATACATAACATCTTGCAAAAATGTTTACATATCCACAAATATAAGATATAAAGGAACAACTTTTGTGTTTTACACATTTCCAAAATCAATTCCTATTAATATCAAAATCGGGGTGCAATTCAGTGCCTAATATTGAACCTAAGCAACTCAAATTAACCCTATAGCAATAAGAATTGATTACTTACCAAGAACAACCTTGAAAGGGATCAATTAGCTTCAAAAACTAGGTGAAACAAGGAAGAATTTAAGTCTGAAATGGAGGAAATTGAAGAAGAAAACGGGGCTGAAGTGAGGAGGCAGAAATGGGGAAGAAAGATAAAGATAAAGCCAACTTGTTTTTTGTCCTTTTCTCTTTTTCTCTTTTTCTCTTTTTCTCTTCTCTTTTCTCTTCTCTTTTCTCTTCTCATTTCTCATTTCTCTTCTCCTATATTTCTCTTTTGTTTCATTTTCATTTTATTTTATATTTTTTTATTATTATTTACATATAGTTATAATTCCATTAATTCACACAATAATACAACTTAATCATTTAACCTGATTTAACTAAATTAACAATGTAATTGTTTACTAATCTTAATCTAATCACTTTGCTTACTTTAATTTATACACCTTATTCAATTCATTTCTAATACTTTGTTATCCTCATTTAGGTTAAAATTACACACGTGCGACTCGATACAAGTGCCAAATACTAGGACACGTAGCTAGTGCGTGTCATAAACTTATCCCTACGAAAATACGTATGAAATGCATGTGTTCAATTGAATTGTATGCAAGATGCTTATGTTCAATGAAATGCATGTGGGGAAGGTCAAGGATGTTACATGATGAGCCTACAACCTATGAAGAAGTTCTAAATAGTTCAAAATCTAACAAATGGCTTCAATCCATAAAGTCATAAATAGATTCCTTGTATGAAAACCAAGTATGGACTTTGGTTGACCCACCCGAAAGGATAAAGCCTATAGGGTGGAAGTGGGTTCTCAAAAAGAAACTAACATGGATGGTAATGTGGTTACCTATAAAGCTAGACTTGTAGCTAAAGGTTGTCATCAAAAACAAGGAATTGACTATGATGAAACTTGTAGCCCAGTAGCTATGCATAAATCCATAAGGATACTCCTAGCTATTGCTACTCATTATGATTATGAGATAGAGCAAATGGATGTGAAGACAACTTTCCTTAATGGAAATCTGACTTAGGATATGTACATGACACAACCAGAAGGCTTTATATTCAAAGATGGCAAAAGGTATGCAAGCTTCAAAGATTCATATATGGATTCAAACAAGCATTCAAGAGTTGGAATATTCAATTTGATGAGACAATCAAATAGTTTGGTTTCTTACAAAATTC
The DNA here is from genome assembly GCA_023653625.1 of Triadica sebifera. Taxonomy (NCBI): domain Eukaryota; kingdom Viridiplantae; phylum Streptophyta; class Magnoliopsida; order Malpighiales; family Euphorbiaceae; genus Triadica; species Triadica sebifera. Next base: position 3,370,271 of record CM042899.1, on the reverse strand, counting down.
TGATGAACCTTGTGTATATAAGAAGGTTAGTGGGAGTGCAATCAAATTGCTTGTGTTGTATTTAGATGACATATTGCTAATGGGAAATGATGTCTCAGCCTTACAATTAGTCAAATTTTGGTTATCCAGTAATGTTTCTATAAAATACCTTGGAGAAATAGTTTGTATTTTGGGGATAATGTTCTATAGAAATAGATTTAAAAGATTGTTTGGTCTTTCATAGTATACATACATAGATAATATATTAAAGAGCATTAGAATGGAGCAGTCCAAGATGGAGATATATTTAGATGATCCTTGGAATTACTCTCTCAAAGTTTATGTGTCTAAAGACAGAAGATAAGAGGACACGCATGAGTTTAATTCCATATGCTTCGGCTATAGGATCAATCATGTACACTATGATATGTAAAAGACCTGATGTATCATATGCTTTGAGTGTCACGAGCAGATACCAATCGAACCTTGATGAAAGTCATTATGTGGCTAACAAGAATATCCTTAAGTACTTTTGAAAGACTAATGATGTATTCTTAGTATATGGAGATGAAGATCTTGTTATGAGCAGGTATATCGATGTCAGTTTCCAATCTAACAAGGATGATTTAAAATCTCAGATAGGTTATATATTCACACTAAATTGTGGAGCAGTCACTTGGAAAAGTTACAAACAGGAAATGAATGCTAATTCCACAACTGAATCAGAGTACATTACAACTTTTGAAGCAACAAAAGAAGCAGTTTGGATAAAGAAATTCATCATTGAACTTGGAGTAGTTCCTAGCATTAAGCAAAAGAGCCATGGTCTCATCAGAGATCCAAACATGTACTCAAAAGATACCATTTGATTAGAGAAATCATTAGTAGGAATGATGTAAAGATAGAAAGAGTGCCCACTGATTGGAATATTGCTGATCCTTTAACTAAGCCACTGCCCTAAAAGAAATATGATTTTTATACATGACATAGGGGATGGATTTTTTCTACTTGCATACATGTCTTGTATTTTAGAGAAATATATATCTTCTGCCTTTGGAGCCTAGAAATGATATTTCATATATGATGGTGTTCTTTTTGATAAAAGGTTCATTCCATGGATTATATATATATATATATATATATATATATATATATATATATATATATATATATATATATATATATATATATTATGCAAAAGATTTGATGTGATAAAGGGTTTTCAAAAAAAAAATAATTTTTACAGGTTTTTCCATAGTAGGACATGTGGCATTTGCTCATTTAGTTGGATTTATCCTAATTAGATGAATGGGCATTACATCTCATCTCTCAATGGCTAACCATATCTAGCATTTCAAATCTAAATCCTTAAACTCAAAATTTCCTTCAATTTCTACTATATTCTCCTTGCCCAAACACAAATTATCAAGAAATTAAGTAAGAACAAGTCTTCCCTTATAAATCCTATTGCACCCGAGACATGTCTTAAAGGAAGTTAGGCTCAAATAAAGAGTGCTTGAGTGGATGAATAATTGCATATGAAGTCTTGAAGGAAGAAAGCATAAAGGAGGCTTTGGATGTGATATTTGAACAAAAAGGAGCCTAGCAAGTATAAGATTTGAGGTTGCGAGAAAGGTATCAAAATTTAACTTTTCCTTCTTTTGCTTTTTTAGTGGTTGAGAGAGTCCAAACTTTTTTTCCTCCTTGATCTTCTTTTCTTTCTTTTTCTTTTTATGTTATTTACCATGACATTTATGAATTAGGTCTTACATGTCAAGTATAGTTAGTGATGGTGGTGGTCAAGCTTTGCATATGTGGTGTGGGTTAAAAAAGGTTGGAAAGAAGTAAGATAGGCCTCAGTTGGGGAAGTTTGTTGAAAAGGTAAAACTTGCTCTTTATTTCTTTTGATGGTTGAAAACCATATGCCTTATTTTTCCAAATTTCCATTTTATTTTTTGTCAAATTCATGCTTAAATCTCTTTCTTGTTCTTTCTTTAGTGTTGTTGTAATTAGATTTTGAATTTGTGATTGAAGAGTTAGTTGAACCATGCAAGACAATTTGTGACCCATAGTGTTAAGAGGAGTTTTGGAAGAAATTAGTCAAGTACTAAACTGTGAGATTGGGACTTAGTGAACCGGTGATTTACAAAGGCCTAGTAGAATGCTAAAATTGTTATATGGACCAAAAAGACATAATATCTTGGCGACTATATGGGAGAATTTAACAAGTTATTAGCAATAAGAAAAAGTATGGTTATGTTGGAAATTGAAGGGTACCCAAGAGATGGAGAAACAAAAAAATGAGACTTTGGTTGCATTTTAGACATAATAAAATAAAGATAATAAGAAGGATCACCTCTAGTATGAATCAAAATTATAAAGGATTAACATTGAAACCTTACATGAATTTTGGACCTAATTGAATAAAGTATAACTTATAGAACCATAATGAAAAATATGCGATGTACATAAGACCTGTAAAAATGACAAATGTGAGTAATTATAGAGTTACACGAAAAAGGAAGTGGAGATTTAGGTGAAAATGAGACAAGGCCAAAATGACATTGTAAGAGTAGGACTAAATTGATTAAATAACAATTACACAAACCTTCATTCATATTAGAAGTCAGAACCATAAACCTATATGAGAGATGTCGAGTTTAAAGGGAGAGATAATTTTTTATTTAATTAAGCATTTTGTTGGTTGTGCAAACATATATATTTATTGGATTATGTATGTTTTTGTCAAATGCCTCTACACCCCACGTGTTCGTACCGAACAAGGGAAAAATCCGATAAATGCACAATTGAAGTAGGCCAAGTTTGTTCAAGAGTGTTTGATGTATGTATGTCTATGTGTATGTTCACCACTTTCATTTGCCATGTCTATTATGTTGTGCTTGCCATATGTTTGTCTATTATATGTTTATGATCCCGACTAATGTATTAAAAATCTGGTAAGTTAAAGTAATTAAATTCATATTCAACATTATAAATAAAAGGTAATAAAAAATTTGTAAATAAAGTATCAGCAAGAAAACATGTTATACAAGAACTCTAAACAACTCTCTAGATCAGGAGCCCATAAACAAGCATGGACTAGAGTATAGTAGACTTGTTAACATGCCAATAGGGACATTCTATTTTTTTTGACATACATAGCTTTGACTGAATTATGCTTCAAATAACGCCTAGCGTTCTATTATTAGGATGTGTAGCATCACTTCTAATAGGCGCTTATATTTTTTGCTAATCTTTAGGTTGGATTACCCATTGTGCCTCCCTAGTACCAGCCAGGTCTAAGTGGTAAATTTTAGGCTCAACAGTTTAGCTTATTTGTGTGATGTGACATATATCTGCTATAAAGCTAGACCTTGGGTTGATATCTATTTTTTAAGGTTTGATGATCTAATATTTATTTTAAACTTTGATATTAGAAAGGCATGTTAGGTTGCTTTATTATTATAAATATTTATTTATTAATTTATATTTGTAAAGCTTGCACCACTGAGCATAGCTCAAAGTGTGATTTATTTTTCTCTTGTGCAAATTGTAAACAAAAAGGTAATAGTGGCATACTAGTTGAAAACGTTATAGAACAATAAGGCCCTATGAAGGAGCATAGTAGCTGCAGCAATAGTTACCCAGTCAGGGTGGGTTGGTTTAACTTTTAGTCATGCCATGTATATATGTGTTAAACATTTCATGCATCATCTATGTATGAAACATACAAGTTTATAGTTAAATATGCACATTAATTATTGTACAAATTGTTTTATTGTATATAATAAAATAATGATTTTCTCTATGAGTGGATTATATATATTTATATTTATAATATCATATTTATTAACTATAAGTCCTGTACATGCAAGTTAGTGAGTTAGTCTGTGACTCTATCTTACCTAGGTGTTATAGGAGACATGCCTGAGCTCAGAGTACCTAACATGACATGGTATGTGCTAGACCCCACTAGAAGCTTCAGCCATAAAGCATTCCTGTCCATATCACCACAATATAAAAGTGACAAGAGAAATTCCAGACCTTTCTGAGGTCAAGCAAACTGCCATAATCACTTCAAAGATTGGCCCCTTTCATCATCAATACAAGAAAAATTATACCCCTCTAAATGTCTTAAGAGGTCAGGTTTTGATGGATGCCAAATAGGCAAGTGAAAGAGTGAAATGACTGCAAAGGATGAGTAATAAACATCCTGATAGAAAAAGACGATAGGAAGTATTGTGATTTCTACAAAGATCATGGCTATGAAACCGAGGAATGTTGGCAACTCAAAAAGGAGATTGAGAGATTCATCTATAAAGGTGCCTTAAAACAGTACATTTCAAAGAAAACCCAATAAGAAGACAAAACCAATCAAAAAATTGTAGTAAGATAAAAGGAAGCCCAGGGAAGAACCTTCCTTGATAATCAATCACTAGAAGAAATGAATAGAATAGCGACAGAATTTAGCAATGGATTGACATCCGTAGCAGTCAGCTTCGAATCAACGACGGATCAGCGACGACAATTAAAAAAAATTAATAGTTGATTCGTCAAAAATACTGATAGATTAGCAAGGAAAATTTGCTACAAATTATGACCGTAGCTAAATGTTGTAGCTAATATGTAGGGATTATATGGCAGTAAAAATTTGCGATAGATTAGCGACGAATTTGCGACAGAAAATTAGCGACGGATATAAAACCATCGCAAAATTGATAAAATAGTGACAGAATTATATTTGTCACAAAGTTGCTACGGAAATGTCGTCGCTAAATCAAATGATAGTTACATAAATATTTAGCGACGACAATTTACCGTCGCTAAATTAGCGACGACTTTTTGTCATCGCTAATATTAGCGACAACGTCTTTCTGTAGCTAATATTGCGACGATAAATAGTCGTCGCTAATATAGAGACAGAACAAGCCGTCGCTAATATAGCGACGAAACTAGCCATCGCTAAAGGTAAAAAACACTGTCAAAAATTTAGCGACAGAATTGTTTGTCGCTGATATTTAGCGGTGGACAGAAACCTTACGTTGGTGACAAAAGTTAGCGACAGAAAAGTTTCGTTGCTAAAAATTAAAGAAACGACACCGTTTTGTTTGGGTGGGTTATAAATATGAAACCCAAAAAATTTCCCCCCTTGCGCGTCCTTTTTCCCCCCCCTTCTAACCCAGCAGGCTTCTCTTCTCTCCCACTCCCACCGTCGACTGCGTCTCCCTCTCCTCCGGCCGTGCTCCTCCTCTGCTCCGGCCGTGTATTTTTATTTTACTTGTTTGTATGTTTTTATTTTGTAATGTTAGAACCTATTAAATAACATATTATTTTGTAATTTAAGTATATTATTTTGTATACTTAGTAATTTACATACATATTTCATTCATATTATATAACATATTATTAATTAATTATATGACATATTATTTTGTAATTTAAGTATATTATTTTATATATTACATATTATTTTGTAATTTAAGTGTACTTAGTAATTTAAGTATATTATTTTGTAATTTTGTAATGTTGGAACATATTATATAACATATTATTAATTAATTATATGAATAAGTTACATACATATTTATAAAAATAATATAATGCTAGGACATAATATAGATAATTTAGGCAAAAAATTATAAAATGGCTAAATTTAATTACTAAGTTTAATAAAATATCTATTTAGCTATTAAGGTTGATTAAAATTATAAAATAGCTAAAATTAATTAATAAGTTTAATAAAATAGGTATTTAGCTAATAAGTTTGATTAAAAAATATAAAATAGCTAAATTTAATTACTAAGTTTAATAAAATACTTTAATTACTAAGTTTAATAAAATAATTTAATTACTAAGTTTAATAAAATAAGTTTAATAAAATAGTTTAATTACTAAGTTTAATAAAATAATTTAATTACTAAGATTAATAAAAAAACTATTTAGCTATTAGTTTGATTAAAATTAAATTTATCATTCGGTTGAAAGAATAACTAAGTTGCTCTAAAGCTAGATTAGTATAACTTGAAATCTTTATGAAAGTTAATAGTAATAGTTATAATATTAAACTATTTTATAGTTTTATTTCATTATGATTTATCAATTACAATTTCATACTTCAAATTGATTTGAATGTTTTACTTGATTTAATAGAGGTAATAAAAAATGAGACCAGATCGTAAATGGATGTATAAATAGTTGAAAGATGGACTTTTAAACCCAGAGTTCATGACTGGTATGAGACAATTCATAGAATTTGCATGCAGTCACCCGGAAATGATGGACAATGATAGGATAAGATGTCCATATTTTTATCGCAAGTGTTAGAATCGCATGTTTCATAACGTGGATACAGTTAAGTTACATTTGTATAGAAACAGTTTTGTACCGGATTATTATTATTGGACTTTGCACCGGGAACAAGCAGTTGTAAGTAACTTAAATAGCAATGTCACAAATATGAGCGAAAGTTCTGCTGCATTTGATTATGCAGAATCATCCAGTCGGTACCATTCTATGGTTATGGATGTTGTTGGCCAAGCATTCAATGAAAATTACATGGAAGAAACACCGAATCCAAATTCCCAAAAGTTTTATGATATGCTTAGGGCTGCAGATGAGGATTTGTACCCTGGATGTAGAAGTCATTCATAGTTATCATTAGTTGCTCAATTAATGCACACACCATATGTCTAAACATAATTTTGATGACATGGTTCGATTAATGAAAGAGATTACTCCTGAAGAAAGTCTGGTACCTGAAAACTTTTATAGAACAAAGCAGTTAGTACAAGGAATGGGTCTTCCAGTTGAAAAAATTGACTGTTGTAAAAATGGTTGCATAATATACTGGAGTGAAGATAATATTTTGATTAGTTGTAAGTTTTGTGGTCATCCTTGATACCAAAGGCCATGTCATGGTAGCAGAACAGTTACTCCTGAAAAGAAGATGTATTACTTTCCCCTCACTCCTAGATTGCAAAGATTGTTTGCATCCAATGTCACAGCAGCAAATATGAGGTGGCATGTTGAGCATGAAATTGAAGATGGGGTTATGATCCACCCATCTGATTCCCCTGGATGGCAACATTTTAATGATACCCATCTAGAATTTGCATCAGAGACTCGAAATGTTTGATTAAGTCTTTCCACTGATGGTTTTCAACCATTTGGACAATCTGGATAACAATATTCTTCTTGGCCAATCATTGTGACTCTATACAATTTGCCACCTTGGTTGTGTATGAAGGACGCTTACATGTTCTTAATGGTATTGATTCCTGGGCCAACTAACCCTAAGGATAAGTTGGATGTGTACTTACAACCATTGATATCATAACTTAATCATCTATAGTTAGATGGTGTGCAAACTTATGATATTTCGATAAATCAAAATTTTCAAATGCATGCTGCTCTTATATGGATAATTAGTGACTTTCCTGCATATGCAATGCTATCTGGGTGGAGTACTGCTAGAAGGTTAGCTTGCTCTTATTGTATGAATCATACTGATGCTTTTACTCTTTCAGATAGCAGAAAACAATCTTGGTTTGACAACCACCATAAATTCTTACCTGAAGACCATCCATTCCGACGAAACAAAACATCATTCATGAAGAATAAGATAGTGACTATAAAAGGACCCCATATTAGATCTGGAAGTGAAATATTGTTTGAAATTGATCAGTTGGGTTTGAAGATGGTAACAGAACAAGATGCCGAGATAACTAATGGCCCTATTTACAAGCAATGTGGTTGGCGGAAAAAAAGTATCTTTTGGGATTTGCCTTATTAGAGTACCTTTCTCATTCGACATAACTTAGATGTTATGCATATTGATAAAAATGTATTTGACAATATTTTTAACACTATAATGAATGTTGTTGGGAAAACAAAAGATACACCCAAATCTTAAAAGGAATTGAATGCATACTGTCGCCGGCCAGAATTGGAACGAGATTCTGTAAGGGGAAAATATCCTAAAGCTTGTTACACCCTAGATAATCAATCAAAATCAGTCATGTGTGAATGGCTAAGAAAGTTGAGATTTCCCGATGGTTATGTTTCAAATATGGCTAGATGTGTTGATATGAGGAAACTTAAATTGTTTGGGATGAAAAGCCATGATTGTCATGTGTTTATGCAGCGTTAAATACCTATTGCATTGCGTGAACTACTTCCAAATAATGTTTGGAAGGCATTAACAGAATTAAGCTTATTCTTTAAGGATTTAACATCTGCCGTTATAACCAATGATGACATGGCATGGATTGAAGAAGAGATTCCTATTATTCTCTATAAGCTTGAGCGTATATTCCCTCCAAGCTTATTTGATTCAATGGAACATCTATCAGTGCACTTACCATATGAAGCAAGAATAGCAGGTCCAGTGCAATACCGATGGATGTATCCTTTCGAGAGTTAATATAAAATAACTTAATAATAATGCATATCAAATTTAATGGTGTTAGATTTACCATACTTGTATATTTAATATCTCAGATACCTTCGACGATTGAAAAACAATGTTCGAAATAAAGCTAGAGTTGAAGGTTCAATATCTAATGCTTATTTGGTGGAAGAAGCTTCATTGTTTTGTTCTTACTATTTTGAGGATCATGTGAATACAAAGCACCAAAAAGTGTCACGCAATGATGACGGTGGTCAATATAGGGTACAAGAATATGAAGGCAACTTATCCATATTCACACAGTCAGGTCGAGCCTTTGGAAAGAGTAAATCTCGATTTTTTACAGAGAAAGAATATGATGTTGCACAATCATATATTCTTCCTAATTGCATTCAAGTTGCACCTTTTATTAAGTAAGTCATGATTTATCAATAAATTTTAACCTTTTCATTTGAGCATTGGGTAAATTATAAAATTTAATCATTATTATTCTTTTTGTTGTATCTCGAAGAATTTATATTGAGAAGCTGAAGCAAATTCTAGTGAACATTTCTACTCAAGAAATTGATGCTAAACTTGAAAAAGAATTCCCAATTTGGTTTAATAAACATGTGAGTACTATTTTTCTTTCAAACTTTTTTTATTTACAATTAACAAGAATTCTACTTAGCTATGTTAGCTTATACAATTGATGACATTTATTTTAGGCACACAATCCATCAAGCAACATAACCAATCAGTTCATAAAGGACTTAGCAAAAGGTCCATTACCTAAAATTATGTCTTACTCGGGCTATTATGTGAATGGATATAAATTTCACACTGAGGTGCATGGATCTGGTAAATCTACAATGAACAGTGGTGTATGCATAAAAGGCTCAAATTATAGTGGAAATGAATGTGACTATTATGGTCGTTTGATTGAAGTTGTTCAGTTGGAGTACCCTGCACTACCAATTAAGAAAATTGTGTTATTTAAGTGTGAGTGGTTTCATCCAATGCCAAATTTGGGTACAAAAGTGCATCCACATTATAAGTTGGTCAAAGTGAATCAAAAACATAGATTTAACAAGTACGAGCCATTTGTTATGGCGGTTCAAGCTTGTCAGGTGAATTATATCACATATCCAACTATCAAACGTGAAAGAAGTGAGCGGTTGGCTGTTTGCAAAATTAAAGCAAGGGCTAAGTTTGAAATTCCACAAGCAACATCAAACAGTCAACTTTCCAATGTATCAACAGCATTTCAAGAAGATGACATTGATATTCATTTTATAGATATTGAAAATGATGAAAGTGATAATTTAGTTCGTTCAACAGGTGCATTTATTGATATCGAAGAGGATAATGAAGAAAAAGAAGAGTCTGATCTTGAAAATGAATCACATGATGATGACAAAGAAACTGATATGGATGAGTGGGATTCTAACGATCATGATAGTGATTAGGTGTAATTGCTAAATGAAAGATGTTCAATATCTTTTTGATATTATGTACTATTTATAAATATTTAATCATTAGAGATATGTTTGTAAATTGTTACATTTGTATTGCTTTTACTATTCTTCTTCTTTTTAAGTAGCAATTGATATTTGTGTTCATTATTGCTTTTGATATTTTTTACTGTTATGGAGTGACTAATATGCAGATGGGTCGCACATCATCTGAAGATATATTACATGGTAGAGGCAGAGGGCCTACAAAATGAGGAGAGAGATCGAAAGATAAGAGTAATTTCTCAAATCGACCACCAATTCCACCACTATGTGTACCACCATCACCACAATTATCTACACCATCGCAACCATCGCCACATTCATCAACACCATCACAATCATTGCTACAGTCATTGGCACCACCACAACAATCAACACCACCACCACAACCATTATCATCAGCTCATCCATCAACAACTATGTCCATCTTTGGAGGTTCTACATCAGCATCTCCTATATCACAACCTACTACATCATCTCCTCCAGCTGCTTCAGCTTTACATTTACAATCTGAAGCATCAGTCGCTGAGTCAACCAATAATAGACGACAACTCAATCTCGATCCTATAAGGTAATATTACTATTATTATTTCTTGAAATCTTTTCATTCATGTTTCATGATTGTTTGTTTTTGATGGATAGTTTATTTGTAATTTTCTCATAATGGGAGTTTTCTTCAGTCTCATCTAGTTTCTGCGGCTATAACCTGTAGTTTTTTATTCTGTTTGAGTGATAGAGGACATGTATGGAAGACTGTACCTGATGATGTCAGAGACTTCTATTGGCTTGAGTTTCAAGTAAAAAAACATTTCTTTAAGTAAACAATGTGATTGGGTGAATGACTTTGTTAAAAATATATTTCTTGTGATTGATTGGTTGTTAAAGACTTTGGACTTCAAGTCAAGTTACTTATGATATAGGCAAAACTCTGCCAAAATTTCAGTTTGAACTTGAATATTTAATGTCTTTTGTGCTTAATTGGTTGATTGAGACATTTACTTCAGGTCAGGTTGCTTATGTTATAGATGAAACTCTGCCAAACTTTTATTTAATCTCTTTTGTTCTTAAAGAATATGTTAGAGGCCATGTAATTTAGGTGAGGTTACTTGTGTTTTAGACGAAACTCTACCAAAATTTCAGTTTGAACTTGAATATTTAATGTCTTTTGTGCTTAATTGGTTGATTGAGACATTTACTTCAGGTCAGGTTGCTTATGCTATAGATAAAACTCTGCCAAAATTTTTATTTTGATATATATATATATATATATATATATATATATATATATATATATATATATATATATATTCATCTTAATTGGTTGTTGCAAGAAAAACTTTTGTCTTATATGTTATTGTTTTATTTATATTTTAGAAGGAATTTACTTGGGATCCATAACTTGAGATGATAGTCAAGCGTAAATGGTTACAACAGGCTGCTACACGTTATAGTGATACTTTGAGCAAGTGGAGATCTTCTGGTAGTAAACCACCACGTGTTCCAGAGCAAGTTTGGAATACTTGGCAGAAAGAATGGTCCACTCCTGAGTTCAAGAAAAAAATCTATCATTGCCTCTAAAAACAGACTTACTGAGACGGGCAGCTTAGATTCAGGTCCCTCACGACATACTGGGGGTTCTATATCTATGGTTGGGCGTAGCATACAGATGGTAAATTGATAATGATAACTTAATTTGAATTTATTATTCATTTATATATTTAGGTTGTAAAATATTTCTTAATGTCTTTATTTTTATTTGCTTATGTATTATACTTGTAATTTTGTAGTTAATGTGTTTTTAATTTTATTTTATTCTTATGATCAGGCAAAAGAGTTCGGACGTGAACCAAATCCTATAGAACTCTTTGAGGCAACACACACTAGAAAGACTTCATCAGGAATTCAGTATGTAGATCACCGGTCTAAAGTTGTTGCAGTATGTATTTACCAAACTCATTAATTGTGCATATTTAAAATTTTGTTTGCTTATTTTTCTCTTAATCTCATGGAATTTATATTTTTTCTTCTAAAAATTTATATTGAAGAATCGGGTACAAGCCCTTAAAGAGACTGCTTCTCAACCAATTGAGGGATCTAATGAGCCTTGTGATCCAGATTTGAGGCAGTTATTTTTAGAGGCTGCTGGTGGCTAGAAAAAATAGCGTGTATATGGAATGGGCACAAAGGTAGCACATTTTTACACTGGTACCTCCTCATTTCACTCTATTGCCACATCACGAGATATTAGTACAGAACAGTTGCGTGCTAGTATTATGCAAGATATGCAGCAGGAGGTTCAGACTATGTTGGAGTCACAAAAGCAGCAAATGCGAGAACAGATGCGTGAAGAACTTCGAATTGAGCTTCGAGACGAAATGCGTGCAGAGATGCGACAGTTGATAGCAGAGATGACTAATTCTACCAATATTTCATCAGCTCCATATAGTGATCCACCACAATCTGACAGGATGTAAGACTATATATCTATATTGTAGTATTTTCAATTATTGAATATTTTTCATGTTGGACTACAAAATTTTAATATTTATTTAATGAATTCAGCTAAAAAAAAAATTTCGGTTTTTATTTAATTGAATTTTTAAATTGCAAAAATATTTAAATTACAAAATTTAATATATAGAGTAAATGCCCAACAAACCTTAGTGACGGACGTTGTCCGTAGCAAAATAGTGAAGGACGCTGTTTGTAGCAAACTAGCGACGGATGATGTTTGTAGCAAAATAGCAATGGACTCTTTCCGTAGCAACTAGCAATGGACTCTGTCCGTAGCAAAATTGTTCGTCGCTAAATAGCGAGGTATTTTTTGTCATCATTACAATTCCTGCAATAGACTTAGTAACATATATTTTGTCACTAATTCTGTCGCTAAAGTTAGCGACAGAATAATAATCTGTCGCTATTGGACTTGTGAAAAGGTTTTCTGCTACGGATTTAATCCGTCGCAAATCTGTCGCTAAATTAGATTAGCGATGAAATTTTTAATTTTAGTGACGGATTTGTCCGTCGCTAAAACATATTTTTCTTGTAGTGAATGTCATCATATGAGCAATAAACCAATGTAACCACCCAACTAAGATAAGGAGATCCTTTGGAATATACTAAATAATTAAGAAGATTACACCAAATCCTATCACATTTTCAATAGACAACAGGGAGTGGATAAAAAGTGGCCATGAAAACACTTTAGTGGTTCATGAGCGAATACACAAAATCCTGATTAATTACATCCTAGTTGACAATGGTAAAGCAATTAATCTAATCACTTTTAAGGTATACAAAGCATTAGAAGGATCGACATCAGATCTCCAGTAGGTTAGAGTGCCTATAGTTAGGTTCAGAGACTGGCAAGTCCTAGTCAAAAAGTTAGTATGGATGAACATTTAGATAGGAGATGATAAAAGATACCAAGATTTTCTAGTCAATTTCATGATTGTAGACATCCCTTATGTATACAACGTCATTTTGGGGAGACTTTTCCTCTATGAAACAAGTGCCAGCACAATTTTCAGGTATCTTCTGACAGAGATCCCTATGGAAGAGAGATTGTGGTCAGAGAAGATTGGAAGGTAGCCAGCGAAGCATGTGTCGCAACATTAAAAGATGTTGAAAGCCTCCCTATGAAAGCCCTGGATCTAGACCAATTGAAAGAGGAGAGAACTCGACCTCTTGAAGAACTAATAATAGTTGAAATGGAAAAAAGGAAGGTGCTCAAGGTGGGAGTAGAGATTGATAGAGATCTCAAGGAAATAATCATTAAAGCATTGAAAGAACACTCATATATCTTTGCATGGTCTCCCAAGTATATCCAAAGAGTAGGCCCTGATATCATCACGTATAACCTACAAGTGGGAGAACATTGCAAGCCCGTCAAGCAGAAGAAGAGGAAGCACACACCAAATAGACAACTACCCATAGCTCAAAAGGTAGAAAACTATTGACGATTGGCTTTATTAAAAAAGTCCACCATCCAAACTGATTTCAAACATAGTCATTTCCAAGAAATCCAATGGAAAATGGAGAATGTGTGTGGACTTCAAAGATCTCAATAAAGCATGTCCCAAAGATAGTTATCCTTTTTTAAGCACAGAAAAAAATTTGTAGACTCCATAACAGAATATCAGATCTATAGCTTTATGGATGCATATGTTGGATACCATCAAATAAGGATATTAATAGAAGATCAAGAACAAACAACATTCATAATTGACAAGGTCTCATATTGCTACAAAGCATGTCCCAAAGATAGTTATCCTTTTTTATGAACAAAAAAAAATTGTAGACTCCATAACATAATACCAGATCTATAGCTTTATGGATGCATATGTTGGATACCATCAAATAAGGATATTAATAGAAGATCAAGAACAAACAGCATTCATAATTAACAAGGTCTTATATTGCTACACAACTTGCTAAATGTAGCTAAGTACATTAGATGACCACCTATGAGACAATCATATGGATAATCTATTCAAATGTCAATGATAGTCTCATCATAACAATGGTGCAAGTATCCTTAGACTTGAGAAACTCAAAGATATCTTGGAAACTGATTCTGTATTTTGACATTATTCCTTGTTGCCTTAAGAAGGTTGCACATAAGCTAGTGATTGGGTGCAGCTTGAGGTATTCAAAGGTAGTTAGGTAACCAATAAAGGATTCACCACTTCTGATAGAAAGAGTATATACCCATGGCCTCTTATTGGGGTCATTACTCGATAATCTCTAGCTGAAGTGGAAATATCATGAAGATAGACTTCAATGGCATGTCTAATAGAGTAATGAGCCTCAAGGACACGAACTAACATTACTTGGGCTAGATGAGACATAGTTAGTCTAGTGGGAGTTGACACATATTCATACTCTAAACCAAGTGGGGTATAGAATTGTGAAAGGAATAATTGAATAGAAATTGTCTATGGAAAAGTTCGTAGTCAAATATTCGATTTTTTTTATCAATTGGGGGTCATGATGTGTTGCTAGATACCGCTTATGACTTGCTTAAATGAAATATCATGAAGATAGTCTTCAATGATATGTCTAATAGAGTAATGAGCCTCAGGGATAGGAACTAGCATTACTTGGGATAGCTGTGACATAGTTAGTCTAGTGAGAGTTGACATATGTCCATACTCTAAACCAAGTGGGGTATAGAATGGTAAAAGGAATAATTGTAAGGAAAAGTATCTATGGAAAGGTTCGTAGTCAAACCACTAACTTTTGGATCAATCGAGGGTTATGATGTGTTGCTAGATAGCACTTATAACTTGCTTAAATTAATTGTTAACTTAAGTGGCCAACATAACCGAAAATCTAATGAGTCACACGCATTGAAAATATGAAAAATAAGTAAAATGGTCTTGGACAGGATCCAAAAATATAATAAAATTATTTCGGGTCGGATCACAATTAGACCGCGCAAAAAATCACTTGGGAGATGTTATGGGTATGTGCGGGCCCGCTGGCCAGGCAGGCTGCCAGCCTACTAGCAGACCCATGCAGGCTACACTGCATGTTGTGTCGTTAGGCCATAATTGGCCTTAATGACCATTACTATTCATTCAAGTAATTGTTCTTCTTTTTTGATTTTTGATCTTCTTTCTGAATTTGATTCAGATGAAAAACACATCAAAAGACAGAAAAGAGACATAAAAATTATTTTTAAAGACAACAATTCTCTCAAGAACATATTCAAAGATAACACTTTGAATATTGTTCAAACCATCTATTTTGATAGTTTTTTCTTCATATTTTCGTGTGGATTATCAATAGAGACATCCTAGTGTGGATTGTTATGGTTTGTTACAACCCAATAAAGTGACGATTTGAATAAAAATCAAGAAATTACAAGGTATAATTTCTAACCTTTATGTTTGATAAATTAGTTTTATTAGCACAAGTATGATCTTTTATTTTGAATTTTGAAAACTTTTATTTTTTTACTGTGTTTATAAATGAGATTCACCTTCAAAACCTAACAGTGGTATCAATGCCCTCTTATGTCTATTGAAATTAATATTAACTGAAAGTGCAATGAGATTGCATGATTTTGAAGTTGGATCAATACGTTTTAAAAATTAAAATTAATTTGTAAATTTTGTTTTACATATTTTTTTTCTTTGATCTGATCATGAGATAATTAAGCATAATCATTTTGATTGAAAAATCATTTAAATGTGATTCAAATAATTAATTTTGAATTTATTCCAAAAATGATGAAAATTGCATTGTTTTATGAACATGTGTTGTTGTTTGGGTTAATTGATGGAACTGTTTATATTTTTTTGTAATTCAATTATGAAAATATTATTTATATATATTGAAATATTTTTAAGCTTTTGATAGTGTCCAATAATTAATTAAAAACTATTTTAATTAATTTTTCAAACAAACCAAAAAATGAAATTATTTTGGCATATTCAGTGGGATTGTTTTGTTTTATTTTTGTATGTGATTATTTTGTTTCTAGCACATTGAAATAATTTTATGTGATTAAAAATATATTATTTTGATGCTAGATACAAAAATTAAAAATTCTAGATATCAAATGAGTCATTTTGAGCATCTAGGTGTTTGGTTTGTTTGTCCTAGTAATTTTGATTTGTGTCAAAAATATTTTGATGAACTTGGGCTGACCTAAAGATGCTTAGAATGATAATTTGAGGTTTTGGAAATTTTGGAAATTTTTGGAAATTCATTTTGAATTAATTTAAGTTGAGCAATGAAATTCATAGTAGAATTTGGTATGTATATTAAAATTAAATTGTTTAATTTTGACATCATAATATTTTAATTTTAAGGCGAATTAATTTTTAATTAATTTAGGAAATATAAAATATAATTTAATTAGATTAAATATTAAATTCCACATTGAAATGACATACAAAGTTTAATTAACCAAAATAATACAAGTAGGCAATTTTGGTTCAAACGTTGAATTGACTTTCAAATTGAAATATAAAATTGTTGTTATTTAATTTTATTTTATGCATTAAAATGCATGTTAGGGGTTCATGATTATAGACTTAGGCGCAATGTGATTGAACATACATGGATTTGTTTTATTTTATGGTAAATAGGGTCCATGTGTCTTTGCCTCTCTATTTTTCTCATATATTTCTCTTCTCATCTTACTCCCCTCAAATGTAAATTGAGGCATTCTATACTTTGAAATATGTAATTAGATTACATAGGATTAGGATTGAATGAAGATACAAAGGAGCAAGAAGCAAAAGAGGTGGAGCCATAAACAACAAGACTTAGAAATAGGAATTTGACTTCTATTTTAGGTTTGTAAATTCATGCATATACCTAGGTAAAACCTAGTCAATCTCTTTTGGCTCAAAAGATTGACTTTAGTATGTCCATTATCATATCTTATAGTTAATGTAACTATCTTTATATATCCATGTGATGAATGTATGATATATAAAATCATGCAATAATAACATGATGAGACTTAATAAAGAAATCTTTCACTCAATAAGCAATTAAGTCTTATGCCTTCTATTAATATGGGGAGAACCAGAGTTCTTCTAGAGTTAGTGTTGTTGAGTTGCCTCAAGCTCACTCTATAAGAATATGTTCAAACTATTGAAATTAGATTTCAAGATTAATGGGTTGCACTTAACTGATATCATTAGCTTGTTGGATTTTTGCCAAAGTTAATGTGTATTGAATGTTGGGTTAGTGTAAATGAGATGTATATATATCAAGAGTTTATAGCTCAATGTGTGTGCATACATCAATTAGTTAATAGCACAAAATTCTATAGTTGCATGAATAATGCAATTGGTATGGATTAGATACCTACCAACCAAACTAAGGATGACTTGTTGAGTTGCCTCAAGGTTATTCTTAGCTAGATAGATATCGACCCACTATGGGTTCATAGTGAGGGCTATGGAATCACAATAAAATAGTGAGAGTCATAATGTAATTTATTAAAGACCTAATAAACATGCATTTTCATTTATATTCTAACCTGCTTTATTTTATATTTAGGTTGCTATAATCATCATCATGTCGATGAATGTGAATTTGAGGTCACTGATGGAGTCAAATAAGTTGACTGGGCCTAACTTTTTGGTTGGCTAAGAAATTTAAGAATAGTTCTCAAATCAGAAAAGATTGGCTATGTTCTAGATGAGACACTCCCCAATCCCCCTACTGTTAATGCTTCTGAAGATGTTCAGAAGGCATATCAAAAATATCTCGATGATAGTGAGATGTCAAGCTGTATTATGATTGCCACTATGTCAGCTGAGTTGCAAAAGCAGCATGAGATTATGGATGCTAATTCCATAGTCTACCATTTAAAAGAGCTTTTTGATGAGCAAACACGTTCTGAAATGTTTGAAACTTCAAGGCTGTTTTTCTACACTAAGATGGTTGAGGGGACATCTGTAGTTCAATATACATTGAAGATGAATGGCTATATTGAGAGGTTGGCCACATTGGGATTTGTGATGGACCATGAATTAAGTATTGACTTAATTCTAACTGGTTTGTCTGATAGTTGAAATCATCTTACCTATGGCGTTATCACAAAAATATATGTTATACTCCTTGATTGGATCAAGTAGTAAATCTCATAATTTGTAAACATGAGATGTTTAAAGTTAACATGTGGATGTTTGCTAAGTGTAGCTAAGTACATTGGATGATCTGCAATGAATTAATCATATGGATAATCTATTCATATGTCAATGATAGTCTTATCATAGCAGTGGTGCAAATATCCTTAGACTTGAGGAACTCAATGATATCTTGGATACTGATTCTATATTTTGACACTATTCCTTATTGCCTCAAAGAGGTTGGTCATAGGGTGGTAATTGGGTGCTGCTTGAGGTATTCTAAGGTAATTGGGTGATGAACAAATAATTCACCACTCCTGATAGAATGAGTGTATACACATGGCCTCATGTTGGGGTCATTACTCAGGAATCTCTAGCCGAAGTGGCAATATCATGAAGATAGCCTTCAATGACATGTCTAATAGAGTAATGAGCTTCAAGGATAGGAGCTAACATTACTTAGACTAGATGTGATAAAGTTAGTCTAATGGGAGTTGACACATGTCCATATTATAAACCAAGTAGGGTATAAAATAGTTGAAGGAATAATTGCACGAAAATTATCTATGGAAAGATTCATAGTCAAACTACTGACATTTCGGTCAATTATGGGTCATGATGTGTTACTAGATACCACTCATGACTTGCTTAAATTAATTGTTAATTTATGTGGTCAACATAACTAGGAACCTAATGGGTCACACATTGATGATGTGGAGAATGTGTAAAATGGTCTTGGATAGGATCCAAAAATATGAGAGAATTATTTCGGGTCAGATCACAATGAGAGCGAGGGAAAAATCACTAAGGAGATGTCACAGGCCTGCTGGCCTACTAGCAAGCCAACAGGGTCTGCGCAGCAACAGACCCATGCGGGCTGCATTATGCATAAATTTATGCAGTGTCATTAGGCCATAATTGGTCTCAATTAGGCCAATTATGGCCATTACTATTCATTCAATTGGTTTTTCTCCATTTCTGACTTTTAATCTTCTTTTTGAATATGATTTAAATTGAAAAGACATCAAATGGCAGAAAAGAGACATGAAAATTGTTTTTGGTGAAAAATAATTTTTCAGACAATAATTCTCTCAAGAACATATTCTTAGGTAGTTCTTTGAATATTTTTCAAACAATCTCATTTGATAGTTTTTTTCTTCATATCTTTGTATGAGTTATCATGAGCGATATCTTAGTGTGGATTATTGTCGTTTGCTACAACCCAGCAAGGTGAAGCTTTGAATTAAAATCAAGAAATTACTAGCTATAATTTCTAACTTTTATGTTTGATAAATTAGTTTTAATGGCACAAGCATGATCTTTTGTTTTGGATTTTGAAAAATTTTATTTTTCCGTTGTGTTTATGAATGACATACACCTTGAAAATCCAACACTAAAAAATTAAGACCTTACTTTGAAGGGTTTGAGGTAGTGGTCAAGACAAACTGACCTTTGAGAAAAATCCTTTAAAAACTTGAAACAATTGGCAGACTTGTGGAATGGTTGGTGAGTATAGAAAGCTATGGGGTTCACTTTGAGCCCATGAAAACACAAATATTAGTAGATTTTTGTGACTGAATGTGGAGAAGATGGAGCGATCACATGAAACCCCTTAGCTAGCTCATGAGGCCTGAATGTGGATGGGCATCAGGTCCATTAGGAGCCAACATAAGTGTTTTGTTCAAAGGTCCTAATGGAATCAATATAGAGGTTGTAATACGAATTTAATTCCATGTCTCTAATACATAGCAGAATATAAAGCAATGACTGTTGGCATCCATATGGCTAAGGAAATCAAACCTCCTTGATTGACAATTCAAAGTGACTAGCAATTAGGTAGCAGATCAGTAGAGAGCTTGAGGCCAAGGACTAGAAGATGGCTAAATACCTGACAAGAGTAAAATACCTGCTAAAGCATATAGAGATCAGAGGCACTTAGTGGGCCATAAAATAGATCTCAAGATCCAATAATCTGGAAGCAGACACCCTGACTAAGTTGGCCTTAGAAGGATGACCTTACCTTAGGAGACTGATTATGGAGACCATATATTCATCAAGTTATATAGAGGAGACCACACTATCAATTTCAGGGCACAACTGGATGAAACACCTCATTTAGTGGCTAAAGAAAACAAGCTCTCAATGGATAGAGTTGAAACAAGAAAACTTTAGAGGAAGGCAGCACCCTTCTCATACCTAGAAGAGATTCTATACAAAAGATCCATTACCCATATATGGCTCAGATGCATAGAGAAAGAAGGAGAGTACATGTTAAAAGAGATGCATGAAGGGATAAAATGAGCTCATAAGGCCTTAGAGACCACAATTAGAAAAGCCCTCCTACAAGGGTATTACTGGCCCACCATGGAAAAAGACACCAAAGAGATCACGATAAGATGTAAGAAGTGCTAGAAGCATGACAATTATATCAATATGCCTCCTATAAATCAAAAGCCCATAGAAATAGTCATACCAATCAAGATAGGTCTCCCTAATTTCAAGATGATGCACTACGCTGAGGGTTGGAATGAGCTGGAGCTGAAGACTAATGTGGATATGACAGATGAGATTGAAAAACAAGCAGCAATAAAAAAATGAAAGCATATCGAAGGAAATCTATAAGATTGTTCAATAGGAAAGTCAAACCTAAGAGCTTTAAAATGAAAGATCTAGCTCTTAGTAAAGGAGACCTCAAAAAAGGAGAAGCTTGCACCAATAATCTAAATGAAAATTGGGTTAGTCCCTATATAGTGGATCAAGTAGTTGGCCCAGCAACATATAAATTAAAAGACCATAAGGGGAAGCCATTACCTAAAACTTGGAATGCCCTAAATCTAAAGATGTTCTACTAGTAATATAAAACTATTAGTATCTGAAAAAATAAAACCGAATCTTCTACCCAGCCAGTTCACATAAAAGTTGTCTCATCATTTCATTAAGTCCCCTATGAAAACCAATACTGAAGGGAGAATGATTCGCATAAAAGTGGTCACATAGTTTCACCAAGTCCCTTATAGAGACCAATACCTTAAAAAGATCAATCTGAATAAAAGTGGCTAGATCATTTCACCAAGTCCTTTACAGGGACCAAAATCCTAAGAGAGACCAGTCCACATAAAAGTGGCTACATCGTTTAACCAAATCCCCTATAGAGACCGATACCCTTAGTAGACCAATCTGTATAAAAGTCATTGCATCGTTTCACCAAGTCATCTATGGAGACCAATATCCTAGGGAGACCGGTCCATATGAAAATGTTTGCACAATTTCACTAAATCCCCTATGGAGACCAAAATGGTAGGAAGACCAGTCTGCATAAAAGTGGCACATCATTTCACTAAGTTCCCTGCGGAGTCCAAAATCCTAAGAAGACTAGTTTGTATAAAAGTGGTCGCATCGTTTCACTAAGTCCCCTATGGAGACTAATATACTAGAGAGACTGGTTTGTATAAAAGTGGCAACATTGGTTCATTAATTCCCCTACGAAAACTTACATCCTAAGGAGTTCACCTTACATAAAGATGATTGAAAAACAATTCACCAACTCTATGAAGTTCGATTTAGAAAAGATAGTCTAGGATCTACGCAAAATTAAAACCTCAACATACAAAAAAAAGATTGAGAGAGAGAATGAAGAAGTAGAAGAGAAGAGAAGAACTTACTGATATACTCATAGTTGGTCTCGAAAGTCAGTAGTAGAGACAAACTATTACAATAACGGTAGAAATCAACCCTTAATGGTGGACAAATTGCAAAATAAGGAGAAATGTAGTTAAAGCAAAAAAGAAGAAGGAAAGAAGAAAAGTTAGGATACAAAATTGAAAAGATAAAGATGAAAATTGAGAGGGAAAAAGATTAAAAAAATAATGCTTTTTAAAGCTAGAACTGCATATCTCTAGACAAATGGCCTCAACCATTATTGCGTGGGAAAAATTAACAAGACGGTGCATTCAAAATTCAAAAAAAGTTGAAACCATTCTCCCTAAAAACACACATCAAGATTAGAGGCCATGTTGAACATTAATTATCGATTCTTTTTGGCAAGAACCATAATGACACAACATCTAAAATTAACCTATGAGAGCCCACTGAAAAATCAAAAGATCAGGAATGAGACTGGAGAATAGGAGAAAGGAAATAAATTAGGAATAAGACCAAAGATCTGGAGAAAGGTAAGAGATCAAGAAGGATATCAAATACCACAAAGTAAGCAAAGGATAATAAAGAATGGAGACCTTGGAAATAAAGGAGATCAATCAAATAGGAATCCCTCATGAGCTTTACATGAACAAGGAAACAAATGAGATTTGCTACAAGACATGGGTGCATACCAAAATAAGATGTGATAGGAAGTACGAAAGGATTCTCTATAATGCCCATAAATAAGACATGGGCACATACCAAAATAAGATGTGATAGGAAGTATGAAAGGATTCTCTATAATGCCCATAAAGTAGGGCCAATGTGTTATGTGTCTAGAGAGAAAAATAATATGGTTAAGGTGTGTTAAATTTTAAATTTAATTTTTGTGAAAAGGAAAGCTTTCACATTCGTAAATAGATATTCACACTTGTGAAAAGTCGTGCTATTATTCAAACAATAGATTTTTGAACATGACATGATCATTTTACAAAGAGAGAATGTTCACTCTTATGAATGGTTGAGTAATGGTCATGAATGGCTTTCCATGCCTATGAAGGTAAATGTCACGCCCGTGAATTGTAGGTCGGTTGGCCATGTGCAGCTGCACTTTTCTCTTTACTATGAACCATATCTTACTTTAAAATCACCTCCACTTCCACAGATCACCCTATGACACACTCAAAGAATTCTTAGCTATCTTATCCACCTTTTTCAACCATAAACACCATTATTAAAGCTTGAAGCTTGAGAAACATGGAGGTTAGAGTGAGTTTTGCCAAATTTGAGCTAGAACTCTGTTTTTAAGATTTGTTTATGTTGTTTATGTTATGTGGTTTTGATAGGAATGTTCTTATCATGATAGGATCTTCCAGCGAGCAAGGAACCACACATTGAAGGGAAAACAAGCTTGAAAAACTTGGAAAGTTAGTTAAGGCTCCATTTTAGGAAAAAGATTAGTACGTATGGGCATTTAAATTCATTTTCCATGCATAATGATATGTTTTGTATGCTGTAAATGTGAAAGGATCTTAAAATGGCATGTTAAGGATGATTAATAACATGGTTGTATGGGTTTCTAAGTGTCAGAATGACATATATGATATGTTATGGGTTAAATGACCTAAAATGATGTTTTAATGTGTTAAATGTTGTTAAAACATGTTGTGAACATGGTATTGCATGAAATACATGAGATACTATGTTTTGAATCGTGTTTTGGATGCTGAAAATGCATAATTCATGCATGTGAATAGGGGTGTCACGGCCATGAACGTCATTGGTGTTAGGGTTAGGAAGCCATGATGACGAGGTGTCACAGTCATAAATAAGTAATTTACGCTCGTGAATAGTGTGTTATATTTCACATAATGGTACATAAGTAAGGAAACCATGAATAACACCTTTATGGCCATGAATAGGTATTTAAGCCTATGAAGCAGAATGAATGTTAATATGTATATTTTGTTTTATGATCTCAACTGATGGATTGTTAAATTCATGTTATGAGATGTATGTCAACATAGAATATAACATGTGAAGTATATAATATGGCATTTATGTGTTGGTATGAGAATGCATAAATGGGATATAATATTTGTAATAACATGTGATGAAACTTATCGAAAGAGAAAAGGTTATGAGTTATGTGCCCAGTTCTCTAGTTTTGGACTTATCATAGGGTAGATAGTATACTATTAAGGGAGAAAATGGTACCGTAAATATCTACTTTGTGATTGATATAAGGATAAGTGGTTAAAGGTCAGGATATGAGCACACTTGATCCTAGATTTCCTAGCATGCTATATTATTCTTAGTTAATATGGCTTAAGCTAGGGTTGTTGAGCTCCATTGACTCAATGAGCTTAGATGAGTTGATATTTTATGAGCAAAGTGGCTTAAAGCTCGGGTTGTTGAGTACCTTTGTCTCATGTTCCACAACTGGATAGTCAAGCTTAAAGAGTCTTGGGCTAAATGGAATCTAAATATGTTTTGATATATGGTATTCAAAAAAGATATATGTATTTGTATATATGTGAATTATTATGTGATGTCTATGGTAAGATAGGCATATTAACATGACATTGAAATATGTAACAACTAAGAAGTATGATTCTAGGAATGATCATGAAGTTAATTGTATAAGATTGTATGAGACAATATAACTAAAGAATTTTTATGCACATATGTACCATTAATCATTAGCTTGCTTAGCGTGTGGATTTTCTGCATATAGGTTTGGAGCCGATAGAAAGAAGTTGACTGAAAGAGTAACAAGCACATCAGAGATCAGTCATAATGCACCCCATTTGGGTTGTGTTTATATTCATGGCATATTATGTATTTTACTTATGTCATGGGATTTTGAGTTTTTTTTACGTCTTTTTACACTAAGATCATATAATGATTTTTATTTTGATGCATTTGTAATTATGAGGTTGGTGAAGCCATAAATAAATTTTATATTAGAATCGATCATTGGATTAGGATTTTTAACATTATGATAGTTTTATTATTTTAATAGCATACTATTGTTTTAAACAAGTTTTAAATATTAAAATTTTAATTTAATCAGTTTTTTCGCAAAACAACTCGTAGTATTCGTTTGTATAATTGGGGGGGTTTTTTAGCTACATTGGATGGTGTTCCATTCTCTACTAAGAGAATGCCATCAATAGTCCTGCAAGTGTGCCCTTCCCTGCTGTCAAGATGGAGCGTTGCCATTTGACATAGCCAAAGGATGTCCAATCAATATAAATGTAACGCCTTCTTACCCTTATGTATAACAATCAAGTAGGCTCATGTCACCGTCTACTTGTTATATCAACCTGTATAATAAAATCAAATATATACAATCATCTCTGATCACATCTCCATGTATAATATAATATATACAATTCATATATGCATGGATTAAATTTTTCCACATTTATATTTTTTTTAAATAACATACAGATATAGCAAGTCATAAATATTTGCAGGATTCCATACAAAAAGTATACTTTTTATAGTGTGTGTATATATATATATATTTGATACTAGTGTTGATTTCCTGTATTTAATTAGTATTTATTTCTTCTTCTATCTTCTATTTCTTTGTTATTTTTATCCCTTGTAATCTTTGGACTTCTTTGGTATTAGAGATTGGGGGGATAGTTTTATAAAAGACTGTATTTTTTATGAGGATTTGAGTTTAAGTGTTAAGATCTCTTGAGTTTTCTTGCCTAAGAAGGTCTAGGAGGTACGTCATTGTGTCCACCCATGAATTGCTTAGGATTGTAGAGAGTTATTATTTTCTTCATAAAAATCTTTATAAAATGGATATTATTTTCTATAGGACTACATCTTTTAACTTTGTTTCCACCTGTTCCAATGATTCCAAGAAGAAAGTAAATAGTGAAGAAATAATAATAAAAGATTTTGAAAAAAACTAGATAATTGAAAAATACCAAAAGTAAATAGAGATTAGATTTATAAAACCTCTAAATAGCAATTTTTTAGAATTGATTTCTTAATCAAGACTAAAGAACACAACATATAATTATCAAAATCTTTTGAAACCATTCAGTTACTTTCTCAGAATTCTTTAAAAAAACATATAGATCGAAAACACAAATATATCTGTATTGGCTTAGTCTAAGAAGGAATTAAACCCTTAACCAAAGCAGACTTGAATATATCTATTCTTGTTGTTCTCACAAACTTTAAATATTTCCTTTTAAGTTTTGTTGAATCAAGCTTATGTATGAATCCAATTTCTTTTGATTGTTATCCAAATTTCTTTGTTTTTATATGATAAAAATGTTTTAAAATCTCTAGTTTTGCAAATTAAAACTCATTATTATCAAATGTTTAAAGGTTCAATTTCTGTTGCTTTAGTTTTCAAAATTCACTATAAAGCTCTAATGTCTGCTTTTGACACAGGTGCTAGATTCTATAGTAAAAAATGTGAAACCTTTATTTTACAAACAGATCTTACTAAAGCTAATGACATCACACCTAGAAGTATTCAATGGGGAGAAATGTCTCTTCTCCAAGAATGGTTCTTAGAAGGTATTAGTAGACCTGAGCCCATTGAGTTCATAAAGCCTAATACCCAATTAAGACAAATAATCCAATACCAAGATGGAAGAGTCAAACTCTCTTTTGATAGGAAATATACTAGTAGTAGATACTCAGATGATTCCTCTATGCTAGATACTATAGATTTAGGAAACTTTTCACAAATTCCTTCAATTATTAATATATCGTATAAAGAAATGCTTAGATACACCACATTTGATATTCCTACAAATGCCATCTGAAGGAATGTAGATTACACCTCAAAGATACTTAGACCAATTTATATCATCCCTAGAATAGAGAGTTCTTCAACTCAAGTTCAAAATACCTCTTCTGTTCAGCCCAAAGCTGACCAGAACAAGAACCAACCAGCCCAACTTCTTCACCCATAACTGAAAACTTGGCACACGAGTTAAATGTAATTGAAAAAGAATTTTGAGTTGATAAAAAAAAATTCTTACATGATGATTTTTATGCTAATCATAATCTTGAAAAAAAAGATTTCGTTTTTTCAAAAATTTCTTACAAACCAGAAAATAGATTCAAGTAGAGTTCATATATTATTTTTTGATTGGTTTCAATGTTATGCTTCTCAAAATTCCATAGTAAATCCTTTCAAATATGCCAATCTAGTTAGCATTATAAATAAAACTCCTGAATGGAAAATTATAATGGACTCTAGAAAAATCCAATCCACGGATCCACCTTTTCAATGTATAAAAATCTCTTTCCATGACTAGATAGTGAATGTCACTCCTTTCAAAAAATTCCAATAATTATGATAAGGTAAACATCAAAAATATCATTAGCCAAAATGATTTCTCAAATATCCATCTCGATTCCGTCGATAAATAACTAGGTCATATAGAGAAACAGAGAAAACTATAATTTCTTTAGATTCCCAAACTAGTCATGAAAATTAAATAATAAAAATCTCATTTTAAAACCTTTTCAGATATCCAAAACAAATACCAAAAATTTTTAAAATTATAGAACTGAATTTACTAGAGCCATCCAATACCAGTTAAACTGTATTGGTCTTAATACTAACAGTTCTAGTCAACCTATAAATTCTAACCAAGTTGCCCCTAACACTCAACCTTCTAGAATAAATGTCATAAATTAGGATTCTGATATTAGTAAAGCTTTAGAATAATTTCAGGAACCTACACCTGAAATCAACAAAATGACTTGGAGATAATTCTCACAAGTCTAACTTTTACAAATAATTCAACATTAGACTTAGGTATAATCAAGCTAGTAGAACAATCTATTTTCAATGCCTCTTCTGTATATGATTGGAACATAGATGGAATCACTGAATATGGTATTCTTAGTCTTCTACAACATATGACTTGGTTGTCACTACTTATAAAACTCAAATAGGAATCCAAGAGAGAACTATTGTAGAACTCCATATAGCTGGATTTTCTAACCAACTTATAGGATTGTGGGATTGTTATGTTTTGAAGATGAATCTTATTCATAAAATGCCGCGAAAAAATAAAATTTTCAAAATTTGAAACAAGAATCTTGCTTATGCCATTAAAACTAATTTATCAAAATATAGAGATAAGAAATTATACCTTGTAATTTCTTGATTTATTCTTCAAATTTTCGCCTTGTTGGGTTGTTTCAAACCACAGTAATCCACTTTAGGATGTCTCTAATGTTAATTCATGCAAAAATATGAGAAGAAACTATAAGAGAAATGGTTGAACACACTTCAAACTGCTAGCAATGGTGTATGCTCAATTTGAGAGAAAATGAAAAATAACTATTGTTTATCTTTTTGAATTTCATAATTTCCAAAAACAATTTTCAGTCTTTTAAACATTTCAAAAATGTTTTTATCCCAAAAATAGTCTAGGTACAATGTGCACAAGATAAGGGGAGGAATTTTGGAGTTTTTGCCTTAATTAGCCTTAATTGGTCAATTAAATTAAGCCCAAAAATAGTCTGGCTTGCCCTACAGGCCTGCAGCTTGCGCAAGACCCTTGACCCCACCAAATGATTTTTTCGTGCGATCTCATTGTGATCCTTACCAAAATAATTATCTCATATTTTTGGATTTTATCCAAGACCATTTTACTCATTCTTCACATCTCCAATGCACGTGACCCATTAGGTTCCCAGTTATGTTGGCTATTTAAATTAACAATTAATTTAAGCAAGTCATAAGTGGTATCTAGTAGCACATTATGACCCCCAATTGATCAAAAAGTCAGTGGTTTGACTGCAAACCTTTCCATAGACAATTTCCATGCAATTATTCCTTTCACCATTCTATACCCTATTTGGTTCAGAATATGGATATGTGTCAATTCCTACTAAATTGTCTACGTCACGTGTAGTCCAATTAATATTAATTCATTTCCTTGAGGCTCATTACTCTATTAGAAATTTATACTCCGGCTAGAGATTCTCAAGTAATGACCCCAACAAAAGGCCATAGATATACACTCCTTCTAATAGGAGTGGTAAATTCTTTATTAGTTACCCAATTACCTTCGAATACCTCAAGTTTTATCCAATCACCACCCTATGAACAACCTCCCTGAGGCAATAAGAAATAATGTGAAAATACAGAATTAATATCCAAGATATTCTTAAGTACCTCAAGTCTAAGGATGTTTGCACTATTACTATAATGAGACTATCATTGACATTTGAATAGATTATCCATATGATTGTCTCATAGCTAGTCATCCAATGTATTTAGCTACACTGAGCAAGTATCCACATGTTAACTCTAAATATCTCATGTTTATAGATTATGAGATCTAATGTTTGATCCAATCAAGTAGTATAACATGTGCTAGTCTATCTGGATTAACAATGTCCCATCTTATTAATCTTATAATTAGGGATAATTTAGATACAAACATAATTACACATGATAAAAATGTCAATATTATGATCTCATCATGATTTCCTTCATGCTATGTTATGTATCAAAGACTTCATTAATAGATTTAAGATCATTATCAATTTATATATCAAATGAATATCAAATTAATGAAAATTCCTTTTATTAATCAAATAAATTTGTACAATAATTAATAAAGGTGATTGCCTTTAGAGAACATCTCTAACAAGCTTCCACCTGCACTAAAGTCAATCACTTTTGTCTTTTGGGGAAGTGACTTTGTTAAAAGATCAGCAATATTCTGATCAGTGGGCACTATTTCTATCTTTACATCATTCCTACCAATGATTTCTCTAATCAAATGGTATCTTCTTAGTACATGTTTGGATCTCTGATGAGACCGTGGCTCATTTGCTTGTGCAATGGCTCCATTATTATCACAATACAATTGTATTGGATCAATAAAGCTAGGAACCACTCCAAGTTCCATGATGAATTTCTTTATCCAAACTTCTTCCTTTCCTGCTTCAGAAGCTGCAATGTACTCTGCTTTGGATGTGGAATCATCAGTCATTTTCTGTTTAGAACTCTTCCTATTGACTGCTCCACCTTTTAGTGTGAATATATAATCTGACTATGATTTTGAGTCATCCTTGTCCGATTGGAAGATGGCATCGGTATACCCGTTCATAATAAAATCTTTTTCTCCATATGCTAAGAATACATCCTTAGTCCTTCTCAAGTACTTAAGGATATTCTTGATAGCCACCCAATGACTCTCACCAGGGTCTGACTAGTATTTGCTCATGACAATCAGAGAATATGATACATCGAGTCTTGTACATATCATAACGTACGTAATTGATACTATAGCTGAAGCATGGAATCAAACTTATGTGTGTCCTCTCATCTTGTGTCTTTAGACATATAGACTTTGAGAGAGTAATCGCATAGGTCATGGGAATATATCCTCTCTTAAAGTACTCCATGCTAAACCTCTTTCGCATATTGTCTATGTATACAGATTGTGAAAGACCAAGCAATCTTTTAAATCTATCTTTATAGATCCTTATCCCCAAAATATAGACTGCTTCTCCCAGGTCTTTCATAGAGAAATTCTTAGATAACCAAATTTTGATTGATTGTAAGGCTGAGACATCATTTCCCATTAGCAGTATGTCATCTACATACAACAAAAGGAATACGATTGCACTCCCACTTACTTCTTATAAACACAAGTTTTATCTGGATTTTGTAAGAAACCAAACAATTTGATTATCTCATCAAGCCAAATATTCTAACTCCTGGATGCTCGCTTTAATCCATAAATGGATCTTTGAAGCTTGCATACCTTTTTGCCATCTTTGGATATGAAGCCTTCTGGTTGTGTCATGTACACATCCTCGGTGAGATTTCCATTAAGAAAAGTTGTATTCACATCCATGTGCTATATCTCATTATCATAATAAGCAGCAATGGCTAGGAGTATCCTTATGGATTTAAGCATAGCTACTGGGCTAAAAGTTTCATCATAGTCAATTTCTTACCTTTGACAATAACCTTTAGCTACAAGTCTAGCTTTATAGGTAACCACATTACCATCCATGTCAATTTTATTCTTGAAAATCCACTTGCACCCTATAGGATCTGATGGGTCAACCAAAGTCCATAATTGGTTTTCATATATGGAATCCATTTTTATGAGCAATACGTCGTTCTATTTACTAATGAGAAATCTGTATCTCTTTGGAATAGTACGTATCCTAGTTGACCTATGAAGCTTTTGTGCATCAGAAAGTTGAGTTGTTGTATCATCTGTTTGAATAATAAGCTCAGTTTCTGGCAATTGATCATCTTCTGCTTCAGCATCTTGAACTTTCTGAAGTTCAATTTTTCTCCCACTATCTCCTTTTAGAATAATTTTTTTTTCTAAAAAGATAGCATGCCTTGGAACAAACATCTTTTATTCAAATGGGTGGTAAAATTGATATCCATATGATGCTTTTGGATATTCCACAAATAGACATCGATCAGACTTAGCTTCCAACTTATTTGACGTTGTCCTCTTCACATAAGTAGGACAATCCCAAACTCTTATGTAAAAAATGTGGGCTTCTTGTTATACCATATCTCATATGGAGTAACATCAACTGACTTGAAGGGGCTCCATTTAATATATAAATGGCAGTCTCTAGTGCAAAACCCCAAAAGGATTTTGGGAGTTCCACAAAGTTCATCTTACACCTTACCATATCTAACAAGGTTCGATTTCTTCTTTCAGCCACACCACTGTATTGTGGCATGTAAGGTGGAGTCCATTGAGATAATATCCCATTATCCCTAAGATAATCTAGAAACTCTTGGCTCAAGTATTCTCCTCCTCGATCTGATCGAAGTGTTTTAATACTTTTGCCAAGTTGTTTCTCTACTTCATTTTTGAACACTTTGAACTTTTCAAAAGTTTCAGAATTGTATCTCATAAGATACATGTACCCATATCGTGAGTGGTCATCGATAAAAGTAATGAAGTAGATGAAACCTCCTCTGGTGTGTTGACATTAGACCATATACATCCAAATGTATTAAGTCTAAATGCATATTAACACGTTCACCCTTTCCCTTAAAGGGTATTTTAGTCATCGTGCCTAATAAGTAAGATTCACATGTGTTATATGATTCATAATCAAATGACCCCAAACCACCACTCTTGTATAGCTTAGACATGTGTTTCTCAATTATATGACCAAGGCGATAATTCCATAAGATGATTTCAACATATCTTGTTTATGCCTTTTATTATCATTGATGTTTAAAATTGGATTTGGCATATCTAATATTTATAT
This sequence comes from Triadica sebifera, assembly GCA_023653625.1. Classification (NCBI taxonomy): domain Eukaryota; kingdom Viridiplantae; phylum Streptophyta; class Magnoliopsida; order Malpighiales; family Euphorbiaceae; genus Triadica; species Triadica sebifera. The sequence goes on along the minus strand of CM042899.1, from coordinate 3,337,875 downwards.
TCCATTACATAATGTACCAGTACTATAAAAAATTTCATTCAACATAATATAACTAAAATTATTACTAAAAGCTAAATGGAAACCATCTTTATTTAAACTTGAAATAAAAATAATGTTTTTAGGGTTCGTATAGCATTGGATTTGGGAAAAGCGCTTTCGAAGAAATTTTTTATTTTTAATTGTTTTGAGTTTTGAAAATTGCTTTTGTATAAAAACAGGTAAATAGATGTTTTTCTCAAAAGCAGGTTTGAAAAAAGCAATTTATAAGAAATTAAAAAAATCAATCAATTAAATCAAAAAAAAATCTAAACTTGCTTTTTGGACATCTAACAGCAATCCCAAACACCCCCTTAGTTAAAGCAGGTACATAATAGCAATTATCAAAATTTAACATAAGCCCACTAGGAAGGGTCAAAATATAAGTTCCTATAGCTAATATAGTAACCCTTGCTCCATTTCCAATCCATAGGTCTGACTCTCCCGTATTAAGCTATCTATTGTTCCTTAGGCCCATTTATTAGTGCATATGTGTGAGCCACAACCGGTATCTAATACTCATATATCATTATTGCAGTTTCTCTTCCAATGGTCATCCTTGTCACAATAAAAGCATGTCCCCTTTGAAGCAATCTATTTGGCCTTCTTCTTAACCATGCCTCCCTTAGGTTTCACTGACTTCTTATTCTTCTTAAGGTTCTTCTTCTTAGAACCAGAAGAGTCTACCAATATTACAGCCTTACTATCATTCTTAACAGATGACTCAACTGTCTTGAGTACGTTGATCAGCTCAGGAATAGTGGTGGAGATTTGGTTCATTCTATAGTTAAACACAAAATGTAAAAAACTATCGAACAAACCAGTTAGAATTAAGTCAATACATAATTCATGCTCAATCACAAATCCCAAGGTGGCCAACCTCTCAATATAGACATTCATCTTTAGTGCATATTGCACTGGAGATGTCCCCTCAACCATCTTAGTGCTGAAGAGCAACCTTGAAGTTTCGAACCTTTCAGAATGTGCTTACTCATCAAAAAACTGTCTTAGATTGTAGACTATGGAATTAGCCTCCCTAGCCTCATATTGCTTTTGCAACTCAACTGACATAGTAGCAAGCATAATACAGCTTTCCATCTCATTATCATCGAGATGCTTTTGATATGCCTTCTGAACATCTTCAGAAGCATTAATAGTAGGGGGATTTGGGAGTACCTCATCTAGGACAGCCAATCTTTTTGGATTTGAGAACTATTCCCAAATTCCTTAGCCAATCCACAAAATTAGGCCCAGTCAACTTATTTGACTATATTAATGTTCACAAATTCACACTTGTCATGATCGTGATTCTAGCAATCTAGATGTAAAATACAACATGTTATAATGTACATCAAAATGAATGTTTATTAGGTCTTTAATAAATTGCATTATGACTCTCACTATTTTATTGTGAATCCATACCCCTTAATATGAAATCGAGAGAACCTATATGAAAGTTCTCCTAATGGGTCAATATCCAACTAACTAAGAATAACCTTGAGACAACTCAACAAGTCATCATTAGTTTGGTTGGTAGGTATCTAATCCATACCAATTGCATTATTTATGCAATTATCAAATCTTGTGTTATCAACTAATTGATGTGTGCATATACTTAGGATATCAACTATTGATATGTGTACATCTCATGTACACTAACCCAACTTCACCTCTAATACATATTAACCTTGGCACAAATCCAACAAGCTAATGATATCAGTTAAATCTAACTCATTAATTGTGAAATCTAATTTCAATGGTTTGAAAATCTTCTTATAGAGTGAGCTTGAGGCAACTCAACAACCCTAACTCTAGAAAAACACTGGTTCTCCTCACATTTATGGAAGGCATAAGACTTAATTATTTATTTAGCGAGGGATTTCTTTGTTAAGTCTCATCATTTTATTAGGGTGTGCTTTTATATATCATATATTCATCACATAAAAATATAAAGATAGTTACATTAACTATACGACATGATTATGGACATACTAAAGTCAATCTCTTGAGCTAAAGAGAAATTGACTAGTTCATACCTAGGTATATGCATGAATTTACAACCCAAAATAGAAATCAAATTCCTATTTCTAAGTCTACTTATTTATGGCACCACCTCCTTTGCTTCTTGCTCCTTTGTATCTCCATTATATTCTAATCCTATGTAATCTAATTACATATTTCAAAGTATATAAAACCACAATTTACATTTAAGAGGAGTAAGATGAGAAGAGAAATACATGAGAAAGATAGAGAGATAGGGACATGCAGGCCCTATTTACTATAAAACTAAACAAATTCTTGCATGTTCAATCACATTGGTCCTAAGTTCTTAATAATCCATCAAGCTTTTCCATACATTATCTAATGCATAAAATAAAATAATGACAATTTTGGATTTCAATTTGAAAATCGATTCAATGCTTGAACTAAAATTGCCTACATGTGTTGTTTCGATTAATTTAATTTTATATATCATTTCAATGTAGAAGTTAATATTTAATCAAATTAAATTAAATTCTATATTTTCAGAATTAATTCAAAATTAATTCACCTTAAAATCAAAATATTATGATGTCAAAATTAAACAATTTAATTTTAATATACATATCAATCTCTAGTCATACTAGAATTGCTATTGCTCAACTTAAATTAATTCAAAATTAATTTCCAAATATTCTAAAAATTTCAAAACTTCAAATCATCATTCTAATCATCTTTAGGTCAGTTCAAGTTCATCAAAATATTTTTTTTCACAAGCCAAAACTACTAAGACAAATGAACCAACACCCTTAGACGCTCAAAAAGACTTATTCGACATCTAGAATTTTTAAAAATTTTAAATTCATGCAAAATAATTTTAGCATCCATTTAACATAAAAATAATATATTTTTAATCACGTAAAAATTGCTTCAAGGTGTTGGAAATAAAATAATCACATACAAAAAATAATTCTTATTACGATTTTTCCATACGGGCCTATGACTCCTCTGAACGATTTTTCAGTACGATCTAATCGTGATCCGTACCAAAATAATTCTCTCATATTTTTGGATCCCATCCAATACCATTTTACTCGTTCTTCATATCTCCAATGCATGTGATCCGTCAGATTTTTGGTTATGTTGGCCACTTAAATTAACAATTAATTTAAGCAAGTCATGAGTAGTATCTAGCAACACATCATGACCCCCAATTGATCGGGAAGTCAGTGGTTTGACTATTGTCGCCCAGATATTAAGCTAAGAAAGGGGTTGAATTGGAGTTTTAAAAATTAAACTTTAAGGTGCGGAAATAAACAATTAATTTTAGGAGGGATAGAGAAAATCAGACACAAAGATTTATAGAGGTTCGGGTGTTAACAAACCCTACTCCTCTCCCCAATCGCAATTGGGAGTTTCACTAATACACTAAGTGTTACAATGGAGTTTTACAAGCTCACTCCCAACTATGGTGTTTCTCACAATGGCTCACACCTAACCCAGAAATTCCTTGTGTTTTAATGGCTCACACAATAACCAATTCCTTGTGTTTTATAGGCTCACACAAACAACCTTCTCTTTGAGTTTTACAGGTTCACACAAACAACCTTCACTTTGTGTTTTACAGGCTCACACAACTAACCCTTACAAGTGTTCTACTCTTAACCCATAAATACCCAAAGCTCACTTGAGTAAAGATTACAGAGAGAACCACTTATAAATCTTAATTGCTCAAATATGAGGAGAAAAAAGATTTTTACAAAGAATAGATTTCTTCTCAAAGTATGAAAGTACAAATAGCTTGTAATAAGAATTAAATTTGAAGTATATGCTATTCTTTTGTTTTTCTTATCATTCTCTCTTTTCTTAATGCATAAATGACTTCCATTTATACTCCCATGGCTGAATATAGCCGTTGGGGTGCATTAAATAAGAAACTAGCCATTGTACCAACCAAAAAATCGCGCCTGACATTTTTCTCTTTCAATGTTCACGGGTGTGACTATGCTTGTCACGGGGGTGACAGTTCTTCCCAAGCCATGACGAAAGTGGTGACCTTGGTCGTGAAGCTCTCTGGAATGTTTTGACATATAGAGTCACGGGCATGACAAGCTTCCCAGCCACTATTCAAGTGGTGACTCTGGTCGTGAAGCTCTCTGGATGAAATTGCATGAATCTTCACGGGGGTGACACCTTGATTCACGGGGGTGACTGAAATTCCCACTTCACGGTTTGTTTTTCTTTCATGGTCGTGAACTTCAAATGTTGGTTTTGGTAACGGTTAACTTCCTTCACGGGAGTGACTCCTAGAGTCACGGCAGTGAACATGCTACTACTTGAATTTTATCTCTCAAGGATTATTCTTCCAATTCTCCATTCTTGCTATTTTAATTCATGTCCTGTATAATATACTTACAAAAAAGTATGTTAAATACAATATTGCTATATTATTTGTTATCATCAAAATGATGAAAATACCCCTCAAGGTTTAACAATCTCCCTCTTTTGATGGTGACAAATAATCTAGCAATATGTGATTTTGAGAAGTCTCCCCCTCAAAATATACTTAGGATAAAAATTATAATTTGCAAGAATAGTAAATGATGATGTAGCATTAAACTAGATTTTAAGCATATGCAAGTTATATGAGAAGTATATCCAATACATACCATAATTCCTTTTTAAAACATGAAGTATATGTAAGGTATATTTAAGGTATATCATGGCATATTTTTATTTGTAACTTGCTTTAAGGTATATGCAAAGTATACTTTAGTTGTATCTAAGATATATAAAGCTCAATTTTTATACTTTGCATATGAAATTTTGAATCAAGATTTTTAATCCATTTCGAAGTCAATTCACTTTTTTTTATTCAAAATTCTTATAATTGCTAGTTTGATACCATTCTCCCTTATCATATATTGCCTATCATATATTGCTAGTTTTCTCCCCCTTTTGTCATCAATCAAAAAGGATATGAAGATTGAAGTAAACAAAAGCAAATATATATATCATAAAGGAAATGATACAAACTAAGAAAGGATATTTAAAATTTCCTACACAAGCAAAAGAAATATAACAGACAAGCTAAAAAACAAGAAAATCTAGGCTACATCCTAGCCTATCTCCTAGCCAGACATCCTATCACGAAGCCTAGCTACTTCAGCCTTAAGACTGTCCATCCGAGACTTCATGAAGTCCTTGAGGTTCTCTAACCTCTCATCCATCGAGTTCTGCAGCTACTCAAAATGTGGTGCCAAGAGGTCAACCACCTGTTGCGCTAAGGATGGTATGGAAGCTGAGGATTGTTCGATGTCCTGCTCGACTGCTGGAGGTGCTTCCTCAACCCGAGCCCTCTTTTTCTGCTAGACTCCCTGGAAGCCTGCTTTAAAATCCTCCGTGTCATTATCTTCCCAGATAATCTCTCCAGCAGTGTAAGTGAAGCGGCAGAAGATATCGTTCTGAAAAATGATTCTGATAGCCGCTCCCATCTTGATGAACGACTCGACATCCAGCCTATCTCGAGGATGTGCAGGAATGATGTTGAAGTGATGGTCATCCAGCTTCAAATAATTGAGTTTCACTGCGATATGAGTGACATATGCCCCAATCAAAATATCTCCTGTGGGCTTGGTGGCAATGGAGAGAAGATGGTTAGCAAACCATCTGGAAAGTGCCACTGTGACTCCCCTGCGAGCCATCTCAAGTAGGAAGAGTTCTGATTTCCTAATAGTTTCATTACTTTCTCCCCTAGCAAAAATTCTATAGGTTAGGAACCTATGCAAATACCTGTGTACTGGGGTCCTAAGATATGTCCTCTTAGTTTTCTTGGCATCCCAGCTGCAACCGGTGCCAAAATGTGTCCAGGCTGGAGGAGCAAAGAATTCTACCTCAGTCTCTTTAGAATGCCATCAGATGGTAGGTTGAACAATTCTCCAAATGCGATGGCGCTGAGGGTGTTAGGATTATTGCAGAGTTAGAATTTCACCACTCCAGTAGGTGAAACCTGCAAGGTGCTGAGAAATTCCAGCGTTGGCTCCCTCAGAATCGGCTGATGAGTTTCAACAAACTCTTTGAGATGACAGACTTGTAGTTGCTCTGTCATAGCCGTCTCAAGCCCGAGACTACAGACTGTCTGCCAATCGAAGGACCTTGAGGATAAAAGAGGTCTCTTCTTCAAAGTTGCATACCAAGGATGACAATTCTCCGGAATGCGGTTCATGAGGTAATCTGCATACCTCTTAGGTGCATGGGACTTCTTTCTCTTTCCCTTAGATGAAGCAGACTCCATATTTGAAGAAATTTGTTGTTGATGGAGTTGAAAATAATTTTGACAGAAAATTTGATGTAAAACCCTAGAAATGTATGATTTCTGCTGAAGATTCGAATTTTTTGTGGTATTTATAGTGAAATTTCAAGTCTTTGGGGTCGGAATCTTCAATGTCTTAATGAATGAGAGTAAATGAGAGCGTTTTTGGGAGATGAGGAGTTGAAATGAAGGTTGTAACCGGCTATTCTCTTATATATTCGATACATTCACGGGCGTGAATTATGGTTTCACGGGCGTGAATGGTCGTGTTCACGGTTTGCTGAAGGAGTGTTTCACCCGTGAATAAAGGCGTGAATATGTTCACGGGCGTGATATTTGAACATCACGGGTGTGAATGATCATCGGTCACGGGGGTGAATAAATGGTCACGGGCGTGAACTGTTGAATTTCACTACTTATGCCCATGAAGCAAGCCGTGACACAAGGCATGAAATCTTCTATGAGTTTTTGGAGTGTAATTGTTCATGGGAGTGAAAATGCATCATGGGCATGAAAGTCCATTTTCACGGGCGTGACACAAGCCATGAAAATAAGTTTCACCACTTGAAGTCGTATACAATGTCGTGAACCAAAATCGTGAATGACACTGCATCTTTGGGCCACTTAAGTCACGGTTGTGACTCCCCTAAAATTTTCATCAAATTAAAATTAAGTTCTACAACGAGACTTAAATCATTTCAACAGATATTCTACTTCTTAAAACATGAATTCTCATCAAAAATTCTATCTTATAACTTGTGATATGATTTAAGATCAACAATTTAAAAATTTATATTTTTGCAATCACAAGGTTAATCCATCAATCATACCAAGTTCTCTTTTGATGAAATTAAATCTTTTCTCATTTAGAGACTTAGTGAAAATATCTGCTAATTGATTTTCTGTGCTTATAAATTCTAATGTAACATCTCCATATTGAACATGATCTCTAATAAAGTGGTGTCTAATGTCAATATATTTGCTTCTAGAGTGTTGAATAGGATTCTTTGAAAGATTTATAGCACTAGTGTTGTCACATTTTATAGTTATATGGTTCATCTCATGACCATAGTCCTTAAGTTGTTGTTTCATCCAAAGAATTTGTATACAACAGCATCCAACTGCTACATATTCAGCTTCAGCAGTTGAGAGAGCAACTGAAACTTGTTTCTTACTAAACTAAGAAACCAAACATTCTCCAATGAAGTGACAAGTTCCTGAAGTACTTTTCCTATCCAAAAGACTACCAGCATAGTTTGCATCTGAATATCCTATAATATAAAAAGATGAATTCCTAGGATACCATAAACCTAGATGCAATGATCTATGTAAAATATCTTAAAATTCTTTTTACAGCATTTAAATGAGATTCTTTAGGACATGATTGAATCGTGCACACAAGCAAACACTATACATAATATCGGGTCTAGAAGCAGTAAGATATAAAAGTGATCTGATCATACCTCTATAAAGCTTTTCATTAATGCTCTTACCCTTTTCATCTTTATCCAATTTTGTTGATGTGCTCATAGGAGTTTTGGCATTTTTGCATCCTTCCATACCAAATTTTTTTATTAAGTCTTTGGCATATTTGGATTGGTTGATGAATATGCCCTCATTGCTTTGCTTTATTTGTAGACCAAGGAAATACTTAAGTTCACCCATCATGCTCATTTCAAATTCCCTAGTCATGCACTTAGCAAATTCTTAACAAAGCAACTCATTAGTAGAACCAAATATTATATCATCAACATAAATTTGAACAATAAGTATATCATGCTTATGCTTTTTAATGAATAGTGTAGTGTCAACATTTCCCTTTGCGAAGCTATTTTCTAATAAAAAAGAACTTAGTCTCTCATACCAAGCTCTTGGAGCCTGTTTTAAACCATACAAAGCTTTTGAAAGTTTAAAAACATGATTTGGCAAATCATAACTTTCAAAACCTGGTGGTTGTTCTACATACACTTCTTCATCTATATAACCATTTAGTAATGCACTTTTCACATCCATTTGAAAAAGTTTAAAATTCATGTGACATGCATATGCTAAGAGTATTCTTATAGCTTCTAATCTAGCTACAGGTGCATATGTTTCATCATAATTTATACCTTCTTCTTGATTATATCCTTTTTGCAACTAGTCTTGCTTTATTCCTGGTTATTAACCCTTGTTCATCTAATTTGTATCTAAATACCCATTTGCTACCTATGATTTGATGATCCTTGGGTCTAGGTACTAGGTTTCATACCTTATTTCTCTCAAATTGGTTGAGTTGCTCTTGCATGGCAATTATCCAACTTTCATCATTAAGAGCCTCATCAATGTTTTTAGGCTCAATTTGTGAAATAAAAGCAATATCATAGACTAAATGCTTGAAATGAGATCTAGTACTTACTCCCCTTGATAGATCACCAATTATTTGCTTTTTTGGATTATCTTTCGTCATTCTCCATTCTTTTGGAAGTTCTTGCTCCATTTGTTCTTGATTTTGAGGTAGTAAATTTTCTTGATCATTTTCTTCTTTTCCATTTTCAATATCAAGTTTTTCCATATTACCTACAACATCATCAAGAGCATTACCTTTCACAAGATCAAGTTTACTAGATTCATTAAAAACAACATGCATGGATTCTTCAACCGTTAATGATCTTTTATTAAATACTCTATATGTTTTGCTGGTTGTAGAGTATCCTAAAAAGATACCTTCATCAGACTTAGAGGCAAATTTTCCAAGATTGTCCTTGGTGTTCAATATAAAACATTTGCATCCAAATACTCTAAGGTATGATATCAAGGGCTTTCTTCCATTCCATAGCTCAAATGAGGTTTTGTTTAAAAGAGATCTTTTGAAAACTCGATTTGAAATATAACATGCAGTGTTTGTGGCTTCTACCCAAAAATAAGTTGGTAATTCATATTCATTAAGCATTGTTCTAGCCATTTCAATTAATGTTCAATTTTTCCTTTCAACTACCCCATTTTGTTGAGGTGTCCTAGGAGATGAGAAATTATGTGAAATGCCATGTTCAAGACAAAAGCTTTCAAAGTTTTCATTTTCAAATTGTTTCCCATGATCACTTCTTATTTTTGAAATGCAGTACCCTTTTTTTATTTTGAACTCTTTTAGCAAAGTTTTTGAAATTTTCAAAAGCATCACTCTTTTGAGCTAAGAAAATGACCCAAGTAAATCTAGAGTAATCATCTATGATGACAAATGCATAATGTTTTCCTCCTAAGCTAGCAATTCTAGTAGGTCCAAACAAGTCTAAATGCAGGAGTTGAAGAGGTTTTGAAGTATGTTTTTGACTTTGAAAGATGACTTGTGTTGCTTTCCTCTTTGACAAGGATCACATGTCTTGCCTTTTTCATATTTAACTTTTGGTAATCCTTTTACTTGCTCTCTCGTGCAAAGACTTTGTATTAAGTCCATATTAGCATGACCAAGTCTTCTATGCCACAGCCAAGATTCATCACTAGTAGTCACAAGACACTTAGAAGAATGGTTAAATAGTTCTTGTAAGTTTATTATGTACGTATTGATATCTCTATTTCCTTTAAATATTTCTTAACCATTGATAGAATTACAAGACATTTATTTGAAGTAAAAATTAATTTGTTTCCTTTATCACATAATTGACTTACACTTAGCAAGTTATGTTTCAAGCCATCAACAAGTAAGACATCCTTAATAAAAGTAGTACCATTAACACCAATAGAACCAATGCCAATTACCTTACCCTTTGCATTGTTTCCAAAGGTAACTTTACCTCCATCAATACTTTTGATTTTATTGAAAAGTTCTTTGTCTCCTGTCATATGCCTTGAGCATCCACTGTCTACTAGCCACGCATTTTTGTTTATTGTGGACTTGAGCCATACCTATAGAATCACAAATCAAATATGATTTTTAGGTACCCAAATGAGTTTGGGTCCTTGGGGGTTAGCACATGAAGGTTCCCAATGAGCCTTCCTTATCCAGCAATGTTTATTTATGTGACCTATTTTCATACAATAATTACATTGTTTAGGTCTAAACTTGCTTTTTGGTCTTACATTGTATTTAAATGCCATAATTCTATTAGACTGATTTTGAGAACAATGGCATGCACATTCATGATTAATTTGTGTTTTTCTAGATGCATGCTTCCTATACATAAAGGCATGATTATTCTTTTTCTGTATATAAGGTTTAACATTCTTATTTCTTGGTGCAGTTCTAACAGGTGTGGAGATGTGAGATTCTTTATGTTTAACAAATATAGTTTTGTGGGAAGATGATGATGTGTCCTTAAATCCCAGACCATGTCTAATTAAGGGTGACCTTTGAGACACAATGAGAGTATCTAAGCTCTCTTTACCTTTGTGAAATTTAGAAATAGAATTTCTAAGTTCCTCAACTTCATTTTTCAAAGTATTATTTTCTTTTAACAATGAAGTTGTTGAGGGTCTTGATGAATATTCGTCTAATGACTTTTGAAGAGATTCATTAGATAATTTAAGCTTTATGTTCTCTTTTTCTAAACCATCTATCTTATTTTTCAAATTAGAGATATTATTTCTATAGGTACTAAATTTAGTTCTATATTTCTCTAATTCTATATTTAATTCTTCTATTAGGCTTCGCTCATCATCATCATCATCACTATCACTATTACTATCATTATCACTACTATCATTATTGAAAGAGTATGAGTGTAGTGATCTTACTTTGTCCGAGATGTGATCCTCAATAGCCATGAAGCATAGGTTGACCTCTTCACTTTCATTATCATCTTTTTCACTTGAAGAGCTTTCGTCATCCATGTGACTTTATGACCTTTCTCCCCATTGTCTCTTTGGTATTTGCTCTTATGCTTCTTGAGCCTTGGACATTCTAGTTTGATATGTCCTTTCTTTCCACATTCATAGCATTTTACCTCTTCCTTACTTCTATGTGTGTCATTAGAAGTTTGTTTGAGGTTTTTTTTCCTAAGTTTTCTGGAATTGCTCATTTTCTTCTCAATTATTCTTTTTAATCTCCTTGAAAGCATTGCAATGTCATCATTTTAATCATCACTCATTTCTTCATCATCTTCACTTTCTTCTTGAGATTTTGAAGTAGAGGCTTTGAATGCTAAGGGCTTTCTTTTCTCTGGCTCTACTTCAAGCTCTTTATCTCTCTTTATTGCCATCTCATGTGTGAGAAGTTTGCCAATCAGCACATCAGTATTCATGATGCTCATATCTTCATTTGTTTCTTCTATGCCAGCAACTCTTGAACCATAGTCTTTAAGAGGAAGACTTCTCAAGATTTTATTGTTTACATGTTCCAAACTCAGAAGCTTCCCAAGTTTCCTCATTCCATTTATAATGGATAGAAGTCGGTTGGTCATGTCAGTGATTGACTCATTGGATTTCATCTTGAAGAGCTCATATTCTGAGGTTGGAAGTTGAATCTTCTTGGATTTGACTTGCTTAGTTCCCTCATGATAGTTCTCCAATGTCTTCCACATGCTATATGTTGTTGAGCAGTGTTGTATTCTCCCACATTCTTCAATAGATAATGAGCTTGATAGGATTGACATTGTCTTCTTGTTTTTGAAATTTGCTCTTCTTTGAGGCTCTGTCCAATCATCTCTTGATAAGATTTCTTCTTCACCATCAGCTCCTCTTCTGGTTGGTGGTGTCCATTCTTTTCGTACACTATTCCGGACTTCAATTCCTTCACTATCCAAGTATGTCTCCATCCTAAACTTCCAATGGGCATAATTTGCTCCATCAAAGTAAGGTTTGAGACTTTGGAATCCTTCACTGGCCATATCTTACTCTTTACTAGTGCTTTTTAGGCTTCGATGCTAGACAAGTCTTTGATACCAATTGTTGCCCAGATATTAATCCAAAAAGAGGGGTTGAATTGGAGTTTTAAAAATTAAACTTTAAGGTGCGGAAATAAACAATTAATTTTAGGAGGGATAGGGAAAATCAGACACAAAGATTTATAGAGGTTCGGGTATTAACAAACCCTACTCTTATCCCCAATCGCAATTGGGAGTTTCACTAACACACTAAGTGTTACAATTGAGTTTTACAAGCTCACTCCCAACTATGGTGTTTCTCACAATGGCTCACACCTAACCCAGAAATCCCTTGTGTTTTAATGGCTCACACAATAACCAATTCCTTGTGTTTTACAGGCTCACACAAATAACCTTCTCTTTGTGTTTTATAGGCTCACACAAACAACCTTCTCTTTGTGTTTTACAGGCTCACACAACCAACCTTCTCTTTGTGTTTTAGAGGTTCACACAAACAACCTTCACTTTGTGTTTTACAGACTCACACAACTAACCCTTACAAGTGTTCTACTCTTAACCCAGAAATACCCAAAGCTCACTTGAGTAAAGATTACAGAGAGAACCACTTATAAATCTGAATTACTCAAATATGAGGAGCAAAAATATTTTTACAGAGAATAGATTTGTTCTCAAAGTATGAAAGTACAAATAGCTTGTAATAAGAATTAAATTCGTAGTATATGCTATTATTTTGTTTTTCTTATCATTCTTTCTTTTCTTAATGCATAAATGACTTCCATTTATACTCTCATGGCTGAATATAGTCGTTGATGTGCATTAAATCAGAAACTAGTCGTTGTACCAACCAAAAAATCGCATCTGACATTTTTCTCTTTCAATGTTCACGGGCGTGACTACGCTTGTCACGGGGATGACAGTTCTTCCCAAGCCGTGATGGAAGTGGTGACCTTGGTCGTGAAGCTCTCTAGAATGTTTTGACATATAGAGTCACGGGTGTGACATACTCATTCACGGGCATGACATGCTTCCCAGCCGTGATTCAAGTGGTGACTCTAGTCGTGAAGCTCTCTGGATGAAATTGCATGAATCTTCACGGGTGACACCTTGATTCACGGGGGTGACTGAAATTCCCACTTCACGGTTTGTTTTTCTTTCATGGCCGTGAACTTCAAATGTTAGTTTTGGTAATGGTTAGCTTCCTTTACGGGAGTGACTCCTAGAGTCACGGCAGTGAACATGCTACTACTTGAATTTTGTCTCTCAAGGATTATTCTTCCAATTCTCCATTCTTGCTATTTTAATTCATGTCCTGTATAATATACTTACAAAAACAAGTATGTTAAATACAATATTGGTATATTATTTGTTATGATCAAAATGATGAAAATACCCCTCAAGGTTTAACAACTATGAACCTTTCCATAGATAATTTTCATGAATTTTTAGTCATCACCTGATGGAGTTATTATAATACAGCTCAATACATCCAAAATAAAGCAGTTTTGAAACTTACACTTTAAGTTTCATAACAATCAATTTGAAAAAGAAAAATGAAGGTTCATTAAGCATCTCTTTTTTCAAAACCAATGGTTGTCAGCTTAAGTTTATAACCCTTGATCTCTAGAAATTTTGATGATCACTAAACCATGATAAACTTCTAAGCTTATAGCTTTTTATCAATTTATCTATGTTTTATAGCTCATCAACAGAAGGTCTTAAAGCAATTTAGTGATTAAAGGTTTATTCAATCCAATGAAGATTAGAGTTCTTATGTTAGAATCTCCAAGAAGATGATGGTTTGTTTGGATTGATATCAAATTGTTGGCAGAAAGAACATAAATCTTATTTGGTTCGTTTCAACTCCCATTTTAGGTGTTTCTGAAGTTTTAGGACTTGGCAGATTTTGAGACATTCTTATTGGGTAAAACTAATCAATTCACCATAAGTGAAATCACTGTAGGATATGATTTATTTTCTTGAGGATTCTTTAATCTTATTCCTTTTTTCACCTAAAGGAGTTGGTAAACCAACAAGAAATTTTTCTTCCCAAAAGGACTGATTAAAATCTTCCCTAAGCATGATTCTAGATAAAAATATATTTTTGGAAATTACTAAGTTTCTACATTTAAGATTTGAAAGTAAGTCGATATTTTTATCTTTCAAATGAGTAGGATCTCCTATGGGTTGTAAAGAAATTGTAAGGATTAAGGTTGCTAATGCATCTTGTAGAGGGTTTCCATCCTCATTTAAAATTGATGCTTCTATTTCATCCACTTTGATGGCATTCAAGATATCTTCCTATTGTTGTGAAGTGAGATAGTAATCCTTGTTAGAGAAGTGCTCTAAAGGCAATCACCTTTAGCACTTACTGTACAAACTTATTTGATTAATAAAAGACATTTTCATCATTTTGATATTCATTTGATATATGAATTGATAGTGATCTTAAATCAATTCATGAAGTCATTGATACATAACATAGCATGAAAGAAATCATGATGAGATCATGATGTTGAGATTATTATCATGTGTAATTATGTTAGCATCTAAATTATCCCTAGTTATAGGATTAATGAGATGGGACATTGTTAATTTGAATAGACTAGCATATATTATACTACTTGATTGGATCAAACAGTAGATCTCATCATGTGTAAACATGAGATGTTTAAAGTTAACATGTGGATGCTGGTTAAGTGTAGCTAAGTACATTGGATGACTAGCTATGAGACAATCATATGGATAATCTATTCAAATTTTCAATGATAGTCTCATCATAGCAATGGTGCAAGTATCCTTAGACTTGAGGTACCTAATGATATCTTGGATACTGATTATGTATTTTGACATTATTCCTTGTTGCCTCGGGGAGGTTGCTCATAGGGTGGTGATTGGATATAGCTTGAGGTATTTGAGGTAATTAGGAAACCAACAAAGGATTCACCACTCCTAATAGAAAGAGTATATACCCATGGCCTCTTGTCGGGGTCATTACTTGGGAATCTCTGGTCGGAGTTGAAATGTCATGAAGATAGTCTTCAATGATGTGTCTAATAAAGTAATGAGCCTCAAAGACAAGAACTAATATTATTTGGACTAGACGTGATGTAGTCAGTCTAGTAGGAGTTGACACATGTCCATACTCTGAACCAAGTAGGAAATTGCAAAAATAAATCATAATAAATACTCATAATAAATGTTACAAAGGTAGGAAATATTACAAGCCCTACATTGAGTTTTGCAACAATCTCATTATAAAAAAATCTAGAAAAAAAAATCTCAAAAAACCATACTCCAATAGCAAGTACAAAAACATCACTTGTTACAGATGCGGAAAAAATGTCATACTTCTAAATTATGTAAAATTAATAAAAAAAAATTACATGAACTTTAATTAGATGAAGAAATCATGTTTAGAATTTTCAATCTACTTTTAGATTCATCTGATCCCAAATTTGAAAACTTCTTTTCCAACTCAGAAGATAAAAGGCCTTTTACAGACTGATGAACTAGTTACTACAAGTTCATCCAATTCTTCATAAACTAAAAAACAAATTAATGTTATCTCAAAAGAACAACAATTCCTTTTAGATGTTTTTAAAAAACATAAATAATCTCTAAATTCAAAAGAAATATATAGATAAACTTTTAAATTCCCTTAATGATAAAAAAAAATAAGAAATAAAAGATACATCAACTTCTATTCTTCCTAGTACCTCTAAAAATACTGTTAAACCTTGAGGGTATTTCTGTCATTTTGATGATAACAAATAAAATAGCAATATTGTATTTAACATACTTGTATTCTAAGTCTATTAAACTAGGTATGGAATAAAATAGCAAGAATGGAGAATGGAAGATTAATCCTTGAATGATAAAATTAAGGAAGTAGCATGTTCACTCCTGTGACCCTAAGTGTCACGCCCGTGAAGAACCTAACCGTCAACAAAACCAACATTTGAAGTTCACGGCCATGAAGGAAGACAACAAACCGTGAAATGCACATTTAAGTCACGTCTGTCAACCTTCTTGACAAATTCTTCTAGAGAGCTTCACGACCAAAGTCACCACTTGGATCATGGCTGGAAAGTTTGTCACACCCATGAAGATATATGTCACGCTTGTGACCTAATATTTCAAAACCTTCCAGAATGCTCACAACCGAAGTCACCACTTCAGTCAAGGCTTGGAAGAACAGTCACGCCCGTGACAAACATAGTCACGCCCATGAAAGATGAAAGAGAAATATGTTAGGTGCAATTATTTGGGTTGGTGTAACGGCTAGTTTCGTCTTAAATGAATTCTAACGGCTATAATTCACCATGGGAGTATAAATGCAAGTCATTTATGCATTCAGTACAAGAGGATAGCTAATACTTTGAATCAAAATCTTATTACAAGCTAGTTGTACATTTAATACTTTCATAAGAAATATCTATTCTCTGTGAAAATCTTTTTGCTCATCATTTATTGAGCAATAAAGATTTGTAAGAGTTTCTCTCTATAATCATTTATTACTCAAGTGAGTTTTGGGTATTTATGGGTTAAGAGTAGAACACTTGTAAGGGTTAGTTGTGTGAGCCTTTAAAACACAAAGAAAGGTTGTTTGTGTGAGCCTGTAAAACATAAGGAATTGGTTATTGTGTGAGCCATTAAAACACAAGGGATTTCTGGGTTAGGTGTGAGCCATTGTGAGAAACATCATAGTTGGGAGTGAGCTTGTAAAACTCCATTGTAACACTTAGTGTGTTAGTAAAACTCCCAATTGCAATTGGAGAGAAGAGTAAGGTTTGTTAACACCCGAACCTCTATAAAAATACTTATGTCAAATTTCTCTATCCCTCCTAAACTTAACTTTTTATTTCCGCACTTTAAAGTTAAATTATTAAAACTCCAATTCAATCCCCCTTCTTGGCTTAATATCTGGGCAACAATTAGTATCAGAGCTTTTTCTAGCATCTAAGCCTAAAAAGCGCTAGTGAAAGATTAAGATATGGCCAGTGAAGGATTCCAAAGTCTCAAACCTTACTTTGATGGAGTAAATTATGCCCATTGGAAGTTTCGGATGGAGACATACCTGGATAGTGAAGGAATTGAAGTCTGGGATAGTGTACGAAAAGAATGGACACCACCAACCAGAAAAGGACTGATGGTGAAGAAGAAATCTTATCAAGAGATGATTGGACAGAGCCTCAAAGAAGAGCAAATTTCAAAAACAAAAAGGCAATGACAATCCTCTCAAGCTCATTATCTATTGAAGAATGTGGAAGAATACAACATTGCCCAATAGCCTACACATGTGGAAGACACTGGAAAATTATCATGAAGGAACTAAGCAAGTCAAATCCAAGAAGATTCAACTTCTTACCTCAGAATATGAGCTTTTCAAGATGAAATCCAATGAGTCAATTACTGACATGACCAACCGTCTTGTAGCCATTATAAATGGAATGAGGAAACTTAGGAAGCATCTGAGCTTGGAAGATGTAAACAACCAAATCCTGAGAAGTCTTTCTCTTAAAGACTATGGCTCAAGAGTTTATGGCATAGAAGAAGCAAATGAAGCTATGAGCATCATGAATACTGATGTGCTTATTGGCAAACTTCTCACACATGAAATGGCAGTGAAAAGAGATAGAGAGCTTGAAGCAGAGCTAGAGAAAAGAAAGTCTTTAGCACTCAAAGCCTCTACTTCAAAATCTCAAGAAGAAAGTGAAGATGATGAAGAAATGAGTGATGATGAAAATGAGGACGTTGCTATGCTTTTAAGAACACTGAAAAGAATGATTGAGAAGAAAATGAGCAACTCCAGAAAATTCAGGCAAAGAAACCTCAAACAAACTTCTAATGATGCACAAAGAAGTAAGGAAAAGGTAAAGTGCTATGAGTGTGGAAAGAAAGGACATATCAAACCAGAATGTCCAAGGCTCAAGAAGCATAAGAGCAAATACCAAAGAGACAATGGGGAGAAAGGTCACAAAGCCACATGGGATGACAAAAGCTCTTCAAGTGAAAGAGATGATAATGAAAGCGAAAAGGTCAACCTATGCTTCATGGCTATTGAGGATCACGTCTCGAA
This sequence comes from Triadica sebifera, assembly GCA_023653625.1. Taxonomy (NCBI): domain Eukaryota; kingdom Viridiplantae; phylum Streptophyta; class Magnoliopsida; order Malpighiales; family Euphorbiaceae; genus Triadica; species Triadica sebifera. The sequence continues at coordinate 3,319,670 of CM042899.1, read as the reverse complement.
TAAGGTAAGATCACTACATTCATACTCTTTCAATAATGATAGTAGTAATAATGATAGTGATAGTGATGATGATGATGATAAGCAAAGCCTTATAGAATAATTAAATTTAGAACTAGAGAAATATATGAGTAAATTCAGTACTTATAGGAATAACATTTCCAATTTGAAAAACAAAATGGATTCTTTAGAAAAGGAGAATCTTAAGCTTAAATCATCTAATGAATCTCTTCAAAAGTCATTAGATGAATATTCATCAAGACCCTCAACTGCTTCCTTGCTTAAAGAAAATAATACTTTGAAAAATGAAGTTGAGGAACTTAGAAATTCCATTTCTAAATTTCACAAAGGTAAAGAGAGTTTAGATACTCTCATTGTGTCTCAAAGATCACCTTTAATTAGACATGGTCTAGGATTTAAGGACACATCATCATCTTCTCACAAAACCATTTTTGTTAAGTCTAATGAACCTCACATGTCCACAATTATTGGAACAGCACCAAGGAATAAGTATATTAAACCTTCAATACATAAAAAGAATAATCATGCCTTTATGTATAAGAAGCATGCATCTAGAAAAGCATCAATTAATCATGACTGTGCATGCCATTGTTCTCAAAATCAGTTAAATATAAATATGGCATTCAAATATATTGTAAGACCAAAAAACAATGTTAGACCTAAACAGTGTAATTATTGTTTGAAGATTGGTCATATAAATAAACATTGTTGGATAAGGAAGACTCTTTGCGAACCTTCATGTGCTAACCCCCAAGGACCCAAGCTCATTTGGGTACCTAAAAATCATACTTGAACTGTGACTCTATAGGTATGCCTCAAGTCCACAATAAAGAAAAATGTTTGGCTAGTAGACAGTGGATGCTCAAGGCATATGACAGGAGATAAAGAACTCTTCAATGAAATCAAAAGTATTGATGGAGGTAAATTTACCTTTGGAAACAATGCTAAGGGTAAGGTAATTGGCATTGGTTCTATTGGTATTTATGGTACTACCTTTATTAAAGATGTCTTATTTTTTGATGACTTAAAACATAACTTGTTAAGTGTTAGTCAATTATGTGATAAAGGAAATAAAGTAATCTTTACTTCAAATGAATTTATTGTAACCTCTATCGATGGTCAAGAAATATTTAAAGGAAATAGAGATGTCAACACATACATAATAGACTTACATGAATTATCTAATCATTCCTCTAAGTGTCTTGTGACTACTAGTGATAAATATTGGTTGTGGCATAGAAAGCTTGGTCATGCTAACATGGACTTAATACAAAGCCTCAGCACAAGAGAACTAGTAAAAGGACTGTCAAGAGTCAAATTTGAAAAAGACAAGACATGTGAACCTTGCCAAAGAGAGAACCAACACAAGTCATCCTTCAAAGCCAAAAACATAGTAAGTACCTCAAAACCTCTTCAACTCCTGCATTTAGACTTATCTGTACTTACTAGAATTGCTAGCTTAGTAGGTAAACATTATGCCTTTGTCATCGTAGATGATTACTCAAGATTTACTTGGGTAATTTTCTTAGCTCAAAAGAGTGATGCTTTTGAAAATTTCAAAAACTTTGCTAAAAGAGTACAAAATGAAAAAGGATATTGTATTTCAAAGATAAGAAGTGACCATGGCAAAGAATTTGAAAACAAAAACTTTGAAAGTTTTTATCTTGAACATGGCATTTCATAGAATTTCTCATCTCATAGGACACCTCAACAAAATGGGGTAGTTGAAAGGAAAAATCGAACTTTAATTGAAAGGGCTAGAATAATGCTCAATAAGTATGGTTTACCAACTTACTTTTGGGCAGAAGCCACAAACACTGCATGTTATAATTCAAATCGAGTTTTCAAAAGACCTCTTTTAAACAAAACCTCATTTGAGCTATGGAATGGAAGAAAGCCCTTGATATCATACTTAAAAGTATTTGGATACAAGTGCTTCATATTGAATACCAAGGACAACCTTGGAAAATTTGCCTCTAAATCTGATGAAGGTATTTTTTTTAAGATACACTACAACTAGCAAAACATATAGAGTATTTAATAAAAGATCATTAACTTTTGAAGAATCTATGCATGTTGTTTTTAATGAATCTATTGGACTTGATCTTGTGAAAGGTAGTGTTCTTGATGATGTTGTAGGAACTATGGAAAGACTTGATCTAGAAAATGGAAAAGAAGAAAATGATCAAGAAGATTCACATCAAGATGATTCTCTACCTCAAGCTCAAGAAGAAAATGGGCAAGAACTCCCAAAGGAATGGAGAATGACAAAAGATCATCCCAAAGAGCAAATCATTGATGATCCTTCAAGGGGGGTAAGTATTAGATCTCATTTCAAACATTTAGCCACTGACCTTGCTTTTATTTCTCAAATTGAGCCTAAAAATGTTGATGAGGCTATTAATGATGAAAGTTGGGTAATTGCTATGCAAGAGGAACTCAACCAATTTGAGAAAAGTAAGGTATGGACTTTAGTACCTAGACCCAAGGATCATCAAATTATAGGTAGCAAATGGGTATTTAGAAATAAACTAGATGAACAAGGTTCAATAACTAAGAATAAGGCTAGATTAGTTGCAAAAGGATATAATCAGGAAGAAGGAATAGATTATGATGAGACCTATGCACCTGTAGCTAGATTAGAAGCCATAAGAATACCTTTAGCATATGCATGTCGCATGAATTTCAAACTCTTTCAAATGGATATGAAAAGTGCATTTCTAAATGGTTATATAGAAGAAGAAGTTTATGTAGAACAACCACTAGGCGTTGAAAGCTATGATTTGCCAAATCATGTTTTTAAACTTTCAAAAGCTTTATATGGTTTGAAACAAGCCCCAAGAGCTTGGTATGAAAGACTAAGTTCTTTTCTCTTAGAAAATAACTTTACAAAGGGGAATGTTGACACCACATTATTCATTAAAAAGCATAAGCATGATATACTAATTGTTCAAATTTATGTTGATGATTTAATATTTGGTTCTACTAATGAATTGCTTTGTCAAGAATTCGCTAAGTGTATGACTAGGGAATTTGAAATGAGCATGATGGGAGAGCTTAAATATTTCCTTGGTCTACAAATAAAACAAGGCAATGAGGGCATATTCATCAATCAATCCAAATATGTCAAATATTTAATCAAAAAATTTGGAATGGAAGGATGTAAGAATGCTAAGACTCCTATGAGCACATCAACAAAATTGGACAAGGATGTAAAGGGTAAGAGCATTAAGGAAAAGCTCTATAGAGGTATGATCGGATCACTTTTATATCTTACTGCTTCTAGACCAGACATAATGTATAGTGTTTGCTTGTGTGCACGATTTCAATCATGTCCAAAAGAATCTCATTTACATGCAGTAAAAATAATTCTAAGATATTTACATGGATCATTGTATCTAAGTTTGTGGGATCCTAGAAACTCATCCTTTTATATTGTAGGATATTCAGATGCAGACTATGCTGGTAGTCTTTTAGATAAAAAAAAAGTACTTCAGGTAATTGTCACTTTATTGGAGAGTGCTTAGTTTCTTGGTTTAGCAAGAAACAAGTTTCAGTTGCTCTTTCAACTGCTGAAACAGAGTATGTAGCAGCAGGATGTTGTTGTACTCAAATCTTTTGGATGAAACAACAACTTAAGGACTATGGTCATGATATGAACCATATACCTATTACATGTGACAATACAAGTGTTATAAATCTTTCAAAGAATCCCATTCAACATTCTAAAAGTAAGCATATTGACATTAGAGACCATTTTATTAGAGATCATGTTCAATATGGAGATGTTGCATTGGAATTTATAAGCACAGAAAATTAATTGGCAGATATATTCACTAAATCTCTAAATGAGGAAAATTTTAATTTCATTAGAAGAGAACTTGGTATGATTGATGGATTAATCTTGTGATTGCCAAATTGTCAAATCTTAAGTGATAATCTTGTTTTTGTATCATATTACTAGACATAATGTAGTAAATTTGATGAAAATTTTATGTTATAAGGGATAGAATCTTCATCAAAAATGATTTAGTCTTGTTTTAGGACTTAATTTTATTTGATAGAAATTTTAGGCAATTCATGCTCGTGACATATGTTCACGCTCGTGAAATAAATAGCCAAAAGAACCAATGTCTTTCATGACTTGATTCACGACATCGTTCACAACTTCAAGTAGTGAAGCTTATGTTCACGACTTCATTCACACTCGTGACGAATTTTTACGCCCGTGAACATTTTCACCTAAAACTCACAGAGACGTTCACGCTTTTAGTCACGCTTTGTTTCACGGGCATAAGTAGTGAAATTCAACCCTTCACGACCGTGATGCGTCTTTCACCACGCCCGTGACATTCAAATGTCACGACTGTGAATCTTTCCACGCCTTTATTCATGGGTAGTGCACCCCTTCAGTAAACCGTGAACACAACTCTTCATAACTGTGACTACATATTTCACGCCTGTGAATGCATCGGCTATATAACAATTCTGTCGGTTATTCTTCACATTTCAACCTTTCAACTCCTTGAAACCCTCTCATTTACACACTTTGAATGGTACATTAAAGATTTCGGCCCCCAAGTCACAAATTTCTGCTATAAATACCATCAAAAATCCCTTCCTTCATCAAAAATCATCTTTCCTTAGGGTTTTCTCAAAATGTCTGTCAAATTTTATCCAAATACTTCAAAGTTCATTTATAAGCATATTAACATTAGACACCATTTTATTAGAGATCATGTTCAATATAGAGATGTTGCATTGGAATTTATAAGCATAGAAAATTAATTGGCAGATATATTCACTAAATCTCTAAATGAGGAAAGATTTAATTTCATTAGAATAGAACTTGGTATGATTGATGGATTAACCTTGTGATTGCCAAATTGTCAAATCTTAAGTGATAATCTTATTTTTGTACCATATTACTAGACATAAGGTAGTAAATTTGATGAAAATTTTATGTTATAAGGGATAGAATCTTCATAGAAATGATTTAGTCTTGTTTTAGGACTTAATTTTATTTGATGGAAATTTTAGGCAATTCACGCTCGTGACAAATGTTCATGCCCGTGAATTAAATAGCCAAAAGAACCAGTGTCTTTCACGACTTGATTCACGACATCATTCATAGCTTCAAGTAGTGAAGCTTATGTTCACGACTTCATTCACTTCGGTGATGAATTTTTACGCCCGTGAACATTTTCACCTAAAACTCACAGAGACGTTCACGCTTTGAGTCACGCTTTGTTTCACGGGCATAAGTAGTGAAATTCAACCCTTCATGACCGTGACTCATCTTTCACCACCGTGATAGTTCATCATTCATGCCCATGACATTCAAATGTCACGACCGTGAATCTTTTCACGCCTTTATTCACGGGTAGAGCACCCCTTCAGCAAACTGTGAACACGACTCTTCACGACCTTGACTACATATTTCACGCCCGTGAATGCATCAGCTATATAACAATTCTGTCGGTTATTCTTCACATTTCAACCTTTTAACTCCTTGAAACCCTCTTATTTACACATATTGAATGGTACATTGAAGATTCCGGCCCCCAAGTCACAAATTTCTGCTATAAATACCATCAAAAATCCCTTCCCTCATCAAAAATCATCTTTCCTTAGGGTTTCCTCAAAATTTCTATCAAATTTTAACCAAACACTTCAAAGTTCATTTCTTCAATCCACATGGAAACTGGCTCATCAAAGGGTACTAGGAAGAAATCTCATGCTCCCAAGAGGTACTCAGACTACCTAATGAACAAAATCCCGGAGAATTGCCATCATCGGTACTCAATCTTGAAGAAAAGGCCTCTCATTTCATTAAGATATTTTGAGAGGAAAATGGTGCGCACTCTCGGGCTTGAAATAGCGATGATAGAGCAACTCCAGGCTTGTCATTTGAAGGAGTTTGTGGACATTCATCAGCCCACCTTGAGGGAGCCAACCTCGGAATTGTTTAGCACTTTGCAAGTGTCTCCCACTAGAGTAGTGAAATTTCAACTCTGCAACAATCCGAACACTCTCACTGCCATAGAATTTAGGGACTTATTCAACCTACCCTCGGAAGGCATCCTCAACGACAGCAAACTGGAGTTCTTTGCAACTCGAGCATGAACTAATTTTGGTACGGATTGCAGCTGGGATGTAAACAAGACCAAGAGCACTCATCTCCAGTCCCCAGTGCACAAATATCTGCATAGGTTTCTAACCTATAGCATATTTGCCTGAGGAGATAGCAATGGCACCATTCGGAAGTCTGAGCTCTTTCTCTTTGAGATGGCCCGAAGAGGCCTCACAATGGTGCTTTTTTGATGGTTTGCGAACCATCTCCTGTCCATTGCCACCATGTCCTCCGGAGATATACTTATTGGTGGATATGTGACCCATATGGCCTTGAAGCTTGGATATTTGAAGTTGGATGACCATCACTTTAATCTCATCCCAGGGCATCATCGAGATCGATTGGATGAAGAGTCATTCATTAAGATGGGAGCAGCTGTTAGAATTTTCCATGAGAACAATATTTACTACCGCTTCACTGACACTGCTGGCAAAATCATATGGGAAGACAGTGACTCAGAGGACTTCAAATCCTGCCTCTAAGGAATCCAGCAGTTGAGCAGGACATCGGATAATCCTTGGCTTTCACACCGAATTTGGTGCAGTAGGTGGTTGACCTTCTAGCACCATGATTTGAGCAGCTGCAAGCTTCCATGGATGAGAGGTTGGAGAACCTCAAGGACTTCATGGAGTCTAGGATGGACAGCCTTGAGGCTGAAGTTGCTCATCTTAAGGACATGATGTCCGGATAGATGTTAGGCTAGATGGTAGCCTTGATATGCTTGTTACTTTATTTTGTTTGCTTGTTTTGTTTGTGTGTAGGAAATTTTAAATTTCCTTTCTGAATTTTTATTATCTTTGATTGTATTTCATTTTTTTATAATATATTTGCTTTGTTTTTCCATTATGGTTTATTATCTTTATATTCTATTTGTTGATGACAAAAGGGGGAGAAACTAGCAATATATTAAGATAAATGCAAACAATACTTAATTTTGAATCAAAATGAAGAACCTACAAATATATTGAGTTAAGTAGGGAGAAAATAGCAATATTTTTAGTTTAAATGCAATACTTAAAATTTGATTCAAAATGAATATGCAAGTATGCAAATTGAGCTTTATACACCTTAAATATATCTTAAGTATACTTTGCATATACCTTAATGCAAGATACATAAATGAATATGCACTTGATGTACTCTAAATATACCTTACATATATTTCATGACTTAAAGAGAATTTTGGTATATATTGGATATACTTTGCATATAACTTGCATATACTTAAAACTATAAAATGTATTTCAATGCTACATCATTCTTTACAATTCTTGCATTTCAACAATTTTTATCCTAAGTATCTTTTAAGTGGGAGACTTCTCAAAAGCACATATTGTCAAATTATTTGTCACCATCAAAAAGGGGATATTGTTAAACCTTGAGGAGTATTTCCGTCATTTTGATGATAATAAATAAAATAGCAATATTGTAATTAACATACTTGTTTTCTAATTGGCTCTCTGGCTGTCATACGTCAAATGCTGGTATATGATCCTAGAAAGAGCCTATTATGGTTTCGTCAGTCTACTTCTTCTGTAGTAAAGTTTTTTTTATCATGCAGTTACCTTCATTTTTAACTTCTTGACTAGCTCAAAAAAGGCTACATTTTTCTTATTTTCGAAATTGATGCCTGATTCTTCAGAAATCCATTCCTTTCTTCTTTTCTATTGTTCTTGTATGAGCTGAAAGTGGTAGTCATTTCATTAATATTATCCACTGTCTTACATGGAAGCATGGAAACATAATCCTTCTATACATAATTACAATTCTGACTATTATGATGCTTCTACTAATTATCTGTTAAATAGTGGGTTTTTTTTTCTGGCTTCATCAGATGCTTTTCATTTTTTTTCGTTCAGTTTAAGATAATTGGGTAAGTGGTATATTTTACTTTGAATTCATAAAACACAGCAACTACAGAGGACTTTACCTAGCTCAATACTATATAATTGTGCCTTGTTATTAGCATTGACCTTCTAGTATTCAGTAACATGAAATATACCAAATTTATTGTTGTAATAGGTTGAACTGTCAGAAGGCTGCAATGCGCTGCTTGCGGTTGACAAGAAATAATTGCAGTTCAGAGCATGAAATACTGGTTTATTAAGGTTGGATCTTTTATTACACTGGCAATCGTGAAGAAGCTCTCTCTATGGCTGAGAAATCCATTTTGATTCAGAGGTCATTTGAAGCTCTCTTCCTTAAAGCATACATTATGAGCTGATACAAATCGGGATCCTCAAGCATCATCTTTTGTCATCCAACTCCTAGAGGAAGCCCTTCGATGCCCCTCAGATGGTGTTAGGAAAGGACAAGTGAGTGAGAGCAGCATGAGGATCTTTATGACGCTGCAATTTGTGCCTTGAACTACTCATTTGATTACGCCCAATTATATTTTTGCAGGCATTGAATAATTTAGGAAATATTTATGCAGATTGTAGAAAGCTAGACCAAGCAGCACATTGCTACATGAATGCCCTTAAAATCAAGCATACAAGAGCTCATCAAGGGTTGGCATGTGTTTATTATATGCAAAATCAAAGAAAAGCTGCATTTGATGAGCTGACCAAGCTATTAGAGAAGGCACATCATAATGCATCACCATATGAGAAATGGTCTGAATATTGTGACCATGAGTTGGCAAAGAATGATCTTGATATGGCAACACAGCTGGATCCACTTCAAACATACCCATATAGATACAGGGTTGCTGGTAAATAAATCTTTCCTCTCGCTCTAATTCTATCCTTTTCAGATTCATAATTTTTGATGATTTGTTGCTCCCCTTAATGCTTGTGGTCTACCAGGATCAGAGAAATGAAGTTTTCGATTTGAATAACAATGATACAATGCTTTATCAGAGAAATGAAGTTTCTGATTTGTGATCATTTGTTAGCACATTGCTTTATCTAACACTAGTCATGTCATTTATATTATTCAAGTACTAGGTTCAAAAGTCAGATAAGGACATGTTTGCTTATTCCATCTGTTTTTCTTTCCTAGTCTTTCCTTCTGAGAGTGGACTTTATGGTTGAACTTGAGAAAATAAAGTGTCATTTCAATTGGCTTCATTTTAGTATCCTGACACAATCGTGCTTATTATCTGCAAATTGAGAACTGGTGCTAGCACATAATCTTAATTTTCTAGTGTTAATGGATGATCAAAAAGAAACTGAAGCATTAGAAGAACTTACCAAGGCCATAGCTTTTAAACCTGAGTTGCAAATGCTTCATCTTGGAGCAGCATTTTATGAGTCAAATGGGCGACGTCTCTTATGCTCTTCAAGATTGTGAGGCTGCTCTCTGCTTGAATCCTAACCCCATTGACGCACTTGATCTCTACAATAAGACTCGGAGTATCCATGCCTTGATTATATTTGGAAGACACGATCCACATATGCTTTCATGACGAAGTTATCACAGCATGTAAAGAAGATTGTGTGAAGAGAAGCAATGAAGTCGTCTGTGGCGATATCAAACTGATGACACAAGGGAAAAACATAAATACTTGATACAGCCTCGAGAATTCTTATTCAAGGTGGCGGTTGCAGTCAACATCCATATGATCTGTTTGCTGCATCAGATGAACAATCCAAGCTCTACTTTCTGTGACTTGCTACCATTGTTTAAACTTCGAGAAAAAAAAATAGAGGCTTCAGCACATGTTTCTCACTAGAAACAGTTTCTCTTCATTATTTTATCTTACCATTTCTCTTGTACAAGAACAAAGCCAGAAATGGATCTATATATCCCCTTCCATCATGCTTTTAAGATTAAGCAAAAGGTGCAATTCAGACACTAAATTAAACTTAAAATTACAGATGAGCTAGCCTTTGATTTTCTTTTTTCTTATAATATATATATATATATATATATATATATATATATATATATGTCCAATTGCACCATTAATTTTCAATTTTTGGCCATTTAAGCCCCTTCTTTTAACAAAAGACTGACCTTTTTTTAACGGTGGTCCACACTAGGGAAAAAAATTAGTAGGAAAAAAGTGGGACCCGCGTGGGACCTACATAACTCTCGTATTCCTTACCCTTTCCTTTGGTTTCTCTTCCCTGCTTGCCAGATATCTCTTCTTGAGTTCTCACTCACCTAAATTCAAGGAGATTGGTCAAGGGAAGAACTGCAAGGAAGAGCAACTACTTGGTTGACACGAGCAAGTGAAAGGGCTGTTGCAATCATTCAACACAAATACATTTGAATCAGTAGAACTTAAACCAAAAAAAAGGAAAAAAAAAAATGAAGTTCATTAGAAAACTAGCCCCATTTTATATAATCAGGGCATGTGGTTGAATTTTGATTTTACTCGAGCCATAAATCAAGCACTAATTATAAAAGTTCTTGAATTCCACAAGTCATATGAAACTCGTAATCTCAAAACTTATGCATTGAAATGCAGATTTTCTTCTGAACATGAGTAATGGAACAATCCAATTTTATTTGATCTTACAAGCATTTACACAACAAATTTGCTTAGGAAGAAAGAAAAGCCCAGTAGTCTCCGTCTTTCAGTTGCGTACAAGTGACATCATTAGCCCACCTACAAGCTTTCTTTACCTTAAGATCTGAGCTAAACTGAACAGCAGGGTCGGAGCAAAGAAGAAACAACAAAGAACAATAAACGACTTCTTAAATACATCAGGCCAAAGTGCAGTTATTAACTTCCTTCTGTAGACAAAATTTCAAGTTCTGCCCACCAAAGGGGAGATAATTTGGGTGTCGCTCCATCAGGTCCCATTGCTGTGATCTTCTCCAACTCGGTTACAATCTCACTTATTGCAGGTCTCTGCTTCACATCCGGCCGTATGCAACTTAACATCACTGAAATCAATTTCTCGAGCTCATCCTCTTTAAAGTATTTAAGGGTGGGATCTACCATTCCTCTCACAGTTTTCTGCCCTTTCAGATACTCTGACGTCCCGTTTACTAGAGAGTGTTCGTCCAGTGCATATGGTATCCGACCAGTTATCATTTCATACAAAATTAACCCAAAACTGTAAATATTGCTCTCTGGATCTGCTGATGTTGGTTCCTCGAGCACCATAGATGCCAATTCCTTCTTCGCTGCAGTTACATTATTCCACAAACTGAAATCTGATATTTTTGCTGCATAGTCTTCCGTCAGAAGTATAGAAGATGATTTGAGGTTTTCAAGGATTACAGGTGGGGCTAGCTGGTGCATGTACTCGAGGCAATATGCCATGCCCATTGCTATCCGTAATCTCACTCCCCAGTCTAGATGTTCTGCTTCTTTTACTGCAACAAATCACAAATTGAGTGTCATCCAAATTGAAGAACTCTTGATATAGCTTCAGTATCCATAAACTTGGATGTTCACAAGTCCTATGATGCAAATCAATCAAACCCTTTTGGGGGTATTCAGATTCTAAGCAAATCTACTGAGCGTGCAGCCATAGTAAAGAGCATCAATTACCATGCATACTAACAGATTACAAACAACATCATTTGAGGTATGAAAGAGGATACTTGAAAAAAGTGTAACTTTTCTTGGAAATGCACAAATAGAGGTGTCAAAATGGATTGGTGGGTCATGTTTGTATCAAGTCAACCCACTCTGGTGACATAATTAGGTCAATACGATTACAACCCATTAATTAATCATATCAACCCTAACACGACACAAAAACTAAACTGATTATACGAACACGACACGAGTAACGTTTAATTTTCGTGTCATGTTAAAGTCATAAAACCCAACACGAATATATCATTGCTTTCCACTTTCCAATATGACTCGACATAACCTATTTATCAATATACCAAGCACATATATTGTACACATATATATTCAAATATTTGTTTTTTGTGAAATGACATAATTAACCTTGACATTACTATAATTTTATTCGTGTTATAAATGAGTTAAGTCCAATTGACATGACCTAACACGACACATAAAAATTAAAAGGAATGCAACGGGTTCGCTTGTCAACGCATTACATGACTCACTTTGAGCCGTGTCATAAATGGATCGACCCGTTTTTGACACGAACATGTATATATTCAATACTAACCTGCTAATTTAAGTGTTTCGCAAATCAAGTTCCCTTGTCATGACCCATTTTGACACCCACAATGAATTTCTATTTTATACATAAGCCCCCGTACTCCACACAATGGATGGTTTAGTGTCTAGTATTGAACTGGCAAAACAGCCATTATGGCATTTTTCTTCAAAGTACAGCACATTAAATCAATGCATTCGATCTGGACATTTTTTTATTTATCCAACTAATTTTTCAGAAATATCCATCAAAATTGCATCAGAAACATATGACACTCACTGTGCAGGTGTTCAAAAAGAGTTCCATTTGGAGAATACTCAAAAACCATCATTCTCGTGAAAGGATCTTCTTCTTCACAATATCCAATAAGGTTGACAAAATTTTTATGGCTCACTTTTGACAATGTATCAATCTGTAAGCATTGCAGAAAGGAGCTTTAGGGATTCAGCTTGAAGAAGAAGAAGAAGATGATGAAGATGAACTTTGTGAATTTCAGTTTTAAATACCTTCTTCCTAAATTGTGCTTCTAAATTCTTTGACCATTCTTTACGGGATAAGACTCCAGCAGACGTCACAGCTATTTCAACTCCACTTGATAGAGTCCCTTTATACACTGTGCCATTTGAAAACAAGCCAATTATATTACTGAAATCTTCACAAGCAGCTTCAAGTTCAGATCGCTTGAGTTTTGGAACACCTGAAAGTCATGCTATAAGAAAATGAGATCTTTACCATGCAGAATGTTGTCAAGTAAAAATTTCAGTGATTATGTGCAAAATTGTCGAGGATGTATTAGTAATCACAAAAACTCTTAAATGAGTTCGAATTTTTAATGAGCTCAAGAATGACCTGTTATGAAGGCTTTTTGTAGCTGCCCACTTAACCCTGTGGACCAAGGTCTGACTGTGACCACCCTGCTGCTTCTAAAGAAGAAGGCACTAGCAGCTGAAATCAAAAGCAACATAGAACCCCCAACAATCAAGGCAATAGGAACTATGTGATGCTTAGAATCATTATCTACAGCTTGACTTGGACTCGATGCAGGGGTAATTAGAATTACATTGTGTTCTGGTGGAGTGAAAACTACAGTTGATGGAGGTGAAGGAACAGGTGCAGCTTGAGTTGGTGCTTCAGTGGGTGATGGCAAACGAGGTAAAGGTTGACTTGAGGAAGATTCCGCTGGAGAAAATGATGGAGAATCTGAAGGAGATGGTGAGGGAGGAAATAATGATGGTGGTAACCGTGTTGGTTCAGAGGGTGATGGTGAAGGAGACTCTGATGGTGAAAATGATGATGACAATAAAGAAAAAGAAGCCGGTGATACATCATGACTGTTGGTTTTGGGTTGATTAGTGTTAGCAGCTACCTGTAGCAGCATCCGGTGAGCCATGCCTCCTGGCCCCATGTTCCTAACAAAGATCAAATGCCTTGTCATAAAGCCGATCTAGAAAAACATATCAAATAATCTTATGGAGACCAGTTTAAACTGAGAATTGAAAATCCTCATCCTTTACTATGACACAAAGAACTAATAGATTGTGAAACAAAAATAATACAGTTATGAAGGTTCAAGGTATATAAAAAGTCACTTCATGCTCCACAGTTCTGCCTCATTCACATCCGTTTCCATTTGCAAATTTATGACCTTTTGTAAGTCTTGCAGATTGAATTTTGAACCAAAGACTAAAGTTGCAAACTAAACTTCAATTATATGCAAGTTAGGTTATCCTCTTCATAGGATATGGAATTAAGCATTTCTTTAGAAGCTGATTTGTAAATCATTGGACTATATTTGACTGAGTCACTAAGTTTTATTTTCCACAGAACCACATTTTACAACTACCTATCCCACCCTATATTCGCCCTCTCTACAAATTCTCCAGAGCTACAAATTGCTAAAAGTGATTAATGAAGGGTTCTAAGTGTAATAGCACTTTTCGTACCAGATAAACTCTTTGCTGCTACAAGAAGCTCTTAGCTGGTTTTCATCTGCTTGAACTTCAGAAAGTATCTTAAGTTCATATAGTTCATGAGAAATGCTGTCTAGGAACTTGTTGTTGTCAAGTAAGCTGGTAATAAGAATCAGAAGATGACTTAGAAAAAGCACCCATGCTTGAAGGGGGAAAAGAATTTGAGTTTATGTAAATCTAAACTAAGGGTTAAAAAAAACTTACAGCATAGTAAGCGACACATTATTGGCAAACTCAGATGGAAATGGTCCACTGAAGTTATTATATCCCAAGTCCAATTCCTCCAACTCTTTCAATTCTCCAATCTCCTTAGGTACATTTCCATAGAATGAATTATTGCGTAAAATACTGCAAAAAAACTGCATATGAGATAAATTTCTTGGATGACAAAGATTTTCAAAAATAAATCAGCATAATAGCCCTGCCTTACATAGATTTTAAATGAGCCAGCCTCCCAAGTTCAGGGGCCAGTGTGCCTTCAAGACATAGATCTTTCAGATGCCTACAGGTTTAATAATTCTGACTTAAGGTCTCACAAAACAGATAGAACTTATATTTTAATGCATGCCAAATAATAAAGCCCATAATTAGAGCAATGAATTAATCCATAAACAGAGTTTCAAAACCAAAAATAAATTAAAACTGCATCAATGAAAAAGTTGCACTGGCTAGTATTTAACTCGGATAAGAAGCATTAAAAATAATGATATCGGTCTTAGTTGACAGTATCCAACATCCAACAGTAACGGCAGCACTACGCAGAGTTGGAATTAGCTGCATAAAGTAAATTTTCTAGGGGAGAATTTTATTGAAACATTACACTGAGAACTTATTAATCCAGGAGAGAGATAGAGAGGGCAAAATCCATATCATAATTGTTTTTTTTTTTCTGAACATGTTGAATCGTTGATTGAACAAAATAGGCTTCCAATCCTACCATTATAATATTTTCATTAAAACAAACCATGTTACAGTGAAGCTGTTAAATTAGGAGGAATTGGATAAAAACCATAAAGCTTGACTTTAAGTTACTTGGATCCAACAGCTAAAACTTCTATTTTTTCAACAAGAATCAAAATTTCAAGCACAAAATGACATAAAGCAAAAAGAAAAAGATGCATAATTTAAAAATCCAAAAATGTAAGATGCGATAAGTAAGCAAGAATGAAGACAAAATCCACATATTTAAAAAAAAAATCCTTACAAGATGACAACTTTTCCCTGAGAGCATTGGACCCCAAACCAAAAACAGGGATCAGAATCTTCAAATTTGTCATTCCAATTTGATAAGGCGCCAAAAGGGTCTCTCTCCACTTTATCCCTAAATCTCAACAGAGCTAAACCTACACATTTTATAATACAAAGAATCAAGCAAATGAAAGCTTCCAAAAAGTGTACTGATATGCAAGAGCTAGAGTATACAGCTTACCTTCTTCGTTAAGAGACCAGGCAAATTTTAGATTTTCATTAAACAATAACAGCACGCTCAATAACATCGCCGTCCGCAACTTGAACCCATTCAACAACCATTCTCCATCCATTATGTCCAAGATTATTTATACCAAAAAAGTATATACACATATATTAACAACTTGTAGTGCAAAAAAAATATTATCAGAGCTGTTCAAAAAGATGAACAGTTGACAAATATAAATAAGGACATAGAAAATGGAACAGTATAGAGAGGGAAGAAGAAAAAAATAGGATATTGACTGTGTCGCTTCTCTTCCCTGCTTCGCTATTTATATAGCGCCGACCTATCAACTATACGAACGCCACTTGCGACTCACCTGACTATTTCACCTTATAAACCTTTCAAAAAACATTTTATAGGTAATTCATGTGTAACTTTTTTATTTATAACTTTATTTTTTTATAATAATACGAGAAATGCAACCTAACGCTTCTAATAATGTATTATAAAAATTAATAATATTTTATAAATAAAAATATATATATATATATATATATATTTGTTTCATTGGAAATGTACAGTATAAAGTGTATGAAAAACTGTTTGTAATATTTTTCTTTGGTCATTTTGTATATATAGTATTTTTCTTTCAACTTACCACATATTTTGTTACAATGGGTAAATTAATTATTAATTAGATTCAATTAAACTCATTAATTTACTTGATATTGAAACGTATATTAGATTAATGACAGTAATTAAACTCCAAAATATGAAATTGAAGAACTGGTCGCAAAGAAAAATAAATTTAAATAATAAGTTGTATAAAAGATTACTACAAAAATAAAAATATATGACGAACATTAGGATTGACAATAATGAATATAACATGATAATATGATACTAATCCAATATGAAATTTTTTGTGAAATAACGGTATATACATCCTCCGCTACAAATATATATTTTTTTTAATATAATTAATATTTTTAAAAAATAATAAAATAAAAAAATATAACACTTATTAAAAGTAAAAAATATTTTTTTATTTAAAAAATTATATAATTAACTAATTAAACAAATATATTTTTAACATTAAAATGAAATAAAAAAAATTAATAAAAACCTAGGAATTGGGCAGGGCCAGAGATCAGAGCAAGATTTCAGGGTCGATGATGGAAATAGGGAACTTCATCTCGAATTCGCCTCGTCGTCATTCCTACCTGTTAATACGAAAAAAAAATATTTTATCCATTAATAATTTATGTCGTATTGAGTTAATACGTTTATAACTCATATATACATTAACTAGATAATGTTATACTAATTCAATTCAAATTATAGAATAATCATGTGAAACGTATTATGACATATTGAGTTAACATGTTTATAACCTATATACACATTATCTAAATCGTATTGTACTAATTCAATTCAATTTATAGATCAATCATATTAAATATGTCATATTATGTTAATTTATTATTAAGTAGATCGTGTTCGTATTTAAATTTTAGACACAATTAGCTTTATCATGTCATGTTTGGTTGACTCTTATCGTTTTACAAGTATATCAAGACATAATGTCATATCCGCTAACTTAGACACCAAGTCGCACGTGTCGTAAAATTGACGCGTTTGACTGATCGGAGTCTAAATTTGGATTTTTGACTGCAATTAATCAAGATAATGATTAATAATTATGATATATTTCTAATAAAGTGTTTACAAAACTTAAACAAGTTGATATACGGTAAAGGACTAAATTATAAATTTTGATAAGTTTTGGGATTAATTTACAATTTACCAAAATTTTGAGGATTTAGTGAGATATTTGCTATTTAACATATTAAAATTGGACATCAAATATGGGTTGGCCGGCCATAGCATGATGGAATAAGATTAATATGATAATTAAGCTAAGTTTCCAAGAAATGGTAAAAAATTAATGGATCCCACATGAGGACTTTTGTATCTCTTTTCTTCTTTCTTCCTTTGCTTCTTCTCCTTATTTCTTATCTTCTTTATTTTCTGCCCAAACCAATCATGTCATCCACTCTCACCATCCTCCATAACTAACCTTGAACTCTAAAGAGAGAAAGAAAGAGAATAGAGGGAAAAGAACAAGACAAAGTGATTTTCATGATCTACAAGTCTTAAAGAAGCTTGGAAGAGCAAGAAGGAGGAAGAACAAACAAGTTTAGTGGAGAGAGAGAGAATCTCCAAGGTTGTGATCAAGTGAAGAAAAGTGTAAAAGTAAAAAGCTTTTCTTCTTCTCTTTCATATTTTCTTAAGGAAGTTGGGGTTTTGAGCTCATTTAGAATTTGATTATGTATAGAGAGAGTTTAGGGTCTCATAAGAGTTTTGAGAAAATAAGGTTTTGATGATGATTTTATGATGTGGTAGAAGTTTCAAGTGACAAGGAACAAGCTTAAGGGAGTAAAGGCAAAGAAAAAGCCACCTAGAAGAGTGAAGGAGGAAAATAGAGGTTTGTGCATACTTTAAGGCAATAGCCTATCTCTGTTTGATATAATGCATGTTTAACATGATAATTAGTGATAAAATTGCACTAATGATGATTATGGCATGAAACCATAGGTTTAGATATAAAGAATGAGAGTTTGTGATATGTTGAGTTAAGCAATATATGTTAGAGAATTGAGTTATGATAAAGGCATTTTTATGTATTAGAATATGATATGTTGAGTAAAGGACGTTAGAAATGCATGAGTTTGTATTTGGTATAACTTGGTGCAACTAGATATGAATAAGGAAAGTAAGTATGCAGTTTTCCCACAGATAGTCACGGGCATGACTTTTGGATCATGGGCGTGAACTTGCTATGCTAGTTCACGGTAGTGACTGAATTTTATCACGGTTATGACTTTTGTGTGGTAATGGCACTATTCATTCCAAAAGCATTCACGGCTTTGAATCACAGACGTGAACTAATTCACAGGTGTGAATGAGTAATCATGGCCATGAATGCTCTGTTTTTTAGTACTTATGAATATTGTTAACTAATGAAGTATTCAGGTAAGTAAATGAAAAGATATTGTTTATCCAGTAAAATCAGAATGTTGATATGTTTGGAAAGGTAATTAAGTAAAGATATATGAATAATGTGAAATAGGATATGCCCAATACTCTAACTCTGGACTAGAGATGAGATAAATGACATGTCATTATAGGGGCAAACGGTACCGTATTATATGAGATATTGCTCGGTCAATGTGGCTTTGGCTTTGGAAGCGCCATTGACTTGGGCAGCGCCTTTGGTATGGTGATTCATCTATGATGATATATTACTCAATCAATGTGGCTTTAGCTCTGGGAGCGATATTGATTTGAGAAGCTCTATTGAGCCAGATAATGGATAGGGCGGCAATAGCTCTGGGAGCGCTCCTGATCCATAAAATGTATTCAGTTAGTCCAATTTTAGAGTGATATAATGAAAAATATAAGATGAAATTGACATAGAATATTAAAGAGATGAAAAGAGTAACTTATAACTAGAGATAAATGAAAATAACATTGTACATGTATGCATGATGCTCATAATAGTATGAAATAGGGGTCATCCCATGAGCAGTCAGCTATTAATATGGGTCAGACGAAGCTAATGAGAAATATGATAGAATTGCTACATAGAGCAATAAAGCCAGCCCCATCGGTATTACAATTTGAGAGGCTGATAAAGTTAAGGGCACCAGACTTCCATGGGAAGAGAGAGGATGATCCTTCCATGGCAGAGTTTTGGTTAGAATGAGCTGAGAGGGTTTTTGATCAACTGCACTGCACAGATGAGCAGAAATATAAGTATGCAGTATCTTTGCTACAGGAGCATGCATATGATTGGTGGCGGTCAGAGTCACAAAGCTCAAAAGCACCCGACCCTATGACATGAGAGTTCTTTCTAGAGAAGTTTAAGGAGCAGTATATTCCTCCTATTTATACAGATGACAAGAAAAGAGAGTTTCTGATGTTGAAACAAGGAAATATATCAGTAATAGAATGTGAGAGGGAATTCACACATTTATGCAAGTATGTTGAGGGAATTGTGTCCAAATAAGCTGATAAATGTTGACGTTTTAAAGATGGGTTAAGGGATATGATCAAGCTACAGGTCTCAGCTCTACGTCTGGTGATCTTCCTTAGTTTATTAGTATATGCAAGAACAGTTGAAAGAGTCTTGTCAACACAACAGCCAGTACATGTTAGTAGGGTTAATAGACTCGTACCACAACTAAGTGGGAGACAATAAAATGGCAAGAGAGCCAGATCCTTTAATGGTCGATTTCAAGCAGGGGGTTCCAGCAGACCTCATTCTTATAGGCGGGGATAGCCTACAAGATCAATTTCATCAGCAGCCAGTGCATCGACATAGGCATTGCATAGATCTACACCTCTACTAGTGTGTAAGCATTGTGGTCGTCCTCATCTAGGAGAGTGTTGGTGGATGACAGAAGTGTGCTTGAGATGCAGCTCCAAGGACCATCTAAGAAGAGATTGTCCATTGCTACGGTTTGGCAGAAGTTCAAGGAGTGTTGAGTCAGTACCAATACAAACTTGGTAACTATGAGACCAAAAAGAGGTCGAGATTAAGGGCAAGGCAGAGGAGGTTGTGGATGGAATGAAACCATAGGTTTAGATATAAAGAATGAGAGTTTGTGACATGTTATGTTAAGTAATATATGTTAGAGAATTGAGTTATGATAAAGACATTTTTTTGTATTAGAACATGATATGTTGAGTAAAGGACGTTAGAAATGCATGAGTTTGTATTTGGTATGACTTGGTGCAACTAGAAATGAATAAGGAAACTGAATATTCAGTTTCCTTATTCATTTCTAGTTGCACCAAGTCTTATGCAGTTTTTCTGCAGATAGTCATGGACGTTAACTTGCTATGCTAGTTCACGGTAGTGACTTATGTGTGATAATGGCACTATTCATTCCAAAAGCATTCATGGCTTTGAATCACGAACATGAACTAATTCATGGGCGTGAATGAGTAATCACGGCCGTGAATGCTCTATTTATTAGTAATTATGAATATTGTTAACTAATGAAGTATTCAGGTAAGTAAATGAAAAGATATTATTTATCCAGTAAAATCAAAATGTTGATATGTTTGGAAAGGTAATTAAATAAAGATATATGAATAATGTGCAAATATGGATATGTCTATTACTCTAACTCTAGATTAGAAACAGGATAAATGACATGTCATTATGGGGGACGAACGGTACTGTACTATATGAGATATTGCTCGGTCAATGTGACTTTAGCTCCGAGAGTGTCATTGACTTGAGAAGCTTTGTTGAGCATACATAAATTTAGGATAAGGTGGTTTTAGCTTTAGGAGTGCCCTTGGTCCAATGATTCATTTATGATGATATATTACTCAAGTCAATGTGGCTTTAGCTCTAGGAGTACCATTGATTTGAGAAGCTCTGTTGAGCTAGATAGTGGACAAGGTGGTTATAGCTCTGGGAGCGCTTCTGATTCATAATGTGGGCAAGATAATGAAGTTAAGTTGAAAGATAATGTAAAATTAAGATGAAATTGAGATAAAATATTAAAGATATGAAAATAGTAACTTATAAGTAGAGATAAATGAAAATAGCATTGTACATATATGCATGATGCTCATAATCATATGAAATAGGGACATGAGGAGAATGTTGCCCAGATATTGAACCAAGAAGGGAGGTTGAATTGGATATTAAAAAATTTAACTTTTAAGTGCGGAAATAAAAAGTTAACTTTAGTAAGGATAAAAAAAATAAGACACAGGATTTTTGTAGAGGTTCGGGTGTTAACAAAACCTACTCATCTCCCCAATCGCAATTGAGAGTTTCACTAACACACTAAGTGTTACAATGGAGTTTTACAAGCTCACTCCCAACTATGGTATTTCTAACAATGGATCACATCTAACCCAAAAATTCATTGTATTTCGATGGCTCACACAATAACCAATTCCTTGTGTTTTATAAACTCACAAAAATAACATTTACCTTGTATTTTTCAGGCTGACACAAATAACTTTTCTTTGTGTTTTAAAGGCTCACACAACTAACCCTTACAAGTGTTCTACTCTTAACCCAGAAATATCCAAAACTCATTTGAGTAATTGTAATGGCCCAAATACCGGGTTAGTTGTAAACTATAGTTTCCGAGATTGATCAGTATACCTGGAAGTCAAAAATACACCCGTGGGTGAAAAATATTTTATTTGAATATCGGAAAATATAGATTATAACTAGTATGAGGGTAAAATTTAAAGTAAAAATGAAGTCAAATAAGTTCTCAAAAGTCAAAATTAAGAAAAAAAAGGATCTGGTTTAACTAAATAATTGGTTGATCGTAATTTTATCGAGCTATGAAAAATAGCAAATAACATCCAAAAATTTATTTTAAAATATAGATAGACTCTAAATAATATATAGGATTATTTAACAGTGAAAATGGAATTTTACGGTAACACCGAAAATTCAATTATCTGTCCGATTTAAGTGAGTTGGACAAGAAACGAACTCCGATTGAGTTAAAATTTTTTGTGTAGACATATAAAACTATTTTATGAATTGTGGAATCAAATTTGGATGAAATTGAGATTGGGAAGTGGGAAAAATAATTTATAGTGCATAATTGGGCCTAAATGGGTTGGGTTTTATTTGGTCCAAGCCCACCCATTTAAAACCACTATAAATAGGCTCAACATCAGAATTATTTAGAGGAAATCTGGAACTTCTTCTTCCCCAAATCCCTTCCATGGCCGAAACCCCTCCTTTCTTCCAATTTTCTTCCAATTTTCTTCCATTTGCTTCACTTTTTACACCAAAATCAACCACCCAAAAATAAATTCAGCCTTTTTAGTAGCTATTAGAAGTTTTTAATCTTCATTTAGGAGGCTAAAGTGGAAGGAAATTAAAGGAGAAAGTTTAGAATTTTAATTTGAGGTAAGAAACATTTATGGTTTTAAATTAATTTAATTGTTCAAATAGGTAGTTTAAGTTATGTAGATGTTAATTATGAAGTTTATTTGAGCTAAGAAAGTAAATTAATGGTGGATTAATGAAGAAAAGTTTTTGTCCATGGTAGGTTCAAAGCAAGGTGAAGGTGCTTCCAAAGGAAAGGAAAAGGAAAAGGAAAAGGAAAATTAGGAAGGCCTAAAATAAGAAATTAAGGTTAGTGATTTCAAAATCTACTTATTTCCATTGATTAAGCATGAATTAAGGTTATGAAAATTAGGAATTTTGTGCGTTTTGCATGTAATTGATAATTGATGCTTAAATTATGATTAAGGAATTGTAAAACAATGAATTATAATGGTTAATTTCAATAAAAAAATTAATTAGTGGAAATTGTAAAATGTGACCTTATTATGTGAAAAATGAATATTACGGAATAAAGACATTTTAGTGTAATATTATGATATATATGGAATAATGAATGTATTAATTAGTGAAATGAATAATTAGAAATTGAAAGAAAAATTTTAATGATGAAAATTAAATATAGACAAACAAAATAGATAATAATATTTTCTTTGCTAATTAAATGAAAATTTAGTTATGAAATGTAAGAGAATATAATTTTAAGTATGTAGAAATTTATTGAAAATTTTCAATTAAATATTGAATATTTTTCTATTTATTGATGATATTATGTATGTAATGAAAAATAATGAATAAAATATATTTAGTGGGTTTATAACTTAATTGATATATTAGAATAAAAATAATATGAAAAACAAAATTTGCTAATGATAAAATTGTTATGAAAGAATAAATTATTAAGTGATTAATAATGTAAAAATAATGAAATTTATGGTTTAATAGAAATTGAATTGAAGAAATAAAATAATGCACTTAGTTATTTTTCTGATGGTTAAATCTAGCTCATGATATAATTGGCTAGCCATAGGGATACTATTACCGCGGTGCGGGTCATGACAACTCGCTTATGTAGCCAATAATGGTTTACTTAAGTGATTGTAACTCAGTGATTCAATGTACAGTATGGTGCTCGGGTGATCGTTCGGGATTACTCTTCAGTGTAGTGGACTTTTGGGGTCCAAGTCCCATGTATTCAATCCGAAGATTTTCTATCAGATTGAAACTAGGGGCAAGTGTGAATGAAATAATTAAAGTGACAATTATAAATAAAATATGAGAAAAGTGATTTAAATGAAAAATAGGATAAACATGAAATAAGTGAAAAATATAAGAAAAATAATGAAAATGAGAAATACAAGATAGATATTAAATTGTGTAGTAAAGATAAAAAAAATCAAATAAATAAATATAAAAATAATAAAAGAAATAATGTTAGTGGCAAAAGTGTAAATAATATATAGTTAATGGTATAATTGTAAATAAATAAAAATTTAAGAATTTAAGTGAAATTTGTAACAAATAAAAAAAAGAAATTGAAAAGAAAAAAAAAGAGGATTTAAAAAGAATAAAATGAATTATATATTAATGAGAAAAATTGAATAGTATATTAAAAATACAATTGCATGAAAATACAAGTAGTGGAAATTTTTAGATTAGTAATCATCACTGAGCATATTAATGCTCAGCACGTAGTTATTTGATTGCGTGCAGGTAACGGTAGGAAAGGCAGGAGCAGGCATACAACCTTTAGGAGTTGATGGAATATTGACATAATTGTAGGTTATTATATAAATGACATGTATATATGGATTTAGATATAATGTTGTATGGATGAATTTATGTATATATTCTGATAAATGAATATTTGTGAATTATTATATATGTGGAGAATTTGGGGTTGAATGAAAAATGTATTGTATTGTGTGTGAATTGTTGTGTCCAAAATGGGCTATGGATTATTTGCTTGGCAGGTGGGTTAGTTAGTTTATAGTCGTTATGTTGCCGAAATGTTTGGAAAAGTAAAAAAGATTAATTAAGTGTTGGTAATATTATAGTTATTAAATTAAGATAAATTTTTTTTTGGCATACATCGGCTATAATCGTATTTACCCACATAACGTACGTATAGAATAAGTGTTTATAAGGGTGTTCCAGTTTTAGTGGTATCAGAGCAAGGTTTAGACGGTTCTAAGATCAGAGTTGAAATTAAGTGAATGAATTATATGTATACATGCCAATGGATGGATGAAATGTGTAATAAGTCTATCCTTTCCTGTTTTATAGTGAATGATGACATCCCCACAAGGTCAAGGTGATAGGAATGGTGAGAGTGAATCGTCGGTTAGTGCTAGGCAAGCTGAAACCTCACAACAAAATGTCACTCCACCAGTTGCACCACCTCCCCGGCCACAACCGGATTTTCTCTATCTCATGGCTGATTGTGTACAACATAGAATGCAAGCTGAACAAGCTCAACAGCCACAGCCAACGGCCCAAGTACAACCTCCAGCTCCACCTAAAAAGAAGCCGATTTTAGAGCAGTTGAAGAGATTGGGAGCTGAAGATTTCTATGGGCGTGATCCATTGACCCCTGTACAAGTTGAGGAACGGTTGTTCAAGATGAAGAGATTATTTGAAATTACTCACAGCCCGCCAGAAGAGAAATTTGAAGGTACTGTGGCATTACTTCAGGGTCCTGCATTCATCTGATGGGATTCAGTACGGAAGCATACCCCAGGTGAACAATTGAATTGGGATTTCTTCTTGGCTCAGTTTGAAAAGAAATACATAGGATCAGAGCATAAAGCAGAAATGCAAGATGCTTTCTAGAGACTCAGACAGAGAAACAAGACAGTAGCAGAGTATGAGCGCGAGTTTGAGCGCCTCAGTGCCTATCTTGATGATTATCAGCTGACAGAAGAGAAGTTATGTCAGAGATTTGAGAGGGGTCTCCATAACAAGATCAGACAGATAGTGTATGCACAACAACATCCAATTTTGCGTGCATTGGTAGAAGCTGCAATTAAAGTAGAAAGTATCCAGTCAGATAAGGCTAACAGACAAACTCGGTTTCAGCAGAAGAGGAAGCCGGGACAGTTCAGTGGTTTGGGTTCTCAAAGTAAGAAGCCTAGAGGACCAGCTCTATCACAGAGTTATACATCAGTTGTACCAGGGCGTGGACAAGGAAATATATTCCATGGCAATGCCTCAGTCACTTCTGTGGGTAGTACACCTAGAGGTAGAGGGGGAAGTACAGTTCAGACTTGTAGCCATTGTGGTAAAGCTCACCCAGGAGAGTGCAGATATTTGACTGGCGCCTGTTTCAAATGCGGTTCAAAAGATCATCAAGTCAGGGATTGTCCAGTGGCTCAAGCTTCTACCGCTATGTCACCAGCACCTGGCATTGGATCTTTACCATCCAGAGGCTGAGGTAGAGGAGCAGCCCTTAACCCATCAGCATCTAGACCTTCTGCACAACAATCTCAGAGTCAGGGACGAGCTACATGTCGTACATATGCAGTGAGAGTCGGAGAAGAAGAGGATGCTCCTGATGTGATAGTAGGTAAATTCATGCTTATGACTGATTCTGTTTATGCACTTATTGATCCTGCTTCCACACATTCCTATATCAATACTGATATTGCACGGGTGAGAGGGTTAAAAGATTCACAATTAGACCAGGACATCCTAGTGAGCAATCCTTTAGGGAATAGTGTTGTGGTGAACAGGGTGTATAGGAATTGTCCCATTAGTGCACAAGGTTATGAATTCATAGCTAACCTAATTGAACTCCCATTCCGCATGTTTGATGTGATATTGGGGATGGATTGGTTGTCAGCCTGTAATGGAAGAGAGTGACACTTAAACTCTCTGATGATCGGGAAATCACTATTGTGGGTGAAAGAACAGATTTCTTATCAGATGTGATCTCAGGTACAGCTGCCAAGAGACTTATAAGAAAGGGGTGCATTGCTTATTTGTGTTTTGTAATGGAAGCTAAAAAGGAAAATCTTAAGGTTTCAGATGTGCCTACAGTGAAAGATTATCCAGATGTCTTTTCCGATGAATTACCAGGCTTGCCACCTGACAGGGAAGTCGAATTCACTATTGATTTAGCTCTAGGTACAACACCTATTTCGATTGCACCCTACAGAATGGCGCCTACATAACTCAAGGAGTTGAAGATTCAGCTGCAAGAATTGCTTGATAAAGGCTTTATCAGACCCAGTATTTCGCCATAGGGGGCACTGGTACTCTTTGTAAAAAAGAAAGATGGGTCTCTTAGATTATGCATTGACTACAGACAGCTGAATAAAGTGACAATCAAGAATAAGTATCCCCTTCCACGTATTGAAGACTTATTTGATCAATTGAAGGAAGCAGGTATATTTTCAAAGATTGACTTACAATTAGGCTACCATCAGTTGAAAGTAAAAGAAGCAGATGTACCCAAGACTGCCTTTCGCACAAGATATGGCCACTATGAGTTTTTAGTCATGCCATTCGGACTTACGAATGCCCCAGCAGCTTTCATGGATCTAATGAATAGGATCTTTCATCCTTATCTGGACCAGTTCATGGTGGTATTTATTGATGATATTTTAGTGTATTCGAAGACACTAGAAGAACATGACAAGCACCTACGAGCTGTCTTGTAGATATTGAGAGAGAAGTAGCTGTATGCAAAATTCAGTAAATGTGACTTCTTGTTGAATGAAGTATCATTCTTGGGTCATGTAATTTCAGCTGAAGGGATAAAGGTGGATCCAAAGAAGATTGAAGCAATCTTACAGTGGAGAATACCTAACACTATTACAGAAGTCAGAAGTTTCTTATGTTTGGCTGGGTATTATAGGAAATTTGTAAAAGGTTTTTCCACCATAGCAGCGCCGCTCGCCCGACTGTTACAGAAGCATGTTAATTTTGAATGGACGGATAAATGTCAAGGAAGCTTTGAGAAGCTTAAGAACTTGTTGACAGAAGCCCCAATGTTAACTCAACCAGAATCTGGCAAGGATTTTGTGATTTACAGTGATGCCTCCAAGAATGGGTTAGGCTTGTATTGATACAAGAAGGTAAAGTGATTGCATATGCTTCTTGACAACTCAAGACTCATGAGAAGAATTATCCTACTCACGATCTTGAGCTTGCAGCAATTGTACTCGCCTTGAAGATTTGGAGACATTATCTTTATGGTGAGAAATGTTACATTTACACCGATCATAAAAGTCTGAAATATTTGCTCACACAGAAGGAACTTAATTTGAGGCAGAGACGATGGCTTGAATTGATAAAAGACTATGACTGCTTAATCGACTATCATCCAGGGAAGGCGAATGTAGTAGCCGATGCACTTAGTAAAAATTTATGGCAGCCCTTCGAATGATGAATGTCAAATTAGATATGACACAAGATGGAGCGATAATAGCAGAAATGCAAGTAAAACCAGATTTTCTTCAGCAAGTGAAAGCGGCACAAAAGCTAGATGATCGTTTGATTTCTATAGTGAACAAAGTAAAAAAGGGCAATGAAGGTAGTTATTCTTTGGGTGAAGATGAAAGTCTTTATTTGAACCGGAGGTTATGTGTACCAGATCAAGATGAATTGAGAAAGAACATTCTCACAGAAGCTCATCATAGCAGCTATGCGATGCATCCTGGTGGCAACAAGATGTATCAGGATTTGAAAGTACACTATTGGTGGCCAGGAATGAAACGTGATGTGACAGAATTTGTGAGTAAATGTTTGATATGCCAACAGGTGAAAGCTGAGCATCAAGTTCCTTCGGGTTTACTTCAACCTATTGCGATACCAGAGTGGAAATGGGATCGAGTGACCATGGATTTTGTGACGAGATTGCCTTTGACAGGAAAGAAGCATGATGCTATCTGGGTAGTCATTGATAGACTGACGAAATCAGCCCATTTCATACCAGTACGGAGGAACTATCCACTGACCAAGTTGGCAGAAATCTACATCAATGAGATAGTGAGACTCTATGGAGTACCATCCTCCATTATTTCAGACAGGGATCCCAGATTTACTTCCCAATTCTAGAAAAAAATTGCAGGAAGCATTGGGGACAAGACTTCATTTCAGTACAGCTTTTCATCCTCAGACTGATGGGCAGTCAGAGCGTGTAATTCAGATACTTGAGGATATGTTGCAATGTTGCATCATCGAGTTTGAAAGTAGTTGGGAAAAGTATTTGTCATTAGCAGAGTTTGCTTACAACAACAGCTATCAGTCCAGTATCAAAATGGCACCATATGAAGCACTGTATGGGAGAAAATGTAGAACTCCTTTATGTTGGACATAATTGAGTGAGAAGAAGTTAATAGGAACAGACTTGGTTCGAGAAACCGAAGAGAAAGTGCGGGTAATCAAGGATAGATTGAAAGAAGCCATGGACCGACAGAAGTCATATGCAGATTTAAGAAGAAAAGATATAGAATTCCAGGTCGGAGATCAAGTGTTTCTGAAAGTATCACCCTGGAAGAAAGTTATGAGATTTGGCAAGAAGGGCAAGCTAAGTCCGAGATTTTTAGGCCCTTATGAGATTATACAGCAAGTGGGACCCGTAGCCTATTGATTGAAGCTGCCTTAAGAGTTAGAAAAGATTCATGATGTGTTCCACGTGTCAATGCTACGGAGGTATAGGTCAGACCCAAGTCATGTGATTAAGCCAGAAGAAATTCGAATACAGGTTGATCTGACTTATGAAGAGAAACCATTAAAGATCCTAACCAAAGAGGTTAAACAGCTCAGGAACAAGCAAATTCCACTAGTGAAGGTGTTATGGAATCACCACAATGTGGAAGAAGCCACATGGGAGCCAGAAGCTGCGATGAGGCAACAATATCTGCAATTGTTTAATACAGGTAAAATTTCGAGGAAGAAATTTTTATTAGTAGGGGAGAATTGTAATGGCCCAAATACCGGGTTAGTTGTAAACTGTAGTTTCCGAGAATGATCAATATACCCGGGGTCAAACATACAGGTTATAACTAGTGTGAGGGTAAAATTTGAAGTGAAAATGAGGTCAAATAAGTCATCAAAAGTCAAAATTAAGAAAAACAAGGACCTGGTTTAACTAAATAGTTGGTTGACCATAATTTTACCGGGCTATGAAAAATAGCAAACAACATCCAAAAATTTATTTTAAGATATAGATAGACTCTAAATAATATATAGGATTATTTGACAGTGAAAATGGAATTTTACGATAACACCGAAAATTGAATTATCTGTCCGATTTAAGTGAGCTGGATAGGAAACGAACTCTGATTGAGTTGAAATTTTTTGTGTAGACATATAAAAATCTTTTATGAATTATGGAATCAAATTTTGATGAAATTGAGATTGGAAAGTGGGAAAAATAATTTATAGTGCATAATTGGGTCTAAATGAGTTGGGTTTTATTTGGCCCAAGCCCATCCATTTAATACCACTATAAATAGGCTCAACATCAGAATTATTTAGAGA
This sequence comes from Triadica sebifera, assembly GCA_023653625.1. NCBI lineage: Eukaryota > Viridiplantae > Streptophyta > Magnoliopsida > Malpighiales > Euphorbiaceae > Triadica > Triadica sebifera. Next base: position 3,289,699 of record CM042899.1, on the reverse strand, counting down.
AAATCTGGAACTTCTTCTTCCCCAAATCCCTTCCATGGCCGAAACCCCTCCTTTCCCATTTTTCTTCCAATTTTCTTCCATTTTCTTCACTTTTTACACCAAAATCAACTATCCAAAAATAAATTCAGCCTTTTTAGTAGCTATTAGAAGTTTTTAATCTTCATTTGGGAGGCTAAAGTGGAAGAAAATCAAAGGAGAAAGTTTTGGATTTTAATTTGAGGTAAGAAAAATTTATGGTTTTAAATTAATTTAATTGTTCAAATAGGTAGTTTAAGTTATGTAGATGTTAGTTATGAAGTTTATTTGAGCTAAGAAAGTAAATTAATGGTGGATTAATGAAGAAAAGTTTTTGTCCATGGTAGGTTCAAAGCAAGGTGAAGGTGCTTCCAAAGGAAAGTAAAAGGAAAAGGAAAATTAGGAAGGCCTAAAATAAGGAATTAAGGTTAGTGATTTCAAAATCTACTTATTTCCATTGATTAAGCATGAATTAAGGTTACGAAAATTAGGAATTTTGTGTGTTTTGCATGTAATTGATAATTGATACTTAAATTATGATTAAGGAATTGTAAAAAAGTGAATTATAATGGTTAATTTCAATAAAAAAATTAATTAGTGAAAATTGTAAAATGTGACCTTATTATGTGAAAAATGAATATTAAGGAATAAAGACATTTTAGTGTAATATTATGATATATATGGAATAATGAATGTATTAATTAGTGAAATGAATAATTAGAAATTGAAAGAAAAATTTTAATGATGAAAATTAAATATAGACAAAAAAAATAGATAATAATATTTTCTTTGCTAATTAAATGAAAATTTAGTTATGAAATGTAAGAGAATATGATTTTAAGTATGTAGAAATTTATTGAAAATTTTCAATTAAATATTGAATATTTTTCTATTTATTGATGATATTATGTATGTAATGAAAAATAATGAATAAAATATATTTAGTGAGTTTATAACTTAATTGATATATTAGAATAAAAAAAATATGAAAAACAGAATTTGCTAATGATAAAATTGTTATGAAAGAATAAATTATTAAGTGATTAATAATGTAAAAATAATGAAATTTATGGTTTAATAGAAATAGAATTGAAGAAATAAAATAATGCCCTTAGTTATTTTTCTGATGGTTAAATGTAGCTCAGGATATAATTGGCTAGCCATAGGGACACTATTACCGCGGTGCGGGTTATTGCGACTCGCTTATGTAGCCAATGATGGTCTAATTCAGTGATTGTAACTCAGTGGTTCAGTGTACAGTATGGTACTCGGGTGATCCTTCGGGATTACTCTTCAGTGTAGTGGACTTTTGGGGTCCACGTCCTATGTATCCAATCTGAAGATTTTCTATCGGATTGAAACTAGGGGCAAATGTGAATGAAATAATTAAAGTGATAATTATAAATAAAATATGAGAAAATTGATTTAAATGAAAAATAGGATAAACATGAAATAAGTGAAAAATATAAGAAAAATAATGAAAATGAGAAATACAAGATAGATATTAAATTGTGTAGTAAAGATAAAAAAATCAAATAAAAAAATATAAAAATAATAAAAGAAATAATGTTAGTGACAAAAGTGTAAATAATATATAGTTAATGGTATAATTGTAAATAAATAAAAATTTAAGAATTTAAGTGAAATTTGTAACAAATAAAAAAAAGAAATTAAAAAGAAAGAAAAAAAAAGGATTTAAAAAGAATAAAATGAATTATATATTAATGAGAAAAATTGAATAGTATATTAAAAATACAATTGCATGAAAATGCAAGTAGTGAAATTTTTTAGATTAGTAATCACCACTGAGCATATTAATGCTTAGCACGTAGTTATTTGACTGCGTGTAGGTAACGGCAGGAAAGGCAGGAGCAGACATACAACCTTTGGGAGTTGATGGAATATTGACATAATTGTAGGTTATTATATAAATGACATGTATATATGGATTTAGATATGGTGTTGTATGCATGAATTTATGTATATATTCTAATAAATGAATATTTGTGAATTATTATATATGTGGAGAATTGGGGTTGAATGAAAAATATATTGTATTGTGTGTGAATTGTTGTGTCCAAAAATGGGCTGTGGATTGTTTGCTTGGCAGGTGGGTTAGTTAGTTTATAACCGTTATGCTGCCGAAATTTTTGGAAAACTAAAAAGGGTTAATTAAGTGTTGGTAATATTATAGTTATTAAATTAAGATAATTTTTTTTGGCATACATCGGCTATAATCGTATTTACCCAAGTAACGTACGTATAGAATAAGTGTTTATAAGGGTGTTACAGTAAATGATTACAGAGAGAAACAATTACAAATCTATATTGCTCAATAAATGATGAGCAAAAAGATTTACATAGAGAATAAATATCAAATGCACAAAATAGCTTACAACAAGATTTTGATTCAAAATATTTGCTATTCTCTTGTTCTTTTGTTCTCTTTATTGTCTCTCTTATTCTGGATGCATAAATGACTTGCATTTATACTTCCATAGCAAATTATAGTCATTAAAGTGCATTAAATGTGAAACTAGTCGTTGCACCACCCTAATAATCGCACCTGACATGTTTCTCTTTCATCTTTCACGGTCGTGACTATGTGTGTCACGGTCATGACTGTTCTTTCAAGCCGTCACTTGAGTGGTGACCTTGGCCGTGAACATTCTGGAAGGTTTTGAAATGTTTGTTCATAGGCGTGACATTTTATAAGCTCACACAAATAACCTTTACCTTGTGTTTTATAAGCTCACACAAATAACCTTTACCTTGTGTTTTTCAGGCTGACACAAATAACCTTTTCTTTGTGTTTTAAAGGCTCACACAACTAACCCTTGCAAGTGTTCTACTCTTAACCCAGAAATATCCAAAACTCACTTGAGTAAATGATTACAGAGAGAAACACTTACAAATCTATATTGCTCAATAAATGATAAGCAAAAAGATTTACACAGAGAATAAATATCAAATGCACAAAATAGCTTACAACAAGATTTTGATTCAAAATATTTGCTATTCTCTTGTTCTTTTGTTCTCCTTGTTCTCTCTCTTGTTCTGAATGCATAAATGACTTGCATTTATACTTCCATAACAAATTATAGTCATTAGAGTGCATTAAATATGAAACTAGCCATTGCACCAACCCTAATAATCGGGCCTAACATGTTTCTCTTTCATCTTTCACGGTCGTGACTATGTGTGTCACGGTAGTGACTGTTCTTCCAAGCCGTGACTTGAATGGTGACCTTGGTCGTGAAGCATTCTGGAAAGTTTTGAAATGTTTGTTCACAGCCGTGACATCCTTCCAAGCCGTGGTCCAAGTGGTGACTTTGGTCGTGAAGCTCTCTGAAAGAATTTGTCGTGTCTTTTCACGGGTGTGACATTTCTTCATGGGCATGACTGAAATGTTCATTCACGGTTGCTATCTTCCTTCATGGCCGTGAACTTTAAATGTTGGTTTGCTGGCGCTTAGCTTCATCACGGGCATGACACACAAGGTCACAGGCGTGAACATGCTATTTCTTCAATTTTTATCTTTTTAAAATTATTCTTCCATTCTCCATTCTTGCTATCATATTCCATACCCTGTTCAATAGACTTAGAAAATAAGTATGTTAAATAAATTATTCCTATTTTATTTGTTAGCATCAAAATGATGGAAATACCCCTCAAGGTTCAACAATCTCCCCCTTTTTGATGGTGATAAATAATCTAGCAATATGTGCTTTTGAGAAGTCTCCCCCTCAAAAGATGCTTAGGATAAGAAATGCTGAAGTGCAAGAATTGTAAAGAATGATGAAGTGTAGCATTAAAATATACTTTCTAATTTCAAGTATATACAAGTTATATGCAAAGTATACTAATGTATACCAAAATTTTCTTTAAAGCATTAAGTATATGCAACTTATATGCAAAGTATATCCAATGTATACCAAAATTTTCTTTGAAGAAAGTAGTATATTTAAGCTATATTCAGAGTATATCAAGTGCATATTTATTCATGTAACTTGCATCAAGGTATATGCAAAGTATACTTAAGATATATTTAAGGTGTATTTGCATATTCATTTTGATTCAAAATTAAGTATTGCACTTATCTTAATATATTGCTTGGTTCTCCCCTTGTACTTAACTTTGCACACTTATATTGCTTGGTTCTCCCCTTGTACTTAACTTTGCACACTTATATTGCTTGGTTCTCCCCCTTTTGTCATCATCAAAAAGAATATCAAAAAGATAAACATAATGGAAAACAAAAGCAATCATATTAATTGAAGAAAAACCAAGTACAAAGGCAATTACAAATTCTGAAAGGAAATGAAATTCCTACAACAAACAAGCTAGACACAAAACATAACAAGGCTAACATAAACATCTAGCCTAATATCTAGCCGGACATCCTATCTCTAAGACGAGCAACTTCTGCCTCAAGGTTGTCCATGCAAGACTCTATGAAGTCTTTGAGGTTCTCCAACCTCTCATCCATCGAAGCCTGCAACTGCTCAAACTGTGGTGCATAGAGGTCAACCACTTGTTGAGCCAAATTTGGTGTGGAGGCAGAAGATTGTCCGATGTCCTGCTCAACCTCTGGAGGTGCCACCTCAACTTGAGCCCTCTTTTTCTACTGAATTCCTTGGAGGCCAGCTTTGAAGTCCTCCGAGTCATTGTCTTCCCAAATGATTTCGGCAGCAGTGTCGATGAAGCGGTAGTAGATGTTGTTCTCAAACACAATTCGAACAACCGCTCCCATCTTGATGAAAGACTCGATGTCCAGTCGGTCTCAAAGATGCCCTAGGATGAGGTTGAAGTGATGTTCATCCAGCTTCAAGTATCCGAGCTTCAAGGCAATGTAGGTCACGTACCCACCAATCAGAATGTCTCCGCAGGGCTTGGTGGCAATTAACAAGAGATGGTTCGCAAACCATCAAGATAGAGCCACTGTAAGGCCTCTTCGGGCCATCTCTAGAAGAAAAAGCTCTAACTTTTGGATTGTGCCATTGCTATCTCCTCAGGAAAAGATGCTACAGGTCAGAAACCTATGCAAATACTTGTGCACTGGGGATCGGAGGTGAGTGCTCTTCGTCTTTTTAATGTCCCAGCTGTAAGCAATACCAAAGTGAGTCCATGCTTGAGTAGCATAGAACTCCACTTCGCTGTCATTCAGGATGCCATCCGAGGGAAGGTTGAACAAATCTCCAAATTTTGTGGTAGACAGGGTGTTCGGATGCTTGCATAATTGGAACTTCACCATGCCCGTAGGAGATACTTGCAAAGTGCTCATAAACTTTAAGGTTGGCTCCCTCAAAGTTGGTTAATGGATATCAACAAATTCCTTCAGATGACAGGCCAAAAGTTGTTCTGTCATAGTTGTCTCGAGGGTGAGAGTACGAATGGTTTGCCACTCAAATGATCTTGAGGAAAGGAGTGGTATTTTCTTGAGCACAGAGTATCTAGGATGGCAATGCTCTGGAATGATGTTCATAAGGTAATTTGTGTACCTTCGTGGAGCATGAGACTTTTTCCTAGTACCCTTAGAGGAACCGGTTTCCATCTTGATTGAAAGAATAAGACTTTTGAAAAGTGGAAAAGTTTGCAAAAATTTTGAGTAAACCCTAAGGAGATATGATTTCTGATGATGGAAGAGGTTTTTGAAGATATTTATAGATGAAATTAGTGGCTAGGAGGCCGAAATCTTTAATATGACATTAAATGTTGATAAATGAGAGCAGTTGAGAGAAGTTAGAGAGTTGAAATGGGAGAAATAACGGAAGAATCATTATATAGCCGACATCTTCACGGGCCTGAAAAACTTAGTCATTGGTGTGAAGTGTCGTGTTCACGATTTGCTAAAGAGATGTTTTACCTGTGAAGAAAGGCGTGAAATTGATCACGGTCGTGACACTTAAAGATCACGGATTTGAATGATGAACTATCACGGTGGTGAAAAAATTAGTCACAGGCATGAAGTGTTGAACTTCACTACTTATGATCGTGAAACAATGCGTGACATAAAGCGTGAAAGCTTCTATAAGTTTTTATGTGGAAACGTTCATGTTTGGGAAAATGCATCACGAGAGTGAACAAAGCGTTTCAAGGGGGTGAATAAAGTTGTGAAACATAGTATTCACTACTTTAAGCTGTGAACCATGTCATGAAGCAAGTTGTGAAAGTTACTGGTTATTTTGGTGATTTAGTTCACGGTCGTGAATATATGTCACGGGCGTGAATTTTCTAAAATTCTCTTTAAATAAAATTAAGTCTAAAACAAGACTAAAGCATTTCTAGGAAGATTCTATCCCTTATAACATATATTTCATCAAATTAGCTATCTTATATCTAGTAAGATAAGACAAAAACAAGATTATCAATTAAGTTTTGGCAATTTGGCAATCACAAAGTTAATCCATCAATCATCCCAAGCTCTCTTCTTATGAAATTAAATCTTTCCTCATTTAAAGACTTAGTGAAGATATTTGCCAATTGATTGTCTGTGCTTATAAATTCCAAAACAACATCTCCATATTGAACATGATCTCTAATAAAATGGTGTCTAATGTCAATATGCTTACTTCTAGAATGTTGAATGGGATTCTTAGAGAGATTTATTGTACTTGTATTGTCACATATAATAGGTATATGGTTCATACTATGACCATAATCCTTAAGTTGTTGTTTCATCCAAAGGATTTGTGTACAATAACATCCTGTTGCTACATACTCTGCTTTAGCGGTAGAAAGAGCAACTGAAACTTGTTTCTTGCTAAACCAAGAAACTAAGCACTCTCCAATAAAGTGACAAATACCTGAAGTACTTTTTCTATCTAAAATACTACTGGCATAATCAGCATCTGAATATACTACAATGTAAAAGGATGAATTTCTAGGATACTACAAACCTAGATGCAATAAGCCATGTAAATATCTTAGAATTCTTTTTACTGCATTTAAATGAGACTCTTTTGGACATGATTGAAAGCGTGCACATAAGCATACACTATACATTATGTCATGTCTAGAAGCAGTAAGATATAAAAGTGATCCGATCATACCTCTATAGAGCTTTTCATTAATGCTCTTACCCTTTTCATCCTTGTCCAATTTTGTTGATGTGCTCATTGGAGTCTTGGCATTCTTGCATCCTTCCATTCCAAATTTCTTGAGTAAGTCTTTGGCATATTTGGATTGGTTGATGAATATGCCCTCATTGCCTTGTCTTATTTGTAGACCAAGGAAGTATTTAAGCTCACCCATCATGCTCATTTCAAATTTTCTAGTCATACACTTAGCAAATTCTTGACAAAGTAATTCATTAATAGACCCAAATATGATATCATCAACATAAATTTGAACAATTAGAATATTATGCTTATGCTTTTTAATGAATAATGTAGTGTCAACATTCCCCTTTGTAAAGTTATTTTCTAAGAGAAAAGAACTTAGTCTTTCATTCCAAGCTCTTAGGGCTTGCTTCAAACCATATAAAACTTTTGAAAGTTTAAAAACATGATGTAGCAAATCATAACTTTCAAAACCTGGTGGTTGTTCTACATAAACGTTTTCTTCTATATAACCATCTAAAAAGACACTTTTCACATCCATTTGAAAGAGTTTGAAATTCATGTGGCATGCATATGCTAAAAGTATTCTTATGGCTTCTAATCTTGCTACAGGAGCATAGGTCTCATCATAATCTATTTCTTCTTCCTGATTATACCCTTTTGCAACTAATCTCGCCTTATTCCTAGTTATTGAACCTTGTTCATCTAATTTATTTCTAAATACCCATTTGCTACCTGTAATTTGATGATCCTTGGGTCTAGGAACTAAGGTCCATACCTTATTTCTCTCAAATTGGTTGAGTTCCTCTTGTATTGCAATCACCCAACTTTCATCATTAAGAGCCTCATCAACATTTTTAGGCTCAATTTGAGAAATAAAAGTAAGGTCAGAGGCTAAATGTTTGAAATGAGATCTAGTACTTACTCCCCTTGAAGGATCACCAATAATTGACTTTTTGGGGTGATCTTTTGTCAATCTCCATTCCTTTGGGAGTTCTTGCCTGTTCTCCTCTTTAGCTTGAGGTGGAGAATCATCTTGATGTGGATCTTCTTGATCATTTTCTTCTTTTCCATTTTCAAAATCAAGTCTTTCCATGGTACCTACAACATCATCAAGAGCACTACCTTTCACAAGATCAAGTCTGTTAGATTCATTAAAAACAACATGCATGGATTTCATTGAAGAGTTCTTTTGTCTCCTGTCATATGCCTTGAGCATCCACTGTCTACTAGCCAAGCATTTTTGTTTATTGTGGACTTGAGGCATACCTATAGAATCACAATTCAAGTATGATTTTTAGGTATCCAAATGAGCTTGGGTCCTTGGGGGTTAGCACATGAAGGTTCCCAATGAGCCTTCCTTATCTAGCAATGTTTATTTATGTGACCAATTTTCATGCAATAATTACATTGTTTAGGTCTAAAATTGCTTTTTGGTCTTACAATGTATTTGAATGCCATAATTCTATTAGACTGAGTTTGAGAGCAATGGCATGCACAATCATGATTAATTGGTGCTTTTCTAGATGCATGCTTCTTATACATAAAGGCATGATTATTCTTTTGAGGTTTCTTTCTTAGGCTTAACAATCATTGATTATTCCTTTTATGTATAGAAGGTTTAATGTACTTATTCTTTAGTGTTGTTCCAACAAGTGTGGAGATGTGAGGTTCACTTGACTTAACAAAAATAGTTTTGTGAGAAGATGATGATGTGTTCTTAAATCCTAGACCATGTCTAATTAAAGGTGATCTTTGAGACACAATGAGAGTATCTAAACTCTCTTTTCCTTTGTGAAATTTTGAAATGGAATTTCTAAGTTCCTCAACTTCATTTTTCAAAGTATTATTTTCTTTAAGGATTTTGTTAAGGGTCTTGAAGAGTATTCATCTAATGAATTTTGAAGAGATTTATTAGATGATTTAAGCTTAAAGTTCTCCTTTTCTAAAACATCCATTTTGTTTTTTAAATTAGAAATGTTATTCTTATAAGTATTGAATTTACTCCTATATTTTTATAATTCTAGATTCAATTATTCTATTAGGCTTTGTTCATCATCACTATTACTATCATTATCACTACTATCATTATTGAAAAAGTATGAGTGTAGTGATCTTACCTTATTCGAGACGTGATCCTCAATAGCCATGAAGCATAGGTTAACCTCTTCACTTTCATTGTCATCTTTTTCACTTGATGAGCTTTCGTCATCCCATGTGGCTTTGTGACCTTTCTTCCCATTGTCTCTTTGGTATTTTCTCTTATGCTTCTTGAGCCTTGGACATTCTGGTTTAATATGCCATTTCTTTCCACATTCATAGCACTTTACCTCTTCCTTGCTTCTTTGTGCATCATTATAAGTCTGTTTGAGGTTTCTTTGCCTGAATTTTCTGGAGTTGCTCATTTTCTTCTCAACGATTATTTTCAACCTTCTTGAGAGCATAGCAATGTCCTCATTCTCATCATCACTCATTTCTTCATCATCTTCAACTTCTTTTTGAGATTTTGAAGTAGTGGCTTTTAGTGCTAGAGACTTTCTTTTTTCTGGCTCTGCTTCAAGTTCTCTATCTCTTTTCATTGTCATTTCATGTGTGAGAAGTTTGCCAATAAGCACATCAGTATTCATGATGCTCATGCCTTCATTTGCTTCTTCTATACCGGTCACTCTTGAACTGTAATCTTTAAGAGGAAGACTTCTCAGGATTTTGTTATTTACATCTTCCAAGCTCAAATGCTTCCCAAGTTTTCTCATTCCATTTATGATAGCTAGAAGACGGTTGGTCATGTCAGTGATTGACTCATTGGATTTCATCTTGAAGAGCTCATATTCTGAAGTAATAAGTTGAATATTCTTGGATTTAACTTGCTTAGTTCTTTCATGACAATTTTCCAATGTTTTCCACATGCTGTAGGCTATTGGGCAGTATTGTATTCTGCCACATTCTTCAATGGATAATGAGCTTAAGAGAATTGTCATTGCCTTATTGTTTTTGAAGTTTGCTCTTGTTTGAGGCTCTATCCAATCATTTCTTAATAAGATTTCTTCTTCACCATCAGCTGCTCTTCTGATTGGTGGTGTCCATTCTTTACGAATATTATCCCATACTTTAATTCCTTCACTATCCAGATATGTCTCCATCCGAAACTTCCAATGAGCATAATTTGCTCCATCAAAGTAAGGCTTGAGACTTTGGAATCCTTCATTGGCCATGTCTTGATCTTTACTAGCGTTGCTTAGGCTTCAATGCTAGACAAAGCTTTGATACCAATTGTTGCCCAAATATTGAACCAAGAAGGGGGGTTGAATTGGATATTAAAAAAATTTAACTTTTAAGTGCAGAAATAAAAAGTTAAGTTTAGTAGGGATAGAAAAAATAAGACACAGGATTTTTATAGAGGTTCGGGTGTTAACAAACCCTACTCCTCTCCCTAATCGCAATTGGGAGTTTCACTAACACACTAAGTGTTACAATGGAGTTTTACAAGCTCACTCCTAACTATGGTGTTTCTAACAATGGATCACACCTAACCCAGAAATCCCTTGTGTTTTGTTGGCTCACATAATAACCAATTCCTTGTGTTTTACAGGCTCCCACAAATAACCTTTACCTTGTGTTTTTCAGGCTGACACAAATAACCTTTCTTTGTGTTTTAAAGGCTCACACAACTAACCCTTACAAGTGTTCTACTTTTAACCCAAAAATACCTAAAACTCACTTGAGTAAATGATTACAGAGAGAAACACTTACAAATCTATATTGCTCAATAAATGATGAGCAAAAATATTTACACAGAGAATAAATATCAAATGCACAAAATAGCTTACAACAAGATTTTGATTCAAAATATTTGCTATTCTCTTGTTTTTTTGTTCTCCTTATTGTCTCTCTTATTCTGGATGCATAAATGATTTGCATTTATACTTCCATAGCAAATTATAGTCATTAAAGTGCATTAAATGTGAAACTAGTCGTTGCACCACCCTAATAATCGCACCTGACATGTTTCTCTTTCATCTTTCACGGTCGTGACTATGTGTGTCACGGTCATGACTGTTCTTTCAAGCCGTCACTTGAGTGGTGACCTTGGCCGTGAACATTCTGGAAGGTTTTGAAATGTTTGTTCATGGGCGTGACATTTTATCTTCACGGGCGTGACATCCTTCCAAACCATGGTCCAAGTGGTGACTTTAGTCATGAAGCTCTCTGGAAGAATTTGTTATGTCTTTTTCACGAGCGTGACATTTCTTTACTGGCATGACTAAAATGTTCATTCACGGTTGTTATCTTCCTTCATGGCCGTGAACTTTAAATATTGGTTTGTTGGCGCTTAGCTTCATCACGGGCGTGACACACAAGGTCACGGGCGTGAACATGCTATTTCTTCAATTTTTATCTTTTTAAGATTATTCTTCCTTTCTCCATTCTTGCTATCATATTCCATACCCTGTTCAATAGACTTAGAAAACAAGTATGTTAAATACATTATTGCTATTTTATTTGTTAGCATCAAAATAACGGAAATACCCCTCAAGGTTCAATAGAGAAGAATAACATGAAAAGATATTAAGTCATAAAATGATATATGTTAATGCTTGTTGCATAACATAGTATATTACCTTATTTATATGCACTACTAAGCCTAGAGAACTCCCACACAGATATAGAAAGGTAGCTAAAGGTTGGAAATAAAGCAAATGGTGATCCTAGTCAATTAAAGCATCTGATCTTGAAATATTGGGTCATAATCTTTTGAACTTTTATATTTTTCTTTTCATATTATATACTTTCATATTTGTAAATTGACTTTCATAGTTTGTTAAGAATTAACTTGATATTTATAATTACTATCTTATGTAAATAAAATATACATTATTTCTTATATATCTATGAGCTAAGATTTTTAAAAAAATATATGTATGACTTCCTAGCATTTATTAAAATAGTGATTTGAAGAAGTCAGTGTAGCGCTCCCCTATCCAAGCACAGGCTGTTTGGGTAAGGGGGTGTTGTAAATGATACGAACACAACCCACTAACACTAATTGTCATCCCTAACAAATATAATGGATTATTCATGCCTTAGGTATTTTCTATTCTATTAACCTTAATATGTATTGGATTTGGTCCTCTACATAGTGTAAAAAAAATTCTCTCAAACTAGAAAAATTACAGGAATGCTATATAATGTAACAAGGCGCATGATTAATTTGCAAGACAAGAAAGACATATCTCGCTAGGGGCAAAAAACTTTGATGTTTAAGTTAGTAACTTGAACCCAGAAGAAAATAAAACAAAAAAATGTTAGAAGTGATTACCTTTCCTAGTAGGCATGTCTTACTATAGTTATGGGTATATTTGGTTTCTATATTAAAGAATGTCTTGTATAACAAGTCTTTGGATCTGAGTTGGACAAATCTAAAGATATATTTTCTAAAAAAGATTTAGATACCTTTTTAAGATAAGTATGTTTATCTTATAGTTGGAGTGCAATGCAAACTCCTAACACTAGGAAGCCTCTATCATTTGGGCCCTCTGAATTAATATGTTTGATGCAAACTGATGCCTAATCCATTCAATTGCCACCCCTCCAAAAAAAAAGGGTTCAATCTTATATGATTATCTTAAACAAGTCTCATCACTTTGGACCAATCTGATCTACTAATTTGATCATTGCAAGTAATCTATTATGATATATTCTCATGATTGTGCAGATTTTGGAGATTTTTCAAACCAATTATTGGATGAATAATGTATTGATCCATTTAATGGAGACCCAACCATTAAATATGGAAATTGATTTCAAATCAATACATTTTTTCAAATATTGCTTTGTATATTTCAAGTCTGCGTGTCATGATTGATGTATTCCTCTTTAATATTGTTTTTATTCATATTTTTAATATTTAGTTGTAGGTTTTTAGTGTATTTTAGGGTTTTTTTTTGTTTTTTTTTGTTTATAGGCTTTGGAAGAACTACAAAAATTATGCAAACTTAAGGCACACTGTCATGTGCGTGATAACTTGTCAAGCCCGTGAGGAGGTCACCTGAATCAATGTAGTGTCGCGGATGTTCAAATGTAGTGCAGTCATGTTGTCCAATATCTATGCAAGGGAGCATGAAGCCTCGATGCAGGTTTGATGACCTTAAAGTCAACTTTTGATCACGATGCATCATGGTTATGACTCTAATTTGATGTCACAAGTGTGCTAAAGTGTCACGAGCGTGACATTGCCATACTATGTCAGTCTATCACATGATCCTATATTATTGCACGTGCAACAATTAATGATATCGCAAAGTCAAATGTGTAATGAAAGTCCTGTCTTATGCAAGTGGGGCCCATATCTTGTGAGATGCATTCTTATTGGAGGAAAGCCATTATTTGGGAGATTTTATGATATTTTTAATTGGAAAATAATGTAATTAAGAGTTAAATTACAATTAGGATTCTTAGTTAGGTATAAATTCATACTTAAGTAGAATTAGGTCATTATCATCATTTATTATCCACCTTTTTTTTTTTTTGCAATCTTCATCAATGTTCCAGCAGACTTTTCATCATTGGGATGAGCTATTTTGATAATTGAAGATTGATTTGGAGTGTAGCTTGAAGATTTGGGGATCAACTTGTCTGAAACTTGGATTCTTATTGTGTTAAGGGAAACAACTTAGTTTTCCTTATTTTTGCTATATGTTCTAACATATTTAGTATACTATTTGATATTGACATGATCATTGTTGTATCAATGCTAGGCTAAATTTCTATTGGATATTTAGTTAGCTACCAATCTTTGTATGAACCTTTTTATTTTATTGAATGAATGATTTTTCTTTCATTTTAATTGTGCTTAATGATTTCAAGTTGGATGATTGGTTGGCTAACAGTTGTTTGATTTGGAAATATTAAGGTTAAGTTATTAGACAAACCATCAATAATTTGATCTAAGAATTGGATTGGACACTAATTAGACACTAATTAATGCATTGACTTGTTTGATTAGTGAATTAAAGTGAGAGCTTCAAGAATTATTATTCATTGTTCTTAATTGTTAAAAGGGAAAATACGGGATTGAGGGTGTAAAGCTAAATACCTACTTTCATTATATCAGTTAATTCAATTAATCTAGTTTTCGTTAATTAATTTTAGATTTTTAGTTTTATCATTAATCTCATAAATTGGTGTTAGAGTGTTTAGCTTTCAATTTTTCATGTTTATTGGTAATATAGAGTTAATTAGGGGTTTAAGCCGAATAATTCCTTGAGAGATTGACCTCAGGGCGAACTTACCATATTACAATGGTTCATGCACTTGCAAGTACACTTTAAGTTACATGACATTTTTGGTGTTGTTGTCGGAGAATTGTTGATTATACTATTAGTAAATAGATTGCCAATGTGTTTTTAGTTAGTTTCCATTGTTTTATGCATTTTTTGTTTCATTTTATTTTAGTTTTGCATTTTAGCTTTTGTTTAGATTATTGATTTTTAGTTTTATGCCAGGTAAGAATAAAAAGGCTAGGTCAAGTGATTCATCCACCCAGAGAACATACCAGCTTAGATTAAGAATTCCAAGACTTGAAGAGCAATCTTTTTAAGGAAAAAGAAGAACTACCTCAACATATTAAGCTTATAGAAGAAGAAGTAGAAGAAATAAACAAGAAGATGGCTAATCTACCTAGAAAGGCTAGTGCAGAGAGGCAGATGGTTATGAAAGACTATGTCAAGCCTATTATTAGCAATGCTACCTTTTGCATAACCATGGAGGAAGCAGCAGGGAATTCGAGCTAAAAAAATATACATATAAACTTGCTTCCTTTGTTCCATGGGATGCCAAATGAGGATCCTCTCACTTTTATTAGAGCATTTTATGCCACAATCAACATTTTTCCTCTAAATGGGCTTACTGAAGATCAATTGAGGATGTGGTGTTTCCCTTACACTCTAAAAGATAAGGTCAAGGCGTGGTTCATGACTTTACCCCCTAATTCTTTGTGTTACAGGGATGAGGTGTAATACAAGTTTAATTGCAAATTCTACTCTAACATGAAAACAAAAGAATTAAAGGCTGAGATTACAAACTTTTATCAAAAAGACTATGAAATATTCCATAAAGCATGGGATATATTTAAAATATTTTTACTGCAATGCCTTTACCATGGATACCCACTCCCTGTAACAAACCAATCCTTTTATGATGGTTTAACCTAGTAATATCATTACATGGGAGAAAACTTCTAAGAAGTATTTGAGAGCTTCAAAAAGTTGGGAGCAAACTCATAACAAAAGAGTGTGAGGGGTAAGACAACTATGGTTAATGAGGTATCTAGTGGTAACGAGTTGGTTTCACAAATAGTTGAGCTTACAAAGCAAATGAGGATTTTGGCTAACAACATAAATGCACCAACCAAAGAGGTATGTGGTATTTATGGTGTTTAAGGTCATAATGCTAATGTTTTCTCTTCTTTTGACTTTTGTGAAGGTAATGGATATAAGCAAGTCAACATGATGAATTATTTCTAGCCAAGACAATATTGGGATAACCCATATTCAAACACTTACAATCATGGTTGGAGGAATTATCCTAACATCTCTTAGAGAAACATTGACTAGAGCCCACCTTAATTCCTCAAGAACTCAAAACCATAACATCATTATACAAAGTCTCAAAATCCACAAACATACCCCACTCAAAACCAAATTAAAGCCTCCAATGCACTTAAGAAATCATCTATGGAGGAAAATTTGAATAACTTCTTATTTGCTAGTCAAGATTATTATGAAAGGATGGATAAGAGAATTGATTCCATTGAGGCTTCATTTAAAAGATTGGAGATCCAGAGTGGGCAGATAGTTGAGACTATTAAAATAAATAGAAAACAAGAGGTTGCCAAGCCAAATTGAACAAGAAAAATTTGTCACCATTATTAATTATGGTAAGATTTTTTATGGTGAAATTGATTCAGCACCTAACTTGGGTAATTTTTTTTATAGGCACACTTGAAGATGTAAATTAGTAGATGGGGTCATTAAAGGAAAATACATAAAAAGAGAAGGACAAGAAAGCTAAAGGTGGCGTGATGAAGGAGGAATAGAAGAAAATTTCTAGCTTTGAACTCCATAAGGCAGTTGAGCCTTATAAACCACATATATCTTTCCCTAACAAACTTAGGGTGTATAAGCAGGACAAACAATTTTATGATATTTTGACTATGCTCTCTAAAGTTGATATTAATTTACATTTTTGGATGTTGTTAGGAAATTACCTTCATATATGAGGTTCTTCAAAGAGTTGCTATCAAACAAGATAATATATGGGAAAATGAGAAAATCATAGTGCTAAAGACAACTTGTGCAATCCTCTAGTAGCATTTTCCTCAAAAAAGGAAACAACCAAGAAGTTTCATTATATATATTACCTTAGGAGATAGAAAAAGGGCAAAGGCGATGCTTGATTTGGGTGCTAGCATCAACTTGATGCCCTACTCAGTTTCTGAACAACTGGGTTGGGTGAGTTGAAATCATCTGCCATATGAACATTCCAATATGAGAATAACATTGCCTTAAGATATAATTTTTAGCAAGTTAGTTAAGTTACTAATAAATGGATATCAATTATAAAATGTTTAGTTAGTCAATTCCCAGTGAGATAGCATAAAATGCACTCACTATATCTACTCCTCTATTCTTGGTTTACTAGTAGCCAAGGATATGAGTATGTACAGTACCTTAAATGTATCTAATATACTACCCTTAAATAAAGAATATATCAAAGTTATAAGTGGAAAGTGCATCATGACTTGGAGAAGAATTATAACCCTTATGAAAAAAAATTGAAGAATAAAGTTTATTGCATGTTTTTGGTATTCAGAAACTTGTAGTTTAGCTAAAATACTGAATTTTATATTTTTGTGGTAATGATATGGTTATATTGGTTTATTCTACGAAATGCGACTTAAAATTAGTATTAATTTTATTCTGAACTTGATAAGTTGATGTGAATTTGGAATTAAGCATGTTAGGTGCACTAATGAGGCTTTGAAATTAACAAAGTCAAATTCTGAGCATATGTGTTAGTCGAGTTGTATTCATGTTTTATTTTGTGCTAGTTTATATTTGCATCTTGTTTTTAGTTTAAGTATTGCTTAGAGACAAACAATATTTAAGTGTGGGAGAATTTGATGTGTTCATTTTTAGTATACTTTTTATTCATATTTTTAATATTTAAATGTAGGTTTTTAGTGTGCTTTAGTACTTAGTTATTTATTTTTATGTGTTTACAGGTTTTGGAGGAACTATGTGAATTATAAAGGCTTTAAGTTACACTGTCATGCCTGTGAGGAGGTTACCTGCATCAATGTGGTATTATGGACACACAGCGGTGGTGCAGATGTTCAAGTGTAATGCAGGCATGTTGTCCAACTTTTATGCAGCATATATGTGAAGCTTTGACGTAGACATAATGATATTAAAGCCAACTTTTTGTCATGAGTGAGTGAATCCAGCGTGGGCACTTTGAGGCCAGGACTCTAATTTGTTGTCACGAGCATGATGAAATGTCATCAGCATAACATTCTATGCAAAGCCAGTCTATCAAGCGCGCAATGATTAACGATGTTGCAGAGTCCAATGTGTAATGGAAGTTCTGTCTTGTGCAAGTGGAGCCCAAATCTTGTGAGATTCATTTTTATTTGGGGAAAACCATTATTTGAAGGATTTTATGATGTTTTTAATTGGTAAATAATGTAATTAAGAGTTAGATTACAATTAAGACTTTTAGTTAGAGTACAATTAATGTGTTTAGTATAGTATTTGATAATGACATGATCATTCTAGCATCAATGGTAGACTAAATTTCCATTGGGTATTTAGTTAGCTACCTAATCTTTGTATGAACCTTTTTTATTTTATTGAATGAATGATTTTGTCTTTCCTTTTTAATTTTTCTTATTGATTTCAAATTGAATGATTTGCTGATCAACAATTGTTTGATTTAGAAATATTAAGGTTAAGTTATTAGATAAACCATTTGTAACTTGACCTAAAAATTGGATTAGATGTTAATTAATACATTGGCTTATTTGATTAGTGAATTAAAGTGAGAGCTTCAAGAATTATTATTCATTGTTCTTAATTGTTAAAAGGGAAAATATGAGATTGGGGATGCCTAGCTAAATACATGTTTTCAACATATCAGTTAATTCAATTAATCTAGTTTGTTAATTAATTTTAGATTTTTAGTTTTATCATTAATCTCTTAAATTGGTGTTAAAGTGTTTAGCTTTCAATTTCTTGTGTTTATTGGTAATCTAGAGTTAATTAGGGGTTTAAGTAGAATAATTCCTTGAGAAATCGACCTCTAGGGTGAACTTGCCATATTATAGTGATTTGTGCACCTGTAAGTACACTTTGAGTTACATTAGTGGTTTTACATGTTTGATTAACAATTAGAAACTTCTAAAACAACACAAATCACTATTGCGGCTAAATTTCTGCATTATAAATATTTGCTTACTTTTCATTCCTATTATTTTACTTGCCTTGTTAATTCTTTCCTTCCTCATCTCTTTCATCCTTTCTTTGATTTTCCAAAAATTATTATGTATTCTTTTCCTTGTTTCTTAAATCTTTCTAGATGGAGAACTTAGGAATTCTAAGGTTAAGTATAATAGATTTGGTCAACTAAGACCCTCTATCTTCCCCCTCATCTTCTAAATTGATTAAAAATAGCTTCATGGTAAAACAAAGAGCTTTAGGGTGATTGAATTATATTTCATGATCTTGACCACTTTTATGTTAAATACATGTATAAAAGGCATCTAATTACACCAACTTACATACCACATACATGTTCATACATTTATTCTAGTAGTAGGAATATGGTGAGCCCTAAACCTCTTACAAAGTGGCATGTGAACAAAAAGACTTTCAAGTCCAATATACAATACCATTATTGTATGAAGTGTGGACATATAAATATTCATTGTTTTGTAAGAAAGGCTCAACTCTTCAAGGTAGAACCTTTAAAGACTAACTTTCACGAGCCCAAATTTATTTCAGTATTAAAAGGAAAAATTACTTAATTTTTTTTATAGGAATACCTTAAATTCTCTACAAAGAAAAATGTTCAACTAAGAAGATTGTGGAAGATCAAGGCACACGACCAACAACACAAGTATATCCTTCAAAGGCAAGAAAATCAATGGGAAAAGGTAAACAATGCCAAGGGTAAGACAATTGACATTAGTAAAATTTGTTTCCTTGTTATTGAGGATGATTTGTTATGTGATGGTTATGTGTTTTATACATGTTTATATGTTTTGTACGCTTCTAATGAATGACTAAGTCACTTGAGAACCAAGTCATGTTCTTTAAGATTCAATCACTCATTTATAGTTATTTTGATCATATGAACTTGTGTCACATATTTTTCATGTGTCTTCACTTGAACATTTTAGAGTTTCAAATGAGACAAGGCTTGGATGTTTGCCAAGATACTTTGAGGGTGAAGGAAATGCACAAGCTGAAGGGGAGCAAACTTAAGTCAATTAAAAGCATGTGCCAAAAAAATCTTAAAAGTGAAGAGGTTGCACAATTTAAAAGAGAGCAACCCAAAAGAATATGCCATAAGAGTAAGAGGGAAATGAAGAAAAGGAAAGGGGTCACAAATAAGATGACCCTAAAACCTTATTTGCACTTGCATTTATTATGTGGCACACACATTCAAAAATAGGATCATACAAGTCATATGTTTCTTTTTATATTTCTCGTTTTCTTTCTATCTATAATGGCCTAAATACCGGGTTAATCGTAAACTATAGCTTTCGAAATTGATCATCATACTTGGAGGTTGAAAATTACACCCGTGAGTAAAAAACTATTTTATTTAATCATTGGAAAATATAGATTATAACTAGTCCGGGGGTAAAAATTTGGAATGAACATGAGGTCAAATAAGCTATCAAAAGTCAAAACTAAGAAAAAATGGGTTTCGATTTAATTAATAAAGTAGTTGACTATATTTTGATCGGGCTATGAAAAATAGAAAACAATATCTAAAAATTTATTTTAAGACATGATAATATTTAAGACTATTTGACAATGAAAAAGGAATTTTACGGTAACACCAAAAATTGATTTATCAGTCCAGTTTGAGTGAGTTGGACAATAAACAGACTCTGATTGAAATAAAAAAACTTTTGTAGACATATAAAAATATTTTATGAATTATGGAATTAAATTTGGGTAAATTGAGCTTGGAAAGTGAGAGAAATAATTTAAAGTGCTTAATTGGACCTAAATGGGTTGGACTTGTTTGCCCCAAGCCCACCATCTTAAGCCACTATATAAAGGCTTAAATATCATAATTCTATAGAGAGAATTCTGCAACTGCTTCTTTCCCAAATTCCTTTGCTTGGCCTAACCATTTTCTTTTCCTTTTCTCCATCAAATTTCTTCCATTTTCTCTAATTTTTACACCAAAACCAAACACCCTAATATAATTTCAGCCACTCTAGTAGCTAGTGGAAGTCTCTAATCTTCATTTGGAGGGCTAGAGTGGAAGGAAATCAAATGAGATAAATTAAGACACAAATTTGAGGTAAGTGAAATTAAGAGTTTTAAATTAGTTTAATGGTTCAAATAGATAGTTTAAGGTATGTAGATGGTAATTATGAAGTCAGGTTGAGTTAGAAAAACAAAATAATGGTAAATTAATTAAGTGTGAATTTCGGCCACGGTAGGTGTACAAGGATGTGAAGGTGCTTTTAAGAAAAAGGCTAAGGAAAAGGAAGCCTAAGAAGGCCAAAGGACGAAAATAAGGTTCATGATTTCAAAATATACTTATTTCCATTGTTAAAGATTGAATTAGGGTTATGAAAATTAGAAAAATTGTGTTATGCTTGTAATTGATAATTGAAGCTTAAAACATGATTAAGGGAATATAAAAAGTGGATTAGAATGGTTAAATTCAATTAAAAAATTATTTAGTGAAACTTGAAAAATATGACCATATTATGTGAAAAATGCATATTAAGGCATAGTTACATTTTAGTGTATTATTATGACACACATGAAATAATGAATGCATAAATTAGTAAAATGAAATAAAATGGATAAAGTATGTTTAGTGAGTTTAATGACTTAATTGATTATTAATGATGAAAAATTGATCTATTAGAATGGAAAGTGTGGAAAAAGATTATGGATACGGATAAATAAAATGCTAGGTAATTAATAATGTAAAAATAATAAAATTTATGAATTTAATGGACATTGAATTAAAGGGATAAGATATTGTCTTTAGTTAATTTTCTGATGGTTAAATCTAGCCCAAGATATAATTGGCTATCTATAGGGACACCATTACCGCGATGCAGGTCATGACGACTCGCTTATGTAGGCTAATTATGGTATACTTTAATGATAGTGATTCAGTTATCAGTGTAGAGTGCAGTGCTCGGGTGGTCCTTCAGGATCACTCTGCAGTGTAGTGGACTTTTTGGGTCCACGTCCTATGTATCTAGTCCGAAGATTTTCTATCGGATTGAAACTAAAGGCAAATGTGAATAAAAGTAGTAAGAATGAAAAATATGATAAAAATGATAAATGTGAAAAAACAAATTGATATAAGTGATAAATATGATATATGTGATAAATATGATAAATATGATAAAAATGATAAAAATGAAAAAATAGTATAATAATAATAATGATAAAAGTGATAAATATGACAAAAATAGTAATATTGAAAAATAAAATATAAGTGAAAAAAAATGTTAAATTATGTAGTTAAAAAGTAAATAAATGAATATATATATATATATATATATATATATATATATATATATATATATAACAGTGAAAATTGAATTAAAGAAATAAGATATTGCCCTTAGTTATTTTTCTTATTGCTAAATCTAGCCCATGATATAATTGGCTAGCCATAGGGATACCATTATTGCGGTGCGGATCATAGTGACTCGCTTATGTAGGACAATGATAGTCGACTTTAGTGATAGTGATCAGTATACAGTACAGTGTTCGGGTGACCCTTTAGAGTCACTTTTCAGTATAGTAGATTTTTGGGGTCCATATCCCGTTTATCTGGTTTGAAGATTTTTTATCGCATTGAAACTAGGGGCAAATGTGAATAAAAGTAGTAAGAATGAAAAATATGATAAAAATGATAAATGTGAAAATTGTGAAAAAATGATATAAGTGATAAATACGATAAAAAATGATATATGTAATAAATATGATAAAAGTGATAAAGATGATAAAATGGTATAATAATAATAATGATAAAAGTGCTAAATATGGCAAAAATAGTAAAATTGAAAAATTAAATACAAGTGGAAGAAAAATATTAAATTGCGTAGTTAAAAAGTAAATAAATGAATATATATATATATATATATTAAAATGAATAAATGAATATATTTATTTACTTTTTAAAATGAATATATATATATATATATATAGTGGCAAAAGTGTAAGTAAATGTACAGTAGTGGCATGGTTGTAAATAAATATAAATTTAGGAACCAAAATAAAACTTGTAGCTAAACAAAAATTTAATAGAGGATTGAATGAAAAAAAAAAGAAAGGAAGAGTTAATTAAAGAAGAAATATGAAATATGACTAAATTGAAAGAAAATGAAAGTTCATGAGTAAATTGAAAAACAAAACTGTAAGATTAATTGAGAAAAATTGTTAAATTTAATGAAGATGTAAAATAGTGAATTAAACGTAAAGAATATTAAAGTATTGATAAAAAGAATAAGAAATATATTAAAGAGAAAATTTGAATATTATAGTAAATATAATATTGCATGTATGTATAAAAATATAGGTTAATGGAAATTCTTATATTAATAATTATCACTGGGCATTTTAATGCTCAACACGTAGTTATTTGACTACGTCCAGGTAGTAGTGGAAAAAGGCACATGAGTAAGCGTACAAAATTTAGGAGCAGACAAAAGATCAAAATAATAGTAGGTTATTATTAAGAATAACATATATATATATATACAAGGATTTGTAGGAATGAAACTATATATATATATATATATATATATATATATATATATATATATATATATATATATATATATATATTCTGATAAAGAATATTTATGAATTATTATATGTGTAAATAATGAAATATTGACTTGTGGTTGAATGGAGAATATTTTATATTATATTTGTATTATTGTGCCCAAAAATGGGATGTGAATTGTTTGCAATGCATGTAGAGTAGTTAATATATAACCTTTATGTTATCAAAAGTTTTAGAAAAATAAAAATGATTAATAAAGTGCTAATATGATTATGGTTATTAAATTAAATAAAGAAATTTTTTTTGCACACATCAATTATAATCACATAAGCTTACATAACGTATGTATAGAATAATTATTATAAGGGTGTCACACTATCTCTCTTTAACCTAAGTTGATACACTAATCCTTTTTTATCTTATCAAGGGGGATAGATAATTGGAAAGCAAAATTTTGATTTTAAAATTAATTTATAATTTAAGGCAGAGCTAACTTGGAATGACAATTGCAAAATTGAGCACTTTAATTTGATGATAAAAATTAAAAGGGGGTGCTTGCTGACCTAAGTTGGCAAATCTTCATTTTGATATTGATAATCAAATTAAATGTCACTAATATGCTTAATAGGCAATGTTATTGTAGTTCACAAAGTTTCATTGTAAATAAAGTTCATATACTTAATGAAACTTAAAGAAACTTTGAAGAACTTGAAAATTGCAACGAAGATGGAATTGTTTGCCCATAAAGAGGATTTCATGAGTGCAAATTACATATAGCCAAAAGGGCATTGAAAAATAGTAGGGTTTGCGACCATAACGATTCCTAAATGCCGCAAAAGAGAGTTCACGACCTCGGTAGAGATATAGCAACCATAAGTTTCAAAATCTCGTGAAGGGTTAAAAGAAGACCAATCCAAGTTGGCAATTTGTCCAAGGGTTTCTAAAGAATATAAATTTCATGAATGCTACTCCAGAAAGTGAAACCATGATTTCAACCAAGGTAGAACCCATAAGTTAGAAAGGTTTGTGGTGGGACCATGACAGTAATGACAACTCGCGATAGAAAAAATGCAAATGTGCCAAAGTTTTAGCAACTACAACATTTTTTATGAGTCAACCATTATAGAGCAAATCAGCTAAAAGATGCCATGTGTCAATGACCATTAGAGTAAGGCAAATTTGTGAAAGTAAAAGTGAAAATTGCCACTGCAATTTTTGATTTTGACAGAGCATTTAGCAAAGTAAAACTTATTGTTAGAAAAGAGTTATTAGAATTATTTTGTAACGGCTCTTTGGAGGTTTGATACTAGAAATACCCCTCTAAAAGCTATTAAATTTGAAGCTAACAACTTCTCATAAGCCAAACTCTTATTAGTTTAATTCTCAGGTCTTTTGTAATCACTTTAGAGTGTTACTATGGTTGAGTGTTAGCTTTAAACTCTTGAGGATAAGGGTTTGAGAGTGAGCCTTAGGAAAACTCTTGTATAGGTTTAAGAGAGAACCTATTGTAAAACTTTGATGTAAGGTTTAAGAGTGAGTCTAAAAAAAGCTCTTGTGTGGTTTTAAGAGTTAGATTTGAAAAAATTCTTGTAAAGATTTAAGAGAGAGTTTTAGGAAAACTCTTATGGGTTTGAGAGTTAACATTAAAGAAAAACTTTTGTGAGTTTTGGTGTGATCCTAAATGCTAAGTTGGGAGTGAGTTTATGAAAGCTCTAAGTTTAATCACAATTGAACGATAGTGGAAATTCCAATTGGAGATTGAGGAGATGTAGGGTTAGTTAACAACCGAATCACTATAAATCTTTTGTGTCTTTACTTTTTTACTTTTACTTATCTTAGTTTCTTGCCTTCTTTATATATCCATTGCTTAGCAAATTGTCTTTTGTTCAATAACAAAAATTTAGTGTGCCACTAATTAAACCCCTACTATTAGTGCATTTGGGATAACACAAATTTGGTTTGTTCTTTATCAAATAAGGAAAGTCTCAATCTTCAAAATGGATTATTTCCATCATATGGCTTTGGATTGAAGACTATATAAAGGGGTATCTCTTGAAGGAATCAACACACACGCAAGCTTAAATTGTAGAAAAAGTGAGAGATTAGAGCTAAAAAGTTATAAATTCCTCTTGGAAAAATTGAAGTTCCTCTTAGGAATTTAACATTTTTTATGTGTCTATAAAAATCAACTAGAGAGAATTAAGAGAGAAAAGGTAGACTTGAAAACTTGTGGAAAGTGCTTCAAGTTAGAAATCTTTATAGGAAGGTTGAGAGAGAAGTGTTTCTTAGAAGAGTGTGTGAGTTTTCTCTTTGTAATTTTGTCTCTGTGTTGACAAAAGTTGATACACATGTGATAATTGGGTTTGTAAGGTTCAGAGGACCATTGTGAGATATTTTGTAAAAGTGTTATTTCGACCTAAAGGGAATTGAGTTAGTGTAGAAACTCAAAAAGGAGTCCTAATGAGAGGACATAGGTTGTGTTAGCTAAATCTCTATAAGTTGGAGATCTAATTTTATTCAAATTTAATTTAGTAAGACTCAATTATATTGGATCTAATTTTATATTAAATTCAAAATGCTTAATTTAAATATACATATTATATTTGATATATTGTGTAATGCAGTTTAATTTGATATTGAATCTAAAATGATTCAATTTATTTAGATGATAATATTGGATATCTAATGGAGATCCAACTTAATTTGTATATTGAATATGAAAAGACTAAATTTTATTTACTAAGTATATCAAATTTGTTGCAGAGATCCAACTTAATTTGTTATTGAGTATGAAATGACTCAATATAATTTATTAATTATATTGGATCTATCGTGGAGATCCAACTTAATTTGATATTTAATCTAAAAAGACTCAATTTCATTTACCAAGTACATTGGACCTATTTTGGAGATACAAATTAGCGGATACAACTTTTCACATTGATACATAAAAGGAAAATAATATATCAAATTTTTATAATGTTCAATGGAAAATAATGCCTACTTCCACTGTATCTTTCATTGCTTTATTGGTTACATTGAATTATATGACAAATCCTTTCTATTAAATGTCTACAACTTATATATGCTTAAACCTAATACTTGTTTTACTTGATAAGGACCATCCTAATTTGAGATAATGATCCTAGCATCTCCATTATTATAATATGCTCATTTGGACCATACTTTGGCTATTATAATAGTGGGCGATCTTCCTTATAGCAAAGCGAGACCGTCTCATCAATTATGGTCATTTTCCTTCAACTCAATGAAATTAAACTGATAGGTTAGTGTTGCCCAGATAATGAACCAAGAAGGGGGGTTGAATTGCACATTAAAAATTCTTAACTTTTAAGTGCAATTTGAGAGACAAATGCAAGATTATAATCTAAAGGCTTGAGATGGGATCTAGTACTTACACCCTTTATAGGATCACCAATAATTTGCTCCTTGGGGTGATCTTTTGTCAATCTTCATTCCTTTGGAAGCTCTTGCTTGTTTTCCTCTTGACCTTGAGGTAGAGAGTCATCTTGATGTGAATTTTCTTGATCATTTTCTCCTTTTTCATTTTCAAGATCAAGTTTTTCCATTGTACCTACAACATCATCAAGAACAATACCTTTCACAAGATCAAGCTTACTAGATTCATCAAAAATAATGTGCATAGATTCTTCAACAGCTAATGACTTTTTATTAAAGACTATATAAGCTTTGCCAGAGGTGGAGTATCCTAAAAATATACCCTTATTAGATTTAGACACAAATTTTCCAAGGTTGTCCTTAGTATTCAATATGAAACACTTGCATTCAAATACTCTAAAATATGATATCATGGGTTTTCTTCCATTCCATAACTCAAAAGAAGTTTTGTTTAAGAGAGGTCTTTTGAAAACTCGATTTGAAATATAACATGCAGTATTTGGGGTTTCGGCCCAAAAGTAAGTTGGTAAACCATACTCATTGAGCATTGTTAGAGCCATTTCAATTAAAGTTTGATTTTTCCTTTCGACCACCCCATTTTGTTGAGGCATCCTAGGAGATAAAAAATTCTGTGAAATGCCATGTTCTAGAAAAAAAATTTCAAAGTTTTCATTTTCAAATTCTTTGCCATGATCACTTTTTATTTTTGAAATACAATATCCTTTTTCATTTTGAACTCTCTTAGCGAAGTTTTTGAAAGTTTCAAAAGTATCACTATTTTGAGCTAATAAAATTACCCAAGTGAATATAGAGTAATCATCGACGATGAAAAAGGTATAGTGTTTACCTCCTAAGCTTGCAACTCTAGTAGGTCCAAAAAGATCTAGATGCAAACGTTGTAGAGGTTTTGAGGTACTTACAATGTTTTTGGATTTGAAGGATATCTTGTGTTGTTTTCCTCTTTGGAAAGGTTCACATGTCTCATCTTTTTCAAATTTGACTTTTGGTAACCAGCTCTCCTTTATTGAGGCTTTGAATTATATCCATGCTTACATGACCAAGCCTTCTATGCCACAGCCAAGATTCATCACTAGTAGTCACAAGACACTTGGAGGAAAGGTTAGATATTTTGTGTAAGTCTATTATGTAGGTATTAATATCTCTAATTCCTTTAAATATCTATTGGCTATTAATAGAGGTTACAAGACATTCACTAGAAGTAAAGATTACTTGGTTTCCCTTATCACATAATTGACTTACACTTAACAAGTTATGTTTTAAACCATCAACAAGTAAGACATCTTTAATGAAAATAGTACCATTAATACCAACAGAGTCAATGCCAATTACCTTACCCTTAGTATTGTTTCCAAAGGTTACTTTACCTCCATCAATACTTTTGATGTCATTGAATAGTTCTTTGTCTCCAGTCATATGCCTTGAGCATCCACTGTCTGCTAGCCAAATATTTTTATTTATTGTGGACTTGAGGCATACCTATAAAATCACAATTCAAGTATTATTTTTAGGTACCCAAATGAGTTTGGTCCTTGGAGGTTAGCACATGAAGGTTCCCAATGAGCTTTCCTTATCCAGCAATGTTTATTTATATGACCAAATTTCATACAATAATTACATTGTTTAGCTCTAAATATGCTTTTTGCTCTTCCTATGCTTTTGACTGCCATTTTCCTATTTGGTAGAGTTTGTGAGCAATGGCATGCACATGCATGATGATTTGGTGTTTTCCTAGGTGCATGCTTCTTATACATAAATGCATGACTAGCCTTTTGAGGTTTCCTTCTTAAGCTTACCAACCCTTGATCATTCCTTTTATGTATAGAAGGTTTAGTGTATGTTGTGCACTTAGCCTTTGGGGCTGTTACTACTAATGTGGAGATATGGGGTTCACTTGCCTTAACAAAAGTAGTCTTCTGAGATGAAGATGTTGTACCCTTAAATCCTAGACCATGTCTATTTAAGGGTGGTCTTTGAGACATAATGAGAGTATCTAAACTCTCATTTCCCTTGTGAAATTTTGAAATGGAGTTTCTAAGTTCGTCAACTTCATTTTTCAAAATATTGTTTTCATTAAACAAGGATTTAGTTGAGGGTCTTGAGGAGTACTCATCTAATGAATTTTGAAGAGATTCATTAGATGATTTAAGCTCAAGGTTCTCCTTTTCTAAAACATCCATTTTGTTTTTCAAACTAGAAATGTTATTTTTATAAGTATTGAATTTACTTCTATATTTTTCTAGTTCTAGATTCAATACTTCTATTAAGCTTTGCTCATCATCATCTTCACTATCACTATCATTATCACTACTATCATTATTGAATGAGTATGAGTGAAGTGATCCTACCTTATCTGAGACATGAAGCATAGGTTGACCTCTTCACTTTCGTTGTCATCTTTTTTGCTTGAAGAGCTTTTGTCATCTCATGTGGCTTTGTGGCCTTTCTCCCCATTGTCTCTTTGGTATTTGCTCTTGTGCTTTTTGAGCCTTGGACATTCCAGTTTAATATGTCCCTTCTTCCCACATTCATAGCACTTTACCTCCTCTTTACTTCTTTGAGAGTCATTTGAGGCCTGTTTCAGATTTCTTTGCTTGAATTTTCTAGAGTTTCTCATTCTTTTCTCAGTGATTCTTTTCAGCCTTTTTGAGAGCATAGCAATGTCCTCATTTGCATCATCACTCTTTTCTTCATCATCTTCAACTTTTTCTTGTGATTTTGAAGTAGAGGATTTTAGTGCTAGATGCTTTCTTTTTTCTGGCTCGACTTCAAGCTCTCTATCTCTTTCTACTGCCATTTCATTTGTTAGAAGTTTGCCAATAAGCACATCAGTATTCATAACGCTCATGTCTTTATTGGCCTCTTCTATACCAGTAACTCTTGAACCGTAATCTTTGAAAGGAAGAGTTCTCAAAATTTTGTTATTTACATCTTCCAAGATCATGTGTTTCCCAAGCTTTCTCATGCCATTTATGATGGCTAGAAGACGATTCGTCATGTCGGTGATTGATTCATTGGATTTCATCTTGAAGAGTTCGTACTCCAAAGTGAGAAGTTGAATCTTCTTGGATTTAACTTGCATTGTTCCTTCATGATAATTTTCCAATGTTTTCCATATGCTATATGCAGTTGGGCAGTGTTGTATTCTGCCACATTCTTCAATGGATAGTGAGCTTGAGAGAATTGTCATTGCCTTCTTATTTTTGAAATTTGCTATTCTTTGAGGCTGTCCAATCATCTCTTAATAGGATTTCTTCTTCACCATCAATTCCTCTTCTGGTTGGTGGTGTCCATTCTTTCCGAACGCTATCCCAGTCTTCAATTCCCTCACTATCGAGATATGTCTCCATCCAGAACTTCCAATGAGCATAATTTGCTCCATCAAAGTACGACTTGAGACTTTGGAATCCTTCATTGGCCATTTCTTCATCTCTGCTAGCGCTATTTAGGCTTCGATGCTAAACTAAGCTTTGATACCAATTGTTGCCCAGATAATGAACCAAGAATAGGGGTTGAATTGGATATTAAAAATTCTTAACTTTTAAGTGCGGAATGAAAAGTTGAGTAGAGTAGGAATAAGAAGATATCACACAAAAAATTTATAAAGGTTTGGGTGTTGACAAACCCTACTCCTCTCCCCAATCTCAATTGGAGTTTCACTAACACACTAAGTGTTACGCAGTTTTACAAGCTCACTCCCAACTACGGTATTTCTATCAAAGGATCACACCTAACCCAGAAATCCCTTATGTTTTAATGGCTCACACAAATAACTCTTACAAGTGTTATAATTTTAACCCAATATACCCAAACTCACTTGAGTAGTAGATTACAAAGAGAAACACGCACAAATTTATAATGCTCAGAAATTATAAGCAAAAAGGATTTTACAGAAAATTAAAGTTTAGTTGAAAGTAATTAATGCACAAATGGCTACAACAAGATTTTGAATCGAAGTAATTGTTATTCTCTTGTTCTGGATTCATAAATGACTTACATTTATACTTCCTTGGCGAATTATAGCTGTTTGGATGCATTTAATGTGAAAATAGTCATTGCACCAACTCTTAATATCGCGCATGACATGTTTCTCTTTCCTCTTTCACGGTCGTGAATGTTCTTCCAAGCTGTGACTCAAGTGGTGACTCTGACCGTGAAGCATTCTGAAAGGAATTGAAGTGTTTGACACAGGCATGACTTTATTCTTTCACAAGCATGAATATCCTTCCAAGCCATGGTCCATGTGGTGACTTTAGCTGTGAAGCTCTCTGGAGGAATTTGACATATTTTCTCACGGGCATGACTTTCATTCATGGGCGTGACTGATATGATCATTCACGGTTGCTATGATCCTTCATGACCATGAACTTTAAATGTTGGATAGTTGGTGTTAAGCTACATCACGGGCATGAATAAACAGTCACGGGTGTGAACATACTATTTCTTCATTTTTTGACTTCAAAGTTAGTCTTTCATTCTTGCATCATATTTCATACTCTGTTCAATAAACTTAGAACACAAGTATGTTAAATACATTATTGCTATTTTATTTGTTAGCATCAAAATAACAAAAATACCCCTCAAGGTTCAACAATTGGTAATTTGATCTTTACTGGTATCACTTCTTCTGATCTGTATACAATAGATAATGAGGTCTCTTATGTTGATGACCATGGGGTAGGTTAATATACCTATAAGATCTTGATTAACTCTTAATCCCAATCCCTTTTTGGCATCATTAAGCCTTTTATTAAGTCCATCAAAATGAATCCAATTAGAGATTTCAGTCCTTCCATTGGTTTTTGGGTGTTGAACAAAAGTAAATTAGAGTTGAATTTTTAAACCATCACAAATTTCTTTAAAGGAAAAGCTAATGAATTGCATCCCATTATTAGTTATAATTACATATAGGATACCATATAACACCCATAATTAGGCTTAGTAATTAATAAGGATTAAAAGATATAAGTATGTAATTAAGGATTATGAGAAGAGAGTTGAAAAGAAACAAGAAAGTGAAATGTCATAGGGTTCATGCCCGTGATAATGCTTTCACGACTGTGAACCATCATGAGATGGAATTTTAGGTTTAAGCAGATTCATGGTTGTGATAGTAGTTGTCATACTTGTCAACATCATCAGATATAAATTTCATTATTTGTTCTTTCTTTTTCTCATGATCTAAAATCAAAAGCAACCTTAGAATTTGAAGTCTCCTCACACTAGAGGCAAATGGCTTATGTTTTCCTTTGATTCCCAGCTCTAAACACTTAATCTAAAGCAAAGGATCAAAATTTAAGCAAGTTCTTATGTAAGAAGAACATAAAGAAGAAGCACTCTTGAGGAGGCCGAACCATAGGAGGAAAAGAGGAGACAAATCTTCCATTCTAGTTGTGTTTCCCTCAATTGAGGTAAGGAATCACATTTCTCTTTCGTTTTTACAAGATTCCATAACTTTAATCATGTTTAGTTAGTTTATGGTAGAGACCCATTTCCAAATGGGTTAGGTTATGGCCTGATCTTGAGAGTTTATGGTTAAAGACCTTTCTTTAAATGGTTTAAAGGTTATAACAAGTGTTTGTAAGAATTACATGAGATTAAGGTTGTAAGAAGGGTTAAACTTAGGTTTTTCATCTTTATGGCTTTAAAAGCTAAGTTTAAATGTTATAGATTTTGATATAAATATGTTATATATGAGAGGAATTGAAAGATGAGGTGGTGAAACCCACTAAAGAGATAAACAAGTTTGAGAGAAACTTGGTTTTTTAGACTTCATTAAAGGTATGTACATATATATATATATTCAGATTTCCAAATTATGGCATGTTGTGTGTTAATTAAGTGATAATTGAATCACATGCTTTATATGCTAAATGCAAAGTTCAACAATGTAATTAGTTATATGAGATGGGAGTAATTGTACGAAAAGTGTAAGTATGCCCTAAATGAGTATTGATGATGCTTGTAATTTACATACAATAAATGTGCCTGAAGATGTATTAAATGAAGTAATGAATGATAATGCCTTAATAGGTGAAAGAGGTAAGTAAGGATGGTTATATGCATAAAGAAACATAAATGTTTGATAGGATGATTTATGAGAACAAAAGGGTAAATGGAGTGATTATGTGTTTAAATGATGCTTTAACATGATGAAAT
Source organism: Triadica sebifera (assembly GCA_023653625.1). Lineage (NCBI taxonomy): Eukaryota > Viridiplantae > Streptophyta > Magnoliopsida > Malpighiales > Euphorbiaceae > Triadica > Triadica sebifera. The sequence goes on along the minus strand of CM042899.1, from coordinate 3,256,964 downwards.
GCATAATATGATGAGTATGTTGATAGGAAAAAGGATGTCATGGGACAATCCTTAAAGTCTTGCATGTGACTTATAATGAATGCATGTTTTAATGTTGTTAACTGCTAGAAAAACCAAATTCAAGTTCATGACTAGGTATTCACGATCGTGAATCTTATCAGAAGAATAAGGTCATGTATGTGACTCTTTCTTCATGCCCATGAGAAAGGTGCATAAAATGGACAAAAGCTTTCACAACTTAGTTCACGGTTTGGTTCATGGATAAGGCTACCCGTGACTAAGGTGTTCACTGCTGTGAATATATAGCTTATGCCCGTGAAGCCTATTTAATATGATATATGTTATTTTCTTAAATGGATTTAATGCAATGGCTATACACATGTCTTCATGATTAGATATTTAAAGTTTGCTTTCATGATTTCCGGCATAAGAATGTTCCATGATGAATTTCCATATGAACAAAGTATTTGTGTTATATGATACAAATGCTATAATAAAGATAATATGAACAAGTAAAGCCCATACTCAATAGTAAGACTAGAAGCAGGATATGTAATGGCTCAAATACCGGGTTAGTTGTAAACTGTAGTTTCCGAGATTGATCAGTATACGCAAAAATACACCCATGGGTGAAAAATATTTTATTTGATCATCGGAAAATATAGGTTATAACTAGTCTGAGGGTAAATTTTGGAGTGAACATGAAGTTAAATAAGTCCTCAAAAGTCAAAATTAAGAAAAAAAAAAAGATCCGGTTTAATTAAATAGTTGGTTGACCGTAATTTGATCGGACTATGAAAAATAGAAAATGACATCCAAAAAATTATTTTAAGATATAGATAAACTCTAAATAATATTTAGGATTATTTTACAATGAAAACGGAATTTTACGGTAACACCAAAAATTGAATTATCTGTCCGATTTAAGTGAGCTGGACAGAAAACGAACTCCGATTGAGTTGAAATTTTTTGTCTAGACATATAGAAATATTTTATGAATTATGGAATCAAATTGGGATGAAATTGAGGTTGGAAAGTGGGAAAAATAATTTATAGTGCATAATTGGGCCTAAATGGGTTGAGTTTTGTTTGACACAAGCCCACCCATTTAAGACCACTATAAAAGGGACCAAATTAGCAGATTTCTCTAGGAAATTCTGCATCATCTTCTTCCTCTTTTCCCTTTATTACCCGTGCCAAGCTTTCTTTGATTTCTTCCAAAATTGCTTCATTTTCCTTCAATTCTCACACCAAATTCAACAACCCAAAATTAATTTCAACCTCTCTAATAGCTAATAGAAGTTTTATTCTTCATTTGGGAGGCTGAAGTGGAAGGAAATCAAAGGAGAAAGTTTAGGATATTAATTTGAGGTAAGCAAAATTTATGGTTTTAAATTAATTTAATGGTTCAAATAGGTAATTTAAGATATGTAGATAATAATTATGAAGTTTATTTGAGCTAAGAAAGTAAATTAATGGTAGATTAATGAAAGAAAAATTTTGTCCATGGTAGGTTCAAAACAAGGTGAAGGTGCTTCCAAAGGAAAGGAAAAGAAAAATGAAGATTAGGAAGGCCTAAAATAAGGAATTAAGGTTCGTGATTTCTTAATCTAATTATTTCCATTAATTAAGTATAATTTAGGGTTATGGAAATTTAGAAATTTGGGTATTTTGTATGTAATTGTTAAATTAATGCTTAAAACATGATTAATGGATTATGAAAAATGAATTAGAATGATTAATTTATATTAAAAAAATTAATTAGTGGAAATTGTAAAATGTGACCTTATTATGTGAAAAATGAATATTAATGAATAAATACATTTTAGTGTAATATTATGATATATATGGAATAATGAATGTATTAATTAGTGAAATGAATAATTAGAAATTGAAAGAAAAATTTTAATGATGAAAATTAAATATAGGCAAAAAAATAAATAAATAAAGAAAATAGAAATTAATATTTTCTTTGCAAATTAAATGAAAATTTAGTTATGAAATGTAAGAGAATAAAATATATTTTTCTATTTATTGATGATATTATGTATGAAATTAAAAATAATGAATAAAATATATTAGGTGAGTTTATAACTTAATTGATATATTAGAATGAAAAATGTGAAAACAATTTGGTAATGATAAAATTGTTATGAGAAGAATAAATTATTAAGTGATTAATAATGTAAAAATGATGAAATTTATGGTTTAATAGAAATTGAATTGAAGAAATAAAATAATGCATTTAGTTATTTTTCTAATAGTTAAATCCAGTTCAGGATATAATTGGCTAGCCATAGGGATTCTATTACCGCGGTGCGGGTCATGGCGACTCGCTTATATAGCCAATGATAATCTACTTCAGTGATTGTAACTTAGTGATTCAGTGTACAGTATAGTGCTCGGGTGATCGTTCGAGATTACTCTTCAGTGTAGTAGATTTTTGGGGCCCACGTCCCATGTATCTGGTCCGAAGATTTTCTATCGGATTGAAACTAGGGGCAAGTGTAAATGAAATGATTAAAGTGACAATTATGAATAAAATATGAGAAAATTGATTAAAATGAAAAATAGGATAAACATGAAATAAGTGAAAAATATAAGAAAAATAATGAAAATGAGAAATACAACATAGATATTAAATTGTGTAGTAAAGATAAATAATCAAATAAATAAATATAAAAATAATAAAAGTAATAATGTTAGTGGTAAAAGTGTAAATAATATATAGTTAATAGTATAATTATAAATAAATAAAAATTTAAGAATTTAAGTGAAATTTGTAACAAATAAAAAAAAAAGAAATTGAAAAGAAGAAAGAAAAGAAGGATTAAAAAGAAAAAAAAAATTTGAGAAAAAAAATTGATAAAATTAATTAAGGTATTAAACAGTGAATTAAGAGGATTTAAAAAGAATAAAATGAATTATGTATTAATGAGAAAAATTGAATAGTATATTAAAAATATAATTGCATAAAAATACAAGTAGTGGAAATTTTTAGATTAGTAATCACTACTAAGCATATTAATGCTCAGCACGTAGTTATTTGACTGCATGCAAGTAACGGCAGGAAAGGCAGGAGCAGACATACAACTTTTGGGAGTTAAGGAAATATTCACATAATTGTAGGTTATTATATAAAATGACATGTATATATAGATTTAGATATGATGTTGTATAGATGAATTTATGTATATATTCTGATAAATGAATATTTGTGAATTATTATATATGTGGAGAATTGGGCTTGATTGGAAAATATATTGCATTGTGTGTGAATTGTTGTGCCCAAAAATGGGTTTGTTTGGCAGGTGGGTTAGTTAGTTTATAGCCGTTATGCTGCCGAAATTTTTGGAAAAGTAAAAAGGATTAATTAAGTGTTGGTAATATTATAATTATTAAATTAAGATAGAAATTATTTTTTGGCATACATTGGCCTATAATAGTATTTACCCACGTAACGTACGTATAGAATAAGTGTTATAAGGGTGTTACAGGATAGATGACATGTCATTAAGGGGATTTACGGTACCGTAGTTATATATTTACTCAGTCAATGTGGTTTAAGTTCAGAGAGCGCCATTGACTTGAGGACCATGAAATGGCACACATGATGATCAATAATATTGCATGCAAAAGTTATATATTTATTTAGTCAATATGGCTTAAGCTCGGAGAGCACCATGGACTTGAGGAGCCTGGACTGACACATGATTATAGACAGTGACAATGTGGCTTAGCTTGGATGAGCGCCCCTACTCACAACCTGTATCCGAATAGTTCGTGTTGAGAGTTGTTGAGCAATGATTTTAAAGTGAATAATGAATAAAATGAAATGGAAAAAGAGTTTCAAAGGTACAATTATTCAAGAATACACCATTAATATATTATATACTTTTAAAAGAAGTTAAATGCTCTTATTTTTGTTATCAAAGCTTAGTAAATGTTTGCCCCTATGAGGTAAGGTATTTTACATGCTAATATGATTATCACTCATGCCATGAATTTAAATATGATAACATGCTTATATATGATACCATGTTTATATACAACTTGATGTATGGTGCATGATTACATGTATGAATTTCTACGCCTATATGTACCACTAAGCTTTTAGTAGCTTAGTGTGCATGTGTTTTTCACATACAGATCAGAGCCCAATAGATAAATATAGAAGTTGATTTAGAAAAGCTAGCCTAACATCAGAGACAACATATCAGACCCTACATGGGTCGATGATATCTCATGTCACACTTTTACATTTTGAACATGTCATTGTAAGAGGTTGTTTACTTGTATACATATCTATAAATGTAAGAATTATGATATCTACGTCAAAGGCATGTATCTTTGAAAACCCTTGGACAAGGGTTAGTCATATTTTATAAAATTGTAATTTTAAATATTAAGTCAAACATTATTTTTACTTTATATTTTATGCAAGTCATCATGGCCACAGTGCAAAGAAAAAGTCTTAAATTTCACAGTTTTCCGCATATAAGTTATGTGGCACTCACTCATTTAGCCGGGCTAATCCTAGTTAGACGAGAGGGCACTACATACCAAATATACAAATTATATCTTTCAAGATAAATTATTGCATTTTCACAATGGTGATCATGGTAAGTAGTTCAACTTCAATCCATTTCGAAAAGTGGTCTATTGCCACATTATGAACTTCCTATATGCTTTAGTGATTGAAATGGTCCAAGGGTATCAATCTCCCATTGCACAAAGGCTATGGGATTCCATCCGATTTTTTGAACTTTCATGAGTTGATGAATGAATCTTTCATGCATAAGAGATTTATAACAAGTTTACACTAGTTCATGTACATATTTATGTATGGTTAGCTAGTAATATCCCATTAGCAAAGCTTTCCTCACAATTAATTGAGCTTTCCTCACAATTTCATAAGCTCCAAAAATTCCTTTATGGATTGCCTTTAACGCATAAGTTTTGTCAAATTTAGATATGCAGTTAGACCATATATGATATTTGTATTTTCTACACTGAGATATGTCTACACATGAATATGCCATTATTGGTGTCTAATCTTTAATGTTTCACCACTATCATTGGGAAGTTTTCTAAAGTAGAGGTATCTGATGATTGGATCCATCCAAGTATGGTTAGTCTGCATATTTATGACTAGTAGTTGATCAATTAATGATATTTGTATTCATTTTAAAGGAATCAACCTTGTAACTATTGAGTCAGTTGCAACAACTTTGGCAATTGCATTAATTTCTTATTCTAATCCTTTAGGATTTGGGAGAATGACCATTCCACTTTATCCTTTTTGATTTAGGCAATGGAGAAGCAGTGGTAAATGACATATAGATTCTTCAACGGGCACAATGTGGGTTTGGAGAGATTTCAATGGGTTTATGAATTTCAATTTAGGGATTTCTAGTGAAATTCCCAATTATATTGAGACTCTAAGCGATGCCAAAAGTTCATCACTTTGGCATCACTAAGACATTATGAATTAAAGGAAACAAAGTGTTACAATTTAAAGGTCATTGACGCCCCAAATGCATCCTTAATTGAAATGGTATGTCTATATACGTTTTGACTTTAGATTCATCCTTAAGCAATGCCAAGTTTGCATTGCTAAACTATGTATACAAAATCACCCTTTTGGCTCTAAATTTAGCAATGCCAAAATAGGAATTGCTAATTAGTGATGCATTGATTTACACGATGACTTTGCTAAACTTACCACTAAGTTTTGGAGCCAAATTTAGTGACACCAAATTATGTGCATATTTTTGTATATGTTTTAGTTTATGTTTTTTATAATTAATTTGTGAATTTATTGTTGATTTTGATATTATTTAGGTACTTAGTTGTTTTTGTTTAGTCTCAGGTGAAAGAGGTGAATTTCACGTGTTTAGGGTGAAAAATGGAGTTTTAGTGAGCTTAGAATCCATAGAAAAATGGAGGAGTTGGCTATGAAGTAAATCAGATAAGTGAGGTTGTTATCATATGGGCAATGAAGTGACACGCTGTAACACCCTTCATATAATTAAGACTAAACCCAATTATACCAAAGGATACTTTGATGCATATGAGTTAAAACAAGATAATTTAAAACTTTCATGCACCATAACCATGATGACTTAAACAAAATAAAACATCATAAAAGACTTAGCTAAAATAAAAGATTTAAATGCATTATCAAACGGGCAGTCATATGCCCAAAGTTTTTACAAAATAAGTAGTTATAAAACTACATGTTTCTGAAATACAGTATGTAAAACTATAATCCAACATAACAAAAGCAAAAAGTACAACAGTTGTATCACCCACCCCACTTTGTGTCCTTGACTTTGATCATTGGTCATTCTCCTCTAACGATCAACTTTTAGGCTCAAAACTTGTGCATGGAAAGCCCATACGCTAAACAACTAGTGCCTAGTTATACATAACAACATGCAAAGCACACACACGTGACAAACATATAATATGCATGTTATATTCACTAAGCTATTGTAATGACTTACCTCGAAGTCTACACATGTACTAGCTCGCATACTACATGACATACCATAAAAATCTCATATCCATAATGCACATATGGAACATAGTATATCAAACAGCTAACCAGAATCATATAAGTGTATACCACTCTTAGAAGTATTTACTTACCATTACTTACCATTCTGATGCTCATTATACTTATAACTAAACTAAAATGGATACGAGTACTCTACAGCTCTCACTATAGCCCTCATGTCACCTGCCTAAGCTTCCTATAATACATGTATGAGGAAAATGACAACACAGTACAACTATCTAGGGAAGCCCACCTGACTCAACTCTAAGCCTTCAAAACATCTCGTATATAACCCAATCGATAAAGCTCTTGTTTCCCAGAAATTGAACCAAAAATGGGGGTTGAATTGGATATTAAAAATTCTTAACTTTTAAGTGCGGAAAGAAAAGTTAAGTAGAGTAAGGATAGGAAGATATCACACAAGAAATTTTATAGAGGTTCGGGTGTTAACAAACCCTACTCCTCTCCCCAATCTCAATTGGGAGTTTCACTAACACACTAAGTGTTACAATGGAGTTTTACAAGCTCACTCCCAACTATGGTGTTTCTATCAATGGATCACACCTAACCCCAAAATCCCTTGTATTTTAATGGCTCACACAATAAACCAATTCCTTATGTTTTAATGGCTCACACAAATAACCCTTACAAGTGTTCTACTCTTAACTCAATATATCCAAACTCACTTGAGTAGTAGATTACAAAGAGAAACACTCGAAAATCTATAATACTTAGAAATAATGAGTAAAAATATTTTTGCAGAGAATTAATATTTATTTGAAAGAAATTAATGCACAAACGGCTATAACAAGATTTTGATTTGAAGTAATTGGTATTCTCTTATTCTGGATTCATAAATGACTTGCATTTATACTTCCATGGCGAATTATAGTTGTTTGGTTACATTTAATGCAAAAATAGACATTGCACCAACTCTTAATTTCGCGCCTGACATGTTTCTCTTTCCTCTTTCACGGTCGTGAATGTTCTTCCAAGCCGTGACTCAAGTGGTGACTCTAGCCGTAAAGCATTCTAGAAGGATTTGAAGTGTTTGATCATGGGTGTGACATTATTCTTTCACGAGCGTGAATATCCTTCCAAGCCATGGTCAAAGTGGTGACTCTGGCAGTGAAGCATTCTGGAAGAATTTGACATGTTTTCTCAAGGGCGTGACTTTCTTTCACGGGTGTGACTGATATGATCACTCACAGTTTCTATGATCCTTCATGGCCGTGAACTTTAAATGTTGGGTAGTTAGCGCTAAGCTACATCACGGGCGTGACATAAACAGTCATGGTGTGAACATATTATATCTTCAATTTTTCTCTTTTAAAGTTAGTCTTCCATTCTTGCATCATATTCCATACCCTGTTCAATAAACTTAGAAAACAAGTATGTTAAATACATTATTGCTATTTTATTTGTTAGTATCAAAATGACGGAAATACCCATCAAGGTTCAACAGCTCTCATTGCTTACCCTTAGGCTTTCAAAATGTCTCAACATAACCCAATCGAGGAAGCTCTCATTGCTTACACTGAGCCTTCAATATAACCCAACAAAGGAAGCTCTCATTGCTTACTCCTAGGCCTTCAAAATATCTCAATCGTAACCAATATATATATCGCTTGGTTCACAACACGTACTACATATGTGTAGCGCTCAGTTACCCTACTAATCGCTAATAGGATATGGAAGTGCTACTAAGCTCATTTAATTTAAAACCAACGCTCAATTTTGTATAAATATATTTTTTTTCAATTTAAATATATATCTAGTGATGGGAATATTGTGATTCAAAATAACTTATTAAACCATGATATTTCAAAATATAACTACAATAATTCTAGATATATATAATTACCAAATCCATTACTTATAAATATTACAAGCTACAAATTTACATCAACAAAATTCTTAAAACTTAATTTTTACAACATCATTATCAAAACATACAAAAAGAACTAGATTGTTGCAATCTGATCTTGGGGTTCCCTCTTCTTCGGTCGCCCTATCGGAACAGCTACTTCTATTTATCTGCGCGTGAAACACACGCGCTAAGCTACTAGCTTAGTGGTACGTTTGACAACTATCCAATCATTACATAAATAATTCTAAAATAAAATTTTAGAAACTACAATTAACCTATTTAGCATGCCAAATATTCAATTAATAATAAACTATTTTCTTCATGCAAAAATATTTAATTCATGAATTATGATATTTTATTCATTAAGCATGCTTGAAATTTTAACAAATACAAGATATAAAATTTACAATATGAATTTCATACTTCACATTTTTTTTCTGTTATTTATTTAATAGCCCACGACATCTTAGACCGGAACTAAACACTGTATATAGGGTTTCTGCTCTCCAGCAGTATACTCGGTGCCTACATAATTATTTTATAACTCGGCATTTAACGCCTACATTTTCAATAACAACTCAGCACCTTTTTGGTGCCTACGTAAATTTCGAACTCAGCACTAATTCTTAGTGTCTAAGTAAATTTCAACTCAGCACTATTATTTTTAGTGCCTACATAATTTTAACTCAGCACTATTATATTTAGTGCCTACATTTCTACCCTTTTATTGGCATGCCAACTTATCCTAATTTCTAGTTCTCGACTAGATGTTATAGGGCTTAAATTACATTTGTTACCTTTATTCATATTTGCATAAATTATGTAAGGAAACATTAATATAAATTCCATATAAATGCAATAATTCTCATTCAATATTTTACAACCTCATACAAGCTCATTTAATCATTATAACTATAAGAAAAATTCAATCAATACATTTTCTAACACATAAATCCACAATCAACACATTTCTACCAGCTGTCCTATTCTGGACAGCATTTCTACCTTATGTTTCTCTGCATTTTTCGTCTATTTTTAGACAGAATTTGGACATGTGATCATCTAACAAAATATAGGTACATGTCTTATCTTTAATTTCCAACTGGAATCACATCAAAAAAAATTTTGTAGCAAAAGTTATAAATTTTCTCCTAAGTTACGTTCGCTGCAATCTGCCCAGTATTTTACTGGACAGATTTATGCCTTATCTTTCTATATCTTTTTCATCCATTTATAGATGGCATTTGGACAAGTGATCAACTATAAAAATTCAGGTACATGTCTTATTTTAATTTCCAATTGGAATCACATCAAAAACAATTTTGTAGCAAAATTTATAAATTTTCTCCTAAGTTACGTTCGCTGCAATCTGCCCAGTATTTTACTGGACAGATTTCTGCCTTATCTTTCTATATCTTTTTCATCCATTTCTAGATGTCATTTGGACAAGTGATCAGCTATAAAAATGTAGTTACATGTCTTATCTTTAATTTTCAACTGGAATCACATTAAAAATAATTTCGTAGCAAAATTTATGAATTGTTTTCCAACCTATGTTCACTGCAATCTGCCCAGTATTTTTTTTTCTGGACAGATTTCTAGTTCAAAGTTTGAGTCCATTTGTCACCTAATTCCAGGCATATTTAGGTCTAATAGTCTGAATGAAAGTTCAAGCCCTATGTCTTAACTTTCCAATCCAGCAATAATCACTCAGAAATGATTTCCAGAACTCAAGGTATGACCAAAACACTAGACACTGTTCATAAGACGAATTTTCCAGCACATCAAATAATTCATACATTTTCCATTTTCATGCATCAACCTCATTTTCTAGTCTTTATTTTCACATTCATGGCATCATTTAATCACTCAATCAAATGTTCAGAATTTCATACATAAATTCACTACATCACAAAATCAAAATCAATACTTTTCTATATTGAATTTTTGCCAAATGTACATACCTCAAAGTTCTATTTTTCTTCACTTTTCTCTTCCTCTTAGATAGCCTTTTCCTTGCCCTTACTTCCCCTTTGATTTTGGTTCAAAGGTTGTTCACTTCCTTGCCCTAACAATAAATTTTACACTAATCAAACACTAATCACACTAATCCACCCTTAATCACCATTAGCATACTAATAACCCTAATTTACTAGCTATAATGGCAACTAACCTCAAACTCAAAGAAAAGAGAAGAAGAAAGTAAGGAGATGGAAAATCTAAACTCACCTTTGATGATCTTCCAAATGGCTAAAAACTTTTTTTTTTCTTCCTTTCTTCCTTCCTCTTCCTTAGTTTTGCTCACTTTACTTCACTTTCTTCATGATCTTGCCTTAATCCCCTTTTTTTTCATCTAATCTTAGCTTGATTTGAAGAAAGAAAAACAAAAGTAAATGGGAGAGGAGAAGCTCACGGCAAAGAAGAAGAAAAGAGAGAGAAATGAGTTTGGTCAAGATGAAGAAGAAGAAGAATGGTCAAAAAAGTGAAAATTTGACTTTTTATAGTTGGATTAGGTGGGTGGTTAGGATTAGTTACTAATTTTGATTCCTATTGGTCCATTAATTTAAATCACTCTTACTTTATTTTAATCAAAAGAATATTCCTTTCCTTAGATAAAGAATATTCCATTTTTATGCCTTCTTAGAATTTCTGTACTAAAAACACTGCAATTCCAAATTTCGTTCAGCGAAAAATAATTTTTTTCCCAATTTTAATTCCAAACTTCAAAATTCTCAATTAATAATATTCAAAATATTTTTCTCCCATCTTATTATTATTTAAATTTATTTCTTTCATGTCCAAATTTAGACCCCGATCGGTTCAGCGCGCTGGATTTCGGTCAACCGCGACCGTGGCCTATATTATCGGGCATTACAATTTTCCTCTCCTTAAAAAAAATTTCGTCCTCGAAATTTACCTTTTTAGCTAGAGTGGAATAATTGTGGATACTGAGCCTTCATCACCTCTTCATTTTCCCAAGTTGCCTCTTCTGACTTGTGATTTTTCCACATGACCTTCACCAATGGTACCTTTTTGTTTCGTAGCTCTTTCATTTCTCGAGCTAAAATTTCCACTGGTTCCTCTTCATAAGTTAAGTCTGGTCGTATCTCTATAGGTTCTGTTGATATGATATGAGATGGATCTGATCGATATCTTCTCAACATGGACACATGGAATACGTTGTGAATCTTGTCTAACTCTGGTGGTAGAGCTAATTTGTACGCCACTGGACCTATGCGTTCAAGTACCTCGTATGGTCCAATGAACCTAGGACTCAACTTTCCTTTCTTTCCAAATCGGAAAATCCTTTTCCAAGGTGAGATTTTTAAGAACACTTTGTCACCAACTGTATATTCAATATCTCTCCTTTTCAAATCTGCATATGATTTCTGTCTATCAGCAACAGCTTTTAGTCTATCTCTTATTACTTTCACTTTTTCCTCTGTCTGTTGAACTAGATCTGGACCCATTACTTTCTTTTCATTAAGCTCGGTCCAACCTAGAAGCGTTCTACATTTTCTCCCATATAAGGCTTCATATGGTGTCATACCGATACTGGCTTGGTGACTATTATTGTAGGCAAATTCTATCAATGGAAGATATTTATCCCAACTGCCTTCAAATTCTATCACACAACTCCTCAACATATCTTCCAATATCTGTATGACCCTCTCTGATTGTCCATCTGTTTGTGGGTGGAACGCTGTGCTGAAATTGAGTCGAGTACCCATGGCTTGATGCAAACTTTTCCAGAATTGTGAAGTGAACCGCGGGTCTCGATCTGAAATGATTGAAACTGGCACACCATGTAAACGGATTATCTCATTAACATAGATCTCTGCCAAACGGTTAAGTGGATAATCCATCTTGATCGGTAGAAAGTGAGCTGATTTGGTGAGCCGGTCTACTACTACCCATACTGCATCATGCCTCTTTTGTGTCAAGGGCAAACCAGAAACAAAGTCCATTGTGACTCTTTCCCATTTCCACTCCGGAATTGAAATAGACTGCAATAATCCACTTGGTACTTGATGCTCTGCCTTCACTTGCTGACAAGTTAAACATCTAGTAGTATACTCCGTGATATCTCTTTTCATTCCTGGCCACCAGTAATATGCCTTCAAGTCATGATACATTTTGTTGCTTCCTGGGTGCATTGCATAAATAACGTTGTGAGCCTCCTTCAAAATATCTTGTTTCAATTCTGGTATGTCTGGCACACACAACCTGCCCTTATGCCTTAAAATCCCATCTGCTTCAATAGTAAATTCTGGTTTTTCACCCTTTTTCACCATTTCAAAGATTTTCTTTAATTTCGTGTCTTGCTTCTGATTGTCCTTTACTTGTTGGATCAATGTGGGTTGAATCCGCAATTCTGCCAAAATAATATATAAAGAACTTATTATTCCATTTTTTTTTCACTTAATAAATTTAAGTTTTAACATTTACCTGCAAGAGTTTTTCTACACAGCGCGTCAGCTACCACATTGGCCTTACCGGGCTGATAGTCAATCATACAATTGTAGTCTTTGATCAATTCTAGCCATCTCCTCTGTCTCCTATTGAGTTCCTTTTGTGAAGGCAAATATTTCAAACTTTTATGGTCTGTATAGATATAACATTGCTCACCATACAAGTAGTGTCGCCATATTTTCAATGCAAACACAATGGCTGCTAGTTCCAGATCATGTGTTGGATAATTTCTCTCGTGAGGCTTCAGTTGTCTGGAAGCATAAGCGATCACTTTGCCTTCTTGCATTAGTACACAGCCCAAACCATTAAGGGAAGCATCACTGTACACCACATAATTTTTTCCCGCAGTAGGCTGTGTCAACACTGGTGCCTCTATCAACATTTTCTTCAACTTATCAAAACTAGTCTGGCATCGTTCTGACCACTCAAATCTGGTCTCCTTTCTAAGCAAGTTTGTCAGTGGTGAGGCTATCATTGAAAATCCTTTCACAAATCTCCGATAATAACCAGCCAAACCAAAAAACTTCTCACCTCTGTCACATTCCGAGGCGGTTTCCAGTTGAGGATTGCCTCTACCTTACTAGTGTCGACTCTGATCCCATCGGCTGAGACAATATGCCCTAGAAAGGCCACCTCATCTAACCATAATGCACATTTCGACAACTTCGCATATAATTGATTCTCTCTTAAGGTATGGAAGACAATACGAAGATGTTGATTATGCTCTTCTTTGCTTCTGGAGTACACCAAGATATCATCTATGAACACCACCACGAACTGGTCCAAATAAGGCCTAAAGATTCTATTCATTAGATCCATAAATGCTGCTGGGGCATTCGTCAAGCCAAAAGGCATTACTAAGAACTCGTAATGACCATACCGAGTCCTAAATGATGTTTTTGAAATGTCTGATTCTTTAATTCTCAATTGGTGATAACCTGATCTGAGGTCAATCTTAGAAAATACCCCTGCTCCTTTCAACTGATCAAACAAGTCATCTATTCTCGGCAAGAGATATCTGTTCTTAATTGTCATCTTGTTCAACTGACGATAATCAATGCACAACCGAAAGGTGCCATCTTTCTTTTTCACAAATAGAACAGGAGCACCCCAAGGTGAGACACTAGGCCTGATAAACCCTTTCTCTAACAACTCTTGCAACTGGACCTTTAATTCTTTTAGTTCAGCAGGTGCCATTCTGTAGGGAGTGATCGATATCGGGGCTGTGCCTGGCAAAACATCAATGGCAAACTCTATCTCTCTGACAGGTGGTAACCCTGGCAAGTCCTCAGGAAATATATCTGGATATTCACATACTGTAGGAATCTCCCTGAGATCTAGACTCTCCTTTTTGGTATCTACAATATGTGCCAAAAATGCTTCACATCCTTTTTTGATAAGCTTACTTGCCTTCGTCACAGAAATGACATTAGTCAAGTATGGTCGGTTCTCGCCTAGGACAATCACGTCATCCTGCCCTGAATTCTTGAAAGTCACTCTCCTATACTGACAATCCACCACTGCCTTACGCCGAGTTAACCAATCCATCCCCAAGATTGCATCAAACTCACGGAATGGCAACTCTATTAGATTAGCTGGGAATTCTACATTCTGAGCTCTGATTGGACTATTTTTATAGACTCGACTAACTTTCACTCCATGACCCAAAGGATTGGTCACTAATATATCATAATCTAATTCCTCTGCTACCATATTACCGTGACTAGGTGGTGACATACATAAATATGAATGTGTAGAACCCGGATCTATCAGTGCAAATAAATCAGTATCATAAAGAGAAAATTTACCAATTATCACATCCGGGGCATCCTGCTCCTCACGAGCTCTCATGGCATATGCTCGGGCTGGGGCTCGACTACCATCTGCTCTATTCACTGATTCTGATATACTCTGCCCAATTCTGCCACTTCTAGACTGTCTTTGTCCCCTGCCTCTGCCTCGAGTGACATTCTGAACCTGAACTGATATTACACCACCTGTACCTCTTCCTCTCGGGCAATCTTTCTGTTTGTGCTCAGTAGATCCGCATCATAAGCATGCTCCAGTAATCCACCAGCAATCACCTGCATGTGATCTCCCACAATGTTGACATGTGACAAATATGAATCTCCTATTACCCGAAGCTGGTGCACTAGCTGTAGATCCCTCTGGCCTCGACCGCTGGCTTTGCCTAGTTGAAAAGTTTGATCTAGTACCCTGTGACTGGAAAAACCTAGGCGCTGTCCGCCCCCTTTTACCTGATGTCTGGCCCATGATAAATGTCTATCTCCGTGGTAGCTCTTCTATCCTCTTTCTCTTTGACCTCTTTTCCACACTAATGGCTGAGGATACTAGTGTAGCAAAATCCTCAAGCTGAAGGGCGGTCACCATATTCCCAATATCATCATTATGCCCATCCTCAAATCTTCGGCATCTGTCTGCCTCATCAGCGATGATTCCAGTCGCATATTTACTTAGTCGGGTGAATTCCATCTCATACTCGGTTACTGACATGCTTCCCTGCTTCAAGTCTTGAAACTCCCTTTTCTTTTCATTCACATAAACTCTTGGCACATATTTCTTGCTAAATTCTGCCTTGAAGAAATTCCAGGAAGGTGGCTTCGGTGTCTGGGGCTTTGATAAAATTGATTTCCACCAATCATAGGCATGATCTTTTAAAAGGGACACTGCATATCTAATCTTTTGTTCCTCTGGACACTCCAATTCCTCAAACACCCTTTCTGTGGAATCCATCCAAAACTCTGAAGCTGCTGGGTCATCCTCTCTCCTTCCCATAAAATCTGTGGCCCCATATTTTCACAGCTTATCAATCCGGGGTTTTGGCTGAGGTGGAGAAGGAGGTGGAGTTGGTTGTGGAACTGCTTGTACTATCTGTTGCAATAAATTAGCTATCTACTCCATAAGAGGCTCATGTCCTAAATTATCCTGTCTCTCTGCTCTCGAAGGAGCTACTACACTCGGCCCGGAATCTCTCACAGATTGAGGTTGTCTAGGATTGGCTGAGCGTGAAGGATTATTACTCAGTTCATCTTCTGAGAAATCTTGTTCCGATTCCGAATCCATATCTACCTATAAACCAAGAGAAGGGACCCAAATCAGATAATTGCATCATTTTATGCATATAAATGAGACACATATTCTATTTTACACCCACTGATTAAGAATAATTAACCTGACTCTGATACCACTAAATGTAGCGCTCACTTACCCTACTAATCGCTAATAGGATATGGAAGTGTTACTAAGCTCATTTAATTTAAAACCAACGCTCAATTTTGTATAAATATTTTTTTTCAATTTAAATATATATCTAGTGATGGGAATATTGTGATTCAAAATAACTTATTCATTAAACCATGATATTTAAAAATATAACTACAATAATTCTAGATATATATAATTACCAAATCCATTACTTATAAATATTACAAGCTACAAATTTACATCAATAAAATTCTTAAAACTTAATTTTTACAACATCATTATCAAAACATACAAAAAGAACTAGACTGCTGCAATCTGATCTTGGGGTTTCCTCTTCTTCGGTCGCCCTATCGGAACAGCTACTTCTATTTATCTGCGCGTGAAACACACGCGCTAAGCTACTAGCTTAGTGGTACGTTTGGCTACTATCCAATCATTACATAAATAATTCTAAAATAAAATTTTAGAAACTACAATTAACCTATTTAGCATGCCAAATATTCAATTAATAATAAACTATTTTCTTCATGCAAAAATATTTAATTCATGAATTATGATATTTTATTCATTAAGCATGCTTGAAATTTTAACAAATACAAGATATAAAATTTACAATATGAATTTCATACTTCACATTTTTTTTCTGTTATTTATTTAATAGCCCACGACATCTTAGACCGGAACTAAACACTGGATACAGGGTTTCTGCTCTCCAGCAGTATACTCGGCGCCTACATAATTATTTTATAACTCGGCGTTTAACGCCTACATTTTTAATAACAACTCAGCACCTTTTTGGTGCCTACGTAAATTTCGAACTCAGCACTAATTCTTAGTGTCTAAGTAAATTTCAACTCAGCACTATTATTTTTAGTGCCTACATAATTTTAACTCAGCACTATTATATTTAGTGCCTACATTTCTACCCTTTTATTGGCATGCCAACTTATCCTAATTTCTAGTTCTCGACTAGATGTTATAGGGCTTAAATTACATTTGTTACCTTTATTCATATTTGCATAAATTATGTAGGGAAACATTAATATAAATTCCATATAAATGCAATAATTCTCATTCAATATTTTACAACCTCATACAAGCTCATTTAATCATTATAACTATAAGAAAAATTCAATCAATACATTTTCTAACACATAAATCCACAATCAACACATTTCTACCAGCTGTCCTATTCTGGACAGCATTTCTACCTTATGTTGCTCTGCATTTTTCGTCTATTTTTAGACAGAATTTGGACATGTGATCATCTAACAAAATATAGGTACATGTCTTATCTTTAATTTCCAACTGGAATCACATCAAAAAAAATTTTGTAGCAAAAGTTAAGTTACGTTCGCTGCAATCTGCCCAGTATTTTACTGGACAGATTTATGCCTTATCTTTCTATATCTTTTTCATCCATTTATAGATGGCATTTGGACAAGTGATCAACTATAAAAATGCAGGTACATGTCTTATTTTAATTTCCAACTGGAATCACATCAAAAACAATTTTGTAGCAAAATTTATAAATTTTCTCCTAAGTTACGTTCGCTGCAATCTGCCCAGTATTTTACTAGACAGATTTCTGCCTTATCTTTCTATATCTTTTTCATCCATTTCTAGATGTCATTTGGACAAGTGATCAACTATAAAAATGCAGTTACATGTCTTATCTTTAATTTTCAACTGGAATCACATTAAAAATAATTTCGTAGCAAAATTTATGAATTGTTTTCCAACCTATGTTCACTGCAATCTGCCCAGTATTTTTTTTTTCTGGACAGATTTCTAGTTCAAAGTTTGAGTCCATTTGTCACCTAACTCCAGACATATTTAGGTCTAATGGTCTGAATGAAAGTTCAAGCCCTATGTCTTAACTTTCCAATCCAGCAAGAATCACTCAGAAATGATTTCCAGAACTCAAGGTATGACCAAAACACTAGACACTGTTCATAAGACGAATTTTCCAGCACATCAAATAATTCATACATTTTCCATTTTCATGCATCAACCTCATTTTCTAGTCTTTATTTTCACATTCATGGCATCATTTAATCACTCAATCAAATGTTCAGAATTTCATACATAAATTCACTATATCACAAAATCAAAATCAATACTTTTCTATATTGAATTTTTGCCAAATGTACATACCTCAAAGTTCTATTTTTCTTCACTTTTTTCTTCCTCTTAGATAGCCTTTTCCTTGCCCTTACTTCCCCTTTGATTTTGGTTCAAAGGTTGTTCACTTCCTTGCCCTAACAATAAATTTTACACTAATCAAACACTAATCACACTAATCCACCCTTAATCACCATTAGCATACTAATAACCCTAATTTACTAGCTATAATGGCAACTAACCTCAAACTCAAAGAAAAGAGAAGAAGAAAGTAAGGAGATGGAAAATCTAAACTCACCTTTGATGATCTTCCAAATGGCTAAAAACTCTTCTTTTTTTTTTCTTCCTTTCTTCCTTCCTCTTCCTTAGTTTTGCTCACTTTACTTCACTTTCTTCATGATCTTGCCTTAAATCCCCTTTTTTTTTCATCTAATCTTAGCTTGATTTGAAGAAAGAAAAACAAAAGTAAATGGGAGAGGAGAAGCTCACGGCAAAGAAGAAGAAAAGAAAGAGAAATGAGTTTGGTCAAGATGAAGAAGAAGAAGAATGGTCAAAAAAGTGAAAATTTGACTTTTTATAGTTGGATTAGGTGGGTGATTAGGATTAGTTACTAATCTTGATTCCTATTGGTCCATTAATTTAAATCACTCTTACTTTATTTTAATCAAAAGAATATTCCTTTCCTTAGATAAAGAATATTCCATTTTTATGCCTTCTTAGAATTTCTGTGCCAAAAACACTGCAATTCCAAATTTCGTTCAGCGAAAAATAATTTTTTTCCCAATTTTAATTCCAAACTTCAAAATTCTCAATTAATAATATTCAAAATATTTTTCTCCCATCTTATTATTATTTAAATTTATTTCTTTCATGTCCAAATTTAGACCCCGATCGGTTCAGCGCGCCGGATTTCGGTCAACCGCGACCGTGGCCTAAATTATCGGGCATTACAATATGTTTCATATTATTCATTAACCATGATTTCTCATAAATCACAACCATAACATGTATTATCTTTCCATGTTATAATATACAATAGAGGTACTCTGTCTCAAAATGAATCAATCTTGATTCATATACAAGCATACAAATTTCTCAAGTTATGCAACTTCATGCCCATGAACACTCTTTTCACGATCGTGAATAACCTCTTCATAGGTAGCTTACCTGTGAACCAAACCGTGATTCAATCTATGAACCAAACCATGATTCATCCTGTGAACCAAATTATGATTCATCCTATGAATCAACACATGCTCATGGTCGTGATCACCTCTTCATGGGCTTGAACCAAACCGTGAACCTAACCATGAAGATTCCCGTGAATGGGTTTGCTTTAACAACAAAATTTATTTTCACAACCTTCACCTATGAACCCTCTATTCATGGCCATGAATCTGGAAAATTTTCTAGAAAATAGAGCATCACATTTCATACCTCTCTCACATGTAATATTCTCTATGGTTGACCAATATCAGCCACCCTATCAACACTTCAGCATGCATTTTTCCAGAAAACATAGCATCACATTTCATACTTCTCTCACATGTAATATTCTTTATGGTTGACCAATGTCAGCCACCCTATCAATACTCTAGTATGCATTTTAGCAATTTATCACAACCATATACTTTTTAATTATCCATATTAACCAAAATCACTCATCAAACATCTTAATATGACCATGTTAATTTAATCATTCCATCATGCATATCAATCCCACATTATGCTATTTAACAACTCAATGACCACATACATCATGCATCTAAAGCAAGGAACATAGAAACATGCCAAACAAAGCCTTGGATGTGGTTATGTATAAACTTTACACATAGGATGGAGATTAGTTAAAGCTTGAGATCTTTAAGCTTGTCCTCTCTCTTGAGATGGAATCCCAGCTCCTCTACCTAATCCTAGCAAGATAAAAAATATCCTCTTAACCTTTGAAACTTGAACCAAAATCTAGAAACATGAAAATTGAGCCTGTCCCTCAAAGCTCACAAGCTCCCTCTCTCACTTTCTCTATTGAAACAAGATCCCTCCAAGTTTCAACAATGGAAAAAGAAGGGGTCTAGAGGAAGAAAAAAATGCAAATGGTGTGTTAGGTTGGTTAACAGGGAGTAAGAAGTGGATTTAAAGGAATGGGAGGAAGGAAAATATGGCTGCCTCACTTGCCATGACTGTCCAAACTTCATGGTTGTGATTCATCTTTCACAGGCATGAACTACTCATTCACGGTCGTGAAAAGCCTCTTCACAACTGCTAACTAAAATCCAATATTCACATATGTGACACCCATTGTCACAAGCATGAAACAACTGATTTCAACAACTTTCAAACTTCTAAAACTTTACTTAACCCCCAACTCTCACTAACCAAGAATATAACTTATAGGCCCTAATTATGGGCATTACATGTCTCTTCCCCTTAGGGTATTTCTTCCTTAAAATTACCTTTCATGACATCTCGGAACAATTGAGGATATTGTGCGATAATCACTTTCTCACTTTCCTAAGTTGTTTCCTCAATGGTATGGCTCTTCCATAAAATTTTCACTAGCAATACTTATTTGTTCCTGAACTCCTTAACCTCTTGAGCTAAGATCTCAACCGGTTCATCTTCATAAGTCAAATCCGATTTCAACTCTATGCTCTCAATTGTGATGATGTGACAACGATCTGACTGATACCTTCTCAACATGGATACATGGAAGACATTATGTATCCTACTCAACTTTGGTAACAAAGCCAGTTTGTACGCAACAGGTATGATTCTCTCTAGGATCTCATAAGGTTTAATGAACTTAGGGCTCAACTTGCCCTTTTTCCAAAATCTGATAACCTTTTTCCATGAAGATACCTTGAGAAACACCTTGTCTCCCACTAAGTACTCCACATCCTTTCTCTTAAGATTCACATAGGATTTCTATATGTCAGAACTTTATTTTTGTCGATCTCTAATGATCTTCATTTTTTCTTCTGTATCTTATACCAGGTCTAGCCCACTAGCTTATTCTCACTAAGCTCAGTCCAACATAATGGTATCAGGCACTTTCTACCATAAAGTGCCTTATAGGGAGCTATATGGATACTAGAGTTATAACTGTTGTTGTAGGCAAACTCCATCAATGGTAGATATCTATCCCAACTTCCCTCAAACTCAATCACACAACATCTTATCTTGTCTTCCAAGATATGAATAACTCTCTCCGACTGACCATTTAGGAATGGAAAGTCATGCTGAAGTTGAAATTGGTATCCAAAGCTCACTATAGACTACCCTAAAACTAAGATGTAAATTATGGATCTCGATTCGAAATGATAGAGATTGGAACTCCATAAAGACATGCTATCTCATTTATGTATAACTCTACCAATCGGTTCAAAGGATAGTCTCTCTGAATAGGTAAAAAGTGAGTCAACTTCGTTAACATATCCATGATCACCCATACAACATCGTACTTCCTCGATTTCAAAGGTAATCTAATCACAAAGTCTATAGTGATTCTCTCTCATTTCCATTCTGAAATTGTGATTGGCTACAACAAACCTAAAGGTAATTGTTGTTTGGCTTTTATCTGCTGACATGTAAGACATCTAGCCGTGAACTCTGTGATATCCTTTTTCATCCCTGACTACCAATACAACCCTTTTAGATTCTGATATATCTTGTTACTCCCTGGGTGCATTGAAAATCTCATCTCATGGGCCTCTCTTATAATCTTTTGTCTCAACTCTAAGACATCTGGTACATATAACCTGCTTTAGTAGTGTAAAGTACCATCTGGCTCGACTAAAAAACCCAGTCTCTCCCCCTCAGAGACCAAAACGACCAACTCCACTAGTTTGCCATCAAGTTTTTATGCATCTCTAATCTCTTGAACCAAGGTCAGTTAGATGTGTAACTCTACCAAAGTCTTCCTACTAAGTGCATCGGCCACCATATTGGCCTTCCTTAGATGATAATTGATCACACAGTCATAATCCTTTATCAACTCTAGCCATCTTCTTTGTCCCAAATTCAAATCTCACTATATAGAAAGATACTTCAAACTCTTATGATTAGTGTAGATGTAACACTTCTCTTCACATAGATAATGAAACCATATCTTAATGCAAAGACAATGGCCTCCAACTCTATATTGTGCATCGGGCAGTTCTTCTCATGAGGCTTTAAATATCTGGAGGCATAGATGATGAATTTCCCCTCTTGCATCAGAATGCAATCCAATCTGTTATGAGAAGCCTCACTATAAACGACATATTCTCTGTCTAGAATCAGTTGTGTCAAAATTGGAGCTTCCATTCAAAGACTCTTAACCTGGTCAAAATTGTTCTGACATTCGTTTGTTTACTAGAACTTGATATCTTTCCATAATAACCTAGTCAATGAAGAAGCTATCTTAGAATACTCCTTGCCAAACCTTCTGTAGCATCCTACTAAGCCGAGAAAAACTCCTGATTTCGGTCACATTCCATAATGATTTCCAATATAAGATTGCCTTGACCTTGCTTGGATCCACTATAATCCCATTGACTAATATCACATGCCCCAAGAAAGACAATCTCATCTAGCCAAAACTCACAATTAGAGAGCTTAGCATATAGCTTATGCTCCCTAAAAGTTTGTAAGATTGTTCTCAAGTGTTGCTCATGTTCATTCTTCCTTTTTGAATACACTAAGGTGTCATATATGAAAACCATAACAAACTAGTTTAGAAATATTATGAAGATCCAATTCATTAGATCCATAAAATTTGCCAGAGCATTGGTTAACCCAAATAAAAAACTCATAGTGACCATATCTGGTTCTAAAAGTTGTCTTATCTACATCGTCCACCTTGATTCTCAACTGATGGTACCTGATCTTAAGTCAATCTTAGAGAACACTTCAACACCCTTTAATTGATCGAAGAGATCATCAATCCATGGTAACAGATACTTATTCTTAACTGTCACTTTATTCAACTACCTGTAGTCTATGCACAACCTCATAGACCTATTTTTCTTATTGACAAGCAACATTGATGCTCCTTATGAAGGTACACTCGGTCTAATGAAGACTTTATCCAACAGTTCTTGTAATTGTGCTTTTAACTCTTTCATCTTTAATGGAGCTATACGATATGGTGCCACTAATATAGGAGTTGTACCCAAAGTAAGTTCAATTGATAACTCTATCTCTCTTTCTGGAGGTAGCCTTGGCAAATCATCTGGAAACACATATGGGAATTCCTTTACCGTTGGAATATCCCTAAGGTCTGGGCTTCCCCTCATGGTGTTAACCACATGAGTCAAGTGGTCCTCACACCCTTTCTTGATCCTTTTCTAAGCCTTCATCACAGAGATGACCCTCGATGGCTGTGAAGATCTCTCACTCTGAACTACCATAGTATCTCCCTTAGGAGTTCTCAACTCCGCCATCTTTCTTTTGCAGTCTACCATTTCACCTTGCCGAGATAACCAATCCATACCTAGGATAGCATCATACTTGTGGAAATGTAATTTGATCAGGTCTACCAGAAACTCTTTCCCTTGGACTATGATGGGACAATCTCGGTATATTCAGTTCACCATAGTACTATGCCTCAAAGGGCTAGTCACCTTAATCTCATAATTTAAACTCTCAGCTAACATGTTATACCACTCAACTATATTGGTATATATATAATAATGCATAAAACCCAAATCAATCAAAGCAATTAAGACTGAGTCAAAGATAAGAAATGTACCATCAACCACGTTCGAATCACTCGAATCCTCTCTGGCCTTCAAAACATAGGTCTTCATTAGTGCTTTGCTAGCTTTTGACCTTTCACTAACTTGGATATAACCTGTCTAGGTCCACCTTTATCAAAAAGGATCCCCTGCCTTGAGTCGGCACTGAACTATGAGTCTAAACTAGTGCCTCATCTATCTGCATTGGACAATCTCTCTAGTAGTGGTCTCGAGACCCACACCTATAACAAGACCTTGTTCGGCCCCAACACTCTCCTCTATGGATCTTTCCACACACTGTCGCTAAGCTATTGAAAACTTAGTGGTACATATAAGCATTTAAATTCTAACATGTATTGATATATTAATATAAAATTCATAATTTGAACATACTTGTGTGTCTAACCATATAGTCATATGCATAATTATTCACAAAAGAATTCCTTCATACTGAATTGAATTGATTTCAATACATACAATGCATATATTGCACAAATGAAATCATTTCATCATATTCATAATACTTTCCATTCATAGTATTTTTATATCATTATAAGCATAGTAAACTTCATCATGTATAACACATATTCAAATTATAGGTTTCTTATATAAATCCAATTTTTGGTTTTCACATCTTTATCCAGGATGTATCTATATTCTGATTCATTGCTTTCTGTGTATTGTATAAATAATTAATGTAATACCAATTTCATTGTACTATATTGCCAATTCAATACATACAATGCATATATTGCACAAATGAAGTCGTTTCATCGTATTCATAGTACTTTCCATTCATAGTATTTCTATATCATTATAAGCATAGTAAACTTCATCATGTATAACACATATTCAAATTAAAGGTTTCTTATATAATTCCAATTTATGGTTTTCACATCTCTTGTCCAGGATGTATATGTATTTTGATTCACTGCTTTCTATATACTGTATAAACAATTAACATATTACCAATTTCTAGTTTCCTAACACAATTTATATATACTGTATTTCCAAATTCCAGTTTCTTAACCCAATACTATAGACCTGAACTACCTGGATATGAGTTATAAAACAGGAGCACTCTTACCCAAGCTTAAGCCACCCTGCTCACTATTTGTATCTGCTCATGTTGCAAATTCTGCATCTCAAATTAGGAGCACTCTTACTCGAGCTTAAGCCACCTTGATGAGCAACATAATAACTACATGCATATGTGCAAATTCTGCATCTCAAATCATGAGCACTCTTATCCGAGCATCAGCCTTCATAATGAGTAAAAACCAGCATGCATATATATTTTATGGTACCGTAACCCCCTCAATGGCATGCCACCTATCGTAGCTAGTCCTCAAATAAAGAATGGGCATATCTAATTACATTTTGAGTATCTTATCATTTAGGTCACAATTCAAATCCTTACATAGTCATTACATATTACTTTGCATTATAAACACCTAGCGCATATTCATGGTTCTCAATCATGTTATCACATCGTATATAATCTCACTTAATCATATCAAGTGTGTATGTAATCGTCTTCATGTAACTCAAACATATCATTCAATTAATCATTTTTGTTTATAGGGCATTCACGAGCATGAAGGATTCTGCCATAGGTTGTCTACCCATGATTAGCTCTTGAACATTCACAATAATGAACATTTATTCACATACGAGAATTTCATACTTTTATGGGAGTGAAGCTTGGCTTCACGACCATGAAATCCTTTCATGGGCATGAAGCTTGGCTTTATGGATGTGTTACATCAAGAAAAAACATAATTCCAGTACTATTTTCAACCAATGTCACACAATCATGCAAAATTCTAAAGCTAACCAATGTTAGCCACACCAATTAACACTTCTCATATTCCAAAATGTAAAATCAACTACCAACATGCATTTATTTGTACTTTAATTCATCAATCTAGGCTTAATACCTCATTCATCAATATAACATCATCAAAACATATTCACTGGTTAATATATCAATATGGGTATCTTGAAGCTTCATGTTGAAGTTTGGATATAACATACAAAAGACAATTTCGGTAATACCAAATCATCAGTTTAAGTCACTTAACATGTCAGAAACCACCATCCACATCACAAGTATACCAAATCAAATAAAAATGCATTTATGTACAAAATTCGTTACTTGGAGCCCTAACACTCGACACTTTTACGTCTACTACCTCTAGTGGACTTCTCCACCCTATGTTTCAACCCTAACATGAAATTAGAGACTATATTAATATACCAATACTGACATTAATCTAATTATGCCATAAACTAATAAAAATCTTAACATAAACTAATTAACATTCCCCGTATTGAAAACGGATTGTAAACATTGAAAGATAAATGAAAACAAAACTCCCTACCTCTAGAGAGACAATTACATAAGGGTTTTACACTTCCAAATCGTGTTTTAAGACATCTAGTTCTGACTTTAATTTTTACACCAAAATCTTCACTTTTAATCTATTTTTACTCCGTTTATGGTGAAAATATCATGTTTAATCAACTAGAATTGATAAGGAATGAGAGGAATTCATTTCTAGGGTTTCAAAGGATTGATAGCTAGATTTTTTGTTGAGTTTTTTGTGAGTTTCTGTCAAAAAATAAAACTGTCATATATAAACTACAGGGCTTCATAGGCGTGAACCATCATGTCACGGGCATGAACTATAATGTCACAGTCGTGAAGCTCCTTAGCTTCAGAATCTGAATTCCACGATATTCACAGCCGTGATTAACTCTATCACGGGTATGAATGCTGGGAACTTTCACTTTTTCCCATCTTTTTCGTTATTTCACAATTTCTAACACTCATAACCACACATATACTTCCTATATACTCTTAATATACCTTTATTTAATACATAAATTTCAGGCCCTAACTTGCAAGAGTTACACTCATACACGCGATACAACCCTTCCCACCTAGGTTCAAAACTGCCTAAACCTAGGCTTTGATACCACTAAATGTAACACCCTTCGATATAATTAAGACAATCCAATTATACCAAAGGATGCTATGATGCACATGAGTTAAAATGAGATAATTTAAAACTTTCGTACACCACGACCATGATGACTTAAAAAAAATAAAACATCATAAAAGACTTAATCAAAATAAAAGATTTAAATGCAATATCAAATGGGTAGTCACAAGCCCAAAGTTTGTACAAAATGAGTAGTTATAAAACTATATATCTCTGAAATAGCTATGCAACCCAATAAAATAAAAAAGTACAACAGTTGTATCACCCACCCCACTTATGTGTCCTTGACTCTAATCCTTAAGTGTCTTCCTCTAGTAATCAGCTCCTGGGCTCCGAACCTGTGCATAGGAAGCTCATACGCTAAGCAACTAGTGCCTAGTGGTACATAACAATATGCAAAGTACACATACATGACAAGTATATAATATGCATGATATACTCACTAAGCTACTATAACGACTTACTTCGAAGTCAACACATGTACTAGCTTGCATACTACATGACATACCATAAAGATCTCATATCTATAATGCACACATTGAATATGAAATATCAAACACCAACTAGAATCATACAAGTATATACCACACTTAGAAGTATTTACTTACCATTACACTGCCCACTATACTCATAACTAGACTAAAATGGATACAGGTATTTTACGGTTCTCACTAGAGCTCTCAAGACAACTGCCTGAGCTTCCCAGAATACTTGTCTGAGAAAAACGAAAACACAAAACAACTACTGAGGGAAGCCCACCTAGCTTAACCTTGAGTCTTCAAAACATCTCTTATATAACCCAACCAATGAAGCTTTCATTGCTTACCCATGGACCTTCAAAGTGTCTCGACATAACCCAACTAAGGAAGCTCTCATTGCTTATCCCTGAGCTTCCTAAGTGTCTCAACATAACCCTATCGAGGAAGCTCTCATTGCTTATCCCTAAGCCTTCAATATAACCCAATCGATGAAGCTCTCATTGCTTACCCATGGGCCTTCAAAATATCTCAATCGTGACCAATATACATCATCCAATACCGATCTCCTCTCTTAATTGGAAAATTGGGTAAACACCCTTGGCATCATCATTCATATCCTAAATTGATTATGAGAAGAGGAAATATAAATTGGGCCGCGAAAGGGGAATATAATTAAATTGATTTTATATGATTAATCTTAGTTATATTCAATTTATATACAACTTTTAGATTAATTTAGTTTAATATCGTAAACGAATTCAAAACCTGATTTAGAGTGTTTAAGATTATTGTGTAGTTAAATTTGGCAATTGATCAATTTAGGGCTTCAATCTTAACGAGTCTTTTGTGAGAACAAACTCAGGGTGTCTTACTGAATCCTATATTTGGTTAGTATACTTGCAACTTATAATTGAGTAACATCACCTAACTGGAGTCACTAATTTATTTTGTCGTCACGCGTAGCAAAGACATCTCAAGTGGTACTGCTAATTTTATATTTTAATTTATTGTCGCTATTGCATCAATCGGTGTGGTTGAGGTGTCAGCAATTTGGTGATGTTGTTTGCAGCTTCGCTAATGCGCGTCGCAATTATAACAAATTCTTGCAGTGTTAATAATTTAAAAGCAGGAAAAAATAATGCAAATAATGTAGAAAATATGCTAGAAGTGATTACCAATCCAAATAGATGTATCTTATCATATTTATAAGTATATTTGGTTTCCGTATTAAAGAATGACCTATGAGACAAGTTTTTGGATCTGAGTGTGACTCTTATAAAGAAATGTTTCCTGAACAGGATTTAGATCTTTTTTCATCTTTGAGTTAAAAGTGTAATTTAAACTTCTAATCTTAAGAAAGCTTTTGTCAAATTGGATCCTATAAGTTAATTGGGCTTGATGTAGGACAATTATCACTTTCAGAAGAAGAGACTAATTATAAATAAATTGACTAGTAATATTTATTCTATGATTTTATAAGGAATATAATACTAAATAAATGTAGTATGTGAATACGATAACAACTATTTGACAATGGGAGAAAATTCTTATTTTGACAATACATTATTGGCAGTTATACATTGAAAAATATGCATGTAATGTAATAAAGTATAAATTAGAAGCAGTTAGAGCCATCTTTTTTATTTTGACGTGAGGATTGTAAATAACTACATCTAATCTAATGTTCCTTAGAAATGCGTTGTTAATTAATTCATTATGTATATTTCATTCATGAACAAATTAAAGGAAATTACTAGCATAAAGAATTAATAGTTTAGTGATAGTTATTTAAGAATTAGTATTATGAGATTTCAAATTCAAATTTCAATTGAATTCTTTATATATATATATATATATATATATATATATATATATATTATTTTGCATATTAAAGCCTTTTATATAGTCCTGACCCTTATAGTCTTAATCCATCTTTTCGGGTAATTTTTACATGCAGGTCCAAAAAATCTAGCACCATTTTTTTTATATGCCTGAAGCTAAAATTACCTTATATTTTGGCCATCACATGGTAACTCACTAGGAAAATAACTTTAGATAATTGTCGAATGATTATACTACACTCTTTATGGTGTATAATTTATTCAGTAGATATATTATTATATCCAAGCTTCAATAATTCAGCTACCCTCTATATACTACACGGATGTTTCAAACATTTATATAACTTTATGTCATCTCTTCATACAATAGTAATATTGTTATTTTTAATTTCTGTTGAAAGGTCACGAATTTCAATTGTAATTTTGTAAAAGTAGTATCTTTGTTATAATATCTTTTTTTACTGAAATAATCTTTGTTCTAATATGATAAAGATTTTAATTAATTTTTTTATCATGTTTGATGTAAATATTTAAACAATTTAAATTCGTACGGGTAGGGAGATTTGTGATATATTAAATGTTTATGTTCACTTTCATAAAAGCATTATCTTAATAAGACTGTAGCTTTCTAACTTCCAAATTGTATTAAACATAGTAGCAAAAGATAGGAGAAGGCTAGTTCTTGTTTTTTATATTTTTTTTAATTTTTTGAGAGAGAGAGAGAGAAAGAGAGAGGAGAAGGGGTATACTTAAATATCTGACAATCCGTTGCAATGTGGGGGAGAATACTCTTTTATATGTTTGCTAAGTGGACCAACTTAAATTTGATTAGAGTACAAGTAGTTGTTAAATAATATACCAGATTGAGAAATTCAGTTGAGGAAAGAAAAGAGTATAGTAGAAGAAATCTAGCTACCTTAATAATATAAATTCAATGTAAAAAGGATGACGAGATTATCAAAAGATACAAAAGAAGTCCTGGCTTTGAAGATAAGCAGTAGAGTTGGGGGAGAGGTACGATTCTGAAAGTGATGCATAATCTCGTGTGATTATGATTTTAGGTGCACGGATGGCAGCGGATCGGCTGTTTATGATTTTAGGTGCACATATATTAATTTTAAAAGAATTTAATTTTGAGAATAAATATATTCTTATAAATATATTATCTGTTGCCAT
The DNA here is from genome assembly GCA_023653625.1 of Triadica sebifera. Taxonomy (NCBI): domain Eukaryota; kingdom Viridiplantae; phylum Streptophyta; class Magnoliopsida; order Malpighiales; family Euphorbiaceae; genus Triadica; species Triadica sebifera. The sequence goes on along the minus strand of CM042899.1, from coordinate 3,226,489 downwards.
TAATCCCTCCTTGCCCAATATTTGTTTATGTGTGTTTAGGAATACAAAACTATATTATAAATTAGTTTAACTATAAATTTAAACTATTTTGACTGATAATATTTATTTGGTAAAGTAGATTATTTGGAAAAAAAATTTATTTTCTATTATACTCTTATTTTTTTGCCAAGTGATAATTTATACCCCTTAATCCAAAACTTTTTAATAATTATACATAATAAAATATGTATGTATATATAATAATTGAATGTGTTATTATATTAATTTAAGATATTTAATATAATTTTTATATTATTTAATATGTATATATATTATATAATTTATTTGTATTATGTATTTAAATTAATATAAGAATGTCATTTTATGTCCTCTTATATAGTTTCAATTATTTTTACGAAATACTTTTAATTCAATCAGTTAAATTATTAGCTACTATAATCTCAATTATTAGATTATCAGCTTGCAATTATATTACAATAAAATAAATCTTCCCTAGTCATGAGCATATCCGAAATAAAAGATGAAGAACCACTTTATGTTATCCGATTAAGTAGTATTATTGGTATGTATTATTTACTTTTTAAAAATTTATAATAATGTCATGCTCAATCATTACAATAGATAGAATGATCTGTTTTCAAAATATAGTTTAACATATAAAATAAATAAGAACTTAATCCCTGAATTTCTATCAAGACATCCAGCAAAACAGAGCCTATATATGGTGAGATTTGTTTATTTTGTGTTGTTTCCTTATAAAAAGTAGTGTAGTCGTTTTTATATGACAAATTTTTGTTAGTTAACTTTTCGTTGTTTTGAAACGATGATAAGAAATTAATTAATCTTTAGGATTCTTTGCACGCCACAATGACACTGTCTCTTCTTTTGAATAGGATCTATCAAGTGTAATTCTTAATAAGTACAATTCATAAAGTAAATGTTTTCTTTAACCATTTTAACTAAGTTTTATTGCATGTAAATTTTATTTGATTAATAACAAATTATACATTCAAAATTAAACACTGACGATATAAAATTTTCATGATTTTAAATCAAAATCTTTGATAATTGTGTAAAAAGGGATCTTGCAAAGTCGGGCACACGTCGAAGTTGCAAGAAGAACTAACAAATTCAATATCTTGCGAGAAGAGACTCCAATGCTTAAGCTATTTATCTGAAAATTAAGTAATAATCATGTAGAGAATGTGGAGAATGAATTGATTGAGAATTTTATACACCGGTATTATGCGTATAATGCCTTATATATAGGATTTGAGTTACCTAATTTGATTATGATTTGCACTGCAAGTCTTTGAATGAGAATGGAACTCTATTGGGGTGGGTTCCTAATTAGGATCATGGTGCCTAATTGGGCTAAAGATGCCACTATTGGAGTTTAAGCTAAACTCCAATTCTTAGCTACGCATGCTAGATCGGGCCTCGTATTCGGCAAGGCCCATGGTCAAGGCCCAACTCATATTTGACATAATTACCAATTATAGGATTGTTATATCACGAATCAAAATCCATATTGCATTATAAAATTCATTCATTTACAAATTGCGTTTTTTTTTTCAGAATTGAATTTAGTAAACTAATAAATATAAAATATATTTATCAGTTATAATTTACAGGTTCATCGTTTTTGAACTTATAAATTTATCAATTATAACTTATATATTTATTGTTTTAAATTTATAGATTCATTGGACATACAAAAGTTTTTGTTTAAAAGTTACAGGTTTATTATTTATAAGCTAATCATTTTGAATTTATAGGTTCATTGTTTAAAATATCAAGATTCATCGTGTATAACTTGTAGGTTCATTATTTTTAAGTTCATCGTTTAGAATTTATATATTCATCGTTTACAACTTTCAGTTTCTGCAGATTTATCATTTATAACCTGTAAATTCATCGTTTTGATAAGTTCATCATTTATAATTTACATATTTATCGTTTAGATTTTACAGATTTATCGTTTACAACTTACTATTTTATCACTATAGGTTCATCGTTAACAATTTACAGATTTATCGTTTTTAACTTTTAGATTTATCATTTTGAAATTACAAGTTATTCACTTATAAGTTTATCGTTTATATCTTATAAATTTATCACATGCATGCTCATTATTTTTAACAAAGCTATCGTCTTCAATTTTAAGCAACTCAATTTTCTCTCTTTATATTACTCATTTTTATTTGAAATATTTTTATTTTTAATTATTTTTTTCACAAAAAATCAAAATTAAATATTTTTTATTAAACAATAATAAAAATTATTACAATATTTAAAAATATTAAAAGTTAAATTAAATATGCAAATTAAAAAAATTTCTCCCTCCAAAAACAAACTTAAAATATACAAAAAAATTTATATCTCTGTAAATAAGAAGAAGAAGAACAAAAAGAAAAATAAAATATTTCTCTAAAAATAAACTTAAAATATACAAAAAAAATTATATTTTTGTGAATAAGAAAAAGAAAAAAAAAGAGAGAATTTTTTATATAAAAAAAAAATACTAAAAAATAACAAAAATACAGTGAAAATATAGTAAAAATGATATCTTATCAATGAATGATATACGAAATATCATTCATCCAGATTGATGATATAATTTGCGATATCACTTTGCTTCCTTTGGGATTTGCTTTACAATGGAACCCCTCTGCTGATCTTTTGTTGAGAAAATGACACCCTATACATATTTATGTTTATTTCTTTTTCGGGACAGAAATACCTTTTCCGTTTATACTTTTTTCCAATATTATTTTATTTTAATTAATTTTTACCAATTGAATCTATTCGTTGAATAGAAAAAATGAAGAAAGAAAGGGAAAGTTTTGTACTCTCAATGATCAGATCACTAATTGTGTAATCTTTTTTGTTTAAATATAAAAATGATGCCGGAATTTCAGACGAACAAATTTTTTTCTCTTTTTTTTTGGGTTAAGATTTTGCGTTTGATAATTCTCTCTCTCTCTCTCTCTATATATATATACCTTTAGATTGTTTTTGGTATATTGTTGATGAGAACGATGGCAACGAAATTGTCATTTAGTAAGGGATTTTGTCATATATGTAAATTTTGGGATTGGAGGGAGCTTGTGAACATCAAGGATGGAGAGATAGAGATAAGCCGATTTGATGGAGGAGGAGGACGATGACGAGAAGGGAAGTAATTTAATGGCATTAATGGCGGCCTCCAACACCATTTTGCAGAGTAAAATTTGTAATTGATGTTGCTTTAGATGATGTACTTCGTTTGAAATTTAGCTGATTAGAGTTGGTGTTGAGATCGATCTCGAGGAGAAATCTGATGTCAGTGGAGGAAATTCTCACCTGCATTTGAATTAGACTAGGTCTTCTCATAGATTATGGAAGAAGTACGAGGCTGGACGGTTGAGGTTAAAGACGGGAAGTATGGTAGCAGTGTCGATTTCGTCAAAGAGAGCTAAGACTAAAAGCCTTTTTTTTGGTATCTGTCGTTGCACTGAGCATTGCGACTCCAAGGAAAATCATGATAAGAAGACACGTATCAGGTCATGATTGAAGGACCGCTTGATCAAGGGGCCATGTTGGTTGATATTTTTACCCCTCCGGAAAAAAACAAATTTAAAAAGAAAAATAAAAAAGAGTAAACTGAAAAAATTCTACTTTTTTGCTTCTAGTGGTAATCAACATCGTTTCCTAGGGAAGGCTTTCTTTGCCTTTTTGCATGTAAAAGCCTAGCTTTTGCTCCTGACATTGGTTCATTATTATTGTTTCGCATAAATAGAGGAATATAATTAAATTAGGATATAATAACTCTTAATATACCTCAATGCTTGTGAAATATATGAGGAGATTTTATCAATGACACTGCAGGGTGTTTTCCACTTTTTTATTATTATTATTATTATTATTATTATTATTATTATTTTGAGCAAAAGAGCAAACCCTTTTATTGAATATCTATTCATACACCTCACATATACTAAATATTTAGTATATTTGTCATATATTTTTAACTGTATATTTAATAAAATTTCCAACCAATATTTAAATAGCACACTATATATATATATATATATAGCCAATACAATCATACTGCCAATTCCAATATTTTATAAGCATAAAGCCCTCCCTTAAAGATTCATATTTTTCTACCCAATAATTATTAATTAATGTAATATGATTTACATATGTAGGACAATATTATTCTTGATACCAAATGACAAAATTTATGAACTTTTTAAAATATATGAGATTTATTAAATTTTAGTATCATATATATACTTGTCATATATTATTTAATATACATTTAATAATTCTGAATAATACAGAGATATATAAAATATATACTGCATATATAAGTACCATATAATTCATATATATTTTTTACTATACATGTAATAATTATGAGATATGTATAATAAATATAATTCGAATATACCATTTACTATGTAATTTTTAAAAGTAAAAAATGCATAATAAATTTTTATGATGTAAAAAAAACAATGAAATAGAAAATTAATATATGTTCAGTATTTTGAGGTATACGGAAAATATATGATAAAATATATATTGAACGAATAAATAAAACAAAAAAATACTACCTCAAAATTAAATATAAAAAAAAACATATATTGCATATATAAATACCATATAATTCACATATAATTTTTACTATATATTTAACAATTATAAAACTGACAAAAGAAAAAATTTGGAAAGAAGATTAAGATGGCTTCGGTAAGTATATATGACTTTGGTGTGAGTGATCAAATTTGGCGTTCCTGTGACTTTTTATTGTTTTTTAATTGTGATAAAAGTTATTATATATATTGAAACAGCAATAATTATACAAAATAATTATAATAAAGATAAAAGTGTATATTCAATATATGTGAGTTATATATATATATATATATATATATATATATATATATATATATATATAATTCACATTATATCTCTTACATTTTTCTATGTATATTTAAGTAAAAAAAATAAAAATCATCATATTTGTGTTAATCTTACAATAATATATGAAATTTTTTTGCCTTTTACATACTTTTCTCTTGCTTCATATAGTTCTATAGTTAAAATAGAATGTTCATATTAAAATAATACCATGAAAATTTTTGCGAATGAGCAAAACTATAATGTTCTTAAATAATTATAGATAAATATGAGGTATATGTTTAGTATATATGAGATATATATTTAGTATATTTAAGATATATAAATAATATACAAATTAACACATTTGGATGACCAAAATATTTCAATAACAACTATAGCCATTTTTATGCTATACAGGACAAATTATTTATCAAGACATATATTCCATTGTTTGTAATTATATTTCATTTTCTACAATAAATAATTAGTCTATCTATTGATATTGGGCTCAACTTATTAAATCAAATTATGATTTACCAATAAGAGAAATTTTGAATACTACAAATAAGCAAAAAGTTGAAAGAGCACTTGATAATTATATATATATATATATATATATATATATATATATATATATATATATATAGCAGTTTTATAATAAGATTTAAATTGGTCATATGTGCTGAATTTTATTGTACCAAATGAAGGTGCACACGACCACATTTCAACTAAATAAATACACAACTCTAGATATTATTGCTTTCATAATCTAAATAATAAAAAACACTCATATATATATAATTGTTAGCTCAAAGGCTACAATATTTGTATTCCTAATTTGCATGATTCTAAAACCATGATTTGAAAAATATAATTTGTAATATATGTGTTTAAATTTCAGTTTATATTATACAAGAATTAGAGGTAAAAGACATATATTCCAAAAAAGAGGAACATGTGTAATAAATAGATATATTCGGATATAAATGTAAAGTCATATTGATTGGTATCTAAAAGTGAAACTTAAAGTATAAAAGTTTTTAAGATGAAGTATTTTTCTTTTAGTCAGAAAAATATTTTTATAACAGTATATTCTAGCAAGGTATTTTAATTGAATAATGTAATTGAATATTTTAATCGAATATTCTAATTTTATAACTGACAGTTTTTAACTAAAAGACAAAATAATGAATATATTTAGGAAAACAAAAATCTATCTCTATTGGTTAGTTTTTGGTATCAAAACTATAAACACATTAGAAAAATGTTTCAAATGTTGAAAAAATCAAAGATTTTACAAAAAAAAAATCTTCTACTTTTCTTAAATTATTTTTCTTCTATATTATGGTTCATTTTTAGATATCCTCCATTTTAGCTATAGTTCTTCTTTGTGTAACTTATTGTTGAGTTTTTGAGTGATTGTTTTTTGTTATAATTTGCAAGTTTAGCATTAAAACTTAAATTTGAAAATTTTTGGGTTTGACCTTAATAGAGTTAGGTATAACTCTATGGCTATAATGAACTTGATTATTACCCTTAAAAAGAATCATTAATGGAGAGAAACTCTCAAAATTAAGTCTTGAGGAGTAGATATAGACAATAGACTGAATTATTATAAATTCAAGCATGTCAAACTATTTTTTTCCTCTTATTTTCAACTTTAATATTTTGATATGTTAGAAAAATCTCAAAGTTGATTTTTATATTAAAATATGTTTAAAAATATTTTAGCAAAAACTCACTTGTGCTTGAAATTATTAGAAATTTTTGTTGCAAATAAAATAGGTGATTTATTTAATAAAATTTGTTATTAGAGATTTATAAATATTTCTGGTCATAAACTTTAAAATTTTTCAAAAATTTTAAATTATTCTCGTGTGTATTATTAACTCAGTATTAGCATATTATCATAATATTCTAAAAACGTGAGTGATTTTATAAGGGTTAGAAAATTTTAAAATTTTAATTCATCCCCTATTGAACTATTTCGGGATTTACAATAATTATTCTCATTTTAGAAACAAAAAATTTATGTAAGATGTAATAGTGCAGTGCCTATAGTGTATAATATACCTAGAAAAGAAAATTTAAATAACAACTAGAGGCTAAGCCTAAAGTTGACTAATAAAAAGCCATCAATTAATAATAAAAATCCATCATTTAATAATTAATAATTGATTAATCAATTAATTGACTTATTAATAATAATAATAATAATAATAATAATAATTAATTAATTAACTAATAAATTAATAATTAGTAAGAAATTGGGTTAAGGTATTCTTATCAATTAATTGATTAATTGAATAATTTATTAATTGATTATTATCAATTAACATTTGTGTCATTTTAAATGTTATTACTTTTTCTGTTCTATGCCCAAAAAAGAATTTTATTTTTAATTAACAAATAGAGGCTAAGCCTAAAGCATGGCGTTACAGTAGACATATATTAGTTTATGATTAAGTGCATGGAAATAAGTAGCTAAAAAGATGAGAAATAATAATTAGTATTATAGGAAGACTAAAAGATGAATAGGATAAATTAATAATTAATTAGTATGACTACCACAACTAGCATTTTTTGGTGTTAAAAGGATTTTCCTTAAACGTGGCCATCCAGAGGACTGTTAATAAAAGCGTCGTTTCGGAATTGTAAAACACCGGAAGGTTTTTATTGTTGGAAACTTTTCATTCTAGTGGTGAGAATGGAATATTATTCAACAATTGTAACATATCCCTTTTTTTTTTTGCTTCAAAGTGAGTCTCAATTTGTAAATCGCGAGAAGATCTCACGAATACGGAGATTAAGTTGGGATGCTTGAATCAGATGTATGATACACTAATCCAACTTTCAAAAATTTCATTTTGGTGGTGCTTCCAAGAATTAAGGCGGTATTTTTTTTTTTTTAAGATTTGTCATAATTGTCTCGTTGAGCCATCGTTGCGATTTATGCTCTGTTGAAAATTTTCAACGTGCCTAACAGTCATTGTGGCACCTTGTTTGGAAACTTTTCATAAAGAAAAAGAAAATTAAGGAAAAAAAATAAATTATTTTTTCTTCTTATTTGTTTCTTTATTATGTTTGACAATTTTTTTTCAAGAAAAATATATAGAAGAAAAATAAATTTTATATTTTTCTTTTTAATTTCTTAATCATGTTTTGAATTGAGATAATTTATATAAAATAATAAGGTATATGAAAAAAATGTAGTAATTTATTGTGATAGAAAAAAAAGTTGTAATATTACATATTTATTACAATAATAATCAAGGATAAAAAAGTAATTTTATTAATAATAGTTACATTTTTTTATCTTATCCCCCATATTTTTTCTCTATTTTGGAGAGAGTGAGAAATAAAAAATAAAAGTTATCTTACATCCCTTAAAGTGAAAATATTTTTTTTATTTTTCTTCTATCTAAATACTTCAAGGTAGAAATAAAAGCTATTTTTCTCCCCTCATTTTATTTCCTTCTCAAATAAGGTAAAAGTAAAAATATTTTTTTATTTATTTTTCTCCTATATTTTTTCTCCTGCTAAACAAGGCTTAGGGAATGGATGCAAGTGTTATTGAGCATCGTATTCCTTCCGATTTTTCTTTTCATTGCAAAAAGTGGGTTTTAAAGTGAACTAAGAGCCAATAACTAACCAAGTTATTTCTATGAGTTATTTAAAATATTTTTGAAATTGCCCCTCTTTTGATTTCATGCAATCTCTTTTGATGGAGTATAATATCTGGCCCTACTAAATAGTGCCTAATGATTGGTGCATTTTCATCGCTTTGAGGAGTTGTGTGAAAAGTACGGTGTGAGGGAAAATGAAATCACTTTTTTGTTCCAAAATGTCAAAAATACAAAGATCAGTCTCTTGTTCAAGCGCATTGGGGCTTTAAACTTCGAAGATATGCCAAAATCTATTTAAGGTTAAAAGAGCTATTTTTCCTTGTTAGTAGTGCAAACAATTCGGGGAAATCCGAAAGGGTTGGACTTCTTTTATGATGGTCCAAATACATTTAAGAGGTTGAATGTATAAAATATTTTGGCTCCAATCTGAAAATTTTAATTCTCACTTATTAATCTATAATGTATTTTGTTTGAACATAAGGAGGAACGAAATAAAGGTTTTGAAGTGTAAAAAGTAAAATCTATGTGAAAGATAAATTCAGAAGCGAACACTTGTAGAACGATTACAATGTATTTTCAATGCTATAGGTAGACCAAATTACTAGAATATGATTTTGATTTCATAGTACGAATATGTCTCAAATCTCTTGGATGAATTGGGAGAGAAGAGATAGAGATAATTTTTCAAGCAATTTCTCTAAAACTGATATTATAGGAGAAGACAAATTTTTACTTTAATATAATGGCTCACTTTTTATTTTTATTAACTATTATTTATAATAAGATTTTGGGTTAGGTTAAGTCCACATGAGTGATCCAGACCCACACAAAACCCAACATCTCCCACTCATCCATAATGAATTTGACTTATCCCAAAATGTCATCCTAAACTTTCAGAATAAATAAAATATTCATATAGGTGAATGGACTGTGCGAACTAAAATACACAAATATAAGGAGCTCTATAGGTCATATAGGAGACATCGACCTAAAGATGTATTTACTCTAGACAATGTGCTAGTTTATTTCAAGTATCTTTCTAAATATACATGATTGACTATCATTCAATCATTCAAGAATCCATACTCAAATTTACTAGTATTCTGAATATGCTACATAGTTAGCTTCCATCGTTGATAAGACTTTACAAGATTACTTCTTGCTATTCCATGAAATTGTACAATCATTATGTCATGACCGTAAAATAAGATCTAGATATTTATACGGATGTGAGGTTGTTAATTAATAAGCGTTTGGATTGAGGGATTAATTCTTTGGGAGAAAGGTCAAAAATAAAAGAGAAATGAATCTGTAGGCGATTCACGCCCATGAATACTTGGTCATGACCATGAATTGCAGTATATAAAATGAACTATCCTTCATCTTTCTCCATTTTTGAGAGAACAAACCCTAGTTTCTTTCACTTCTCAAGAGAATAGAGACCTTTCTACTCATTCCTTCACTCAAACTCACCAAAATCAAATGGTTAATAACTAATCTATTGAGGAAATCAAAGAAAAAGAAAGATTAGCTTGGATAATAGCTAGGAAAGGAAGTATATTAGGGCTTAGAATGGGGATTTCGAGACCCCAGCCATAACAACTCTTGGATTCAAGTAAATTGCTATTTCCTTCCTCTCAATCTTCCTTTGATAGTATCTTTTTTGTGGGTTTGAAGTTGGGTAAGGTTAACCTAGGATTTAGGTTAGGAAAACTCATTTTTTTTAAATGTGGGTTGTAGTAAGGTGGAACCTGTAGGAAATCTTAAGTTTTTATGTTGTTTTTGTTTTTGTTATGTGTTAGAAACAATTGTAAGAGAGGAAGCTCCCCTTTAAGAGAGGAAAATGGCTTGAATGAGGAGATAAAATAGTTTTTGAGGACTACTTTTTGATTAAGGTTTGTACATAACCCTATACAAAGTATATTATGATGCGTTAATGTGTTTTAAATGTGAAATGTGTGAATGTGGAAAGGAATTGATGCACGTGTTATGAAATGTGGCTATCTTTGGAATTAAATGATGCATGAAAGAGGTTGAAATTCCTTAAATGTGAATTGAGTAATAAATGTTACTTGGAATATGACAAGGGATAATGGTATGTGGAAAAATTGAGATTTTAACTAATGAGAGGCGTAAATTTCCCTTAATGCATTGATTGATGAGAAAAGTTATGAAAGGTCACAAATGAATATTGTAAGTAGTGATAATTACATGTTATAGTTGTGGAAATTAAATGAATTATGTGATAGTAAGAAAACTATATGCTTGAATGAGTGTTAGTAATATGGTTTATATTGGTAAACTTTAAGATTTCATGCAAAATGGTAAATGTGGTGTTTTAAGAAAGGTTTTTGCTGGGTTTCAGGATTTCATGGGTCTGAACAAAAGTTCACAGGCATAAAGCATGTGGTGATTTCGGACAAAAGCATTCATGAGCTGTGTCACTACATGGCTCATAGCCAGACAAGTCATGAGCAAGGGTGTTCACAGGTGTGAATAGTTATTCACAAATGTGAATCACTTATATGTTAAATTTTGATGATTTTGGTTATATGAACCATGGTTGAATCTAATGTGCATGGAATAAATATAAGATTTATTTGAGAAGAGAACAAATCTTGATTTCTATATATTTTTACGGGAGAAAGATTTGAGATTCATGTTGTATTAAATGAGAATTTAAGGTTTAAGGTGGCTAACACTTTAACTTGGACTGAAGTTAAAATACATGACATGCCATTAAGAGAATTCGATACCGGAAGGCCTAGGTTGGCCATGTTCAGATATGAGATTCTTATTTTAAGGGTTAAAACTCAGGTGAGCACCCTTAAAGATAAATGTATGCATACTATTACTTTTCTCAAACAGGTGTCCTGAGTGGCTCAAGTGAAAACCGAAGATCTTTTATACTTGTATCCAATTTAGTTCGGTTAGAGTTATTGAGCTATGTTGTTAAATAATTTTAATGGTGATGAACCTTGTATGATTGTATGAGATATACATGTGATAATTTTGATATAAATATGAGAATATTTTATTAATTATGGCATGAGATATATAATGAGGTAAGATGTAAAATGTGTGATGAAATTCACATGTTCATGCATACATATAATCGGCATGCAAAATTATTGAATGTGCATATATTCTATTATACTTTGCACATTGTTATGTACCACTAAGTGAGATAAGCATAATATGTTAGTATTTTGTCTCTCACATGCAGTTTAGACCCATGCAAAAAGTTAGATAGAGAAGACGTCTAAGAGAAGAGTAAAGGACAAAACATCTTTGGGGTTAGTGACATACCACTTTTTGTTTTGGGGATATGGGATTTTTTACTTGTGTACATGCTTTTAAGCTTTTGTAAAGACATGTAATCTTGTAATTGGTCATTTCATTTTGTAAATATTTCGGAAAGTGTTAGCCCCAAATTTTATTAATTTGAGATTGAAATTTTAATTTTAGCATTGTTCTTTATTTTATGTTTTTATCTAAGTTATCATTGCCATGATGCATAAATGAATTTTAATTGACATGGTTGCATTGTAATCTTCTTTCATGTAATTGGGAAGGTTCTTGATTATGTGAATGAGTGTATTAAGCAAGAATACATATCTATAAGTCGATTTGAATTGATCAAGATCATTTCTCCAATCAACATCTGTATAACCAGCTAAACACAAATCCTTCCCTTGATAACACAAAATATAGTCTCCTGTTCCTTTTAGATATGTCAATATCCTCATGATTGTCATCTAGTGTTTCAAACCTAGATTAGATTGAAATATGCTCACTAGCCCAATGGTGTAGCAAATGTCTCGACATATGCACATCATTACATACATAAGACAACTAACAACACTGGAATAAGGTATTCTGGACATTCGTTCTTTTTAATCTAATGTCTCGAGACACATATCAAGACTAAGACTCGTATTCTTTTTGACAAGGATATCCATGGTCTTGCAATCATACATATGGTAAAGCTATAATATTTTCTTAATATAAGTCTTGAGATAGACCTATAAGCCTTTTGAGTAATCTCTTAGGATCTTAACACCAAGCACATAGCTAGCCTCATCCATGTCTTTCATTTTGAAGTTTGATGATAACCACTTCTTTGTAGTATCAATCAACTTTTTACCATTTCTAGCTATTGAATTGTCATCGACATATAAGGATAGAATTATGAAACCATTGTTGGAATGTTTAACATACATGCAATGGTCTTCCTCCATTATCGTAAAATCATCCTTTAACATGGCTTGATGAAACTTGAGATTCCATTGTCTTGAAGTCTGCTTAGGACTATAAATGGATCTTTTGACTTGCAAACTTTGTGTTATTGACCTTTAAGCTTGAAACCTAAAGGTTGATCCATATAGATCTCTTCATTTAGTTCTCAATTGAGAAAACAGTCTTAATGTCCATTTGGTATAATTCCAAGTTCATCTGTGCTATAATAGCCAAAATGAGGCGAACTGATGCAAACATGACCAAAGGTGAGAATGTCTCATCATAGTTAATTCCTTTTTGTTATGTGTAGCCTTAGGTTACTAATTGAGCTTTATATCATTCAATTGTCTCATATGCCTTACATTTAATTTTGAAAACCCACTTGTTTCCAATGTTCTTGTGACCTGGTGATAAATTAGCCTAATCCCATACTTGATTAGATTTCATTGAATTCATTTCCTCTTCCATAACTTTAATCCATTCCTTAGCTTTATGACCTAAAAGAGCTTATTATATTGTTTTAGGCCATTCTTCATCTAGAATAATCTTAAAAGCTTCCCCCTCAATCTCAAATCGACAGCGGGGAATTCTTTCATGATTACCATGCCAAGGTTGAGATTGCTTATAATCTTGCTCCATAGGAACATAATTTGCCATCTTTTCACTCCTATTAGGTTAAGGAGGAACATGATATTCCATACCATCTTGCTTTGTAGGAGCTAAATCAATCATTCTTGCACTCCCACTAGTCTTGGGATATTCCATTTCATACAGTCAAAAATCCTCATTTATCTCACCTCTTTTAGGAAAGTCTTATTCTAAAAAAATGACATATCATGACTCAATTTATGTTACTCTTTCATTTGCATCTTCCCCAAAAAATACATATCCTTTAGAGAATTATGAGTATCTTATAAAGATACACTTCTTCCCTTTCAGACCAAGTTTTTCATATTCATAAAAAGTGTTACGGATATAAGTCACACATCTCCATAAGTGTAAATTACTTAAGTCGGGCTTTTTGCCTTTCCATAATTCATATGGGGACGAAAAAACAAACTTGGATGATACACGATTAAAAATGTAGGCTGCTGTTAGTGTCACATCTCCCCAAAAGGAAATGGATGAATTAGCTTGTGCCATCATTGACCAACCATGTCCAATAGGGTTTTATTGCTTTTTTCTACTATACAATTTTGTTGTGGAGTGGAAGGAATAGTTAGCTATTTAGTTGTATCCTTATCATCATAGTAACTTTTGAATAAGTTAGATATTCATTCCCTCAATTGGTCCGCAACGCTTTAATATTCATATTTAATTAATTCTCAACTAATTTACTATAACATAGGAAGCAATCAAATGCTTCAAATTTATGGGAGATCAAATAAACGTGATTGTATCTGGTAAAATCATCCATAAAAGTGAAAAAATAGTAGTGCCACATCTTGTTCTCATATTCATTGGGCCACAAATATCAGAATGGATAAGCTACAAAGGAAAATGACTCTTTTGGCTTTACCAAATGGCAATCTTGTTGCCTTTTAAGCTAGGCAATGCTCACAAATAAACAAATCTATTTTTTCAAAAAATCATAAAAGATTAGCCTTTGCTAATATTTTTAAACAATTTTGCCCAATGTGTCCTAATCTAGCATGCCATTTAACATCATCATTTAATAAAATATCACTAGAATTCCAAACAACAAAAATAGATGCATTCATGTCTATAGGAATATCCAATACCATAAAACCATTCAATAAATAACTAGAACCGAAATAAACATTGTCTAATAGTACTTTCACACAACCATTTTCAAATAACTTTAAAACCAAATCCTAACAAAAAAAAGTACATAAACCAAATTTTGTCGAACTTTAGGAGCATAGAGCACATTATAGAGATAAAGTGTGTGACCTTCCCATAACACCAGCTTACAGATATTGATCCAAACATGTTAGTAAAAGTATCATTCCTTATTCTACTCCTCTTTGGATCCGATGAAACTCCATAAAGGTAGATCAATCCCTCACTATGTGGTCGGTTGCTACTAAGTATACAGTCCCATAAGGAACAATTTTAGCTAGTATCAAACAACTATTAACATATAAATTAGAGGGATAAATGTGGTCATACAATACCTTTAGCTCAGTGTAATCACAAACAAAGTGACCAAACTTCCCACAATTGAAGTAATTCATATTTTAGCCTTTCTTGCCACGAAGTCTCTGTGCTTGCATTTCTTTCCACTAAGATGGCTTTGTTGCCTCCCTTGCTTTGCTTTTTATACTTGCCTTTCCATTTCTTTCGTCTAGAACTCGAAGCTCCTTTTCCTTTGGACTCAGTCATATAAGCCTTTCTAGTAAGTTTATCAGCAAAAGGGCGATCTCCTCTAGCTCAACATATCGAGCAACATCATCAAAAGTCTTGATGCAGTCATTATGAGTAAGATTGACATATATATGTTCCCAAGCACTTGGAAAAGAGCGACTGACAACTTTGACTTGTTGCTCATCAATTAACTCATGACCAATAGCCTTAAATTCATTTATCATGTTAGACATGACAGTTAGGTATTGCCTCATAGTATGATTAGGATTCTTATTGTAGGCATCAAATTTTATAGTCAACTGATGTAACCTTGTAGTTGAGGTTTCACCAAATTAAACTTTAATAAAATCCCAAACTATTGAGAGGTACTTCTTAAAGCGCAACATTAAGTCATTTCTCATGCTGCTCAACATCAGTATGAGTAACTTTATCCTTGTGCTTATAAGTTTGATATGCCTCCATACCATGCTTATGTTTAATAGTGCTTCCATCTCAAGCTCAGCCATTGGTTGTGTGATTGTTTTTAGCATATATTGCTCTTCTTAGAGATATGGAATCTTCTAATGCTAAACATCATAATTTTTATCATTAAGCTTATCTCTATGGTTCAACTCAGCACCTACGCTTTTTGTCACAACCATTTCAACTATTTAGAAATAATGATAACAATTAGGATTAGCATAATTCATAATCACAAAACCATTTTATGTCACAATGTCTTACATTAATTATTAATAACTTAACACCAGTAGCATAAACAAAAGTATTATTACACAATCCAATATGTTCCCAAGCACTTGGAAAAGAGCGATTGACAACTTTGACTTGTTGCTCATCAATTAACTCATGACCAATAGCCTTAAATTCATTTATCATATTAGACATGACAGTTAAGTATTGCCTCATAGTATGATTAGGATTCTTATTGTAGGCATCAAATTTTAGAGTCAACTAATGTAACCTTGTAGTCGAGGTTTCACCAAATTAGACTTTAACAGCATCCCAAACTGCATGGGTTGAGAGGTACTTCTTAAAGTGCAACATTAAGTCATTTCTCATGCTGCTCAACATCAGTATAAGTAACTTTATCCTTTTGCTTATAGGTTTGATATGCCTCCATACCATGCTTATGTTTAATAGTGCTTCCATGCTCAAGCTCAACCATTGGTTGTGTGATTGTTTCCAGCATATCTTGCTCTTCTTAGAGATATTGAATCTTCTAATGCCAAACATCATAATTTTTATCATTAAGCTTATCTCTGTAGTTCAAGTCAGCAACTACGCTTTTTGTCACAACCATTTCAACTATTTAGAAATAATAATAACAATTAGGATTAGCTTAATTCACAATCACAAAAACCATTTCATGTCACAATGTCTTAAATTAATCATTAATAACTTAACACCAGTAGCATAAACAAAAGTATTATTACACAATCCAATCAATTCCCGCTAACATAGTCTAGTTATTATTGTTTAACTTAAACATGCACCAATCATTCTATTAGTGAGATTTACTAATCTACCAACATAATATTCCCACAATGTCACATGCATATTATTCACATAAAAAAATAACGAATATATATATATATATATATATATATATATATATATATATATATAATAAATATTTATATTGTGTTATATAAACATTCATTACATACTTTAAAGAAAACCAATACTGTAACACCCCCTCAAATTAACAACACATGCTAGGATAAGGGAACACTACGTCGTCTTTTTTGAATTGTTATTCAATAAATATCCAAAAACAACAACATTTTTTTATTTTGAACAATATTAAAGAAATAACATACATTTTATTTACAACACACACACACACACACACACACACACACACACACACACACACATATATATATATATATATATATATCACCTATGCGTATACCATTTGATCATTTTATATCGGAATCTTATCGCTTCCAATTCATACACTCAATTTATGCAAATATTTATCATTTCCTAACCTTATGTAAAAACAAACAATTCACACAAATAAACATATATTATACTCTTTATTTCTTTCTTATCTCATTTATGCCCATAACACCTAGGAACCACAAATTAGGATAATGGGGTTGGCCATCTAGATATGCAAAATTATTCATGTTTTTTTTTTCTCTTTATCAATGTCATAATTCTCTTATTTTCCTTCATTACATTTCCTTTCATATAATTTGGTGCATAAAAAGTTCTCATTTACTTATCAAATAAACAAAGCATGAAAAATAGTGTACTCACAATCGTGACTTCTTATTCACGTCCATGAACAATGCTAGACACACTGCCTCATGGTTGTGGTTAGGATGTTCATGCCTGTAAATAACCTCACGCCCGTTACCCAAACCATTTTTCAAGCCATGAATGTTTCTGGAATGAATAGTGTCATTACCAAGCAAAAGTCACGTTCGTGACATAATTTAACCCTTCACGCCTGTGACCAAGCTATCACACCTGTCACTAACTTCTGGAGATTTGCACTTTCACTTTTCTTATACATTTTAAGCATTTTCAAGCCATGAACATACCACAAGATACATTCCTAAGGTTTTTAATTTAACACAAGGAGTGTCACGCTGTCTTCTTCATATTGTCATTTAATAAATAATGGAAAATGACATAATATTTTTTCCTTAAATAACAAAAGAGAAATATCATACATATTATTTTCAAAAACCTGATTTACAAAACATAAAATGAACAAACATAAAGTTATTTTACAAAATTATAAAATAAAGTTGGAAATAAAGATGCAAAAATTTATGTGACCCACATTGGCTGAAATATATTGCTTTATTGGGTCGGGTTTGCTAGCTTATCTACCAATCTCAGCTCATTTTTCCCTAGATTTGCGTGGGAGGAAACTCCCATGCTAAGTTTAAAGCTTAGTGGTGTATAAAGATAAAACAATAAACTATGTTCAAGCAATGTGCAATCATATGCCATCATTTATATATATACTAAGTTATACCATTAATATTATTAAATGTCATTTTTCATAATGCACATTTTCTCTTGTAAGAATACATGCATCATATGATTATTTTACACAAATACACTTTCATTACATATTTTATATAGAAAGAACAATTCATTTATGTGTACATGTCATACTCTTAATTTCTTTCTTATCTTATTAATACCCATAACATTTAAGAACCAATAATTAGGATGATAGAGTTGGCCATCCAAGCATTTAAGAGTGCCATCCGGGCATTATCGTATGTGCATACGAGTGCCATCACTGATATTAATAAAAGTGACATCATCGGTATTAATAATGGTGCCATCACCGGAATTAATAATGGTGTCATCATCGGAATTAATAATGGTGCTATCACCGACATTAATAAGGGTGCCATCACTGACATTAATAAGAGTTCCATCACTGGTATTAATATACCCCTTGATTGGCATGCCAAATTATCCAAAATTCTAGTTCTAAGCTAGGTGTTCTCGAGCTTAATTTATCTCATTACTTATTTATTCAAATTTGTTCTTTGATAATCTCATACTTCTTTTATTTCATTCATCACATACTTTCTTTCTTTAATAATTTCATAATTCTCTTATTTCCCTTCATTACAAGTTCTTTTATATCATATAATGCACAACAAATCTCATTCTTACTTGTTCACACATACAAAATTTTCCATTTTATCAAATGTGATATCTCCTTTAATTTCATTTGATATTCCAGAATGATTACAAAATATACAAATTATTAAAACAGGGCATTCATAGCCATGATTCCTTATTCATGCTTGTGAACAATGCCAGACACTACCTCACAATTGTGATAAAAATGTCCACGTCCGTGAATAAGCTTACGCTTGTTACCTAAGCCGTGTTTGAAGTTGTGAATGCTTCTGGAATGAATAGTACCATTTCCAATCAAAAGTCACATATGTGAAATAATTTAGTCACTCCCGTGAATTTAACTCTTCACGCTTGTGACCAAACTATTACATCTGTGACTGACTGCTGGAGATTTACACTTTCACTTTTCTTAATGCATTTCAAGCTTCTTCAAGCCACTTAGATACCACTAACATTCATTCTCAAGTTTTTAACATGACATACAATGTTTTGATCAATATTTCCATGCTTCTATCAAACTCAAATCCTAATATGTGACAACCAAAACAATAATGCACACAATATCACCTTTCTCATAGTTTTCATGCAATCATTCATTGTTAAATGCATTTCACACACTAGTTAACATGTCAAACATACTTATCATACAATTTATAACAAAATATAGGTACTGCCTTAAATTATGCATTAACCTCTTTCTCTTCACTTTGTCACGCCTGGTCATTTAGACACTGATCGCATGTGACCGAGTCAGGTATGCATGATCGATCGGAGTCTAAATCCGGATGTATAGAAAAATAATAATATTTAAGAGAGATTTATTAAAGATATTATTAATTGGAAATTTAAAAGTTTAGTACTAGAATTAATTGAAATAAAATCACTTTTTGGATTAAATGAGGATTATTGGAATGGTTTGGGATCATTTTATAAAAAGTGGAGTTTATGAGCTAAATGATGTATTATTTAAGATTAAAAATTTATTATTATTCATTAATTAAATTGACCAATAGAAAAAGAGGTTAAGGAGATGTGGGGCCCAAAAATATTAAGCTAAATAAGAAACAAATCTAGAATTTAGAATCTTCCACATTAATGAGCATTAATAAGTATTAATGAGTCATATACCTAATCAACCATTCTAAAATTTCTTCATTTATAAAGAATTAACGAACCTTACTTTCTAATCCTTGTCATTAGCCTAGAAGCTTTTTCATTAATGAGGCATTAAAAGCAATTAAAAAACAAAAATCCCATCATCCCTATCTTGTATGGCCAGCCACCTTCTCCACCAAGTCTCTACCATTTTATTCCAAACATAGCTAGAAAAAGAGAGGATCTAAAAGAGAAAACTCAAGAAAATAAAGGAAGTCACCTACAAAGGGTAGAAGAAAGAAAGAGAAAGGAAGAAAGAAAAGAGAAAAAAAAAACATTTCTTTGGGTAAGTTTTCTTATTCAATCCTCTTACTTTTCTTTATTAAATGAGATTAAAGTGATGATAATTAAGGTTAGAAATGAGGAAGAAGGGGCTGCCTATGTGATGGTGGGTTGAAACAAAAAGAAATTGGTTTGATGATATGAGATATATTTGATGGTTTTAGGGCAAACTAAGGACAAGGATAGAAGCAAGCTTGAGAAAGGGAAAGGAAAGGAAAAAGCCTATAAAAGGGAGAAGAGATTAATAAGGTATGTGCTTGTATGAAAAAAATTTAATATGTTGATTTTATTGTTAAATCTTGTGTTAATTGCATGATTAAAGGAGGGGTTGTGTTTTTATATGTGTTGCTGAAAATTTTATCATGGAGCAGTAAATATTAAACATTCTATAACATAAGTTCTGGAACTCTAAATTTGGTGTTCTTTGATGTTTTGGAAACTTAAGACATATATATAAAACTTTTATGAAGCACATGAGATCTAGATATGATTGTAACTATGTTACAAATTGACTTAAATATAAGATTTGAAATCCGCCTCGGAATTTCCTGGGCAGATTTTAGGTGAGCAGTCAGTCCTCAATTAGTCATAACTTTGTCTATAGACTCAATTAATTGATTCAAAATCAAAATTAAAGATAATATATGTGGCTAAAATTTATCAGAAGATCACATAATGAAATTCTGCCAATAACAGGGTTAAAAGTGAGATCCAAAATAGAACCCAAAATCTATTCAGAACAAGCCTGTTGAAAAAGCTAGAGTTCTACATGTAAATTGAGGTGGGCCTTATGATATGAGATGAATGATATTTACATGAGTGATTATTAAGTTATATAATCCATTAAGCCCATAAAAAAATTATTGAGAAAATAAAACTATGAAATAATTGTTTGGTGTATATTTTGACCATAATGGAATTTTAAGAGATTACTTGAATAAATTGAGATGAAATAATTAAGCCCTAAAACACCTATCTGGGAACTAGGGTAAAGGATATATTGGCATGCCAATAAGGGGTAGGAAAGATAGAGTTCTTTTATATGTAGGCGTAAAACGCCGAGTTGATTTATGTAGGCACTACATGTGCCGAGTTGATTTATGTAGGCACTAAATGTGCCGAGTTGATCTATGTAGTCACCACATTGTGCCGAGTTAATTTATGTAGGTGCCATGCGACGAGTTAAGATTTTGCGGCAGATAATACCCCGTATCCTATCTGGTAGTTCTAGTTATAGGTGTTGGGCATAAATTTGAATAAATAAGACAAAATAAGATATGATAAAATTTACTTGTTGTGAATAATCATTGAATAATAAAATGAGTAAAATATGGTGATATCGATAATAATAACACTAGCTATGGTTAAAAAATGATATTATGCAATAATATTAGCAATTAACATAATTATCATATGTAAAAGAAATTTTTGTACTAGCAATTAACTTGCAAATTAATTTATTGCTGATAAATTTGTGATATTCCTTTTATTTGATTTTAAATGTATGAATGTGTGAGATTTTATAAATTGCATATTAAGCTTTTGTCATATAAAGCACCACTAAGCTAGTAGCTTAGCGCGTGTGGTTTTCCTACACGTAGGTACTAAAGTAATTAGTAAATAAATGATGAAGCTGCTAGAAAGAGAAGAACACCAGATAGTGGATAGCAGCATTTGAAGATATTTTTTTTCAAATGTATTAACTTTGTAAAACATATTAGCAAGTTTTATTTTTATATTGTGTGATACTCATATTTTGGGTTTGTAAATAAAATATTAACTAGTAGAACTTTGTATGCAATCTTTTAGAGCATGAAATGGTTTATTATGGATGAATTATATAAATTGGTATAAAGTATATGTATAAAAAAAATGGGAGACTATATTTTGAATTTATATTCAAATATTTTAAAATGAGAATATACAAAATGATTATAAGAGCAAGTTAGACCGGAAATTAAGAGTACCGTAGCACTCCCTTGCTTTGCTACTATTAGTAGAGTATAGGGGTGTTACAATTTTTAGTATCTGAGCCAGGTTTAGGGAGACTCTAATTTGAGTGGGTAACTAAATAAAGTGTGTGTCTCATGCATATGCATCTTATATATATACTGTTATCTTATAAGAAGGGTTCTTCTTTCTGGCATTAGGTAGTTATGGAATCGAGTTCGCAACGAACTATGAGAGTAAGTGCTGAAAGTAATGATCCATCTGACACTGAAGTATCATCTCATTCAAGGCAACGTCAAAGAGCTGCTAGAGCTAGTGAATCCATGTCATCTCATGGTTATTCTGAAGCTAGAGGTGTAGATCAAGGGAATTTATTAGAAAATGTAGTGGAACTGATCCAACAAGCTGCTAGACCTACCACTTTGAGTGTAAGGTTTGACAAGCTTCAAAAGTACGGTGCTACCGACTTTTATGGTCGTAAAGAAGAAGATGCAGCGGTAGCAGAGTACTGGTTGGAGAGAAATGAGAGGGTGTTTGAGCAATTAGAGTGTACTCCTAATCATAAATATCAATACACATTATCTCTTTTGCAAGAGAGTGCATATGATTGGTAGAAAACTATTATGCGAAGGCCACAAACAGATCCTCCCATGTGGAATTTCTTTTTGAAACAGTTCTGGGCCAAATATGTTCCCAGATCATACAGAGACAAGAAGAAACAATAATTCTTAGATCTAAAATAGAACACTCTGACTGTAACTGAATATGAAAAAGAGTTTACTCGTCTATGTAAGTATACGGAGGGTATTATATCAGATGAGATTGATCGGTGTAGACGATTTGAACAGGGTCTTAGGCATCCTATTAGAGACAGAGTGGCAGCCTCACAGATCGAAGACTTCTCAAGACTAGTGTCTGCAGCGGAGAGTGTTGAGGAAGCATTAGTAGATTAGCAACAGGTAACAACCGTTAAGGGCTTTAAAAGACCTTTATCACAATTCAGTGTAGGCCCATCAGGTAGTAAGAGGGCTAGGTTAGCGGGGAGCTAACTACAAATAGTAAGTGTTGGTAGAGCTTCTACTTTTAGGGGAAATCAGCAACAGAGACCTACAGTATCCACAACCAGTGCACCTACACCTAGTTCTAGGAGATCAGTTCTAGAAATTTGTCCACATTATGGAAGGACACATGCAGGAGAATGTTGGTGGCTGACAGGGGCTTGTTAAAAATATGGAGCTACAGATCATAAGTAAAAAGACTGTCCAAAATGGATTGCTAGTAGGGGTACAGGCAGCACAACACTAGTTCGAATAGGAGTTTCAGTCTAGGTCAGAGGCCGAGGTCGTGGTCAGATGAGAGTAGGTCGAGCAGAGTCGAGTCATGGAGCATCAGAAATAGTTGACAGACCAGAGAAAGGTAGAGCGCCAGCCCGTGCCTATGCTATGAGAGCCCATGAAGAGTAGGATGCTCCAGATGTGATTGTTGGTAAATTTTCTCTCTTTGGTACTGATTTATTTGTTTTAATTGATCCGGGATCTACTCATTCCTATTTGTTGAACCTTGAGGGTTATTTTCATAATTTTGATGCTAACAAATAAAATAGCAATAATGTATTTAACAATACTTGTGTTTTAAGTTTATTGAACATGGTATAGAATATGATGCAAGAATGGAAGACTACTTATGCAAGCCAAATAATGAAGAAATAGTATATTCACGCCCGTGATATAGCTTAGTGCCAACTCTCCAATATTTAAAGTTCACGACCATGAAGAATCATTGCAACCATGAATGATCAAATCAGTCATACCTATGAAAGATAGTCACGCCCGTGAGATAACATGTCAAATTCCTCCAGAGAGCTTCACGGCCAAAGTCACCACTTTGACCACGGCTTGGAAGGATATTCACGCCCATGAAAGTATAAAGTCATGCCTGTGATCAAACACTTTAAATTCTTCTAGAATGCTTCACGACCAGAGTCACCACTTGGACCATGGCTTGGAAGAACATTCACGACCATGATACATATATTCACGACCGTGAAAGAGGAAAGAGAAACATGTCAGGCTATTTTCACATTAAATGCATCCAAATGACTATAATTCGCTAAGGAAGTATAAATGCAAGTCATTTATGAATCCAGAACAAGAGAACAAGCAATTACTTCGAATCAAAATCTTATTGTAGCCATTTGTGCATTAATTATTTTCAACAAAACTCAAATTCTCTGTAAAAATCTATTTGCTCATAATTTCTGAGCATTGTAGATTGGTGAGTGTTTCTCTTTGTAATCTAATACTCAAGTGAGTTTGGGTATATTGGGTTAAGAGTAAAACACTTGTAAGGGTTATTTGTGTGAGCCATAAAACACAAGGAATTGGTTTATTGTGTGAGTCATTAAAACACAAGGAATTTCTGGGTTAGGTGTGAGCCATTGATAAAAACATCATAATTGGGAGTGAGATTGTAAAACTCCATTGTAACACTTAGTGTGTTAGTGAAACTCCCAATTGAGATTGGGGAGAGGAGTAGGGTTTGTTGGTACCCGAACCTCTATAAATCTCTTGTGTGATATCTTCCTATCCCTACTCTATTTAACTTTTTATTCTACACTTAAAAGTTAAGAATTTTTAATATCCAATTCAACCCCCTTCTTAGTTCATTATCTGGGCAACAATTGGTATAAGAGCTTAGTCTAGTATCGAAGCCTTAAAAGTGCTAGCAAAGATCAAGAAATGGCCAATGAAGGATTCCACAGTCTCAAGCCTTACTTTGATGGAGCAAATTATGCTAATTGGAAGGTCTGAATGGAGACATATCTCAATAGTAAGGGAATTGAAGTCTGGGATAACGTTCAGAAAGAATGGACACCACCGACCAGAAGAGGAGTTAATGGTGAATAAGAAATCCTGTTAAGAGATGATTGGATAGAATCTCAACGAAAGCAAATTTCAAAAACAAAAAGGCAATGACAATTCTCTCAAGCTCACTATCCATTGAGGAATGTGGCAGAATACAACACTGCCCAACCGTGTATAGTATGTGGAAAACATTGGAAAATTATCATGAAAAAACAAAGCAAGTTAAGTCCAAGAAGATTCAACTTCTCACTTCAGAGTATGAACTCTTCAAGATGAAATCCAATCAGTCAGTTACTGATATGATGAACCATCTTCTAGCCATCATAAACAGCATGAGAAAGCTTGGGAAACACTTGAGCTTGGAAGATGTAAACAACAAAATTCCGAGAAGCCTTCCTCTCAAAGATTATGGTTCAAGAGTTGCTGGTATAGAAGAAGCCAACGAAGACATGAGCATTATAAATACCGATGTGCTTATTGGCAAACTTCTAACACATGAAATGGCAGTAAAGAGAGATAGAAAACTTGAAGCCGAGCCAGAAAAAAGGAAGCCTCTAGCACTAAGAGACTCTACTTCAAAATCTCAATAAGAAGTTGAAGATGATGAAGAAAAGAGTAATGATGCAAATGAAGATATAACAATGCTCTTAAGAAGAATAAAAAGAATAATTGAAAAGAGAATGGGCAACTCTCAAAAATTCAAGCAAAGAAATCTCAAACACTCCTCAAATGACTCTCAAAGGAATAAAGAAGAGGTAAAGTGCTATGAGTGTGGGAAGAAGGGACATATCAAACCAAAATGTCCAAGGCTCAAGAAACACAAATACCAAAAAGACAATGGGGAGAAAGGTCACAAAGCCACATGGGATGACGAAAGCTCTTCAAGTGAAAAAAATGACAATGAAAGTGAAAAGGTCAACCTATGCTTTATGGCTATAGAGGATCACGTCTCGGATAAGGTAGGATCACTTTACTTATACTCATTCAATAATGATAGTAGTGATAACGATAATGATAGTGAAGGTGATGATGAGCAAAGTTTAATAGAGGTATTGAATCTAAAACTAGAAAAATATATATGTAAATTCAATACTTATAAAAATAACATTTCTAGTTTGAAAAACAAAATGGAAGTTTTAGAAAAGGCAAATCTTGAGCTTAAATTTTCTAATGAATCTCTTCAAAAATCCTTGCTTCAAGAGTAGTCAACTAAATCCTTGCTTAAAGAGAACAATGTTTTGAAAAATGAAGTTGAGAAACTAAGAAACTCCATTTCAAAACTTCACAAGGGTAAAGAGAGTTTAGATACTCTCATTGTATCTCAAAGACCACCTTAATAAGACATGGTCTAGGATTTAAGGGAACATCATCTTCATCTCACAAGACCACTTTTTTAAGTCAAGTGAACCCCACATCTCCACACTAGAAGTAACAACCCCAAGGGCTAAGCGCACAACATACGCTAAATCTTCTGTACATAAAAGGAATGATCAAGGGTTGGTAAGCCTAAGAAAGAAACCTCAAGAGGCCAATCATGCTTTTATGTATAAGAAGCATGCACCTAGGAAAGCACCAAGTCATCATGCATGTGCATGCCACTGCTCACAAACTCTACCTAATAGAAAAATGGTAGTTAAAAGCATGGTAAGACCAAAAAGCATATTAAGAGCTAAACAATGTAATTATTGTATGAAATTTGGTCATATAAATAAATATTGATGGATAAGGGAGGCTCATTGGGAACCTTCACGTGCTAACCCCCAAGGACCCAAGCTCATTTGGGTACCTAAAAACAATACTTGAATTGTGATCTTATAGGTATGCCTCAAGTCCACAATAAAAGAAAATGCTTGGCTAGTAGATAGTGAATGTTCAAGGCATATGATCGGAGACAAAGAGCTATTCAATGACAGTAAACGTATTGATGGAGGTAAAGTAACCTTTGGAAACAATGCTAAAGGTAAGGTAATTGACATTGACTCTATTGGTATTAATAACACTACTTTAATTGAAGATGTCTTACTTGTTGATGGTTTAAAACATAACTTGTTAAGTGTAAGTCAATTATGTGATAAGGGAAACTAAGTAATCTTTACTTCTAACGAATGTCTTGTAACCTCTATTAATGGCCAAGAGATATTTAAAGGAAGTAGAGATGTCAATACCTAGATAATAGACTTACACAAAATATCTAACCTTTTCTCTAAGTGTCTTGTGACTACTAGTGATGAATCTTGGCTGTGGTATAGAAGGCTTGGTCATGTAAGCATGGATTTAATTCAAAGCCTCAGCAAAGGAGAGCTGGTAAAGGGACTACCAAAAGTCAAATTTGAAAAAGACAAGACATGTGAACCTTTCCAAAAAGGAAAACAACACAAGTCATCCTTCAAATCCAAAAATATTGTAAGTACCTCAAAACCTTTACAAATTTTGCATCTAGATCTTTTTGGACCTACTAGAGTTGCAAGCTTAGGAGCTAAACACTATGCTTTTGCCATCATTGATGACTACTCTAGATTCACTTGGGTAATTTCCGTAGCTCAAAAGAGTGATGCTTTTGAATCTTTTAAAAACTTTGCTAAGAGAGTTCAAAATGAAAAATGATATTGTTTTCCAAAAATAAGAAGCGATCATGGCAAAGAATTTGAAAATGAAACCTTTGAAAATTTTTGTCTAGAACATGGCATTTCACAAAATTTTTCATCTCCTAGGACACCTCAACAAAATGGGGTGGTCGAAAGGAAAAATTGAACTTTAATTGAAATGGCTCGAACAATGCTCAATGAGTATGGATTACCAACTTACTTTTGGGCCGAAGCCATAAATACTGCATGTTATATTTCAAATCGAGTTTTCAAAAGACCACTCTTAAACAAAACTTCTTTTGAGTTATGGAATGGAAGAAAACCCATGATATCATACTTTAGAGTATTTGGATGCAAGTGTTTCATATTGAATACCAAGGACAACCTTGGAAAATTTGCCTCTAAATCTGATGAGGGTATATTTCTAGGATACTCCACCATTGGCCAAGCTTATAGAGTCTTTAATAAAAAGGCATTAGTTGTTGAAGAATCTATGCATGTTGTTTTTGATGAATCTAGTAAGCTTGATCTTGTGAAAGGTAGTGTTCTTGATGATGTTGTAGGTACAATGGAAAAACTTGATCTTGAAAATGAAAAAGGAGAAAATGATCAAGAAAATTCACGTCAAGATGACTCTCTACCTCCAGCTCAAGAGGAAAACAAGCAAGAGCTCCCTAAGGAATGGAGATTGACAAAAGATCACCCCAAGGAGCAAATCATTGGTGATCCTACAAAAGGAGTAAGTACTAGATCTCATTTCAAACCTTTAGATTCTAATATTGCCTTTGTCTCTCAAATTGAGCCTAAAAATATTGATGAGGCTCTTAATGATGAAAGTTGGGTGATAGCTGTGCAAAAGGAACTGAACCAATTTGAGAGAAGTAAGGTATGGACCTTAGTTCCTAGACCCAAGGAGCATCAAATTATTGGAAGCAAATGGGTATTTAGAAATAAACTAAATGAACAAGGTTCAATAACTAGGAATAAGGCTAGGTTAGTTGCAAAGGAATATAATCAGGAAGAAGGAATAGATTATGATGAGACCGATGCTCCAGTAGCTAGATTAGAAGCCATAATAATACTTTTAGCATATGCATGTCATATGAATTTCAAACTCTTTCAAATGGATGTCGAAAGTGCTTTCTTAAACGGTTTTATAGAAGAAGAAATTTATGTAGAATAACCACCAGGTTTTGAAAGCCATAATTTGCCTAACCATGTATTTAAACTTTCAAAAGCTTTATATGGATTGAAACAAGTCCCAAGAGCTTGGTATGAAAGACTAAGTTCTTTTCTTCTAGAAAATAATTTTTCGAAGGGAAACGTTGACACTAATTTATTTATTAAAAATCATAAGCATGATATTCTAATTGTTCAAATTTATATTGATGACATCATATTTGGGTCTACTAATGAATTGCTTTGCCAAGAATTTGCTAAGTGTATGACTAGGGAATTTGAAATGAGCATGATGGGTGAGCTCAAGTTCTTCCTCGATCCTAATATACCGAAGACTTAATCAAGAAATTTGGAATGGAAGGATGCAAAAATTCAAAGACTCCAATGAGCACATTAACTAAATTAGACATAGATGAAAAGGGTAAGAGCATTAATGAAAAGCTCTATGAGGAATGATCGGATCTCTCATACATCTTACTGCCTCTAGACCCGATATAATGTATAATGTATGCTTATGTGCTCATTTTCAATCGTGTCCTAAAGAATCACATTTGAATGCTATGAAAAGAATTTTAAAATATTTACATGGCTCATTGCATCTAGGTTTATAGTATCCTAGAAATTCAACCTTTCATATCATAGGATATTTAGATGCTGATTACGCTAGAAGTCTCTTAGATAGAAAGAGTACTTCAGGCACTTGTCACTTTATTGGTGAATGGTTGGTTTCTTGGTTTAGCAAGAAACAAATTTCAGTTGCTCTCTCTATCATTGAAGCAGAGTATGTGGTAGCAGGATGTTGTTGTACTCAAATCCTATGGATGAAACAACAACTTAAGGATTATGGTCATAGTTTAGACCATATACCTATCAGATGTGACAATACAAGTGCTATAAACCTATCTAAGAATCCCATTCAACACTCTAGAAGTAAGCATATTGACATAAGACATCATTTTCTTAGAGATCATGTTCAATATGGAGATGTTGTATTGGAATTTATCAATACGGACAATCAATTGGCAGATATTTTCACTAAGTCTCTTAATGAAGAAAGATTTAACTTCATAAGAAGAGAGATTGGTATGATTGATGGACTAACCTTATCCTAAGTATGATTGTCAAAATTGAATGTTAATTTCCTTCATATGTTGTCATTTATTGTCTCATCTTTTTAGGTATGAACTGACAAAACTTGATGGGAATATATGTTATAAGGGAAAGAAGCACCTTAGAAATCTTTTAGTGTTGTTTTAGACTTAGTTTTATTTAATGAGTATTTTAGGCAATTCACACCCATGACATATATTCACGGTCGTGATCATAATCGCCAAAAGCTTCATTAGCTTTCACGCTTTGCTTCACGACATGTTTCACGGTTGAAGGTAGTGAAGACTATGTTTCACACCCATAACCTTTTTCTGTCACTTTCGTGAAACTCTGTGTGCACAACTGTGACACTTCTTCACAACCTTGAACCTTAACACCAAATAATTACAGAAACATTCACGCTTTGTTTCATGTTTTGTCTCACGATCACAAGTAGTCAAGATTGTACTTCACGACCGTGACTCATTTTTTCACCACCGTGAAAATTCACTATTCACCCCATGACTATTAATTATCACGATCGTGTATCGTTTCATATCCTTCATCATGGGTGGAGCGTCTTTTCAACAAACTGTGAACACGATATTTCACGCCCATGACTTACTATTCATAACCGTGACGATGTCAGCTATAAAACGTTTTCTGCCATTTTTGTCTCATTTCTAACTCTACAAATTCTCTCATTTATCACCACATTCAATACCTCTCACAGATTTCGGCCCTCTAACATCCTTTTCCATCTATAAATACCTTCAAAAACACTTTCTTTCATAAGAAATCACTACATCACATGGTATTCTTCAAAGTCATCTCTCTTAAAAAAACTCTTTCTCAACTCAACAATAGAACCTAGCTCTTCAAAAGACACAAGAAAGAAAACTCATTCTCCAAGAAGGTACATGGACTACCTTCTCAACATCATTCTGGAGCATTGTCATTCGAGGTATGCAGTTTTTAAGATGAGACCATTACTTTCTTCACGATCCTTCGAATGGCATGTTGTCAGGACCCTAGGTCTTGAGACAAGCATGATGGAACAACTACAAGCTTGTCATCTCAAGGAGTTTGTAGATATCCATCAACTGACACTAAGGGAACCAACTCTAGAGTTCCTTAGCACCCACAAGTCTCTCCCACCGACACAGTGAAATTTTAACTTTGCAAGCACCCGAACACTCTCACAGCAGTGGAGTTTGGTGACATCTTCAAACTTCCCTCAGATGGTATCCTCAATGAGAGTGAGGTGGAGTTCTATGCTAATCCAGCATGGACTCATTTTGGACAAAATTGTAGCTGGGACGTCAAGAAGACGAAGAGCACCCATCTTCAATCACCAGTGCATAAATACTTACATAGGTTTCTGACCTATAGCATCTTTTCAAGAGGGGATAACAATGGTGAAATTCATAAATCCGAGCTCTTTCTCCTAGAGATGGCCCAAAGAGGTCTAATAGTGGCCCTGTCTCGATGGTTTGCAAACCATATACTTTCAATTGCAACAAAGCCATCAGGAGATATCTTGATTGGTGGGTACATGACTCACCTTGCTATCAAACTTGGATATTTGAAGCTAGAAGAGCACAACTTCAACCTCATCCCAGCACATCCTCAAAATCGACTAGATGTCGAGTCTTTTAGCAAGATGGGAGCAGCGGTTCGCATAGTTCATAAGAATAATATTTATTACCACTTCACCACTCCAGCTGGTGAAATTGCTTGGGAAGACAATGATTCAGATGAATTCAAAGTTGGCCTCCAAGGAATCCAGCAAAGAAAAAGAGTCCGAGTCGAGACGGTGACCCCAGAGGTTGAGTAGGAGGTTGGTCAATCCTCGGCCTCCACACCGAACTTGGCTCAGCAGGTGGCTGATCTTTTAGCACCTCGCTTTGACCAACTACAGGTTTCGATCGATGAGAGGTTGGAAAACCTCAAAGATTTTATGGAGTCTCGCATGGATAGCCTCGAAGCGGAAGTAGCACACCTTAGAGATGGGTTGTCCAGCTTTAAGTCTAGCTAGAGTTTTAGTTTTTATTTCACTTTGTTTCTAGTATTGCAAATGTAGAGTTTTAATTTACTTTTCCAAACTTTGTACTTTTACATTTGGTATTAATATAATTGCATCGGTTCTTTGCCTTATGATTTATTTTTTATGTTTTTGTTGATGACAAAAGGGGGAGAACTTAGCAATATAGATGAATATGCAAGTACATGAATGCAAATATGTTGATATTGAATATAGTGTTGAGATATACTTTCAATATACATTCCATATACTTAACTAGTTAAAAGCAAAAATTTGATATACTTTCAATATACTTTGCATATACTTAACTAGTTAAAAGTAAACAATTTGATATACTTTGAATATACCTTGCATATACCTAAACTAGCAAGCAAAGATCCATGCTATACTTCCTCAATTCTTGCACTATATTATTTTTTGTCTTAAGCATCTTTTGAGGGGCAGACTTCTCAAAAGCACACATTGCTAGATTATTTGTCATCATAAAAAAAGGGGAGATTATTGAACCTTGAGGGGTATTTTCGTCATTTTGATGCTAACAAATAAAATAGCAATAATGTATTTAACAATACTTGTGTTCTAAGTTTATTAAACAAGGTATGGAATACGATGCAAGACTGGAAGACTACTTATGCAAGTCAAATAATGAAGAAATAGCATATTCACGCCTGTGACTATTATGTCACGCCCGTAATATAGCTTAGTGCCAACTCTCCAACATTTAAAGTTCACGGCCATAAAACATCATAGCAACCGTGAATGATCAAATCAGTCACGCCCGTGAGATAACATGTCAAATTCCTTCAGAGAACTTCACGACTAGAGTCACCACTTGGACCACAGCTTGGAAGGATATTCACACCCGTGAAAGTATAAAGTCATGCCCGTGATCAAACACTTCAAATTCTTCTATAATGCTTCACGGCCAGAGTCACCACTTAGACCATGGCTTGGAAGAACATTCACGACCATGATACATATATTCACGGCCGTTATCATGGTCATGAATGAGGAAAGAGAAACATGTCAGGCATGAAATTAAGAGTTGGTCCAACAACTATTTTCTCATTAAATGCATCCAAACGACTATAATTCGCTAAGGAAGTGTAAATGCAAGTCATTTATAAATCCAGAACAAGAGAACAAGCAATTACTTCTCATCAAAATCTTATTGTAGCCATTTGTGCATTAATTATTTTCAAAAAAACTCAAATTCTCTGTAAAAATCTATTTGCTCATAATTTCTAAGCATTGTAGATTGGTGAGTGTTTCTCTTTGTAATCTACTACTCAAGTGAGTTTGGGTATATTGGGTTAAGAGTAAAACACTTGTAAGGGTTATTTGTGTGAGCCATAAAACACAAGGAATTAGTTTATTGTGTGAGCCATTAAAACACAAGGAATTTCTAGGTTAGGTGTGACCCATTGATAAAAATACCATAGTTGGGAGTGAGCTTGTAAAACTCCATTGTAACACTTAGTGTGTTAGTGAAACTCCCAATTGAGATTGGGGAGAGGAGTAAGGTTTGTTAGTACCCGAACCTCTATAAATCTCTTGTGTGATATCTTCCTATCCCTACTCTATTTAACTTTTTTTTTCCGCACTTAAAAGTTAAGAATTTTTAATATCCAATTCAAACCCCTTCTTGGTTCATTATCTAGGCAACATTATTTATGCACACCACCACCTAGTCAGGGCAAGATGATAGCAGAAAAATTAGATTATGATATAGCGGTGACAAATCCTTTGGGCCATAGTGTTACAGTTAATAGAGTGTATAAAAATTGTCTAGTGAAAATTCAGGGTAGAGAGTTCCCAGCTGACTTAATTGAATTACATTTTCGTGAATTTGATGCTATTCTGGGAATGGATTGGTTGACTCAGCATGGAGAAATTATTGATTGCCAATCCAGAATAGTGATATTTACAATTCCAGGGCAAGATGACATAATGGTCCAGGGTGAGAATCGACCAGACCTAAATCATGTCATTTATGTTACGAAAGGTAGAAAACTTATAAGAAAGGGATGTGAGGCATATCTCGCACATGTAGTGGATGTTCGGAAATGGAGTCCTAATCTCAGGAACATACCTACAGTATGTGAATTCCCAGATGTCTTTCCAGATGATTTGTCAGGATTGCCACCAAATAGAGAAATAAAATTTGGCATAAAGGTTCTTTCGGGTATGACTCCAATATCTATTACCCCCTACAGAATGGCACCCACAGAACTGAAGGAATTGAAGGTGAAACTACAAGAACTGCTGGATAAGAGGTTTATTAGACCTAGTGTGTCACCTTGGGGTGCTCCAGTGTTATTTATGAAGAAGAAAGATGACACCCTACGACTCTGTATTGATTATCGACAGTTGAATAAGGTGACGATCAAGAATAAATATCCCATACCTAGAATAAATGATTTGTTCGATCAACTAAAAGGGGATGGGGTATTCTCCAAAATTGACCCCAGATCGGGGAATCATCAATTAAAAATTAAGGAGTCCGATGTTCCTAAAACGACATTTAGGACTTGGTATGGCCACTAAGAACTCATAGTGGTGGCTGAGTGAGGTGGCATAACTAAGAACTCATAGTGTTTTTTGGCTGAGTGAGGTGGCTTTTCTGGGACATATCGTATCCATAGAGGGAATTAGAATGGATTCCAGTAAGATAGAGACGATCCTTAATTGGAAACCATCCCGAAATGTGATGGAAGTGAGAAGCTTCCTTGGCTTGGCAAGATATTATAGGAGATTTGTGAAGGGATTTTCAATGATAGACTCACCATTGACAAAACTCCTTAAGAAAGACACTAAGTTTGAATGAGCAGAACGGTGTCAGACTAGCTTTGATAAATTGAAGGCAATGTTAATTGAAGCACTTATTTGAACACAACCAACTCCAGGAAAGGATTATGTGGTATATAGTGATGCTTCACATAATGGGTTAGGTTGTGTATTAATACAGGAGGGTAAAGTAATTGCATATGCCTCTAGACAATTAAAGCCATATGAAAACAATTATCCTACTAATGACTTAGAACTATCAGCCATTGTATTTGCTCTGAAAATATGGAGGCACTACTTATATGACGAGAGATGCCACATCTATACGGATCACAAAAGTTTGAAGTATCTGCCCACGTAAAAAGAACTCAAGACAAAGGCGATGGTTGGAATTAATCAAAGATTACAATTGCATCATTGATTACCAGCCAAGCAAAGCTAATGTAGTGGCTGATGCTTTAAGTAGAAAAACATTGACAACAATGCAAGTTCAACCCACTTTGATTCAATAAGTGAAAGAAGCTCAGAAGCAAGATTTGAAACTAGTAGAAATCTCTGAGTTGGTAAAAAAGGGGAAAAGGTCAGAGTTTACCAGTGGGGTTGATGGGAGTCTAAGCTATAAAGGCAGGTTGTGTGTACTAGATATCCAACAGTTGAAGCAAGAAATTATGAAAGAAGTGCACAATACTACTTATACGATGCATCTAGGAAGAAATAAAATGTATCAAGATTTAAAGACGTGTTATTGGTGGCCTGGAATGAAAAAGGACATCACAAAATATACCACTAGATGTCTGACGAACAAGTGAAGGCAGAGCATCAAGTGCCATTTGGATTGTTATAGCCAATTTCTATTCCAGAATGGAAGTGGGAAAGAATTACAATGGACTTTGTATCTGGCTTGCCATTGACACAGAAAAAGCATGATGCAGTATGGGTAATTATAGACAGGCTTACTAGATCGGCTCATTTCCTACCAGTTAAAATGGAGTACTCACTCGCTCGGTTGGCAGAATTATACGTCAATGAAATAGTCCGACTTCATGGTGTTCCAATTTTTATAATTTCTGATCGAGATCCACGGTTTACATCACAGTTTTGGAAGAGTTTGCAGCAAGCCTTGGGTACTTGACTCAACTTTAGTACAACATTCCACCCACAGACCGATGGTCAATCGGAACGAGTTATACAAATATAGGAAGATATGTTGAGAAGTTGTGTAATTGAGTTTGAAGGTAGTTGGGATAAGTATCTTCCATTAATAGAGTTTTCATATAACAATAGTTATCAACCAAGTATTAGGATGGCACTATATGAAACTTTGTATGGGAGGAAATGTAGGACACCTCTTTATTGGATAAAATTTGATGAAAAGAAACTAGTGGGGCTAGAATTAGTTCAACAGACAGAAGAAAAGGTGAGAGTGATAAAGGATAGACTAAAAGCAGCAGCTGATAGACAAAAGTCCTATGCAGATTTGAAGAGAAAAGACATAGAATATGCGGTTGGTGATAAAGTATTCTTGAAAGTCTCACCTTGGAAAAAAATCCTCAGGTTCAGTAGAAAGGGAAAGCTAAATCCTCGATTTATTGGGCTGCATGAAGTACTTAAACGTGTGGGTCCAGTGGCATACAAACTGACATTACCACCAGAATTAAAAAGAATCCATAATGTGTTTCATGTGTCTACGTTACAGATATATAGGTCGGATCCATCACACATAATACCTGTGGAAGCTATAAAAATACAATCGAATCTGACTTATAGGGAAGAACATGTGGCAATTTTAGCTAGGGAAGTTAAAAAACTACAGAACAAACTAGTACCTTTGGTGAAAATCCTATGGTGCAACCATTCTATGGAAGAAACCACATGGGAAAGTGAGGAAGTAATGAAGGCCTAATATCCTTAATTATTTAGCATCAACTAATCAGGTAAATTTCGAGGACAAAATTTTCTTAAGAGGGAGAGAATTGTAACGCCCGGTCATTTAGACACTAATCGCATGTGATCGAGTCAGGTACGCCGGATCGATAGGAAATTAAATCCGGATGTACAGAAAAATAATAATATTTAGAAGAGATTTATTAAAGACATTATTAATTGGAAATTTAAAAGTTTAATGCTAGAATTAGTTGAAATAAAATCACTCTTTGGATTAAATGAGAATTATTGGAATGGTTTGGGATTATTTTGTAAAAAGAGGATTTTATGAGCTAAATGATGTATTATTTAAAGATTAAAAATTTATTATGATTCATTAATTAAATTGATCAATAGGAGAAGAGGTTAATGAGATGTGAGGCCCAAAAATATTAAGCTAAATAAGAAACAAATCTAGAATTTAGAATATTCCACATCCTAATTATCCATTCTAGAATTTCTTCATTTATGAGGCATTAATGAACCTTATCTTCTAATCCTTGTCATTAGCCTAGGAGCTTATTCATTAATGAGGCATTAAAATCAATTAAAAAAAATCCCATCATCCCTATCTTATATGGCCGACCACCTTCTCTACAAAGTCTCTACCATTTTATTCCAAACATAGCTAGCAAAAGAGAGGAAGAGAGGATCTAAAAGAGAAAACTCAAGAAAATAAAGGAAGTCACCTACAAAGGGTAGAAGAAAGAAAGAGAAAGGAAGAAACAAAAGAGAAAAAATTATTTGGGTAGGTTTTCTTCTTCAATCCTCTTACTTTTCTTTATTAATTGAGATTAAATTGATGATAATTGAGGTTAGAAATGAGGAAGAAGGGGCTGCCTATGTGATGGTGGGTTGAAACAAAAAGAAATTGGTTTGATGATATGAGATATGTTTGATGGTTTTATGGAAAACCAAGGACAAGGGTAGAAGCAAGCTTGAGGAAGGGAAAGGAAAGGAAAAAGACTAGAAAAGGGAGAAGAGATTAATAAGGTATGTGCTTGTATGAAAAAAATTTAATATGTTGATTTTATTGTTAAATCTTGTGTTAATTGCATGATTAAAAGAGGGGTTGTGTTGTTATATGTGTTGCTCGAAATTTTATCATGGAGCAGAATATATTAAAAATTCTATAACTTAAGTTCTGGAACTCTAACTTCAGTGTTCTTTGATGTTTTAGAAACTTAAGACATATATCTAAAACTTTTAGGAAGTACATGAGATCTAGATATGATTGTAACTATGTTACAAATTGACCTAAATATGAGACTTGAAATCTGCCTCGAAATTTCTTGGGCAGATTTTAGCTGAGCAGTCAGTCCTAACTTAGTCATAACTTTGTCTACAGGGATCCGAATTAGTTGATTCAAAATTGAAATGAAAGATAAGATATGTGGATAAAATTTATCAGAATACCACTTAATTAAATGCGGCCAATAATAGGGTCAAAATGGAGATCCAAAACAGAGCCCAAAATATGTCCAGAACAAGGCTGTTGAAAAAGATAGAGTTTTACATGTAAATTGAGTTGGGCCTTATGATATGAGATGAATGATATTTATATGAGTAATTATTAAGTTATATAATCCATTAAGCCCATAAAAAAAATTATTGAGAAAATAAAACTATGAAATAATTGTTTGGTATATATTTTGACCATAATGGAATTTTAAGAGATTACTTGAATAAATTGAGATAAAATAATTAAGCCGTAAAACACCTAGCTGGGATCTAGGGTAAAGGGTAGATTGGCATGCCAATAAAGGGTAGGAAAGACAACGTTCTTTTATATGTAGGCGTAAAACGTCAAGTTGATTTATGTAGGCACTACATTTACCGAGTTGATTTAAGTAGACACTAAATGTGTCGAGTTAATCTATGTAGGCACCACATTGAGCCGAGTTGATTTATGTAGGTGCCATGCACCGAGTTAAGATTTGTCGGCAGATAATGCCCCATATCCTATCTGGTAGTTCTAGTTATTGGTGTTGGGCATAAATTTGAATTAACAAGACAAAATAAGATATGATAAAATCTACTTGTTGTGAATAATCATTGAATAATAAAATGAGTAAAAGATGGTGATATCAATAATAATAACACTAGCTATGGTTAAAAATGATATTATGCAATAATATTAGCAATTAACATAATTATCATATGTAAAAGAAATTTGTGTACTAGTAATTAACTTGCAAATTAATTTATTGCTGATAAATTTGTGATATTCCTTTTATTTGATTTTAAATGTATGAATGTGTGAGAATTTATAAATTTCATATTAAGCTTTTGTCATATAAAGCACTACTAAGCTAGTAGCTTAGTGCGTGTGATTTTTCCATGCGTAGGTACTAAAGTAGTTAGTAAATAAAGGATGAAGCTGCGAGAAAGAGAAAAATGTCAGATAGTGGATAACAGCATTTGAAGATCTTTTTGTTCCAATGTATAAACTTTGTAATACATATTAGCAAGTTTTATTTTCATATTGTGTGATACTCATATTTTGGGTTTGTAAATAAAATATTAACTAGTAGAACTTTGTATGTAATCTTTTAGAGAATGAAATGGTTTATTATGGATGAATTATATAAATTGGTATAAAGTATATGTATAAAAAAATGGGAGACTATATTTTGAATTTATATTCAAATATTTTAAAATGAGAATATACAAAATGATTGTATAGGCAAGTTAGATAGGAAATTAAGAGTACGGTAGCACTCCCTTGCTTTGCTACTATTAGTAGAGTATAAGGGTGTTACAACTTCCACTCTCTATGCCCTTTTTTTTTCCCTTACTCCCTTGAGCTTGTTCCTTGTCACCTTGAGCTCCTTCACTCATTTCTCCCCTTTCTCAACTCTTTAGAGATTTATCTCTCCTCCTCTCTTGATCTTCTCTCTCCTTTCTTCTCTTCCTTAGTTTCTCCAAGCCTTGTTATGCATAAAAATGCATTTATCTTGTCTTTTTCTCTCTTATCTCTTCCTTTCTCTCTCTAGAATCAAGCTTTTGGTTATGGAGTTTTTGAGGTGGTATGGAATTGGTTATAGGATACAAAAAATGGAGTTAAAATAATATAAGGAGAAGAAGAAAAGAAGAAGAAAGAAGGAGAAGAAAAGTCAACATGTGGGACCCACCATTTGACATAAAACTTGATATTTAGACCAATTAACATATTAATTCCTCATTTCTATCTATGGTGGCCAACCAACATTATGATTTATGTCCCAATTATTCTTTCAATTGGCCAATTTCTCATTTGATCCTCCAATTTTTGATAAATTATAAATTGTCACAAAAACTTTTCAAATTTTGTAATTTAACCTCTTAACATTTTTAATACACTTTATTTAGCATTTTTCATAGTTATTAATTATTATTTTGATTAATTCTAGTCAAAATTCGAATTTAGACACCAGTTAATCTAAGGTGTCAACTAAACAACACATGAGACTTGGGGCCTAAATTAGCGGATATAACACTTAACATATAATATAATCTATTTAACATCATTTACATGTTCAAATTCATAATATGTATGCCAATCAAATCATCACGTCAATTATTGTCACATTAATCTCATTCTCTTACAGTTTATCACAATAGTTTATAATCAAATGCATTTTAAACATTAACTATCATGCCAAATGATTGTATCATGCAAAATATGGCAAAATATAGACTATTGCATTAAATTATGCACATACCTCTTTTCTTGCTCTTCTTCCACTTCCTAGGTTTCCTTTTCTTTACCTTTACTAGCTTAAGCTTGATCCATCACTCTTTGAACTCCTATAACATGCAAAATAATCATAAAAAACCTTTCTTTCATCTTAACTCTTTAACGTTGTCTTCTCTCTCCTAAAACCCTATGCTCTCTCTTTCACCACAAGCTCTAAATGAGCTCTAAACTATGTTATGCTTTAGAAAAGATAAAAGAGGAAGGAAGAAACATATTTTCTTCACTCTTTTCTCTTCTTAAAAAACACTTTGGAGATTTCTCTGTCCTTTTCTCTTGCTTATTCTCCTTCCTTCTTTTTTTTTTCTCTTTCTAGCTTCCTTAAACCTTATTATGCATGGAGATGCTTTTAACTTGTCCTTCTTTCTCCATTTTGTCTCTCTAGAATTAAGGTTGGCTATTGAGGTTTTAAGAGGAACAAATGGAACTTATTTTGGTGTAGAAAATAAAGTTAAAATAGATAAGGAAGAAGAAAAAAAGAAAAAGAAAGAAGAAACCAATTTTCTAACATTGGGTCCCACCATTTGACCTTATAACATCATATTAAGCTTAATTAACATACTAATCCTCTCTTCCTTTGTTATGGCCAACCAACATATATATAAGTGCCCAATAGTTTTCTTGTAATTGGCAAACATCTTATTTGATCCTTTAATTTTGGTAAATTGCAAATTGATCCCAAAACTTTCTAAATTTTGCAATTTAGTCCCATACCATAATCTAACATCTTTAAACTTTTAATATGATTTATGTAACATCTTCCATATTTATTAATTATTATTTTGATTAATTTCAGTCAAAATATGAATTTAGAGTCAAGTTGGTTCGACGCGTCAATTTAGCAACACATGCGACTCGGTGGCTAAATTAACGGATATGAAATTCTGTCCCCTTTAAAATAAACTTCATCCTCAAAGTTTTATATATTCAATCTGCACTGAACAACAGGGGATATTAGCTCTTCATAATCTCTTTGCTCTCCAATGTGGCATTTTCAACTACATGGTTCTGCCACAAGACTTTAACTAGAGTAACTTTCTTATTTTGAAGAACTTTCTCTTCACATGCTAAAATAGCCACTTGTTCCTTTTTGTATGTCAAATTTCTTTGTACTTCATTTTTCCTCGGGTTCGAGCAATATCTTCTTAGCATCAAAACATGGAAAACATTATGAATTCTCTCTAGCTCTAGTTGAAATGCTAGACAATATGCCATGGTCCGATTCTCTCTAGAATCTCATAAGGACCAATGAACTTCAGACTCAACTTTCCTTTCTTGCCAAATCTCAATACCTTCTTCCAAGGAAAATTTTTGAGAAACACTTTATCTCCTACAACATATTTTATGTCTCGCCTCTTGAGGTCAATGTATGATTTCTATTGATCTTGAGTTGCCCTTAATCTTTCCTTAATAACTTTTACTTTCTTTCCATCTGTTGAACTATTTCTAGCCCTATCAGTTTCTTCTCATTTAACTCTATCTAACAAACTGGTATTTTGCACTTTCTTCCGTAAAATGCCTTATAAAAGAGCCATGTCTATACTTTTCTTATGGCTATTATTGTAGGCAAACTCCATAAGAGGTAAACATTGATCCTAGCTTTCTTCAAACTCAAGTACACAACTTATCATCATGTCTTCTAATATTTGAATAACTAGTTCTGATTGTCCATCTATATGTGGGAGGAAAGTCGTGCTAAAATTGAGTTGAGTTCCCAAAGCCTACTATAAGCTCTTTCAGAATTGTGATGTAAATCTAAAATCTCTATTGGATATGATGGACATTGGTACTCTATGCAGTCTTACAATCTCATCGACATAAATCTCTGCCAACTTTTTGAGTGAATAGTTCATCGAGACTGGTAGGAAATGTGCTGACTTTGTCAGTCAATCTATTATTATCCGTACTACATCATGTCTCTTTTGAGTCATTGGCAACCCTGAGACTAAATCTATCATAATTCTTTCTCATTTCCATTCTGGTATGGGAATTGATTGCAACAATATTATAGGCATCTGATGTTAAACTTTCACTTACTGGCAAGTTAGACACTCAGCCACATATTCAATGATATCTTTCTTCATTCTTGGCCACTAGTAATGGACTTTCAAATCTTGGTACATCTTGATCCCACCTGGATGTGTAGTGTACCTTGTTTTATGAGCTTCCTTTAAAATCTCTGACTTCAATTCTTTTTTACTTGATACACATATTATGTTTCCATAGTATACTATGTCATCCTTTTTCACGAAATATTCAGACTTTTCTCCTTTTTATACCGCTTTCTCTCTATCTTTCTCAATCTTTCATCTTGTTTCTAAGCCTCCCAAAACTTCTATATCGGGGTAGACTCCACTCGCATTTCAATATCATCTTCTTGCTTAAAGAATCTACAACCACATTTTCTTTTTTTGACTGGTAGTCAATCACACAGTCATAATCTTTAATTAACTCCAACCATCTTCATTGCCTTAGGTTCAACTCTTTCTATGAAGGTAGGTACTTGAAACTTTTGTGGTCTGTATAGATATAACACCTTTACTCATATATGTAACAGCTCCTCACCCGAACCGCACATGCCCGGATAAGGGAGCGCTAATGTCCGTCTTCTTTACTTCTTCAATTCGCTTTTATTGTTATTTTACCTTTATTTTCTCAACACTCATGTATATAAAGATATAAACAAAAAACCAGAGTACAATTTATTTACATAAGATAGTAATTTTAAACATCAAATTAATTCTTAACAAACTTTAAGAGTAGGTTTTACAAACTCCAACATTCTTTAATATAAAAGCCAAATACAAAATTTCAAAACTTGTAACCCACTTTTTAAAGGTTCGGCTACTTTACTTGAATAGGATCATCGCTTCCTTTATCTATCACCTTCAGCTACCTTTCTATATCTGCATGGAAGGAAAACTCCACGCTAAGCTCTAAGCTTAGTGGTGCATATAAATAAGGCAATATACTATGTCATGCAACAGGCAACAACATGTATCATTTTTCATATTAATGTTCTTTCACGCAATTCTATTCCTTATGATCCTATCTCATACAATTATGACTCCATGCATACAGAACAAATATCATTTTCATTTCCATTAATTATAAACATCCCTTTTTCATCATCAATCATGTATTTATATATGTATACCATTTTCCATTG
Source organism: Triadica sebifera (assembly GCA_023653625.1). Lineage (NCBI taxonomy): Eukaryota > Viridiplantae > Streptophyta > Magnoliopsida > Malpighiales > Euphorbiaceae > Triadica > Triadica sebifera. The sequence continues at coordinate 3,183,016 of CM042899.1, read as the reverse complement.
TTTATATATATATATATATTGGCCCACAACACATTTAAACTCCAGACTAGGATAACGGAGTTGCCATCAAGAAACTTAGGAGTGCCACACGACAATATGATGTGCGCATATAAGTGCCATTACCGGGGTAGAAACATCGTGCCATTACCGGCGTAGTATTCATAATCCGTGCCATTACCAGAGTCGTATTCATAATCCGTGCCATTACCGACGTAGAAAATCATTCCATTAATGGTTTTCATCATACTCCCCCCTGCTTGGCATGCCATACTATCCTTAGTATAGTTCTAGGTAGTTGTTCTAGGGCTTATGCAATATCATATAATTCATATATCTCTATTTACTTCCAATCATAACCATATCAATACTCAAGTTTATTATCTGTATTAGTTAACATATTTCATCCGTATCATATTTCACATATCATCCGTATCAATTTACATATTTCATCCGTATCATATTCCATATATCATCCGTATCACAATACAACACGTTTCTCACCTCAATACATACATACATACATATATATATATATATATATATATATATATATATATATATATATATATATATATATATATATATATATATATATATATATATTCTTATTTCCCTGGATAGACAATAACTTCGATTTACTTACCTAAATTCCTCATTTAATAACCACATTCATAATTACAGATACAGAGCATTCATGGCTGTGATTACTAATTTCACGCCTGTAACCCCAAGCCGTGAACGCTACTGGAATGAATCGCCCAAAAGCATTCACGGTCGTGATTACTCATTCACGGTCGTGATTACTCATTCACGCCCGTGAATAAGTTCACTTCCGTGAACGCTTCTGGAATGAATAGTACCATTTCCACGCAAAAGTCATAACCGTGACACAATCATTCACAACCGTGAACCCTCATGTTCATGCCCGTGACTTTCAGCAGGAAATCTACATATTCACTTTTCATTCATTCTAACATTATCCAAATCATACCAAATTCTATTTCATGCATTTCTAAGGTTCTTTACTCAACTTATTACTTTCCAATACATGTAAATGCCTTGATCATACAAGATTTTCTAACATGCATCATTAATTCAATGTCACACAATTATCTCATTCATACATGTCTAAACCTATGGTTTCATGCCATAATCATCATCATTCTTGAAATGCATTTATCTAAAATTATGTTCAGCATGCATTGTTTTAAACAAAAATAGGCTATTGCCTTAAGTTATGCACAAACCTTAATCTTTCTCCTTTACTCTTCTAGGTAGCTTTCTCTTTTCCTTTGCTCCTTAAAGCTTGTTCCTTGTCATTTGGAACTCCTACAACATCATAAATCATTATTATCATCTGATTTCCTCAAGACCCCAAACTCTTTTTTTTTTTCTCTCAAAACCCTAATTTCTCTCTCTTTCTACATGAGTCTCGAATGAGCTCAAAATTCAAACTTCCTTTAAGAAAAGATGATGAAGAAGAAGAGATGCTTCTTACCTTACACTTTTCTTCACTTGATCACAACTTTGGAGATTTTCTCTCTCTGCCAAACTTGATTTTTCTTCCTCTTTCTTGTTCTTTCCAGCTTCCTTAGGAGTTATAGGCCATGAAGATCACCTTGTCTTGCTCTTTCCTTTCTCTTCCCTTCCTTTCTCTCTCTAGAATTCAAGATTGGCTATGGAGGAATGGGGGTGGCGTGACTGGTAGAAAAGAGAGAGAAGAAGGCAGAAAATGAAGAGAAGAAGAAGAAGAAGAAAAGAAGTCTTAAATAGGGTACCCCAAAAAGTCTTCATATGGGACCCACCATTTGACCATCTTTTTCCAATTTTATACTTAATCAATATTAATCCTCTTCCTTTAATGTCATGGCCGGCCAACCCAATTTTAAGTGTCCAAATTTCCTATTTTTAATTAGCAATTAATCTCATTAATCCTCTAATTTTTGGTAAATTGCAATTTGACCCTAAAACTTATCAAATTTTGCAATTTATTCTTTTACCGTAAATCAACTTATTTAAACTCTATAATCACTTAATTAGGCATTTATTATTTAATGTAGCCATTACTTTGATCCATTTTCTGTAAAAATCCGAATTTAGACTCCGATCGGTCAAATGCTTCAACTTCACGATACGTGCGACTTAAGGCCTAAATTAGCGAATATTACATTCTCTCCCCCTTAAAATAATTTCATCCTCGAAATTTACCTGTTCATTCGGGGTTAAACAAGTGGGGATACTGTTTTTTCATCACTTCTTCACTTTCCCACGTGGCTTCTTCAACTGTATGATTCCGCCACCAAACTTTAACTAGAGGGACTCTCTTGTTCCGAAAAACTTTCTATTCAAATGCTATTATAGCCACTGGTTCTTCCTCGTAAGACATGTCTTTCTGTACTTCTATTTCCTCAATCGGTATAATATGGGTTGTGGCTAAACGATATCTTCTTAACATTGAAACGTGGAACACGTTATGAATTTTGTCTAGCTCCGGAGGAAGAGCTAATCGATAAGCCACTGGTCCTATTCTTTCCAGAATTTCATAAGGACCAATAAACCTTGGGCTTAACTTTCCCTTTTTACTGAACCTTAATATCTTTTTCCACGGAGAAACTTTAAGAAATACTTTGTCACCTACTACATATTCTATATCTCACCTCTTTAAATCGGCATATGATTTTTGTCGATCTTGTGCTGCCTTTAGCCTTTCCTTGATCACTTTAACTTTCTCCTCGGTCTGTTGAATTATCTCTGGCCCAATCAACTTTTTCTCATTCAACTCGGTCCAACATACTGGTGTCCTACACTTTCTTCCATATAAAGCCTCATAAGGAGCCTTGCCAATACTCGTTTGATGAATGTTGTTATAGGCAAACTCCATAAGAGGTAGATGTCGATCCCAACTTCCCTCAAATTCAAGCACACAACATCTCATCATCTCCTCTAGCAACTATATAACTCGCTCTGATTGTCCATCCGTTTGCGGATGAAATGTTGTGCTAAAATTTAGTCGAGTTCCCAAAGCTTGCTGTAGACTCTTCCAAAACTGCGACGCAAACCTGGGATCTCTGTTGGAGATAATAGACACAAGTACTCCATGAAGTCTCACTATCTCATTCATATAAATCTCAGCCAGCTTGTTCAAAGTATAGTCCATTCGCACTGGTAGGAAATGTGCTGACTTCGTCAATCGATCCACTATCACCCATACTGCATCATGCTTTCTCTGAGTTACCGGCAAACTGGACACAAAATCTATCGTGATCCTCTCCCACTTCCATTATGGTATGGGAATCGGTTGTAGTAATCCTGTGGGTAATTGATGCTCAGCTTTCACTTGTTGACAGATTAGACATTTAGCAACATATTCAGTGATATCCTTTTTCATCCCCGACCACCAGTATTGTGCTTTCAAATCTTGGTACATCTTGTTCCCATTTGGGTACATAGTATACATCATTTCGTGAGCTTCTTTTAAAATCTTTGAACTCAACTCTTCTATACTTGGCACACAAATCCGGTTCTTGAAATACACAGTACCATCTTCTGTTAAAGAAAATTCTGACTTTTCTCCATTTTTCAAGGCTTTGACCATCTTTACTAGCTTCTCATCTTGTTTGTGGACATCTTTAATTCTCTGCATTAATGTGGATTCCACTCGCATTTCAGCTAAAATCTTCCTGCTTAGTGCATTTGCAACCACGTTAGCTTTTCCTGGATGGTAGTCTATCACACAATCATAGTCTTTAATCAATTCCAACCATCTTCGTTGTCTCAGGTTCAACTCTTTCTGTGAAGAAAGATACTTAAGACTCTTGTGGTCTGTATAAATGTAGCATCTTTCTCCATGCAGATAATGTCTCCAAATCTTAAGAGCAAAAACTATCGCTGCAAGCTCTAAATCATGCGTTGGATAGTTAAGTTCGTGAGGCTTAAGCTGTCTGGAGGCATATGCAATCACTTTTTCCTCTTGCATAAGAACACATCCTAGCCCATTGTGACTTGCATCACTGTACACAATATAGTCTTTTCCCGGAGTAAGCTGAGTCAAAACTGGTGCTTCAGTCAACATTGCCTTCAATCGATCAAAGCTTACTTGACACTTATCTGTCCATTCAAAACGGACCTCTTTTCGCAGCAGTAGTGTCAAAGGATTCGCTATAGATGAAAATCCTTTCACAAATCTCCTATAGTATCCAACTAATCCAAGAAAACTTCTCACTTCTGTCACATTTAGAGGTGGTTTCCAATCAAGAGTAGCCTCGATTTTACTAGGATCAACTCGAATACCTTATGCTGAAATTACATGATCCAGAAAACTAAATGCTTCCAACCAAAACTCACACTTAGATAGCTTTGCATACAATTGTTTCTCCCTCAAGATCTACAATACTTTTCTGAGATGTTGATCATGCTCTACTCGATCTCTTGAATAGACAAGAATGTCATTAATGAATACAACTACAAATTGATCAATATATGGCTTGAACACTCGATTCATCAGGTCCATAAAAACTGCCGGTGCATTCGTCAATCCAAATGGCATCACCAAGAACTCATAATGACCATAACGAGTCCAGAATGCCGTCTTAGATACATCTGACTCTTTGATCTTCAGTTGATGATACCCCAATCGAAGATCTATCTTTGAAAATATACTTGCACCTTTCAGCTGATCAAATAAATCATCAATCCTAGGCAGTGGGTATTTATTCTTAACAGTAACCCTATTAAGCTGCCTGTAGTTAATGCAAAGACATAAAGTACCGTCTTCATAAATAGTACTGGAGCACCCCATGGTGATATACTAGGTCGTATAATTCCTTTATCTAACATTTCTTATAACTGTATCTTCAACTCCTTCAATTCTATGGGTGCCATCCTATATGGTGTAATAGATATAGGAGCGCTGCCACGTACTAATTCAATAGCAAACTCTATCTCTCGGTCAGGTGGTAGTCCTGGTAACTCCTCAGGAAACACATTAGAAAACTCACTAACAGTTGGGATGTTAGCCAACATTGGACTTTTCTTTTGAGTATCAATCACATACGCTAGGTAAGTCTCACATCCCTTATTGATGAGTTTTCGAGCTTTTAACGCTGATATCACATTATCTGGATATCCTCTATACTCGCCCATCACTACTATCTCTTCTTGTTCTGAAACTTTAATTCTCATCTGCCTTTTTCGACAATCTATTATCACCCCATGGCGAGCTACCCAATCCATTCCCAATATCACATCGAACTCACGGAATGGTAGCTCTATTAGATCTGCTGGAAATTGCCTGCCTTGAATTTCGACTGGGCAACCCCTAAACAATTTACTAACCTGCACACTGTGTCCTAACGGGTTAGTCACACGAATCTCATATTCTAGAGTCTTTGGTTTTAGACCCTCTCGACCCGATTGTGGTGTGCATATGTATGAGTGTGTTGACCCAAGGTCTATCAATGCATGTATACAAAAGCCAAAGAGAAGGAATTTACCCGCTATGATATCATGTGCATCCTGCTCTTCTCAGCCTCGCAGGGCATATGCTCTTGCTGGAGTAGCTGTACTGCCTTCAGGTCTCTCCACTGTATCTGATCTGAATTGGCTTGCCCCTGCACGGCCTCCTCTTCCTTGCCCTCGGCCTCATGCTCTGCCTTATCCCATAGTATGTATTGGTACTAACTCAACAGTCCCTAAACCTCTGCCAAACTGTAGCAATGGACAATCTCTTTTTTGATGGTCCTTGGAGCAGCATCTCATGCACGCTCCTGGATGCGAACAACCATAATGCTGACACACCGGTAGAGTGGTAGACCTACGGGATGCTTGTGTCAGTGCACTGGCTACCGATGAAGTAGATCTTACGGGTTGTCCCCATCTATAAGAATGAAGTCTGCTGGAACCTCCAACTTGGAATCGGCCACCAAAAGATCTGGCTCTCTTGCCACTAGACTGTACTCCACTTGGTTGTGGTACTGGTCTACTAACCCCACTAACCTGTACTAGCTGTTGTGTCACCAAGACTTTTTCAACCGTTCTAGCAGATGCTAGTAAACTGGGAAAGTTCATCAGACGTAGGGCTGAAACTTGTAACTTGATAATATCCCTTAACCCGTCTTCAAATCATCGACATTTATCAGCCTCTGTAGACACAATACCACCATCATATTTGCAAAGATGAGTGAATTCTCTCTCATATTCTGTTACAGACATATCCCTCTATTTTAGCATCAGAAACTCTCTCTTCTTGTCGTCTGTGTAGATAGGAGGAATATACTGCTCCTTAAACTTCTCTAGAAAGAATTCCCATATTATAGGGTCAAGAGCCTCTATGCTCTGTGATTTAGATTGCCACCAATCATATGCATGCTCCTGTAGCAGAGATACTGCATATTCATATTTATGCTCACCTATGCAGTGCAGTTGATCAAATACTCGCTCTGCTCGTTCCAACCAAAATTCTGCCACTGAGGGGTCATCTTCTCGTTCACCATAGAAATCAGATGCCCCTAATTTCCTCAATCTCTCAAATTGTAATCCAGACAAATCTGATCGTGATGCTCTCTGTAGCAAATCTATCATATTTCACATGAGCTCAGTCTGACCCACATTAAGAGCTGAATGCTCACGAAGTGAGCTGGCACTAGATCTCGGTGCCGCAGCTCGACGACGACTTGGTTGCGATAAAGCTCTTGCCTCTGAAGGCTCATTACTCTCAGCTTTTTCTACTACTATTCGTCTTGATCCTGAAGCCATATCCTACCTATAACATAAAGGCAACGACCCTAATCAATAAAGCAGCAACTCCAAAAATGCAATTGTGGGTATATTTCAAGAAATAAATATTTTCAAAATTCACTTTTTAAAACCCAAACTGCCAACCCGACTTTAATACCAAAATATAGAAACACCAACCTGGTGCTCTGATACCAAAACCTGTAGCAGCTCTTAATGTCCATTTTCTTTACTTCTTCAATTCGCTTTTATTGTTATTTTACCTTTATTTTCTCAACACTCATGTATATAAAGATATAAACAAAAAACCAGAGTACAATTTATTTACATAAGATAGTAATTTTAAACATCAAATTAATTCTTAACAAACTTTAAGAGTAAGTTTTACAAACTCTAACATTCTTTAATATAAAAGCCAAATACAAAATTTCAAAACTTGTAACCATTTTCTAAAGGTTCAGCTGCTTTACTTGAATAGGATCACCGCTTGCTTTATCTATCACCTTCAGCTACCTTTCTATATCTGTGTGGAAGGAAAACTCCACGCTAAGCTCTAAGCTTAGTGGTGCATATAAATAAGGCAATATACTATGTCATGCAACAGGCAACAACATGTATCATTTTTCATATAATTGTTCTTTCATGCAATTCTATTCCTTATGATCCTATCTCATACAATTATGACTCATGCATACAAAACAAATATCATTTTCATTTCCATTAATTATAAACATCCCTTTTTCATCATCAACCATGTATTTATGTATGTATACCATTTTCCATTATTTATATATATATATATATTAAAACACTTATGAACTCCAAATTAGGATAACGGAGTTACCATCCAGGCACTTAGGAGTGCCACATGACAATATGATGTGTGCATATAAGTGTCATTATCGGTGTAGAAAAATCGTGCCATTACCGGCGTAGTATTCATAATTTGTGCCATTACCGGCGTAGTATTCATAATTCGTGCCATTACCGGTTTAGAAAATCATTCTATTAATGGTTTTCATCATACTCCCCCCTGCTTGGCATGCCAAACTATCCTTAGTATAGTTCTAGGTAGTTGTTCTAAGGCTTATTCAATATCATATAATTCATATATCTCTATTTACTTCCAATCACAACCATATCAATACTCAAGTTTATTATCTGTATTAGTTCACATATTTCATCTGTATCATATTTCATATATCATCTGTGTCAATTTACATATTTCATCCGTATCATATTCCATATATCATCCGTGTCAATTCATATTCCATATATCATCCGTATCACAATACAACACGTTTCTCACCTCAATACATATATATATATATATATATATATATATATATATATATATATATATATATATATATATATATATATAATTATTCTTATTTCCCTGGACAGACAATAACTTCCATTTAGTTACCTGAATTTCTCATTTAATAACCACTTTCATAACTATAGATACAGAGCATTCACGGTCGTGATTACTAATTTCACGCCCGTGAATTAGTTCACACCCGTAATCCCAAGCCGTGAATGCTACTGGAATGAATCACCCAAAAGCATTCACGGTCGTGATTACTCATTCATGTCCGTGAATAAGTTCACTTCCGTGATTCCAACTCGTCAACGTTTCTGGAATGAATAGTACCATTTACACACAGAAGTCATAACCGTGACACAATCAGTCACAACCGTGAACCCTCAAGTTCGTGCCCGTGACTTTCAGCAGGAAATCTGCATATTCACTTTTCATTCATTCTAACATTATCCATATCATACCAAATTCTATTTCATGCATTTCTAAGGTTCTTTACTCAACTTATTACTTTCCAATACATGTAAATGCCTTGATCATACAAGATTTTCTAACATGCATCATTAATTCAATGTCACACAATTATCTCATTCATACATGTCTAAACCTATAGTTTCGTGCCATAATCATCATCATTTTTGAAATGCATTTATCTAAAATCATGTTCAGCATGCATTATTTCAAACAAAAATAGGCTATTTCCTTAAGTTATGCACAAACCTTAATATTTCTTCTTCACTCTTCTAGGTAGTTTTCTATTTTCCTTTGCTCCTTAGAGCTTGTTCCTTGTCACTTGGAACTCCTACAACATCATAAATCATTATTATCATCTGATTTCCTCAAGACCCCAAACTCTCTTCTTTTCTCTCAAAACCCTAATTTCTCTCTCTTTCCACATGAGTCTTGGATAAGCTCAAAATTTAAACTTCCTTTAAGAAAAGATGAAGAAGAATAAGAGATGCTTCTTACCTTACACTTTTCTTCACTTGATCACAACTTTGGAGATTTTCTCTCTCTACCAAACTTGATTTTTCTTCCTCTTTCTTGTTCTTTCCAGCTTCCTTAGGAGTTATGGGCCATGAAGATCACCTTGTCTTGCTCTTTCCTTTCTCTTCCCTTCCTTTCTCTCTCTAGAATTAAAGATTGGCTATGGAGGAATGGGGCTGGTGTGACTGGTAGAAAAGAGAGAGAAGAAGATAGAAAATGAAGAGAAGAAGAAGAAGAAAAGAAGTCTTAAATAGGGTACCCTAAAAAGTCTTCATGTGGGACCCACCATTTGACCATCTTCTTCCAATTTTATACTTAATCAATATTAATCCTATTCCTTTAATGTCATGGCGGGCCAACCCAATTTTAAGTGTCCAAATTTCCTATTTTAATTAGCAATTAATCTCATTAATCCTCTAATTTTTGGTAAATTGCAATTTGACCCTAAAACTTATCAAATTTTGCAATTTAGTCTTTTACCGTAAATCAGCTTCTTTAAACTCTATAATCACTTAATTAGGCATTTATTATTTAATTTAGCCATTACTTTGATCAATTTTTTGTAAAAATCCGAATTTAGAGTCCGATCGGTCAAACGCGTCAACTTTGCAACACGTGCGACTTGGGGCCTAAATTAGCGGATATTACAATATAAATAATGTCTCCAAATCTTGAGAGCAAAGACTATCGCCACAAGCTCCAAGTCATGTGTTGATTAATTAAACTCATGTGACTTGGGCTGTCTAGAGGCATATGCAATTACCTTCATTCTTGCATTAGGACACAAGGTAGACAATTATGACTAGCATCACTATATAGTACATAGTCTTTTCCTAGAATAGGCTGAGTTAAGATTGGTGCTTCTATCAACATTGCCTTGAGTCTATCAAAACTTGCCTAACACTTATCCGTCCATTCAAATCAGACATCTTTCCGCAGTAGTCATGTCAAATCTTAACTCTGGATGAACATTCCTTCACAAATCTCCTATAATATTTGGCTAATCTAAGAAAACTCCTCACTTTTATCACATTATGAGGTGATTTCCAATTAAGGATAGCCTTAATCTTGCAAGGAGCAACTCAAATACCCTCTACTGAAACTACATGGCCCAGAAAACTGACTGCTTCTAGCCAAATCTTGTATTTAGATAACTTCATATACAATTGCTTTTTCCTCAATGTCTACAGTACTATTTGACGTGTTGGTCATATTCTTCTCTGTCTCATGGATACATAAGAATATCATTGATAAACACCACTACAACAGTTGGTTCATTAGGTCTATAAATGTTACTAGTGCATTCATAAACCCAAACGACATTACTAGGAACTCATAATGACTATAACAAGTTTTAAATGTCGTCTTAGGTACATCTAACTCTTTAATTTTTAACTGATAATACCCTGATTAAAGATCTATCTTTAAAAATATGAATGCTCTTTTTAGCTGATAAAAAATATCATCGATCCTAGGCAACAGGTACTTATACTTGATAGTCACTCGATTAAGTTGCATGTAATCAATGCAAAGACACAGGGTGCCATGTTTCTTCTTCATAAATTACAACAGAGCATCCTTTGGTGACACACTGGGTTGTATAAAACCTTTATGTAGCAAGTCTTGCAATTGCACTTTCAATTCTTTCAACCCCGCAGGTGCCATTCTATATGTTGTGATGGAAATTGGAGCAGTGCTAGGAACCAAGTCAATAGAAAATTCTATCTCTCGATCCGATGGTATACCTAACAACTCCTCTAGAAACACATTGGGAAACTCACAAACAATAGGGATATTAGCCAACCTCAAGCTGTTATTATTTGTATCAATCACATATGCTAGATAGGCTTCATATCCCTTACTGATAAGTTTTCTAGTTTTCAACACTGATTTCACATTATCAGGATATCCTCTATTTTCACCCATGACAACTATCTCTTTTTGCTTTCGAACTTTGATGCTCATTTTTTTCTTTCCATAATCCACTATCATTTCATGACAAACTAGCCAATCCATTCCTAAGATCACATCAAATTCATGGAATGACAACTTTATCAGATCGGCTGGGACTTGCCTACCTTGTTTTTCAACTGGGCAACCCCTAAATACTTTGCTAACCTTCACACTTTGCGTAATGGGTTAGTCATAAAGATTTCAAATTCTAGGGCTTCTAGTTCTAAACCCTTTCAAACCTGTGGTGTGCATATGTTAGAATGCGTAGACTCTGGATCTATCAAAGGATGTATATCAAAGCCAAAGAGAAGGAATTTACCAATTATAACATAAGGCATATCCTACTCGTCACGGCCCCGCATGGCATATGCTCTTGCTAGAGCTGCTCTACTGCCTTTCGCCCTCTCTATCGTCATTGATCTAAACTGGCTAGGCCTTGCTTGACCTTCTTTATGTTGTTCTCGACCTTGACCTCTATCTTGTACTGAAGCCTATATATGTACTAGCTCAATACTTTTCGAACTTTTCCATATTGTAGTAATGGATAGTCTCTTCTCATATAGTTTTTGGAGTTGCATCTTAAACAAGATTTTGTCATCCACCAACGCTCTCCTGGGTGAGGACAACCAAAATGCTAACACATTAGTAGAGGTGAAGATATGCGTGGTACTTGTATCGATGCACTAATTGCTGATGAAACAGATATTGCGGGTTGTCTCTGCCTGTAGAAAGGTGGTCTGATAGAACCCCCAACCTGAAATCGACCACTAAAAGGTTTTGCTCTCTTTCCACTTGATGGTCAACCGTGGCATGAGTCTTCTGAAGCCTCTTTCTTATGCTTGCTATTGCGTTGCTAGAACTCTTTCTACTATTCTAGTAGACACTAACAAACTGGGGAAGTTCATTAGGCATAGGGCTAAAACCTGTAGCTTAATCGAATCTCTCAGGCCATCTTTAAATCTTTGACACTTATCTGCCTCTGTAGATACTATGCCACCAGTATATTTGGGAATATGTGTGAAATCTCTCTCATATTCAGATAATGACATATCCTTCTGTTTCAGCATAAAGAACTCCATATTTTTATCATTTATATCGATAAGGGGAATATACTCCTCTTTGAACTTCTCCAAAAAGAATTCCTAAGTCATGGGATCAGGTGCCTCTGTACTCTATAACTTCGACCACCGCCAATCATAGGTATGATCTTGCAACAAAGACACTGCATATTCATACTTTTACTCACTAGTGCAGTGTAGCTAGTAAAAAACTCTTTTGGCTCATTCTAACCAAAACTCTGCTACATAAGGTCCATCCTCATTTTTTTAATAACAATCTGGTGCTCCTAACTTCCACAGTCTTTCAAATTGTAACACTAATGGGGCTGATTGTGTTGTTTTTTTGTAGCAAGTCTATCATGCTTCTCATAAGCTTTATATGTCCCATGTTAATAGTTGATTGCCCCTATGATGAGCTAGTACCGAATCTTGATGCCTTAGGTTGGTGATGACTTGGTCGCGATGAAGCCTCTATCTCAGTAGGCTCATTACTTTTGGCCTCTTTGTTGATGATATGTTATGATCTCGAAGCCATAACCTGCCTATATCATGAAAGTAATGGCCATAATCAGTAAGCATCGACTCATATATTCAATCATAGGTACACTCGTGTCATATATATTTTGAGAACTCCTTTTTGAAAACCCAAACTGCCCAAATTGGGCTCTGATACCAAAAGACTATAACACCCTCTTACCTTAGATAAGGGAGTGCTACATCTTCTTCTTCAAATCGTTATTCAAAAATTATCCAAAAACAACATTTTTTTATTTTAAATAATATAAAAGAAATAACATACATTTTATTTACAAAACTTAGAGTAAATTTATAAAACCATAAAAGACAATTTATAACTCAAAATTACAGAAGAACATGACCCACAGTATTCGAGTACGATTTCTTTACTTGATAGGATCATCGTTAGCCTTATCAATCAGCTTTAGCTCACTTTTCTCTAGATCTGTGTAAAAAAACTCCCACGCTAAGCATGAAGCTTAGTGGTGCATAAAACTAAGACAATAAACTATTTCATGCATCATTCAACTTTTTCATCACACATATATGCCAAATTATTTATATTTCTTTCTTTTTATTGATACCTATATATATATATATATATATATATATATATATATATATATATATATATATATATATATATATATATATATATATATCACTTGTGTGTACACCACTTGATCATTTTATACCAGAATCTTATCACTTCCAATTCATACACTCATTTTCTATAAATGTTTTATTATTTCCTTTCCTTATGTAAAAAAAGCAATTAATGCATATAAACATATATTATACTCTTTATTTTTTTTATTTTCTTATTTTTCATCTATAATACCTAGGAACTACAAATTAGGATAATGATTTTGGCCATCCAGACATTATAAGAGTGTCACTCGAACATTATGGTATGTGCATATATTAGTGCCATCACCAGTATTAACATATAAATTCCATCACCGATATTAAGATATGTGTCATCACCTGCTTTAATATATATGTCATCACTAGCTTTAATATAAGTGTCATCACTGGCATTAATATAGGGTCATCACTGGCATTAATAAACCCCATGATTAGCATGCAAGCTATCCATAACTCTTATTCTAGGTTAAGTGTTTTCGGGCTTAATTCATTTCATTATTCCTCTTTTTTATTAACCTCATACTTCGTTTTGTTTTATTCATCAAATACTTTTTTTTTCAATTTCATAATTCTCTTATTTCCCTTCATTACATTTCCTTTCATATAATTTGGTGCATAAAAATTTCTCATTTACTTATCAAATAAACAAATCATAAAAAAATAAGGTATTCATGGCTGTGACATCTTATTCATGCCTGTGAACAATACCAGACACACTGCCTCATGGTTGTAGTTAGAACCTTCATGCTGGTTACCCAAACTGTGTTCAAGCCATGAATGCCTCTAGAATGAATAATGCCATTTCTAAGCAAAAGTCATAGGCATGAATTTAACCCTTCACGCCCACGACTGACAACTGAAGATTTGCACTTTCACTTTCCTTATGCATTTTAATCTTTTTCAAGGCATGAACATACCACAAGATACATTCCTAAGGTTCTTAACATATAATATAATCTATTTAACATCATTTACATGTTCAAATTCATAATATGTATGCCAATCAAATCATCATCTCACTTATTGTCACATTAATCTCATTCGCTTAAGATTTATCACAATAGTTCATAATCAAATGCATTTTAAACATTAACTATCATGCCAAATATTTGTATCATGCAATTATGGCAAAATATAACTATTGCCTTAAATTCTTCACAAGCCTTTTTTCTTACTCTTCTTCCATTTTTAGGTTTTTTTTTCTTTGCCTTTACTAAGTTGAGCTTGATCCTTCTCTCTTTGAAATCCTATAATATACAAAACAGTCATAAAAAAAACCTTTCTTCCATCTTAACTCTTTAACCCTATATTCTATCTCTTCCACCACAAGCTCTAAATGAGCTATAAACTATGTTATGATTTAGAAAAGATGAAAGAGGAGGGAAGAAACATCTTACCTTCAATATTTTTTCCTTTTAAACAACACTTTGGAGATTTCTCTCTTTTATTCTCTTGCTTATTCTCCTTCCTTTTTGCTCTTTCTAGCTTCCTTAAACCTTGCTATGCATGAAGATGCTTTTAACTTATCCTTCTCTCTCCACTTTCTTTTTTTCTCTCTCTATAATTAAGGTTGGTTATAGAGGTTTTGAGAGAAATGGTTGGGACCGATTTTGGTGTAGAAAATAAAGTTAAAAACAGATAAGTAAGAAAAAGAAAAGAAAGAAGAAAGAAGAAACCAAATTTCCAACCTTGGGTCCCACCATATGACCTTATAACATCATATTAAGCTTAATTAACATACTAATCCTCTCTTCATTTGTTATGGCTTGCCAATATATATATAAGTGTCCAAAATTTTTCTTGCAATTGGCAAACATCTCATTTGATCCTATAATTTTTATAAATTTCAAAATGACCCCAAAACTTTTTAAAATTTGAATTTTAGTCCATTTATGTAATTTAACTTCTTTACACTTTTAATATACTTTATTTAATATCTTTCATATTTCTTAATCATTATTTTGATTAATTCCAGTCAAAATCTGAATTTAGACTCTAGTTGGTCTGACGCGTCAATTTAGTGATACATGCATCTCGGTGCTTAAATTAACGAATATAATAAATACTAAACATATTCAAAAATAACATATAGCCATAAAACACTAAAAATGTCCTAATGCTGCTTTTAATTTATTCATTTTTTGGGTGAACTAATGGTTCCCTCTTAGCAAATTCCCTTTTTGCCAATGTACGAGATATTTTGTTCATCCATGGGTATCCATTCATTGACTTGCTATAGCGCCTAATACAGTCTTGTATCTAACGCTCTAGCTCCCAAATCAACTCTGCTTCAATATTATCTGAAGTTAAGTCGCTTAGTCTTTCCTTATGCGTCTTCTTTTCCTCTTCCCATTAATCAGGTAAGGAATCAAGAACTATGGATATTTGTTGTTCCATAGCCAATTCATAGTACTCACTAAATATCACAAAGAAATTCCATAGCTCATAATACATCTTAAAGATGTGCTTTTCCTAGTTAGTGATTTACATCCTTCTTGTATGCACACAATCGCTCCAAAGCGATAAGCATTTGATCCCTCACTATATGTATGAAAAAATTAAAAGCAACATTAGACACATAAAGAAAAAAACATATATCATGTGACTACAAAAATTTTAAACATACATGCTTCAATAAATTGGCACAAACAAACACATATTTGGAACTAATTCTAGTGCTACAACTAATCATATGAAAATCGATTTATTTCACATTAATTTTGTACCAATTTACATGTTTCATACTTTGTTTTATCCAATAATACCTCAATTATTCTCTAAAAATTCTGGAAAAATGTCCATTAAATGGGAAATTAAAATTTGAGTATTTACAAAGAAAAGTAGAGATGGAAATTTGTATTATGTCGTGTCTTAATCGGATATGACACGATTATACTAAATCCGTATACGACATGATTAATTAATTATGTCGTGTTGTATTAATGCAGATTTTAACCATGTCATGTCATATCATTAAATCTATCATGCACGATTATGTTTAATATAATTAACTAATTATATTTAATTAAACTGATTATATAATTAATCCACATACAAATTAATCCACCTAGTGTTATTTACAAACCAATCAATTTAATTAACCAATTTTAACTGGTCTGATTGAATAAATTAAGTTTTGATTGTTTAAAATTATTCTTTTATAAAGTTTCTTAGTATATATATGTGGGATTGATTATTATAAAGGAAAAGAAGAATCATACACGTTGTGAAGTGTGAACTATATGACGATGTAAAATTGAATCATTGATGGTTGCAAAGCAAAATAATTTCCTTTATATTAATTAATATTAATAAAATAAAAAGTTCAACTCAATGTTAAATTAATTAAAAATATTAAGAAGTTTGCATCATATTAGTTAAAAATAACTCTAATCGTATGAAATAATTATTAACAATTGTTGTATTACAAAATACTTATACTAACTTTTGTTTATGATGATAATTAATATAATATCATATATAATAGAAAAATAATTAACTAAAATTAAAATAATATATATATATATATATATATTACTCAATAAAAATTATTTATTAATATTTATTTATATATACAGTATACTAATATAATAAATTTTATCAAAATATATTATAAATTTATTCATATATAAATATATGTTATAGATATTTATTATAATTATATATATTTGAATACTTTACATATTTTGAATTTTGAATATTGCTAAAATTATTATATATTTTATATATTTTTAAATATATCTAATTATGTCTAAACAGGTTACGCAGATAAAATCTATTTATGACTATTTTTTTTGTGTTATAAACATATTGACACGATTATAACACATATCTATTTAGCTCAAAGCCATATACAATTAAGTATGTGTCATTTTGTGTCGTGTCAAAAATTAACGCGCCTCCCCTCTCTAAATAGAGGCTCACCACACGTCGTCGCATGCCTTGCATGCGCCTCCATACGTGCACATGTGCCACCTAGCCTGCCACATCTGTGGACATGTCAATGCCAGATGGCCCAACCAGTGAGCTCCACGTGGCTAAATGATGCCATTTGTTAGTGACACATGGATATGCCACGTGTCCTGCTATGTCATCAAATGGACAATATGATCCAACTGCTAGATGACATGTGTCAACATAACTGCACATGTCATTGACACGTTGGCTGACATCTTAGTCCTACTCTCCATGTTGCACCAATTATCGCCAGACACATGGCAAACCTCACCACTCTACCATGTTTGTCATCACGGGCCATCTTTTTGTGGTGGTTTTAGATCGATTTTTAAATTTTTACACATTTTAAAGGTTTTATACCTATTTTGACCATTTTAGTCTATTTTATTTGCTCTTCTAATGCGTTTGAATAACAAATATTACAAAAGAGAGTTGGATCCGATTTAAAACAATTTCTAGAAATAAAAAACATTAAAATTCAATTAGAAATTTCAAAATTTCATAACAATTCAACCATATATCAGTATAATTGTCAAACATACTCATTAGAAAACTTGTGAAGAGAGTTTTTCAGCCATACCAATTTCAAGTTAAGAAACAAAAGCAATTTTTTTCTCTAAAAATAGAAGAAAAATTAGATTTTATGGAATTTCCATGGTTAATTGCACAAAATTCATTTCAATCTTCAATTCAAGCACAAAAACACAAAAACAAACTCTAATACCAATGCAAGATAAATTCAGAAGTAGGATACTTATAGAACTAATTATAGTGTATTTTTAATGCTATAAACATACTGAATTATTAGCATATGACTTTGATTCTATAGTATGAACACTTCTTGATTCTATTGGAAAAATTGTTAGAGAAGAGATAAAGAAATTTTTTTAGGTAGTTTCTCTAAAATTCTTTGTGTAATTTACATAGTGCAAATATTATAGGAGAATACAATTTTTACTTTAATATAATTGCTATTTTTTTATTTAATTAACTATTATTTATAATAGAATTTTGGATTGGGTCAAGCCCACATGGGAGGCCTAGACCCACATAAAATCCAACACAAAAATTTGATATGATAATATAAGATATGATATAATAAAAATATAAGAGAAAATAAAAACTATAATAGTTTCTCTAAAATATTAGGAATAGGTATAAGGAATAAGAGATAATATAAGATATGATATAATAAAAATAAAAACTATTAAAACTTATTTTTCTAACCTTGGACAAAAATAAAAGAAAATTTTGAAGACACAAAAATTTGTATTGAATTAAGAATAATAACTATTTTTTTCAAATATAAAAATCAGTTTTTGAACAAAAAAGAAGTTAAAAACTAAAAGTATATAAAGGGATAAACAAAATCAACAATACCAAATTTGTAGTAGTTCGGAAAACAAATCTACATCCTCTTTCTAAGACACAATTTTATGCCTCTATCTCTCTAAACTCTTTTTAATTATGGCCCAAAGTCTAGCCTATCAGAAGCTTAATCTACCTATTCCTAATATTGCAATTTTTTGACAAACTAAAGATTGCCAAATGATTACTAACTCTAATCCTAGGTGTGAGACAACCCTTAATCACCATTAACATACTAATAACCCTAAATTACCAATCTTAATGGTATCTTACCCTAAAATCAAAGAAAAGAGAAGAAGAAAAGTGAGAAGATGGAAAATCTAACCTCACCTTTATAGATCTTCAAAATGACCAAAATCTTCGTTCTATTTTTCTCTTATTTTCTTCTTTCCTCTTCCTTTGTTTTTGCTCACTTAGCTTCACTTTCTTGTTGATCTTGCTTTAATCCAACTTTTTTTCATCTAACCTTAGCTTTGATTGAAGAAAAACAAAAGAACAAAGGGGTGTCACTACAACAAAGGAGAAGAAGAGAGACTTTTTGGTTTGTTTAAGATGAGGAAAAAGAAGAATAAAGGAAAAAAATGAAATTTGACTTTTATAGTTGGATTAAGTGGGTGGTTAGGATTAATTACATAATCTTGTCTCTCATTGGTCTATTAATTTAAAGCACTTTGTTTTAATCCAAAGAATATTACTTTTCTTAGATAAAGAATATTCAATTTTTATACTTTCTTAAAATATTTGTGTAAAAAACACCGTAAATTCGAATTTTATTCAGCGAAAAATTATTATTTTCTAAATTTTTGTTTTGAACTTCAAAATTCTCAATTAATAATATCCAAAATATTTTTCTCATATTTTATTATTATTTTAATTTTTTTTCTTTCATATCCAAATTTAGACCTCGATCAATTCGGCGTGCCGGATTTCGGTCAACCGCGACCATGGCCTCAATTATCGGGCATTACAATTTTTCCCTCCTTAAAAAATTTTTGTCCTTGAAATTTTCCTTTTTAATTGGAGTAGAACAATTGTGGATACTGAGCCTTCATCAACTCTTCATTTTCTCATGTCACCTCCTCCGAATTATGATTTTTCCATAGAACCTTTACAATGGTAGCTTCTTATTCTGTAGCTCCTTCATTTCGCGAGTTAGAATTTCCACTGACTCTTTTTCATAAGTTAGATCTTGTCGTATCTCTATAGGTTCTATTGATATGATATGATATGAGATGGATCCGATCGATATCTTCTCAACATGGACACATGGAATATGTTGTGAATCTTATCTAACTCTGGTGGTAGAGCTAGTTTGTACGCCATAGGACCTTTGCATTCAAGTACCTCGTATGGTTCTATGAACCTAGGACTTAACTTTTCTTTATTTCCAAATTGGAAAATCCTTTTCCAAGGTGAGATTTTTAAAAATACTTTGTTACCAATTGTATACTCAATATCCCTCTTTTTCAAATATGTGTATGATTTTTGTCTATCAGCAGTGGCTTTCAGCCTATCTCTTATTACTCTCAATTTTTTCTCTGTCTGCTGCACTAACTCTAGACCCACTACTTTTTTTTTTCACTAAGCTTAGTCCAACATAGAGGGATTCTACACTTCCTCCCATATAAGGCTTCATATGGTGCCATATCGGTACTGGCTTGGTAACTATTGTTGTAGGCAAATTTTATCAATGGAAGATGTTTGTCCCAACTGCCTTCAAATTTCATCACACAACTCCTTAACATATCTTTCAATATTTGTATGACCCTCTTTGATTTTCCATCCGTTTGTGGATGGAAAGTTATGCTGAAATTGAATCGAATACCCATTGCTTGATGCAAACCTTTCCAGAATTGTGAAGAGAACCTCGAGTCTCAATTTGAGATGATTGAAACTGACACACTATGTAAATAGATTATCTCATTAACATAGATCTCTGCCAAACATTTAAGTGGATAATCCATCTTGATTGATAGAAAATGAGCTAATTTCGTGAGCCGATCCACCACTACCCATACTGTATCATGCCTCTTTTGTGTCAAAGGCAAACCAAAAACAAAATCCATTGTAACTCTTTTCCATTTCCACTCCGGAATTGAAATTGACTGCAATAATCCACTTGGTACTTGATGTTCAACCTTCATTTGCCGAAAAATTAAACATATGGTAGTATACTCTGTGATATCTCTTTTCATTTTTGGCCATCAGTAATATGCCTTCAAGTCATGATACATTTTGTTGCATCTCGAGTGCATTGCATAAATAACATTGTGAGCCTCTTTCAAAATATCCCGTTTCAATTCTGGTATGTCTGGCACACATAGCCTGCCCTATGCCTTAAACTCCCATATGCTTCAATAGTAAATTTTGGTTTTTCACCCTTTTTCACCATTTCAAAGATTTCCTTTAATTTCGTGTCTTGCTTTTGATTGTCCTTTACTTGTTGAATGAATGTGGGTTGAATCCATAATTTTGCCAAAATAATATATATAAATTACTTAATATTTCATTTTTTTGTTATTTAATCTTGTTCATTTAATAAATTTTAGTTTTAACGCTTACCTGCCATAGTTTTTCTACTCAAAGCGTCAGCTACCACATTGGCCTTATCCGGCTGATAATCAATGATACAATTGTAGTCTTCGATTAATTATAGCCATCGCCTCTGTCTTAAATTGAGTTCCTTTTGCGAAGGCAGATATTTCAGACTTTTATGGTTTAACATTGCTCATCATATAGGTAGTGTCGCCATATTTTTAATGCAAACACAATGGCTGCTAGTTCCAGATCATGTGTCGGATAATTTCTCTCATAAGGCTTCAGTTGTCTGGAAGTATAAGCGATCATTTTGCCTTCTTGCATTAGTACGCAGCCTAAACCATTAAGGAAAGTATCACTGTACACCACATAATCTTTTCCTGCAGTAGGTTATGTCAACACTGGTGCCTCTGTCAACATTTTCTTCAATTTATCAAAACTAGTCTAGCACCGGTCTACCCACTCAAATCTGTTCTCCTTTCTAAGCAATTTTGTCAGTGGTGAGGCTATCATTTAAAATCCAATAATAACCAGCCAATCCAAGAAAACTTCTCACCTCTATCACATTCCGAGGTGATTTCCAGTTGAGGATTGCCTCTACCTTGCTGGAGCCGACTCTAATTCTACTAGCTGAGACAATATTCCTTAGAAAGGCCACTTCATCCAACCAAAATGCACATTTCGACAAATTTGCATATAATTGATTCTCTCTTAAGGTATGGAAGACAATACAAAGATGTTGATCATGCCCTTCTCTGCTTCTAGAGTACACCAGGATATCATCTATGAACACTATCATGAACTGGTCCAAATAAGGTCTAAATATTCTATTCATTAGATCCATAAATGCTGCTGGGGCATTCGTCAAGCCAAAAGGCATTACTAAAAACTCGTAATGACCATACCGAGTCTTAAATGCTATTTTTGAAATGTCTGATTCTCTAATTCTCGATTGGTGATAACCTGATCTGAGGTCAACTTTAGAAAATACCCCTGCTCCTTTCAACTGATCAAACAAGTCATCTATTCTCATCAATGGATATTTGTTCTTAATTTTCATCTTGTTCAACTGACCATAATTATTACACAAACAAAAGGTGCCATCCTTCTTTTTCACAAATAGAACCAGAGCACCCCAAGGTGAGACACTGGGTCTGATAAACCCTTTTTCTAACAATTCTTACAACTGCACTTTCAATTCCTTTAGTTCAATATGTGCCATCTTGTAGGGATTGATCGATATTGGGGTTGTACCTAGCAAAACATCTTAACAAACTCTATCTCCCTGACAGGTGGTAACCCTAGCAAGTCCTCAGGGAAGATATCTAAATATTCACATACTGTAGGAATCTCCCTAAGATCTAGACTCCCTTTTTTGGTATCTACAACATGTGCCAAAAATGCTTCACATCCCTTTTTTATAAGCTTACATCCTTTTGTAACAAAAATGACATTTGTCAAGTATGGTCGATTCTCACCCAAGACAATCACGTCATCCTGCCCTGAATTCTTAAAAGTCACTCTCCTATATTGATAATCCACCACTGCCCTGTCTAGATCTTAGGGAGATTCCTACAGTATGTGAATATTTAGATATCTTCCCTGAGGACTTGCTAGGGTTACCACCTGTCAGGGAGATAAAGTTTGTCAAGATGTTTTGCTAGGTACAGCCCTAATATCGATCAATCCCTACAAGA
This sequence comes from Triadica sebifera, assembly GCA_023653625.1. Lineage (NCBI taxonomy): Eukaryota > Viridiplantae > Streptophyta > Magnoliopsida > Malpighiales > Euphorbiaceae > Triadica > Triadica sebifera. The sequence goes on along the minus strand of CM042899.1, from coordinate 3,160,238 downwards.
TGGCACATGTTGAACTAAAGGAATTGAAAGTGCAGTTGCAATAATTGTTAGAAAAAGGGTTTATCAGACCCAGTGTCTCACCTGGGGGTGCTCTGGTTCTATTTGTGAAAAATTCCTTTTATGGCAAGAACTCTTTAATTTCTGAATTTCTCTCTCAAAACTATTTTTTTAACTGTTTTTCAAGCTTGAATTGTAGCAAAAATAGTGTCTTTTGGTGGCATAGGTGGATGATACAAAGAGAACAAAAAGAGAAATAAGATGAGTTATATATTTTGGGTGGAATAATGTAGAATTTCTTCCTTTTTTAACTTTTATACTATGATTAAGGAGTGTGCCCATTAATTAAAATTAATCCTAATTTACATTAGTGCATTAACTTAATTAATCTTGATTAACTTTAAATTTTGAGAAATTCCCCATTTTCCACCAATTTTCTGATCTTCACACTTTTTCCCCCAACAATTCCAATAAATACCGATTTTGTCTGTAGGATAATTTTATTTTCTTCTAGTTCTAGCATGAATCTTTTTAATTTCCAAATAATAATACCCTTAATTATTTTCTATTATTTTTTGTCATTTTTTATGGGTCCAAATTTAGACTCTGATTGAACTAGCACTCCCACTACGGTCACGTGCAATCGGGGCTTAAATCACCGAATGTTACATTTGCAACCTCGACTGCTATTGCAGCCTTTCAATGAATTGCTTGGCACCTACAAAACTAATAATATATCAACGTTATGCATCCATTGTATAACTAGTCTGATGCATTCGTGCCTATCAAATATTATCAATGTTACAACGTTGTTCGCATCTTATAGTTCCCTAATTGGCATGCCAACCTATTTAATCCAACAATTCTAAACTAGGTATGGTACAGGCTTAATGCTTCTTTATTAATCCAATTTGCCACTTATAATTCAGTATTGATTAAAGTATTAATAAATTTCATTTTATCATACTGTTATCAAACTTATATTTTCCAATCACAAGTATCAATCCAAGCTCTTGGTAAATATGCAAATTTTCACTATATTTCAAATCCAATATAATGTTATATCATTCAACCATCAATCAAATATTTATTTTTATCCAAAAATTAATTCAATAAATAAATAATAAATAAAATCAATTACCAAAAAGCATGCACAAATCTTTTTGTCAAAATTGGCTCCTCCTACAGCTCTTTCCTTTCCAATGATAAGGCTTTTAGGTTTCTCCAATTTTCCAAGATTCGCGTAACAATAATCTCAAGTTACCCCATTTTATTTTCATCTTCATAGATCATTAATAAACAATGTACACATTAACACTTCAACTACACAAGTGAAGAACCCATTTTATGTCAATTCAATTATCTAATTTACCATATTAATTCACTATTTTATTTTATTATTTCCATTGCACCTTAAATCTACACACCTAGTCACTTTCCATTAATGAAGTGTCACGGCTTTCAATTATCTCCCAATATAACTTTAACTCTTTTCATATTATAACTCAAGTTGTAACAAATAAATCTTTAAAATTCATGTACAAAATCTTGGCCTAAATAGGTTTCATACTTCAACTATTTATTTCATTAATTAATTGTTAATTTTTTTCTTGTAACTCAAATTATTCTCACATGTACATATATTATATACCATCTTAATTAATCACTTATATATACATACATACATACATATATATATATATATATATATATATATATATATATATATATATATATATAACTAATTCATTAAATCTTATTTGCTATAGGTTTCACATTCCTTCTCACAAATTCCTTTACCAACATTTCCTTTAGCCTTGAATAGTCTCCTCTTTATGCTCCAAAAGCTATAGTTTGAATTTTTTTTTCATTAAATTTTATTTGACTCTATTTGTATTAACCAAGTTCAATTAACTACTTAATTAATTCAATCTTCTCAATCTAATTAACTTTCCCCTCCTTTTATCAAATAAAAACAACCCCAATTCAACCATCCATAGCCACGACTGTAGGGATCAATTACTCCTTTAAACTAATTTATAATAATTTTTATTCAATTTTTATTTTCTTCAGTCAATCATTCAATCAACACAAAGAATAATTATTAAATCATTTTTAAAGGCTTTCCTCTTGTTGAACCTTGAGGGGTATTTTCATCATTTTGATGCTAACAAATAAAATAACAATAATGCATTTAACATACTTGTTTTCTAAGTTTATTGAATAGGGTATGGAGCATGATAGCAAGAATGGAGAATAGAAGACTAACTTTAAAAAGACAAAAAAAAAGAAGAAATAGCATGTTCACGCCTGTGACCTTTTATGTCACACCCGTGATGAAGCTTAACGCCAACTATCCAACAATTAAAGTTCACGGCCATGAAGAATGATAGCAACCGTGAATGATCATATCAGTCACGTCCATGAATGAAAGTCATGCTCGTGAGAAAACATGTCAAATTCTTCCAGAGAGCTTCAAGGCCACAGTCGCTATTTAGACCACGGCTAGGAAGGATGTTCACGCCCGTGAAATAATAATGTCATGCCCGTGATCAAACATTTCAAATCCTTCCATAATGCTTCAAGGCCAAAGTCACCACTCAATTCATTGCTTAGAAGAAGAGTGACGACCGTGACACTCATACTCACGACCGTGAAAGAGGAAAGAGAAACATGTCAGGCGTGAAATTAAGAGTTGGTGCAACGTCTATTTTCGTTAAATGCAACCAAATGGCTATAATTCACCATGGAAGTATAAATACAAGTCATTTATGAATCCAGAATAAGAGAATAGCTAATACTTCGAATCAAAATCTTGTTGTAGCCATTTGTGCATTTAATAATTTCAAAACAAACATTAATTCTCTGTAAAAAAATTTTTGCTCATTATTTTCTAAGCATTATATATTTGTAAGTGTTTCTCTTTTTAATCTACTACTCAAGTGAGTTTGGGTATATTGGGTTAAGAGTAGAACACTTGTAAGGGTTATTTGTGTGAGCCTTTAAAACACAAGGAATTGGTTTATTGTGTGAGCCATTAAAACACAATGGATTTCTAGGTTAGGTGTGATCCATTGTTAGAAACTCCATTATAACATTTAGTGTATTAGTGAAACTCCCAATTGAGATTGGTTAATATCCAAACCTCTATAAAAATTATTGTGTGATATCTTCCTATCCTTACTCAACTTAACTTTTCTTTCTGCACTTAAAATCTAAGGAGTTTTAATATCCTATTCAATCTCCCTTCTTGGTAAAATATCTGGGCAACAATTGGTATCAGAGCTTAGTCTAGCATCAAAGCCTAAATAGCACTAGCAAAGACCAAGATATGGCTAATGAAGGATTCCAAAGTCTCAAGCCTTTCTTTGACAAATTATGCTAATTGGAAGTTTCAAATGGAGACATATTTGGATAGTAAAGGAATTGAAGTCTGGGATAATGTTCGGAAAGAATGGACACCACCAACTAGAAGAAGAGTTGATTTGAAGAAGAAATCCAATCAAGAGATGATTGGATAGAGCCTCAAAGAAGAGCAAACTTCAAAAACAAGAAGCAATGACAATTCTCTCAAGCTCATTATCCATTGAAGAATGTGGCAGAATAAACACTGCCCAACTGCTTACAGCATGTGGAAAACATTGGAAAACTATCATGAAGGAACAAAGCAAGTTAAATCCAAGAAGATTCAACTTCTTACTTTAGAGTATGAACTCTTCAAGATGAAATCCAATGAGTCAATTACTAACATGGCCAACTGTATTCTAGCCATCATAAATGGCATGAGAAAGCTTGGAAAACACCTGAGCTTGGAAGATGTAAATAATAAAATTTTGAGAAGTCTTTCTCTCAAAGATTACGGTTCAAGAGTTGCCGGTATAGAAGAGGCAAATGAAGACATGAGCATCATGAATACCAATGTGCTTATTGGCAAACTTCTTACACATGAAATGGCAGTGAAAAGAGATAGAGAGCTTAAAGCAGAGCCAGAAAAAAGAAAGCCTCTAGCACTAAAAGCCTCTACTTCAAAATCTCAAGAGGAAGCTGAAGATGATGAAAAAAAGAGTGATGATACAAATGAGGACATTGCTATGCTCTTAAGAAGGCTGAAAAGAATTATTGAGAAGAGAATGAGCAACTCTAGAAAATTCAGGCAAAGAAACCTCAAATAGACTTCTAATGACTCACAAAGAAGTAAAGAGGAGGTAAAGTGCTATGAATGTGGGAAGAAATGCCATATTAAACCGGAATGTCCAAGGCTCAAGAAGCACAAGAGAAAATACCAAAGGGACAATGGGGAGAAAGGTCACAAAGCCACATGGGATGACGAAAGCTCTTCAAGTGGAAAAGATGACAATGAAAGTGAAGAGGTCAACCTATGCTTTATAGCTATAGAGGATCAGATCTCGGATAAGGTAGGATCACTTCACTCATACTCTTTCAATAATTATAGTAGTGATAATGATAGTAATAGTGATGATGATGATGAGCAAAGCCTAATAGAAGTATTGAATCTAGAGCTAGAGAAATATAGAAGTAAATTCAATACTTATAAGAATAACATTTCTAATGTGAAAATCAAAATGGATGCTTTAGAAAAGGAGAACTTTAAGCTTAAATCATCTAATGAATCTCTTCAAAAGTCATTAGATGAGTACTCTTCAAGACCCTCAACTAAATCCTTGCTTAAAGAAAACAATATTTTGAAAAATGAAGTTAAGGAACTTAGAAACTCCATTTCAAAATTTCACAAGGGAAATGAGAGTTTAGATACTCTCATTGTGTCTCAAAGACCACCCTTAATTAGACATGGTCTAGGATTTAAGGGTATTTCATCATCTTCTCACAAGACTACTTTTGTTAAGTCAAGTGAACTTCACATCTCCGCATATGCTGTAACAGCCCCAAGGGCTAAGTGCACAACATACACTAAATCTTCTATACATAAGAGGGATGATCAAGGATTGGTAAGCCTAAGAAGGAAACCTCAAAAAGCTAATCATGCCTTTATGTATAAGAAGCATGCACCTAGAAAATCACCAATTCATTATGCTCATGCTTGCCATTGCTCTCAAACTCAACCTAATAGAAATATGGCAGTCAAAAGCATTGTAAGACCAAAAAGCATATTTAGAGCTAAACAATGTAATTTATTGTATGAAATTTGGTCACATAAATAAACATTGATGGATAAGGAAGGCTCATTGGGAACCTTCATGTGCTAACCCCCAAGGACCCAAGCTCATTTGGGTACCTAAAAACCATACATGAATTGTGATTCTATAGGTATGCCTCAAGTCCACAATAAACCAAATTGATTGGCTAGTAGATAGTGGATGCTCAAGGCATATGACAGGAGACAAAGAACTTTTCAATGAAATCAAGAGTATTGATGGAGGTAAAGTTACCTTTGGAAACAATGCTAAGGGTAAGGTAATTGGCATTGGCTCCATTGGTATTAATGAAACTACTTTCATTAAAGATGTCTTATTTGTTGATGGCTTGAAACATAACTTATTAAGTGTAAGTTAATTATGTAATAAAGGAAACAAAGTAATCTTTACTTCCAACAAATATCTTGTAACCTCTATTAATGACCAATAGATATTTAAGAGAAATAGAGATTTCAATAAATACATAATAGATTTACACAAAATATCTAACTATTCCTCTAAGTGTCTTATAACTACTAGTGAGGAATCTTGGCTGTGACATAGAAGGCTTGGTCATGCAAGCATGAATTTATTTGAAAGCCTCAGCATAGGAGAGCTGGTAAAGGGACTGCCAAAAGTTAAATTTGAAAAAGACAAGACATGTGAACCTTGCCAAAGAGGAAAACAATACAATTCATCATTCAAATCCAAAAACATTGTAAGTACCTCAAAACCTCTACAACTCCTGCATCTAGATCTTTTTGAACCTACTAGAATTGCAAGCTTAGTAGGTAAACACTATGCCTTTGTCATCATCGATGACTACTTTAGATTTACTTGGGTAATTTTCTTAGCACAAAAGAGTGATGCCTTTGAAACTTTCAGAAACTTTGCTAAAAGAGTTCAAAATGAAAAAGGATATTGTATTTCAAAAATAAGAAGTAATCATGGCAACGAATTTGAAAATGAAAACTTTGAAATCTTTTGTCTAGAACATGGCATTTTGCAGAATTTTTCATCTCTTAGGACACCTCAACAAAATAGGGTAGTCGAATGGAAAAATCAAACTTTAATTGACATGACTCGAACAATGCTCAATGAGTATGGTTTACTAACTTACTTTTGGGCCGAAGCCACAAATACTGCATGTTATATTTCAAATTGAGTTTTCAAAAGACCTCTCTTAAACAAAACTTCATTTGAGCTATGGAATTGAAGAAAGCCCTTGATATCATACTTTAGAGTATTTGGATGCAAGTGTTTCATATTGAATACCAAGGACAACCTTGGAAAATTTGCCTCTAAATCTAATGAGGGTATCTTTTTAGGATACTCTACAACTAGCAAAGCATATAGAGTATTTAATAAAAAGTCATTAACTGTTGAAGAATCTATGCATGTTGTTTTTGATGAATCTAATAAGCTTGATCTTATGAAAGATAGTGTTCTTGATGATGTTTTAGGTACCATGGAAAGACTTGATCTTGAAAATGAAAGGGAAAAAAATGATCACGAAGATTCACATCAATATGATACTCTACCTCGAGCTCAAGAGGAAAACAGGTAAGAGCTCCCAAAGGAATAGAGATTGACAAAAGATCACCCCAAAGAGTAAATAATTGGTGATCCTACAAGGGGAGTAAGTACTAGATCTCATCTCAAACATTTAGTTTCTAATCTTGCCTTTGTTTCTCAAATTGAGCCTAAAAATATTGATAAGGCTCTTAATGACGAAAGTTGGGTGATTGTTATACAAGAGGAACTCAACCAATTTGAGAGAAGTAAGGTATGGACCTTAGTACCTAGATCCAAGGAGCAACAAATCATTGGAAGCAAATGGGTATTTAGAAATAAACTAGATGAACAAGGTTCAATAACTAGGAGTAAGGCTAGGTTGGTTGCAAATGGATATAATCAGGAATAAGGAATAGATTATGATGAGACCTATGCTTCTGTAGCTAGATTAGAAGCCATAAGAATACTTTTAGCATATGCATGCCGTATGAATTTCAAACTCTTTCAAATGGATGTAAAAAGTGCCTTTTTAAATTGCTTTATAGAAGAAGAAGTTTATGTAGAACAACCACCAGGTTTTGAAAGCTATGATTTGCCCAACCATGTATTTAAACTTTCAAAAGCTTTATATGGTTTGAAATAAGCCCTAAGAGGTTGGTATGAAAGACTAAGTTCTTTTTTCTTAGAAAATAATTTTACAAAGGGGAATGTTGACACTACATTATTCATTAAAAAAGCATAAGCATAATACTCTAATTGTTCAAATTTATGTTAATGACATCATATTTGGGTCTACTAATGAATTGCTTTGCCAAGAATTTGCTAAGTGTATGACTAGGGAATTCAAAATGAGTATGATGGGTGAGCTAAAATTCTTCCTCGGTTTATAAATAAAACAAGGCAATGAGGACATATTAATCAACCAATCCAAATATGCCAAAGACTTACTTAAGAAATTTGGAATGGAATGATGCAAAAATGCCAAGACTCCAATGAGCACATCAACAAAATTGGACAAGGATGAAAAGGGTAAAAGCATTAATGAAATGCTCTATAGAGGTATGATTGGATCACTTTTATATCTTACTACCTCTAGACCCGATATAATGTATAGTGTACGCTCGCTTTCAATCATGTCCTAAAGAGTCACATTTAAATGCAGTAAAAAATTTTAAAATATTTACATGGCTCATTGCATCTAGGTTTATGGTATCCTAGAAATTCATCATTTCACATTATAGGATATTTAGTTGTTGATTACGCTGGAAGTCATTTAGATAGAAACAGTACTTCAGGTACTTGTCACTTTATTGGAGAATGCTTAGTTTCTTAGTTTAGTAAGAAACAAATTTCAGTTGCTCTTTCTATCGTTGAAGCAGAGTATGTGGGAGCAGGATGTTGTTATACACAAATTCTTTAGATGAAACAACAACTTAAGGATTATGGTCATAGTATGGACCATATAACTATTAGATGTGCCAACACAAGTGCTATAAATCTGTCTAAGAATCCCATTCAACACTCTAGACGTAAGCATATTGACATAAGACATCATTTTATTAGAGATCATGTTCAATATGGAGATGTTGTAGTGGAATTTATAAGGACAAACAATCAATTGGTAGATATCTTCACTAAGTCTCTAAATGAGGAAAGATTTAATTTCATAAGAAGAGAGTTTTGTATGATTGATGGATTAACTTTATAATTGTCAAAATTGTTGAACCTTGATTGATAATCTTGTGTTTTTGTCTCATCTTTTTAGATATGAAGTAGCTAACTTAATAGAAATATATGTTATAGGGGATAGAAGCACCTTAGAAATGCTTTAGTCTTGCTTTAGACTTAGTTTTATTTAATGAGGATTTTAGGCAATTCACGCTCGTGACATATATTCACGGCCGTGATCATAATTGCCAAAAGCTCTAGTAGCTTTCACGCCTTGCTTCACGACATGCTTCACGGTTGAAGGTAGTGAAGACTATATTTCAAGCCCATAACCTTTTGCTATCACCACCGTGAAACCCTTTTCTCACATCCGTGACACTTATTCATGAACGTGAACATTTCCACCAAAAACTTACAGAAGCGTTCATGTTTTGTCTCACGCTCTGTCTCACGGTCACAAGTAGTGAAGATTGTACTTCACGACCGTGACTCTTTTGTCACCATCGTGATATTTCATCATTCATGCATGTGACCTTTAATTTTCACGACCGTGAATCGTTTCACATCCCTCATCACCGGTAGAACGTCTCTTCAGCAAACCGTGAACACGACATTTCACACCCATGACTTAGCTTTCACGCTCGTGAATATGTCGGCTATAAAACATTTTCTGCCGTTATTTCTCTCATTTCCAACTCTCCAACTTCTCTCATTTATCACCATTCAATACCATTTTGAATATTCCAGCCTCCTAGCAACTCATTCCATCTATAAATACCTTCAAAAACTTTCTCCATCATCAGAAATCAAAACACATTAGGTTCTATTTCAAAATTCCATCAGATTTTCTCTCTTCAAAAATATATTTCTCAATGGAACCTGGCTCCTCCAAAGGTACCAGAAAGAAGTCTCATGCTCTAAGAAGGTACATGGACTAGCTTTTAAACATTATTCTGGAGCACTATCATCCAAGATACTCGGTTCTCAAGCAAAGACCACTTCTTTCCTTTTGATTATTTGACTGGCAAACTATCAGAACACTTGGTCTCAAGACAAGCATGATGGAACAACTCCAGGCTTGTCATATGAAAGATTTCATTGATATCCATCAACCGATGCTGAGGGAACCAACTCTCGAGTTCCTTAGCATCCGAAGGAACCAACGCTGAGGCAACCAACTTTCAAGTATCTCCTACTGGCACGGTAAACTTTCAAATTTGCAAGCATCCGAACACCCTCACTGCCACAGAGTTTGGTGACATGTTTAACCTTCCCTCTGACGGTATCCTTAATGAGAGTGAGGTGGAGTTCTATGCTACTCAAGCATGGACTCATTTCGAGCTTGACTATAGCTGGGACATCAAGAAGACGAAAAACACCCACCTTCGATCCCCAGTGCACAAATACTTGCATAGGTTTCTAACCTATAGCATTTTTGCTAGAGGAGATAGCAACAAATCGATTCGGAAGTCCGAGCTCTTTCTCTTGGAGATGGCACGAAAAGGCCTAACAGTGGCTTTATCTCGATGGTTTGCAAACCATCTACTGTCTATTACCACCGAGCCCTCTAAAGACATTCTGATTGGTGGGTACGTGACTCACCTTGCTATCAAGCTTGGGTATTTGAAGCTAGAGGAGCACCACTTCAACCTTATACCAGAACATCCTCGAGATTGATTAGACATTGAGTCGTTTATCAAAATGGGAGGGGTTGTTCATATAGTTCATAAGAACAACATCTACTACCGCTTCACCAACACAGCTGGTGAGATTATTTGGTAGGACAACGATTCAGACTACTTCAAAGCTGGCCTCCAAGGAATCCAGTAGAGGAAGAGAGTTAGAGTTGAGATGGCGACTCCAGAGGTTGAGTAGGAAATTGGACAATCCTCTACCTCCACACCAAACTTGGCTCAGCAAGTGGCTGATCTCTTGGCACCCCGGTTTGAGCAATTACAGGCTTCGATGGATGAGAGGTTAGAGGACCTCAAGGATTCATGGAGTCTCACATGGAGAGCCTGGAAGCAGAAGTAGCTCGCCTTAGAGATGGAATTCCCGACTCCAAATCTAGCTAGACTATATTTTAGCTATGTTATTTTCTAGCTTGTTTGATGTAGGACTTTAAATCCCTTTTCAAATCCTTGTATTCTTCTTTTAATATTAATATAATTGCATTTGTTTTCCATTATGATTTATCTTTTTGTTATTCTTTTTGTTGATGACAAAAAGGGGAGAACCTAGCAATATATTATATTTAAAGTTAAATGCAATATATTTGAAATACTTATTTGAATCAAATGAATATGCAAGTATGCAAATGAGCTGATCTACCTTGAATATACCTTAATTATACTTTGCATATACCTTGATGCCAGTTACATGAATGAATATGCACTTGATATACTTAACTTGTTTTAATTAAAAATTTAATATACATTGGATATACCTTGCATATAACTTGCATATACCTAAACTAGGAAGCATACATCCATGCTATACTTCATCATTCTTTACAATTCTTGCAGTTCAGTAATTTTTTATCTTAAGCATCTTTTGAGGGGGAGACTTCTCAAAAGCACATATTGCTAGATTATTTATCACCATCAAAAAGGGGGAGATTATTGAACCTTGAGAGGTATTTCTATCATTTTGATGCTAACAAATAAAATAGCAATAATGTAGTTAACATACTTATTTTCTAAGTTTATTAAACAGGGTATGGAACATGATAGCAAAAATGGAGAATGGAAGACTAAGCCTAAAAAGACAAAAAAAATGAAGAAATAGCATGTTCATGCCCGTGACCTTTTATGTCATGCCCTTGATGAAGCTTAGCGCCAACTATCCAACATTTAAAGTTCACAGCCATGAAGAATGATAGCAACCATGAATGATCATATCAGTCACGCCCGTGAAAAATCATGTCAAATTCCTCTAGAGAGCTTCACAGCCAGAGTCACTACTTGGACCACGGCTAGGAAGGATGTTCACGCCCATGAAATAATAATGTCATGTCCGTGATCAAACATTTCAAATTCTTCCAGAATGCTTCACGGCCAAAGTCACCACTCAAGTTCTGGCTTAGAAAAACAGTGAAGTGAGTTTGGGTATATTGGGTTAAGAGTAGAACACTTGTAAAAGTTATTTGTGTGAGCCTTTAAAACACAAGGAATTGGTTTATTATATGAGTCATTAAAACACAAGGGATTTCTAGGTTAGGTGTAATATCCGCTAATTTAGGTCCCGAGTCGCACGTGTCGAGAAGTGACGCGTTTGACCGATTGGAGTCTAAATTCGGATTTTTACAAAATATTGATTGAATAATGGCTAAATCAAATAATAAATGCCTAATTAAGTGATTATAGAGTTTAAAGAAATTGATTTACGGTAAAGGATTAAATTGCAAAATTTGATAAGTTTTGGGGTCAAATTGCAAATTACCAAAAATTGGAGGATTAATAAGATTAATTGCTAATCAACATATTAATTTTAGGCACATTTTGATAGTGTTGGCCAGCCATGACATTTAAAAGAAGAAGATTAATAGTGATTAACTATAAAAATTGGGAGAAAATGGTCAAATGGTGGGTCCCACATGAAGACTTTTTGGGTACCCTATTTAAGACTTTTCTTCTTCTACTACTTTTCATTTTCTGTCTCCTCTGTTTTCTTGACTAGTCATGCCAGCTTCATCCATTCCTCCAGAGCTCACCTTGATTCTAGAGAGAGAAAGGAAGGGAAGTGAAGGGAAAAAGCAAGACAAGGTGATTTTCATGTTCCATAACTCTTAAGGAAGCTGGAAAGAACAAGAAAGAGGAAGAAAAATCAAGTTTGGTAGAGAGAGAAAATCTCCAAAGAGGTGATTTAGTGAAGAAAAGTGTAAGGTAAGAAGCATCTCTTCTTCTTCTTCATCTTTTCTTAAAGGAAGTTCAAATTTTGAGCTCATTTAAGACTCATGTGGAAAGAGAGAGAAACTAGGGTTTTGAGAGAAAAAGAGAGCTTAGGGTCTTGAGGAAAGCAGAAGATGATAATAATAATTTATGATGTTGTAGGAGTTCCAAGTGTCAAGGAACAAGCTCTAAGGAGCAAAGGAAAAGAGAAAGCTACCTAAAAGAGTGAAGGAGAAAAATTAAGGTTTGTGTATAACTTAAGGCAATAGCCTATTTTTATTTGAAATAATGCATGCTGAACATGACTTTAGATAAATACATTTCAAGAATGATGATGATTATGGCATGAAACCATAGGATTAGACATGTATGAATGAGATCCTTGTGTGACATTGAAATAATTATGCATGTTAGAAAATCTTGTATGATTAAGGCATTTACATGTATTGAAAAGTAATAAATTGAGTAAAGAACCTTAGAAATGCATGAAATAGAATTTGGATGATGTTAGAATGAATGAAAAGTGAATATGCAGATTTCCTACTGAAAGTCACGGGTGTGACTATTGAGTCACAGGCGTGAACTTGAGGGTTCACGATTGTGACTGATTGTGTCACGGTTGTAAATTTTTGGGTGGAAATGGTACTATTCATTCCAGAACCGTTCACGGGTTGGAATCACGAAAGTGAACTTATTCACGGGCATGAATGAGTAATCACGACCGTGAATGCTTTTTGGGCGATTCATTCCAGTAGCGTTCCCGGCTTGGGATTACGGGCGTGAACTAATTCACGGGCGTGAAATTAGTAATCACGATCGTGAATGCTCTGTATTAGTAATTATGAATGTGGTCATCAAATGAAGAATTTAGGTAAGTAAATGAAAGTCATTGTCTATCCAGTGAAATAAGAATGAGATGGATATAGATATATGTATATATATATTGATGTGAGAATGTGATATGTTGTAATATAGAAAAATGAATTGATATAGAAAAATGAATTGTCATGGATGATATATGAAATCTGATGCAGATGATAAACATGAGAATATTGATAAATCTAGTAAATGAATGAAAAGATGCATGAGTATGACTATATGTTGCAAAACAAGAAAATTGAAATGTTGATAAATATGAGAATATGGATGTGTTGAAACATGAGAATTATGATTGATGTGAAAATATATAAAGAAGCCCATTACTCTACTTGTGGACTAGAATCAGGATAGATGACATGTCATTAAGGGGGCGAACGGTACTGTACTATACCTCAACCAATATGGCTTAAGCTCGGAGAGCGCCATTGATATGGGATGCTCAGTCAGTGTGGCTTAAGCTCGGAGAGCGCCATTGGTCTGGGATGCTCAGTCAGTGTGGCTTAAGCTCGGAGAGCACTACTAACTTGAGAAAGCTCCGATGAGCACATATAAATGAGGACAAGGTGGCATAAGCTTGTGTGAGCACCCTTGATCCGATTATTCATCTATGATGAAATTATACTCAATCAATGTGGCATAAGCTTGTGTGAGCGCCATTGATTTGAGAAGCTCTTATGAGCCAGATAGTGGACAAGGTGGCATAAGTTTGTGTGAGTGCTCCTGATCCATAACCCGTATCCAGTCAATCCAAAATTTAGAGTGATGTGGGCAAGATAATGAGGATATATCGGAAGAATAAGAAAAGGAAAGAATAAGAAAATGATGATGATATGAGATTGAGATGAAATGATAAAGAGATTTACATAATAATTTGCCATTAAAGATAAATGAAAATAACATTGTCTATATGAGCATGACATTTATACTTGTATGAAATAGGAATATGTTGATAGTCATGCATGCAAACATTTTAATGCACAAAATGATAATTGTTAATGCTTGTTGCATGATATAGTATATTGCCTTATTTATATGCACCACTAAGCTTAGAGCTTAGCGTGGAGTTTAATTTCCACGCAGATATAGAAAGGTAGCTGAAGACGTTAGATAAAGCAAGTGGTAATCCCATTCAAGTAAAGCAGCCGAATCTTGAGAAAGTGGGTTACAAGTTTTGAAACTTTTGTATTTGGCTTTTATATTAAAGAAATATTTGAGTTGAAAAACCTACTTTTAAAGTTTGTTAAGAATTACTCTGATGTTAAAAATTACTATTTTATGTAAATAAATTGCACTCTGATTTTTGTTTATATCCATATATACATGCGTAAAAAAAAATATATAGCGATTAGAAGAAGTATGAGAAAAATATGCGGCAATGCTTTCTTATCCGGGCACGAGCGGTTCGGGTGAGAGGGTTGCGGGCGCCACATTAGGTGTGATCAATTGTTAGAAACACCATAGTTGGGAGTGAGCTTGTAAAACTCCATTATAATACTTAGTGTGTTAGTGAAACTCTCAATTGTGATTGGGGAGAGGAGTAGGGTTTGTTACCACCCGAACCTCTATAAAAATTCCTGTGTGATATCTTCCTATCCCTACTCAACTTAACTTTTCTTTCCACACTTAAAATCTAAGAAGTTTTAATATCCAATTCAACCCCCCTTCTTGGTATAATATCTGGCCAACACCTCTAAATTTCAAAATGATAATTAACTAATGTCAAACCTTCACCTATTGGGATTACTAATAGACATGGTTCAACACCTTATTTATCCAAAATTCCAAGTGTAGCCATTATTGGTTATTCAATTTTGATGAAAAATTTAACACTTCCAAAATACCAATATGTTCCATCCAATGGTGGTCCTATTTTGGGATAGAATAAAAAATTTTGATTCCCTTCATAATGGAAAGGTTCTACCTCTTCCAATTTTCCTTCTAGACTCCAGAGGCAACCAATCATAAATCCAATGTTTCAGTTATGTTTTAATTATGTTCAAAATTCCAAATTCCATAGATATGCGTATGAATTGTTGACTACAAACTAAGATAGGAAGAGCCATTATTCCGATTTGCAAGTTCAAGGTCAAATGGTGGAACTCTTCAGAGTCCCAAATAAAATTAAAAAGCCTTGTAACACCCGCAAGTTAAAACCTAGAAATAATAGTATTAAGTATATTGAAGGGTATATAAGTGGTTATGGGTTTTGGGAGCATAAAAATAGTTAAAAAGACATGAAAATGAAATTTCCGAATGTTCATTCCCATGAATGTATCATAACAGTTGTGAATGTCGGGAAATAGAAATTCTAAAATTGAGGAGCTTCATGGCCTTAATACATATGGTTATGCGTGTGAAGACCTGCGATTTTAATTGGGTTGTTTCAATTTTTCGATAGAAACTCATGATTTTCCAAATTTAAAAACCTAGCCACTAGACATGTGAATCCTATAATTGATCTCCTTTCAATTCCCTTCAATCTTGGTTAATATCACATTAATTACCCACCATAAACTAGATTAAAATTGATTAGAAATAGGCACAACATTCAGGGCAGAAGTGCGAAGAAGTTAGAACTTGATATTTAAACCAAAAACCAATATGAATCTTCAAAACAGAGGTAAGGAATCATGTTTTCTTTCTTCTTTAATTGGTTTAACTCATATTTTGATAGAGATTTGAGATTAAAGGACTACAATAAGGGTTTAAGTCAATGCTTATATTGTTAATGTCATAGTACAATGTATTATGATGAATTAGACGGTAAGATGATTCTAATATGGCATTTGAGAATGAAAAAAAGGTGGAGAAACTCACAAGAGGGATTAGGCACACAAGAGAGGCCAATTATTAAGGCTCTAATTTAGGTTTATACATATACACATAAATTTGATTAATAAATTATTTTATGATGAATTTTGCAAATGACATGTTTATTTGGTATATACTGGCATATGGAATTGCTGGAAATTTGAGCATGTGATATGTTAACTTGGTGTATACAAGGAAGAAGGATAATTGAGGCTTAATGATTCTATAATAGATAATTGAGATAATATGTCTAGGTTTAATAGTTGAATGATGTAACACATATGGTTGTAGTTATTTAATTGACCGTTATATGCTGAGAATGTTGATAGGAGGAGCTAACATTGGTTAGCTATAGAGCTTTTGTGTGTAGTATGCTTGAATTGGTTGATCTTGTATTGAAAATACTAAGAAACCTTAATTCACAACCTTGAATCCAGGTTCATACCCATAAATGACCACATAGAAAATGTTCACGGCTGAGTCACGAGGAAACAACCCGTCAAATGGAAGGTTTCACGATCGTGAATGACTATTCACGCTAGTGAAAGCCTAATAACTAGAATTTTATATTTTGATTTCTATGATGAAATTATATCATATTGGTATGCACATACATCTTACATGATGTAATGAGATAGTATATAGTATGAGAACCTAAATATGAACATGATAAGCTTATTACGCCTTAATTAACAAGGGGTTATGTGGAAAATCTTGGAATGGATTACAAAATATGATAAAATAACTAGATCGTAATTATTAATGCCCATTCTCTATAAAAGGACTAGCATAGAATAGAAGGCATTGTTGGGTTTTGAACATGTATCTCATACATGGAACAACAAAAATATGAAAATTCATCAAAACCAAAACCCAAAAAATGCCCTATGTAATTTAAAATCGGATCATACCATCTAATGGGAGAAGTTGATTACCTTTGTTCTTAACTCTTGATCTTCCAAGTTATGAGTTTTTCCTTCTTTGTGGGTTGCAGCAAACCACAACAATCCAAAACTAGGATTGCCTCTAAGAGTATCCATGCGAAGGAAGAAGAAGAAAACCTCTAAGGAGATGGGGTGAAAAAGGTCCAAAGTGTTGGGACAACCACAAAATTAACTCTTTAAAATGAGTATTTATACTCTTTCTAATCCCTTTTAGGGTTGGAAAAGGAAAATCCTTAATGGGCCGATTTTCTTAAGGTATAAGGCCAAATGTTGACCAAGTCAACAATCCTAATCCAAATTGGATTTGGCCCATTTTTATAACTCTTATAAAAGGCCCAATTTTCTTTCTCTCTCATTTGGATCTTATCCAAAATCCATTTTACATTTTCTTCATTCCCTTTATGCATGTGACCTAATAGGTTTTCCAATCATGTTGGCAGGTCAAGTCTCGGGAGGAATCCTAATCCAATTAGAATTCCACGAGTCAAACACTTTTGACCCATAATGAAATTCTAATCAATTTCTCTTAACTTAGCAGATCATAAGTAGTATCTAGCAATACATCATGACCATCCAATTAACTAGAAAGTCAGTGGTTTGACTTTAAACCCTTTCATAGATAATTACTGTACAATTTGTCCTTTTACCAAACTATACCTCATTTGGTTCAGAGCATGGATTGTATGTCAACTCCCATTAGATTGACTATGTCACATCTAGTCCAAATGATATTAGTTCTTGTCTATGAGACTCATTACTCTAATCAGATATATCCTTGAAGACCTTCATCAAGATATGTCCATCTTGGCTAAAGATTTTTGAGTAATGATCTCTACAAGAGGCCATAGGAATACTCTCCTATCAGGAGTTGGGAATCACCTATTGACTACTCAACTACCTTCGAATACCTTATGATATACCCACTCACTACCCTATGAGCAACCTCTTGAGAGGCAACAAGGAATGAAGTCAAAGTATAAGATTCAGTATCCAAAATAACTTTGAGCATCTCAAATCTAAGGAAACTTGCACCATTGCTATAATGAGACTATCACTGACATTGAATACATATCCATATGATTATCTCATAGAAGATCATCCAATGTACTTGACTACTCTAGCAAGCATCCATATATTAACTCTAAACATCTCATATCTGCAATTTATGAGATCAGCTATTTGACCTAGTCAAGGAGTATAACATGTGCTAGTCTATCCGGATTAATGTTGTCTCATATTTTTAATCCTATGACTAGGGATAATTTAGGTATAAACAATTGCATATGATAGGAATCTCACCATCATTATCTCATCATGAATTTTTTCATGTTGTGTTACATACCAAGGACTTCATTAAATGGTTTAAGATCTTTATCAATTCATATGCAATGAATACCATATAATGAAAATGCCTTTTATAAATAATAAATGAGTACATCAAGTGCCTAAGGTGATAGCCTTTAAGACACCTCTCTAACAGGCATATAATTGAGTGGGTTACATACCATAGAATATTTAGCACTTGGATTTATATTTTAATGACAAGGTGGCTTAACCTTGAATGAAAGTTCCTTTAATCTCATATGCATGCAATTATCATTTTTTACTCAGTCAATATGACTTAAGCTCGAGTGAGTACGATCTCAACTTGAGAAGCTCAGTTGAGCACTATACAAATAGATACAATTGGTGAACAAGATGATTTAAGCTCGAGTAAGAGTGCTCTTGTGTCACAACCTGCATTTGGATTGTCCAAGTCTAAAGTATTGGGTAGAGAAATATTAAACCTAGCAATAGGAAAGAAATTCAGAAATATGGGAAATCAGATACAATCATAATTTATAAAGACATAAGGAAAACCAGTATTTAAGTATATGGAAATAGAAAATGGAAATTTGTGTTTTGTAGTAAAAATGTCATATTGATATGGTTAAATGGATTCACATATGTGTATTATGGGATGTTTGTGCTTTAATTCAGCAGATTAAGTTTGTATGAGATATAAGAATGTATGATGGCATGGTAGAGCGCACATGTACATACATAGTACATCTATATATGTTATAATTTATGTATGAATGCATGTTAAAAATTTTATGCTTATATGTATCACTAAGCTTTCAGTAGCATACCATATAGGTTTTTTTTGCCCATAGGTTTGGAGCCGATAGCTAGCTGAGTTAATTTGAAGAGGAGTCATAGTCCGTTAGAGTAGACCTATGTTTTGGGTCAGTTTCTTTTATTCATTCATTTGTGATATTCTCATGACATGAGATAGACAGTTAGTTTTCATGTTTTAAATAAATAAGGACATGTGTTTGAATTTGTTTATTTTATAAGGTTAATTTTGTAATAAAAGGGAGTATGCCCAAACTATTTTAATTATGAATGAGGATTCGATTTTAGTTCAGATACATGATTTTTTTTATATTGTGTTTGTTTTTTTCACTATATGAAAAGAAATGATTTTATTATTCATGTTATATAGGTTTTGAGCAATATACGGTTACATTGATTAAGATAGGAAAATATTTTAAACAAAATAGGTTATAAGACATCTAGTCATATGACATCAACTTGTATAGTGGGATTATGTCATATTGTATAGGTAGGTGTTACAAGCCTGCTATCCAAACATGGTTGCAAGCCCAAGGCAATAGAAATTTTTGGCCTAAAAGGCTTTTGCATAGACCTAGTTGGCAGCTACAAAAACAAAAGAACAATACTTTGTAATAATGGAATAACTATTACCGAGTTTACATTCCAAATTGTCCAAATCCTCAAACTCATGATCCATGCCCTTAGTGGACCTACGAAATGGTAATGAGAATGACTACTTTGAGATATTTTCCCAAAGTCAATTAAAAAGAAAAAGAAAAAGAAACATTTCCAAATTCTAAATTTATGACATCATCTTCTAACAGAACAGTGCACAAGATATGAAGAATCTACTTTTTCACTGAATATTCTCCACTTCCAAAAGAAGATAATCAACTTTCTGAAAGCAAATAGGAAAGCATGTGAAGCCACACCAACTTATCTGTCATTCCAAAAAGAAGCATGTGTTCTATCTTTTGTATGCATAGGCTCTTGGAAGAGACTCCAAACCGCCTATAAAAGGAGGATCCTTCTCTCTAAGAAGGCATCATTCCCATTTAGAGAGATATACTTAAAAAATTTAGAAAATCTCTGTGTCTCTTATTTTTATTGTAATTTTCTTTTAGTTTCAGTTTTTCAAATTATAAGTATAAGTTTTTACACTTGTATATTTTCCAAATTTATAATACTAATAGAGTGAATCTTTTCAAAATTCTTTTCTAGATTTTGCATTTGCAGTCATAAGTATTTTTTACACTTATGGCTTAGGCTAATCATATATGCATTAGAAATATTGTTTGCATTTGCATTTCTTCCTTGTGTTTCTGCATCTTTAATTTTCCCATTCGATCAAAGGGAGGATAAGGTTGCATCTTTAATTCCCTCCATCAATCCTCTCTGTTTAATTAAAGGGAGTGTTTGGTATCACAAGAAAATCCAAGTTCTCTAAATGTTCTTACCAAGGATCAGAAATCTATCATTGAGATCATAAAATAGATAGAAAATCCTAAACTCTAATAAGAACTTTTAGAAAGACTTATTAAGTCCTTTAAAGAAAAACCTCTTGTACACAAGCATAGTCAAAGCCACTTCCCACAAACATCTAATCTTTCCAACAAGAAATAAAGCAAGTCAAATCTCAGCTCAAAAAGTTAGAGGGTTAGAAACTCTAAACTTCTCAAATCCTTAATGATCTTTTGCTTCAAAAGATTGTTCAAATGAAGACCAAATCCTAGATGATGAAGAAATAAACAAGCTGGAACACTTAAAGAAAGTTCATGAAGATTTATTGTTTATTCTTTGAGAAATAACTTCTTAAACATATTTAATTCAAATTTACCTTGTATTTTCAAATGATTTCAAAATTGATATAATAAATTTGTTTGATACTGGTGTAAATTTAAATTGTATCAAAAAAGGTATTGTTCCAAAAATATTTCCAAAAGATTCAAAACAAAATTTAATTGCTACTAACAATGTTGATCTTCCAATTTTTTTTAAAACTAAAGCAACAATATTAAGCCAAAATGTTTCTATTAAAATACTTTTTATTTTACTCCAAAATATTAATCATAATGTCATTATATATATACATATAAATGTCTGCTAATTAGAGTCTATAAGATATGTTGGTAACTAAAGAGAGAATAGGTAGATTACGATTTAAAATTTGAAAATAGTGAAGGATTCATTCCCGTGAAGGGATTGTCACATGTAACACCCCCTTACCCCACTTTAGTGCAGCAATGTAAGTGAGTATTATCCTTCTAACTGTTTTATAAAATTAATGAGATGTAATATAAATTTTTTATTTTTTGAAATATTGTAGATACCCAAAATAAAATTATTACAAACACAAATTTTCATTTATTTATAAAATACATTAATTTACATTGAAACTATGTCTCTTATATTATAATTTATATTTATAATATACATTCGATGAAATAAAAACGATAATTTAATTTAAAAATTTTTAACAAAATATACCAAAAAGAAATCCAAAGCTTTTAGCCGCTTCCGTTTGGGTACCCTTCTTCTGACAACTATAATATCTACGGCTACCCTTCTAAAATCTACGCGAGAGAAAACCACATGCACTAAACTACTAGCTTAGTGGTGCTTCAATGATAAAAATTTTACATACATATATTTTATTACATATCATTTATAAATTTAACAAATAAGACATAAAATAAAGAATTATATGAAATCAAACAAATTTCATCAAGCATGTAATATTTAACAATTTTAATTAATATAACATTATCAAAATAACATACTTTAATATTATTATTATTATTCATCTTTCTTGTGCCCATAACACTTATAACCGAACTAACTAATAGGAATAACGGAGTTGTCATTACCGGCTTAAAAATTTTGTGCCGAGTGCATTTATAAATTTGTCATTTTCGGCTTTTATATTAGGCACCGAGTGTCTTAAATCCCCTTATTGACATGCCAAACTATTCTCTATTATAGTTCTAGATTAGGTGTCTTAGGGTTTAACTATTTTTATATTAATTCACATTATTTTCAAAAATTGATAATTTTACTAAATTTTCACCAAAAAGCTTATTTATTTTTGTTCTTTGTTCTCATTGTTATTGCATTAGAATCTCATACATAAATAATTTATTACACATTTATAATTACCATTAAAGTAAAAATCCACATTAATTATTACATATACTTATCACACCACATGCAAAAATCCAATATTTCAAGTTTTTATCTATGGCAGATTTTGGCCCTAATTTTGGGCTTCATTTTTAGCCTATTTATAGTTTGAATTTGAAGTTATGGTCCTCTAAAAATTTGTAAATTATTGTCTTTGCTTTCAAATTCATAAAAAAAGCACTCAAATCCAAGTTTTCTATCAAAAGTTATGGCCAAATACACACTGAATCATCACTAAAATTTTTCCCAAAATGTTATGTACAAATTTTAGGTTTGAGTTTTATGTGTTTTTTGGGCAAATTCAGACATATTTAGATTTTATGGTCTAAATAAAAGTTAAATTCCTATGTCTTAGCTTTCAATTCCAATAAAGAACATATAAAACGGAATTCCAGAACCTAAGTTATAACAAAAAATGTCAAGACTACTCTTGGAATTCTGTAACAAAGTCATCAATTGGCATCAATCTACCTTTCAACTACATTCATCATATGCATTCATTTTTATACCAAAATTTCTAGATCACAATTACATTCATTGATAGAGGAGTGCTCTAAAGGAAATCACTTTTAGCACTTATTGTACAAATTTATTTGATTAATAAAAAGCTTTTTCATTAATTTGATGTTTATTTGATATATGAATTGATAAGTGATCTTAAATCAATTAATGAAGTCCTTGATACATAACATAGCATGAAGGAAATCATGATGAGATCATGATATTGAGATTCTTATCATGTGTAATTATGTTAGTATCAAAATTATCCCTAGTTATAGGATTAATGAGATGGGACATTATTAATCCAGACAGACTAGCACATGTTACACTCCTTGATTAGATCAAGTAGTAGATCTCATAATCTATAAACATGAGATGTTTAGAGTTAACATATGGATGCTTGCTAAGTGTAGCTAAGTACATTGGATGACCAACTATGAGACAATCATATGGATAATCTATTCAAATGTCAATGATAGTCTCATCATAGCAATGGTGCAAGTATCCTTAGACTTGAGGTACTCAAGGATATCTTGAATATTGATTTTGTATTTTGACACTATTCCTTGTTGCCTCAGAGAGGTAGCTCATAGGGTGGTGATTGGATACAACTTGAGGTATTCGAAGGTAATTGGGTAACCAACAAAGGATTCACCACTCTTGATAGAAGGAGTGTATATCCATGGCCTCTTGTCAAGGTCATCACTCAGGAATCTCTGGCCGGAGTGGAAATGTCATAAAGGTAGTCTTCAATGACATATCTAATAGAGTAATGAGCATAGAGGACAAGAACTAACATTACTTGGACTAGACGTGATGTAATCAGTCTAGTGGGAGTTGACACATGTCCATACTCTGAACCAAGTGGGGTATAGAATGGTAAAAGGAATAATTGCACAAAAATTGTCTATGGAAAGGTTCATAGTCAAACCACTGACTTTCCGGTCAATTGGGGGGCATGATGTGTTGCTAGATACCGCTCATGACCTACTTAAATTAATTGTTAATTTAAGTGGCCAACATAACCGGGAACCTAATGGGTCACACGCATTGAAGATATGGAGAATGAGTAAAATGGTATTGGATAGGATCCAAAATATGAGAGAATTATTTTAGGATGGATCGCGATGAGATCGCACAAAAAAATCGTTTGGGAGTATCACGGGCCCGTGCGGGCTAGGCAGGCTGCTGGCATGCCTTGCGGGCCAGCTGCACTGCCCAGCAGCAGCCCACAGCAAGCCCAGCGCTCCTGCAACTTCCCATCCGTTGGCCAACGACTGTTTTTGGCCTTAATTAGGCCAATTATGGCCAATTACTATTCATTTATTTCCATTTTCTCCATTTTTGACTTTTCATCTTATTTTTGAGTTTGATTCAAATAGAAAAGACATCAAATGGCAGAAAATAGACATGAAAATATTTTTTGTGAAAAAAAATATTTTTAAGATACAACAAAAATTTTCTCAAGAATACTTTCAAAGCTAGCACTTTGAATTTGTTCAAACCATTTCTCTTGATAGTTTCTTCTTCATTCTTCATGTGGATTATCATTAGAGATATCCTAGTGTGGATTGTTGTGGTTTGCTACAACCCAACAAAGTGAAGATTTGAAGAACAAATAAAAATTACAAGGTATAATTTTTAACATTTATATTTATTAAATTAGTTTTAATAGTACAAGTATGATATTTTCTTTTGGGTTTTGAAAAATTTTATTTTTCGCTGCAGTGATAAATATGATTCATTCTTCACAATCCAACATTGGTATCAGAGCCTTGTTGTATCCATTAACATATGTATCCTAAAAAGATACCTTCATTAGACATAGAGGCAAATTTTCCAAGATTGTCCTTGGTGTTCAATATAAAGCACTTGCATCCAAATACTCTAAAGTATGATATCAAGGGTTTTCTTCCATTATATAGCTCAAATGAGGTTTTGTTTAAAAGATGTCTTTTGAAAATTCGATTTGAAATATAACATGCAGTGTTTGTGGCTTCTACCCAAAAATAAGTTGGTAATTCATATTCATTGAGCATTGTTCTAGCCATTTCAATTAAAGTTCGATTTTTCCTTTCAACTACCCCATTTTGTTGAGGTGTCCTAGGAGATGAGAAATTATGTGAAATGCCATGTTCAAGACAAAAGCTTTCAAAGTTTTCATTTTCAAATTCTTTCCCATGATCACTTCTTATTTTTGAAATACAGTACCCTTTTTTCATTTTGAACTCTTTTAGCAAAGTTTTTGAAATTTTCAAAAGCATCACTCTTTTGAGCTAAGAAAATTACCCAAGTAAATCTTGAGTAATCATCTATGATGACAAATGCATAATGTTTTCCTCATAAGCTAGCAATTCTAGTAGGTCCAAATAAGTCTAAATGCAGGAGTTGAAAAGGTTTTGATATACATACTATGTTTTTGGCTTTGAAGGATGACTTGTATTGCTTTCCTCTTTGGCAAGGATCACATGTCTTGCCTTTTTCATATTTAACTCTTGGCAGTCCTTTTACTAGTTCTCTTGTGCTGAGACTTTGTATTAAGTCCATATTAGCATGACCAAGGCTTCTATGTCACAACCAAGATTCATCACTAGTAGTCACAAGACACTTAGAGGAATGGTTAGATAGTTCATGTAAGTTTATTATGTATGTATTGATATCTCTATTTCCTTTAAATATCTCTTGACCATCGATAGTGATCACAAGACATTCATTTGAAGTAAAGATTACTTTGTTTCCTCTATCACATAATTGACTTACACTTAACAAGTTATGTTTCAAGCCATAAACAAGTAAGACATCTTTAATAAAAGTAGTACCATTAATGCCAAATGAACCAATGGTAGTTACCTTACCCTTTGCATTATTTCCAAAGGTAACTTTACCTCCATCAATACTTTTGATTTCATTGAAAAGTTTTTTGTCTCCTGTCATATGCCTTGAGCATCCACTGTCCACTAGCCAAGCATTTTTGTTTATTGTGGACTTGAGGCATACCTTATTCGAGACATGATCTTCGATAGCCATGAAACATAGGTAGACCTCTTCACTTTCATTATCATCTTTACTATCTTCTTGAGATTTTGAAGTAGAAGCTTTGAGTGCTAAGGGCTTTCTTTTCTCTGGCTCTGCTTCAAGCTCTCTATCTCTCTTCACTGCCATCTCATGTGTGAGAAGTTTGCCAATCAGCACATCAGTATTCATGATGCTCATATCTTCATTTGCTTCTTCTATGCCAGCAACTCTTGAGCCACAGTCTTTAAGAGGAAGACTTCTCAGGATTTTA
Organism: Triadica sebifera; assembly: GCA_023653625.1. Taxonomy (NCBI): domain Eukaryota; kingdom Viridiplantae; phylum Streptophyta; class Magnoliopsida; order Malpighiales; family Euphorbiaceae; genus Triadica; species Triadica sebifera. The sequence goes on along the minus strand of CM042899.1, from coordinate 3,134,314 downwards.
TTATTTACATCTTCCAAACTCAGATTCTTCCCAAGTTTCCTCATTCCATTTATAATGGCTAGAAGACGGTTGGTCATGTCAGTGATTGACTCATTGGATTTCATCTTGAAAAGCTCATATTTTGAGGTTAGAAGTTGAATCTTCTTGGATTTGACTTGCTTAGTTCCTTCATGATAATTCTCCAATGTCTTCCACATGCTCTATGCTGTTGAGCAGTGTTGTATTCTCCCACATTCTTCAATAGATAATGAGCTTGATAGGATTGTCATTGCCTTCTTGTTTTTGAAATTTTCTCTTCTTTGAGGATCTGTCCAATCATCTCTTGATAGGATTTCTTTTTCACCATCAGCTCCTATTCTGGTTGGTGGTGTCCATTCTTTTCGTACACTATCCCAGACTTCAATTCCTTCACTATCCAAGTATGTCTCCATCTGAAACTTCCAATGGGCATAATTTGCTCCATCAAAGTAAGGTTTGAGACTTTGGAATCCTTCACTGGCCATATCTTACTCTTTACTAGCGCTTTTTAGGCTTCGATGCTAGACAAGGCTTTGATACCAATTGTTGCCCAGATATTAAACCAAGAAGGGGGTTGAATTGGAGTTTCAAAAATTAAACTATAAGGTGCAGAAATAAAAGATTAATTTTAGGAGGGATATAGAGAATTTGACATAAGGATTTTTATAGAGGTTCGAGTGTTAACAAACCCTACTCCTCTCCCCAATCACAATTGGGAGTTTCACTAACACACTAAGTGTTACAATGGAGTTTTACAAGCTCGCTCCCAACTATGGTGTTTCTCACAATGGCTCACACCTAACCCAGAAATCCCTTGTGTTTTAATGGCTCACACAATAACCAATTCCTTATGTTTTACAAGCTCACACAAACAACCTTCACTTTGTGTTTTTACAGGCTCACACAAACAACCTTTTAATTTGTGTTTTGGAGGCTCACACAACTAACCCTTACAAGTGTTCTACTCTTAACCCAGAAATACCCAAAGCTCACTTGAGTAAAGATTACAGAGAGAACCACTTACAAATCTTAATTGCTCAATAAATGAAGAGCAAAAAGATTTTTATAGAGAATAGATTTTGTTCTCAAAGTATGAATGTACAAATAGCTTATAATAAGAATTAAATTCAAAGTATATGTTATTCTATTGTTTTTCTCTTCATTCTTTTGTTCTGAATGCACAAATGACTTCCATTTATACTCCCATGGCTGAATATAGTCGTTCGGGTGCATTAAATACGAAACTAGTCGTTGTACCAACCAAAAAATCGCGCCTGACATTTTTCTCTTTCATTGTTCACGGGCGTGACCTTTCTTTCCAAGCTGTGACTGAAGTGGTGACCTTGGTCGTGAAGCTCTCTGTAATGTTTTGACACATTGAGTCACGGGCGTGACAAACTTCCCAGCAGTGAATCAAGTGGTGACTTTGGTCGTGAAGCTCTCTGGATGAAAGTACATGATCATTCACGGGGGTGACATTTTTATTCACGGGGGTGACTAAAAATGTCCTCTTCATGGTTTGTTCTTCATTCATGGTCGTGAACTTCAAATGTTGGTTTTGGTAATGGTTAGCTCTTTCACGGGGGTGACACATAGAGTCACGGAATATGCTACTTCTTGAATTTTTGTCTTTCAAGGATTATTCTTCCAATCTCCATTCTTGCTATTTTAATTCATGTCCTGTATAATAGATTTAGAAAACAAGTATGTTAAATACAATATTGTTATTTTATTTGTTATCATCAAAATGATGGAAATACCCCCCAAGGTTTAACACAACTCAGCTGATATAGTAGCAAGCATAATGCAGCTTGCCATCTCACTATCATCGAAATGCTTTTGATATGCCTTCTAAACAACTTTAGAAGCATTAGCAGTAGGGGAATTAGAGAGTGCCTCATCTAGGACATAGCCAATCTTTTCGATTTTGAGAACTATTCTCAGATTCTTTAGCCGATCCAAAAAATTGGGCCCAGTCAATTTATTTGATTCCATTAGCGATCGCAAATTCACACTTGTCATGATGATGATTCTAGCAACCTAGATGTAAAATCGAACATGTTAGAATGTACATAAAATTCATGTTTATTAGGTCTTTAATAAATGGCATTATGACTCCCAATATTTTATTGTGAATCCATAGCCCTCACTATGAACCCGAGAGAACTTATATGGAAGTTCTCATAGTGGGTCGATATCCAACTAGCTAAGAATAACCTTGAGGCAACTCAACAAGCTATTCTTAGTTTGGTTGGTAGGTATCTAATCCATACCAATTGCATTATTCATGCAACTATCGAATCTTGTGCTATCAACTTATTGATGTGTGCACATACATTGGGCTATCGACTTTTGATATGTGTACATCTCATGTATACAAACCCAACTTCACCTCTAATACACATTAACCTTGGCGAAAATCTAACAAGTTAATAATATCGGTTAAGTCTAACCCATTAATCATGAAATCTAATTTCAATGGATTGAACATATTCTTATAGAGTGAGCTTGAGGCAACTCAATAACCCTAACTCTAGAAGAACTCTGGTTCTCCTCATATTAATGGAAGGCGTAAGACTTAATTGTTTATTTAGTGAGGGATTTCTTTGTTAAGTCTCATCAAGTTATTATTTCATGCTATTATATATCATACATTCATCACATTGATATATAAAGATAGTTACATTAACTATATGGCATGATTATGGACATACTAAAGTCAATCTCTTGAGCCAAAGAGAAATTGACTAGGTCTTACCTAGGTATATGCATAAATTTACAACCCAAAATAGAAATCAAATTCCTATTTCTTAGTCTTCTTTTTTATGGTACCATCTCCTTTGCTTCTTGCTCCTTTGTATCTTCATTTTATCCCAATCCTATGTAATCGAATTACATATTTCAATTTATAGAAAACCTCAATTTACATTTGAGGGGTGTAAGATGAGAAGAGAAATATATAAGAAAGAAAAAGAGGTAGGGACACACAGACCCTATTTACCATAAAACAAAATAATTCCATGCATGCTCCATCACATTGGGCCTAAGTCCATAATCATCCATCATGCCTTTTCATACACTCCTAACATGCATTCTCTAATCCACAAAATAAAAATGACAAATTTGGATTCCAATTTGTAAATCGATTCAACACTTAAATCGAAATTTCCTATAAGTGTTCTTTCGGTTAATTTAATTTTGTATGTCATTTTAAAGTGGAATTTAATATTTAATCAAATTAAATTAAATTCCATATTTTCAGAAATAATTCAAAATTAATTCTCCTTAAAATCATAATATTATGATGTTAAAATTAAATAATTTAATTTTAATATACATACCAATTTCTAGTCATACTAGAATTAAATTGCACAACTTAAATTAACCATTCAAAATTAATTTCTAAATATTCTAAAAATTTCTAGAACATCAAATCACTATTCTAATTATCTTTAGGTCAGCTCAAGTTCATTAAAATATTTTTAACACAAGCCAAAATTACTAAGACAAACGAACCAACACACTTAGATGCTCAAAATGACTAATTCGATATCTAGAATTTTTAAAATTTCAAATTTTTACAAAATAATTTTGGCATACATCTAACATCAAAATAACATATTTTTAATCACATAAAAATTATTTCAAGGTGCTTGAAAAAAAATAAACACATACAAAACAAATCAAACAAAACAGCCCCACCGGGTATGCTAAAATAGTCCCTTTTCTGTTTATTTGAAAAATTAATTAAAATAATTTTTAATTACTTATTGGACACTTCTAGAGGCATAAACATATTCTCAAGATGTTTAGAGTTAACATATGGATGCTTGCTAAGTGTAGCTAAGTACATTGGATGACCAGTTATGAAACAATCATATGGATAATCTATTCAAATGTCAATGATAGTCTCATCATAGCAATGGTGCAAGTATCCTTAGACTTGAGGTACTCAAGGATATCTTGAATATTGATTTTGTATTTTGACACTATTCCTTATTGCCTCAGAGAGGTAGCTCATAGAGTGGTGATTGGATACAACTTGAGGTATTCGAAGGTAATTGGGTAACCAACAAAGGATTCACCACTCTTAATAGAAGGAGTGTATATCCATGGTCTCTTGTCATGGTCATTACTCAGGAATCTCTGGCCGGAGTGGAAATGTCATAAAGATAGTCTTCAATGACATATCTAATAGAGTAATGAGCCTCAAGGATAAGAACTAACATTACTTGGACTAGACGTGACATAGTCAGTCTAGTAGGAGTTGACACATATCCATACTCTGAACCAAGTGGGGTATAGAATGGTAAAAGGAATAATTGCACAGAAATTATCTATGGAAAAGTTCGTGGTCAAACCTCTGGCTCTCCGGTCAATTGGGGGTCATGATGTGTTGCTAGATACCGCTCATGATTTGCTTAAATTAATTGTTAATTTAAGTGGCCAACATAATCGGGAACCTAATGGGTCACACACATTGAAGATATTGAGAATGAGTAAATTGGTCTTGGATAGGATCCAAAATATGAGAGAATTTTTTTAAGATGGATCGCGATGAGATCGCACGGAAAAATCGTTCGGGAGTGTCACGAGCCCACGCGGCTGCTGGCCTGCCTTACGGGCTAGCTAGGCTGCCCAGCAGCAGCCCGCAGCAGGACCAACGCACCTGCAGTTTCCCATTTGTTGGCCAACGGCTGTTTTTTGGCCTTAATTAGGCCAATTATGGCCAATTACTATTAATTTGTTTCCATTTTCTCCATTTTTGACTTTTCATCTTATTTTTGAATTTGATTCAAATAGAAAAGACATCAAATGGCAGAAAATAGACATCAAAATATTTTTTGTGAAAAAAAATATATTTAAGACACAACAAAAATTCTCTCAAGAATACTTTCAAAGCTAGCACTTTGAATTTGTTCAAACCATTTCTCTTAATAGTTTCTTCTTCATTCTTCGGATGGATTATCATTAAAGACATCTTAGTGTGGATTGTTGTGGTTTGCTACAACCCAACAAACTGAAGATTTGAAGAATAAATAAAAATTACAAGGTATAATTTTTAACATTTATATTTATATAAATTAGTTTTAATGGTACAAGTATGATCTTTTGTTTTGGGTGCGTTTATGAATATGATTCATTATTCAAAACCCAACATTCATATTTCTCAATTATTTCACACCATTTAGTCTCATTTCCATATAAATTATCAAAAGCAACAACTAATCACATTCCATATAAAAAACACAATCATATCAAACCTTAATACATAATTACATACATATGAACAACATGTAAGATTTTTATCAATGAAGCATACACCTAATCAGCCTTCAATCTTCCTTTAATCATCCTTTTCCTCCCCTTACTAGTTAGCTTTGTCCTTTCCTTTGTCACCCTTTTGAGGGCCTCTCATTGATTCATTTTGTTTTCCTACACAACCAATACCATATCTTAATCCTATCATCCATTTTCAAAGATTTTCATGTCTACATAACATTGTAATGCTCCTAATATATTTTACACCATAATTTAGCCAAAATATACTAAGGTTAAATTTCCCTCTTAATATGTCATGGCTGCCCAAAAACATTATTATAGTTCCAATTCATTTTCTTCAAACCAACACTCAATTCACACTTTATCTATCACCAATTGTGTTATTTTTCTATGTTAATTTTAATTTCCCTCAAATTACTTTAACTATGACAGCCCCTCATTCCTCCATTAAATTTACCTTTCTCTAGTTTTTAAGTCATAAAATAATTGACTAACATCAATTATCATTAATTTAAAGTTTAACTACAATTTTCTTCAACTAATTACAATTTTAAATTTCTAATTTCAATCTTTCAATATAACCTAAATCTATCAAACCTAATCATATCTATCATCCTTATGGGTCTTAAATGGAAGGAAAAAGGTTGAATTTAAGAAGAATAAACTCACCTTAATGGTTCTCCAAGTTGAACCAAATATGTCCCAAGTTGCTCCCTTTCCTTTTCTTTTTTCTTCCTTCCTTTTTGCTCCTTTGCTCCCTTTGTGGTAAAAACTCTTAAATTTTGAATTTTCCTTTCTCAAAACTAAAATTTTCTCTCTTTTTCAAGCTTAGATTGGATAAAAAATGGTGCCTTTTGGGATGGAGAGGTGGAGGGCCAAGGTGGGAGAAAGAAGAAGAAGAAGGAGAAGAAGAAGGAGAAGAGTTAGACTTGTGGAAGAATGTAGAAATTCTTCTTCTTTTTGACTTTTATTCCTAAATTAAGGAGTGGGTCACACTAATTAAAATTAATCCTAATTCTCATTGGTTCATTAAGTTAATTAATCTTTATTAATATTTAAACTTTGAGAAATTTCTTATTTGCCACATCTTCCCCCATCTTCACAATTTTGTTTCCCTCAACAATTGCCATAATATCAATTTTGTCCATATAAATTTTTTTTTTTTCTAATTCTAGTACTAATATTTTTAATTTCCAAATAATAATACCTTTAATTATTTTCCCTTATTATTAGTCATTTTTTTATGGGTTCAAATTTATACTCTGATTGACCCTGAGTACCCCACTATGGTCATGCAAAATCGGAGCCTAAATCACTGGATGTTACATCACAACTGTGAATGTCATGATTTAAGATTCACGCTCATAAATATATGATTCACACTTGTGAAGGTTGAGTCATGTCCATGAATGCTGGTTAACTGGGAGAGGTGAGGCAAACATGCATTTGTCTCACTTACATCCCTAATGTCTACCATATTCCTACTATCCACTCCCTATTACCTATGTAATACCCAACCATGTAGCTAGAAATATCTCAACTATATAGAATGATGCTACGAAACCTTTTCGCAGAAAACCATTTAAATTAAAACTTTTTCCATTTTAATGATATCATGTTCATAATTAAAACTATTTTCATCAAACACCTATTTAAACATAAACATCCATTTTATAACCATGCATCAAACCTGATCCATAAGATCAAAATCATATATATAATAAAACCATGTTAGGCTCACACCAACCCTATGTTTACAAAAGTACATCTTAATATCAAATAGATGATTTTGGATTAAATAGACATATATAAAAATTGTATCCCATGTCCCATAACATGTGCAAAAAGAACAAAATAATGTTATGTATGAACACCCACTCAAACCTGGTCTGCTCTGACTAATCTTTGTATGGGCACTACTTCTTGATTCATCAACTTTAGTGTACCAACTCCAAACTTATGTGTAGGAAAATATCCACACACTAAGCAATCCAATGCTTATTGGTACGTATATGCATAAAAGTTCTACATATCATCACGTCATGTCATACTATCAATATTTCATGTTCATATCATTTTTCTTATGATCATGCCTAGGAACATACATTCTAGATTTTACATACCATGATGCCATAATAATATGCCTACTTGTACCATAGACACAAAAGATATCGACATGCACCTATAATTATTTCCATAACCATCATATCACAATCACATCAATGACTAATACATAAACCTTTTCATTTCACATATAATTACCATATATGTTCTAGTTCATTTCACTCAAAACTTTAAGTCTGACTATCCAAATGCAAATTGTGAAACAGGAGCACTTATAACTCGAGCTTAAGCTACCCTGCTCACTATCTATATATCCTCATCCAAACCTCTCAAGTCAAGAAAACTTATAACCCAAGCTTAAGCCATCTTGACTAACCCGAACTTAAGCCACCTTGTCCTTGTATCAATATCAATATATTCTACGGTACTGTAACCCCCTCAATGACATGTCATTTATCCTATGCCAAGACTTAGATTAGAAAGTAGGGCAATTAGATTATATCTTTTATCTTTTAATATATGTTATCATTTACATGTTATTAAGCATCAAACACAAGCACATTGCCTCATACACATATATATTTATGCTTACTCACAACTTATAACATGTGATCATTTAACCCCATCAAAAAGCATCAAAAATCAAGATATGTATATAATAAACTCACTGTGCTTTATGGACGTGAATACCCATTCACAATCATCAAGATGTCATTCATGGGTGCCTTACCCATGAACCAAAATGTGAAAGCTTCTGCATACAAAACACATATTTTATTTATGGTTATGAAATATTCTTCACATGTATGAAATCATATTTCACAGCTTCACGATTGTTAAACCAACCATGAAATTTTGGGTTTGAACATGAAAAATTGGTTCTCGATTTTTACAACCATGACTAATTGTTCATGGGCAAGAACTCACGCATTCATGACTTTTCTAATTGTGAAACAAGATATGAAATGCTACTACCCTACTTGAGCACCCATTTCACAGTCATGAACCCCATGTCATGGGTGTGAAATCTAAATTTCCAATGGCAGAAACAAGCCAAAAGTATAGTATTCACTCAACACTTTCAAAATCTCTAAAGATTGAGGAAGAACTAATACCACTTTTCATTCTCACATCTTTCTAGTTGAAAGCAACAAGGAGAGCCCAGACTTATCATATGAGAAAGAACCAATTGAGATCTTAGCTAGGGATACACAATTTGCATTGATACATGAAAACATTGTGTATGTTGAAAAATAATGTACTCCTTAACATAGATACATGAAAAACATCTCTAACAAAGTTGGTCCAATTTTCCCTCTTTCTGACTAACCATTCGTTTGAGAATTCTATTACAATAGGCCTATAAACCTTTGCTTGTCTGAAAAACAATGTACTCCTTAACATAGATACATGAAAAACAATGCTAGAAATCTAGGATCTGATCTGTAATCCTCAACATAGATATTGAAAAACATTGTGTATTTTGGTCAACTTTAGTAGCAACACAAGTCTATTAGCAATTGGTCCAATCTTCTTTAGGATCTTATAGGTTCGAATGAATTTAAGGCTCAACTTGCCATTCTTTTCGAACCTGATGACTCTCTTCCATGGGAAAACCTTAATAACCTTATACATACTTTATATCTCTCCTCTTGAGATTCACATATAACCTTTTCTTGTCTGAATCTGTCTTTACATGAACCTAAATTTTCTTCACTTTATCTTTCATCTATTGCACTAACTCTAGCCCCACTAGCTTTCTTTCGCTAAGCTTGGTCCAACATAATGATCTCCTACACTTCTTACTATAAAGTGCCTCGTAAGGATCCATTTGAATACCGAACTGATAATTGTTATTATATGCACACACCATCAATGCTAGATATTTTTCCCAACTACCCTTAAATTTTATAACACAGCTTCTCATCATATCTTCCAAAATCTAAATCCCTTTCTCTGACTGACCATCCATTTGAGAATGGAAAGTTGTGCTAAAGTTGAGCTTAGTACCCAAAGCTCATTATAGACTTCCTCAAAACTATGATGTGAACCTCATATCTCTATTTGAAATGATGGAGACTGACACTCCATGAAGTCTTACCGCATCATTCACATATAACTTTCTTAGCTTATTCAAATAACAATCTCTTCTTATATGGTAGAAGTGAGCTGACATTGTTAACCTATCCATAATGACCCATATAATGTCATACTTCTTCGGTGTCAAAGAAAACCCCATAAGGATATCCATAGTGATCAGCTGCAGTCCGGATAAATACCAATACCTATTACAGGCAGAAGGATAGAGATCGAAACAAATAACTCCCGCGGTAAAAATATTTAATAATTAATAAAAATTAATTAATAATTTAATAATAATTTTAGATTTAGAATTAATTAATATTAATAATTAATAATATTTAGAATTAATTAATATTAATAATTAATAATATTAATAATATAATAATATTAATAATAATTTAATTTTAATTATTTAATTAAGAATTAAATTATTAGTTATTAGAATTAAGAATAATAATTATTTTATTAAATATTAAAATTTTAAAATTATTTTATTAAAATATTAAAATTAGTATTTGATGTTTTACCCTGACTTGCTGACATGTTAGGCATCTCGTAATGAACTCTATGATATCTCTTTTCATTCTAGACCACTAATACTTTATTTCCAAATCCTTATACATCTTATTGCTTACTGGGTGCATTGCATACTTCATCACATGTGCTTCCTTTAGAATCCTCTATCTCAATTTTGTTACATTAGGCACATATAAATGGCCTTGATAATACAAAACCACTAGTTGGCTCAATTGATTACTCGGGTCTCTCCCCCTTAAAGACGAACTCGACTAGTCTAACATCCTACCTCTATGCATCTTGAATCACTTAGTTCAAAGTAGGTCGTATGTGTGACTCTTCTATAATCTTTCTACTTAATGCATCGACCACAACATTGGCATTGCCTGTATGATAATTGATTACACAATTAAAATCATTGGTCAGCTTTAGCCATCGCCTCTGTCTCAAGTTCAACTCTCTCTAAGTAGGAAGATATTTCAAACTCTTATGGTCAGTGTAGAAGAAACACTTTTCTCTATATATATAGTGATACTAAATCTTCAAAGCAAACGCAATGGCTACCAACTCTAGGTTATAAGTTGGATAACACTTCTTTTGAGTCTTGAACTTCTTGGAAACATAAGCTACTACCTTCCTCTCTTGCATCAAGACACATCCTAATCCATTATGAGAAGCATCATTATAGATGACATACTCCTTTTAGGAATTGGTTGTGTCAGAACTGGTACTTCCTTCAACAAACTCTTAATTAGTTAGTCAAAGTTGTTTTGACACTTTTTTGACCATTCAAACTTAACATATTTTCTCAATAATCTGGTCAATAGATAAGCTATCATAAAAAAATCCTTTCACAAATCTTATGAAATACCTTGCTAAATTGAAAAAACTCCTAATCTCTATCATATTCTTAGAAGGCTTCTAATCCAATATCACTTCAACCTTGTTGGGTTCCACTCTAACCCTATCTGCTGATACTACATGTTAAGGAATGCCACCTCATCTAGCCAAAACACACATTAAAGAGTTTGGCATACTACATCTAATCCCAGAGGGTCTGTAAGACTATTCTCAAACATTGATCATACTCCTCCCTATTCTTGGAATACACCAAGATGTCATTGATAAAACCATAATGAACTGATCTAAGTATGGCATGAGGATCTGGTTCATCAAATCCACAAATGTTGTTAGGGTATTGGTTAACCTAGAAGGCATAACCAAAAACTCGTAATAGTCATATTTGATTCTGAAAGTTGTCTTTGCAACATCCCCTGCCTTAATCTTTAACTAGTGGTACCCTGACCTTAAGTCAATATAGAAGAAAACTCTTACACCTTTCAACATATTGAACAAATCTCCAATCCATGTAACAAATACTTGTTCTTAATGGTTTCCTTGTTCAATTGCCTATAGTCGATGCACAACCTCATCGACCTATCTTTTTTAGTAATGAACAATACTGGTGCACCGTATGGAGATACACTATATCTGATAAAACCCTTATCTAGTAGCTTTTGCAACTATGACTTCAATTCCTTTAACTCTAAATGTTTCATTCAGTATGTTGTAGCTGGAGTAAGCTTTATGGAGAACTCAATCTCTCTCTCTAGAGGTAAACTTGGTAAGTCATCTGGAAACACATCTAAAACTTCCCTCTCTATCCAAAAATTCTTAAGATCTAGACCTTTCTTTCTCGTATGAATCACATGAGCCAAGTGTTACAGAGGTGCCCTAAAGGCGATCACCTTAGGCACTTAATGTACTCATTTATTATTAATAAAAGGCATTTTCATTATATGGTATTCATTGCATATGAATTGATATAGATCTTAAACCATTTAATAAAGTCCTTGGTATGTCACACAGCACGAAGGAATTCATGATGAGATCATGATGATGAGATTTCTATTATGTACAATTTTGTTTATACCCAAATTATCACTAGTCATAGGATTAACAAGACAGGACATTGTTAATCGGGATAAACTAGCATATATTATACTCCTTGACTAGGTCAAGCAGTTGATCTCATAAGTTGAAAATGAGATATTTAGAGTTAACATGTGGATGTTTGCTATAACAAGTACATTGGATGACATGCTATGAGACAATCACATAGATATCTATTCAATGTCAGTGATAGTCTTATCATAGCAATGGTGCAAATATCCTTAGACTTGAGATACTCAAGGTTATCTTGGATACTGAATCTTATACTTTGACTCCATTCCTTGTTGCCTCTAAAAAGGTCGCTCATAGGGTGATGATTGGATATAACATGAGATATTTGAAGTTAGTTAAGTAGTTAATAAAGTATTCACCACTCCTAATAGAAAGAGAGTATACCTATGACCTCTTGTAGAGATCATTATTCAAAAATCTTTGGCCAAGGTGGACATGTCTTGAAGATGGTCTTCAAGAACATATCTGATCAGAGTAATGAGTCTTATAGAAAAGAACTAATATCATTTGGATTAGCTGTGATGTAGTTAGTCTAGTGGGAGTTGGCACACAGTAATTGGATTTAGTTTGGTGAAAGGATGAATTGCATAGTAATTGTCTATGAAGGCTTAAAAGTCAAACCATTGACTTTCTAGTTAATTGGGTGGTCATAATGTGTTGCTAGATACTGCTCATAATCTACTAAGTCAAGGGAAACTGATTAGAAATTCATTATGGGTCAAAAGTGTTTGGCTCATAGAATCCTAATTGGATTAGGATTCCTCCCGAGACTTGAGCTGCCAACATGACTGGAAAACCTAATAGGTCACACACAAAAGGGAATGAAGAAAATGTAAAATGGGTTTTGGATAAGATCCAAATGAGAAAGAAAGAGAAACAGGCCTTTTATAAGAGTTATAAAAATGGGCCAAATCCAAATTGGATTAGGAATTTTGACTTGGATAACATTGGGCCTTGTACCTTAGGGAAATGGGCCCATTAGTGCTTTTCCTTTTCCAACCCTAAAAGGGATTAGAAAGTGTATAAATACTCCTTTTAAGGAGTCAATTTTGTGGTTACTCCATTAAGAAAAATAAGAGTCATTTTTTCTCTCTCACTTTTCTCTTTCATAAGACAATTTTCATGAAAAGGTTTTCATTCCAATGATGTTCTTTATGGAACTGGTGCATTATGTTATGAGATTTACATTCTTGACATGTCTAATTCAATTCTCAATATCAATAATAAAAGACAAAAGATGGATAACCTAAAACCATCATATTTATGACATTGTTGTCTTGGCCATATAAATCAGAGGCGTTGACTAAGTTACACAAGAATGGTGACTTAGGGTTATTTGATTATGAATCATATGACATATGTGAATCTTTGTTAGGAAAGATGACAAAATCACCTTTTAGTGGAAAGGATGAACATGCTAATAGGCTATTACACTTTGTACCTACAGATGTATGTGGACCAATGTCAGTGCATGCTAGAGGTGATTTTATCTATTTCGTTACTTTCATTAATGATTATTCCTGATATGGGTATTTGTATATGATGAAATACAAATATGATGTTTTAGACTTCTGTTTATATACTAAATAGAGTTCCTTCCAAGTTAGTTTATGTTACTCCATATGAGATATGGAATAACAAGAGACATATTCTTTCACATATGAAAGTATGGGATTGTCCTACTTATGTGAAGTGGACAATGTCAGATAAGCTAGAAGCTAAGTTTGACAAGTGTTTGTATCTGGGATATCCAAAACAGTCATTTGGATATCAATTCTACCACCATTTGGAACAAAAGGTGTTTGTTTCAAAACATATTGTCTTCTTAGAGAAAGAGTTTCTTCTAAAAGAAGATAATGGGAGTAAAATTGAACTTGATGAAGTTTAAAATACTCAAACAGATGCAAATCAACTATTGAACCTGAATATGTTACTTATACAGATGAAGTAGTAGTTATACCTTTTGAAACACAAAAATTTTATAGATTTATAGATTATATAGGATACGCACTGTTCCTTAGAGATATGGATTTCTCATAACCGAACAAAATGTTGTATTGCTCATAGAGGATAATAAACCTACTACCTATGAAAAAGTTCTAAATTGTTCAGAATCTAACAAATGACTAAAAGCCATGCAGTCAGAGATGGATTCCATGTTTGAAAACCAAGTGTGGACTTTGGTTGACTCACCTGAAGGGATTAAACCATTGGGTGCAAATGGGTCTTCAAGAAGAAGACTGACATGGAAGGTAATATAGTTACTTATAAAGCTAAGTTGGTAGCTAAAGGATATCATCAAAGACAAGGTGTTGACTATAATGAAACTTTTTCTCCAGTTGATATGCTTAAATAGCCATTGCTGCTCATTATGATTATAAGATTTAGCAAATGGATGTGAAAACAACTTTCCTTAATGAAAATCTGACTGAGAATGTGTACATGATACGACCTGAGGGTTTCACATCAAATGATGGCAAAAAGGTATGCAAATTTCAAAGATCCATTTATGGATTGAAGCAAGCATCCAGGAGTTAGAACATCTGATTTGATGAGACAATCAAAGAGTTTGGTTTCTCACAAAATGTTGATAAACCTTGTGTTTACAAAAAGGTTAGTGAGAGTGCAATCGTATTCCTAGTATTATATGTAGATGACATAGTTCTTATAAGAAATGACGTATCAGTTCTTCAATCAATTAAAATTTGGCTTTTTAAGAATTTCTTCATGAAAGACCTTAGTGAAACAACATATATATTGGGGATTAAGATCTATAGAAATATATCTAAGAGGTTGCTTAGTCTTTCTCAATCTACATACATAGATAAAATGCTAAAGATGTTTATCATGGAATAGTCCAAAAGAGGATTGATTCCTATGACCATGGGATAACCCTCTCCAAGTCCATATGTCCAAAGACACGAGATGAATGGACACACATGAGTAGGATTCCATATGTTTCAGCTATTGGATCCATCATGTATGTTATGTTATGCACTAGACCTGATGTATCATATGCTCTGAGTATCACGGGTAAATATCAGTTAGATCCTGATGAGGGGCATTGGGTAGGTGTCAAGAATATCCTTAAGTACTTGAAAAGAACTAAAGATACATTCTTAGTTTATGGAGATGGTGAACTTAAGGTAAGTGGGTATACAAATGTCAGCTTTCAAACTGACAAGGATGACTCCAAATCTTAGTCAGATTATGTTTTCATGTTAAATGACTGCGCAGTCAGTTGAAAGAGTTCCAACAGGAGATGACAGCAGATTCCCCAACCGAAATATAGTACATTATAGCTTGTAAGGTAGCTAAAGAAGTGGTGTGGATAAGAAAAATTCATCACATAATTGGATGTGGTTCCTAACATTGTTGATCTAATACCCTAGTATTGAGATAACAATGGAGCAATTACATGAGCAAAGAAACCACGATCTCATCAAAGATCCAAACATATAATCACACATTACCATTTGATTTTGGAAATCATTGGCAGACATGATGTAATGATTGAGAGAGTTCCCATTGATTAGAATATAGTTGATCTTCTCACTGAACCAGTTCCCCAAAAGAAACATGATAGTCGTATACTTAGCTATGGTATAATGTATAAAGGCGATTGACTTTAGTGCAAGTGGAAGATTGTTAGAGAGGTGCCCTAAAGGCAATCATGTTAGGCACTTTATGTACTCATTTATTATTAATAAAAGGCATTTTCATTATATGGTATTCATTGTATATGAATTGATATAGATCTTAAACCGTTTAATGAAGTCCTTGGTATGTAACACATCATGAACGAATTCATGATGAGATCATGATGATGAGATTCCTATCATGTGTAATTATGTTTATATCAAATTATCCCTAGTTATAGGATTAATAAGACAAGACATTGTTAATTAGATAGACTATCACATGTTATACTCCTTGACTAGATCAAACAACTGATCTCATAAGCTGAAAGTATAAGATGTTTAGAGTTAACATATGGATGCTTGCTAAGAGTAGCAAGTACATTGGATGACCTGCTATGAGACAATCACATGGGTATCAATTCAATGTCAGTGATAGTCTCATCATAGCAATGGTGCAAGTATCCTTAGACTTGAGATACTCAAGGTTATTTTGGATACTAGATCCTATACTTTGACTCAATTCCTTGTTGCCTATGAAGGGGTCATTCATAGGGTGGTGATTGGATATAGCATGAGGTATTCGAAGGTAGTTGAGTAGTCAATAAAGTATTCATTACTCCTAATAGAAGAAGAGTATTCCTATAGCCTCTTGTAGAGATTATTACTCAGAAATCATTGGCCAATGAAGAAATGTCTTGAAAAAGGTCTTCAATGACATATCTTATCAGAGTAATGAGTCTCATAAATAAGAACTAATATCATTTGGACTATATGTGATGTAGTCAATCTAGTGGGAGTTGATACATAGTCTATGCTTTGAACCAAATAAGGTATAGTTTGGTGAAAGAACGAATTGCACGGTAATTGTTTATAGAATGGTTAATAGTCAAACCACTGACTTTCTAGTTAATTGGATGGTCATAATGTATTGCTAGATACAGCTCATGATCTGCTAAGTCTAAGAAAAATTGATTAGAAATTCATTATGGGTCAAAAGTGTTTGACTCATAGAATCCTAATTGGATTAGGATTCCTCTCGAGACTTGAGCTATCAATATGACTGGAAAACCTAATAGCTCACACGCATAGAGGAAATGAAGAAAATATAAAATGGGTTTTGAATAAGATCCAAATAAGAAAGAAAGAGAATTAAGCTTTTTATAAAAAATTGGATAAATCCAATTTGGATTAGGATTGTTGACTTGGTCAACATTGGGCCTTACAACTTAAGGAAATGAACCCATTATGGCTTTTCCTTTTCCAACCCTAAAAGGGATTAAAAAATGTATAAATACTCCTTTTAAGGAGTCAATTTTGTGGCTGTCCTATTAAGAAAATTAAGAGTTATTTTTCTCCTCTCCCTTTTCTCTTTCATAAGACAATTTTCCATAGCTAGCACTTTGGACTCTTATCACCCCACCTCCTTGGAGGTTTGATTCTTCTTCCTTTGCGTGGATACTCTTAAAGGCAATCCTAGCTTTGGATTATTGTGGTTTGCTGCAATCCAACAAAAAAGGTAAAGTTCACAACTTGGAAGATCAAGAGTTGCAAACAAAGGTAATCAAGTTCTCCCATTAGATGGTATGTCCGATTTTAAATATTCATAGGGCGTTCCATGGATTTTAGGTTCAATTAATTTTTATTTTACGTTATGCCATATATGTGATGCGTGTTGAGAACCTATCACCATGTTGGTCTCACACCCCTTTCTAATCATCCTCTGAGCTTTCATCATGGAGATCAATTATGCAGGTTGTAAAAATCTCTCACCTTCCACTACTACATCTTCTCATCAGGAGTCTTAAGAACCAACCTCATAGATTGGCAGTCCACTACTGCCTCATGTTGAGAAAGTCAATCCATATCCAAGATGGCATCATACTTATGGAAAGACAACTTGATAAAATCCGCATAAAAATTTTTCCCATGCAGAATCAGTGAACAACCCTTGTACACCTTATTAACAATCATACCTGATTAACCCTTGCCTAGAGGGTTCATGACCTCAATCTCAAATCCTTAGTTCTTTATTATCATATTGTGCTTACTAGGTGTTTTTGTGCAAATATAAGAGTGTGTAGATCCTAGGTCTATTAAACTACATAAACACAAGCTATTAAGAGAAAATATGTCCATAATGACATATATGGCCTCATAATCCTCTTATGCCCTCATGGCATAAGCTCTCATTGGAGTTCTGCTAAGTCCTAGTTTGTTGACCGCCTCTAATGCAATCTGACTAGATCTTGTTTGACCTCCTATGGTCTTATATCTATTCTAGATTTGAGTTGACCTATAGTCTATGTAGGTGTTGAACTGCCCAACAACGAACAATCCATTTTTATGTGATCTTGGGCCTCAAATCTAAAGCAAGCCATCGTGATTGTCCAACACTTGCCCTTGTGACTTTTGTGGCATGTCCCATATGAAGGAATAGTTCCTCTCAAAATTTGTGGCTATTAATTGGTAGTGGCAAATGTGGCTTTAAAAGGCGGTCCGCTCTTGAAGAAACTTTGCTATGAAAAGCCCTAATTGTTTCCTCTAATCTGTGGCTGCCTAGAGAAAAACAAACCTCTTTTGTCGAAGTTTGAGCCATACTAGTTGATGACTTCCTAAAGGACTCATCTATCTTCTTTCTTTTTCTTCTCTTAATGTTGATGGTTGTAGACACTGGCTTCAAAAAGTCTTGATGCTGAAAAAAAGTAACGTGATAACTAATATTTCATTCATATCAACCTTAAACTATAGTACTAATCCATCTCATCCCTAAGAATCTTGACTACATACTTGCTCAACCTGACGAACTATCTCTCTCTCATACTCTGATATTGTCAGGTTCTTCCATCTCATATTAAAGAACTCTCTTCTTATCATCCACATAGACTCGTGATACATACTTTTTCTTGAACTCTGCCAAAATGAAGTTTTAATTGAACAGCTATGGAGTCTACAGCTTCAGCAGAATTGACTTCCATCAATCATATGTGTGTTCATGAAGCTAAGAACCCAAAACCAACAAAATACAATTCCCCATAACCTATTGGGGGATTTTGTCGTTACAACAAATTAACAGTCCCCTTCTCTCCAAAAGAATTAGTAGTCCTCCCTCACAAATGAAAGCCATGTAAGTGTTTTCGATAATCAATCCCTCTCCAAAGTCCAATTTGGTTTTTCATTTCTCTCCTTGATTATACTTGGAAAAATTTCATTATAAATTTATTACTAACGCACTTAAATATTTTTAGCATAAAAATCATTCAAACTTTAATATATATAAAAATAAAAAATATTTTTAAGAACCGATTGTAATCGATGTCCATTGAAAGTTGTAGTTTCCAGTGATATCACATATAAACATACCTCTCTACCTCTCTCTTCTGCAAAAGCATTATTTTCTCACTCATGATATTTGTGTACTTGTCTCTATTTCATTTCCCTCATTGATTTCCTTCCATTTCCATGCCAAAAAAAAATAAGCCAATCTTTGAAGAGAGCTTGCTGTCGCAACTAAACAAACCCACTTCTTGATTAATGCCTTAACCAAAGGACTACGAATGAAAAAATCTTGATTATTAACATTTTTATCAATTTTGGTCAATTCTTCTAAAATTTAACTGATTCTTTTTAATATTGATCGATGTTATCCCAAGCCTCCCTAACAAAGTTGTTATGATAGAGCCTCTCTTTCACAGCACATTTCCCAGGTAAACTTAAAGACTTTGAAACCCCATGTCGATAAGGTTGTAATTTTATCATTATATAAACCTATATAATCATAGTTAGTCTTCAAATTAACAACTTATTTTTCCTTTTTGTAAAACAATTATAAGAATTTTCAATTCTAAATATGTTTCTTATTTTCGGACTTCTGAAATTAAAAGAAATAAACCCATCAATAATAATAAGAAATATTAATAACCATATTAGAGATACTACAACTAAATCATTCAACTGAAATGTTATTCAATTGAACCTTTGAATTCCAATTTTCATTCAGTTGAGGCTTTGTTTGGTGGAGAAAGTTACCATATATTGAATATGCCAGAGTGGCACGTGAAGTTTGAAAATTGAGAAGTTCAATTGAATAACAGCTACGCATTCAAGGATTCGATCAAAGAAAAAATCAGTAGGAAAAAAAAAAAAAAAAAAAAAAAAAAAAGAAGAAGCAAGCTTTTGAGGCATGAGATGCGGTTTCCTAGCAAGATTGCTTAAATATGGCTTTGTCAAATATAGGCATATAATTATATGGATTATATTTTTATATGCTAAATTTAAAAATTACAATTAAGTAGAGGATAGAATCTATCAATCATTTAAGGGTTAAAGGTTAAAACTATTAGTTTGAGTTATTATTAGAAAAACAAAAAAGAAAAGGAAATATCCTGCAAATACACTTCTATATTATTCTAATTAGCTGTATGAAGAAAACTAATTAAAAAGAAGAATTAAAACACACAAGCTTTTGCAGTTTGGGTGTAAAAAGAATTACAAGTATATACATACACATCTCTACAAAGTATTTTGTAACTTTTGATTCTGAATCATATTCATGTACCTGTCATTTGGATTCTCCTCTGGGTCGCGCATCCCCCATACTCTTGTTTGTTGTTGTACCACCAAAAGATAAGCTTTAAGCTTAGAATCTATTGTAGCAATTATCTCTCCTACCACACCTAATTCCTTATCCTCATTATATTTTCTAAGTTCAGACATCAACTGTGAGTCTCCGTGTCGCTTCCCCACAATAACAAGATCAGAAGAATTCTCCATTAATCCAATAACATCAATCACACATTTACTATCCATCACCACCTCCTCCTTATAAAAAGCATGTTCACTCCATTGAGAGCTTAACTTAAATTCATCCAGCATTTCAGAATCAAGCATCTTACTTCTTGTTGTGCTCTCCACAGATGGTGACGAAAGTTTGAAATGTACAACAGTGAGGAAAACACGAGGATGTTTCATCATACGTTTAGCATAGGCTAATGCTTCTCTATCATCAGCACCGCCAAAAAATAGAACAACAATCTTACAAAATGAAGACTCTTCCAACAAAAGTGAAGATTTTTTCAGGTTCCCTCGGTCAACAAGGATTCCAACAGAACAGGGTGCCTTATCGAGCACATTTTTGTTTAGGTGTCTATATAAATGAAATGTATCTACCACTTTTCCATTTATGCGTTGTCTGTGAA
Source organism: Triadica sebifera (assembly GCA_023653625.1). NCBI lineage: Eukaryota > Viridiplantae > Streptophyta > Magnoliopsida > Malpighiales > Euphorbiaceae > Triadica > Triadica sebifera. Next base: position 3,113,550 of record CM042899.1, on the reverse strand, counting down.
AAGGCATAATTATAAAAGATATCCTGTGTTCTAAAGCAAGTGAACAAACATCATTATGCATAGTTCTACGAGGTGAAATGCCTTTATAGCATTGCATCGTAACATGAGCATGATTTGCCTGCTCAAATTTTTGAAATGCACTGAAGATTCTTTCTGATTCACTAGGGTTTTGAGAAGGTTTATCGCACGGCATGTAAGGAATCAGTAAGGAAGAGGCACGCCCTGTAAGCTTAATGAGGTGGAGAACAAACAAACCGATAGGGTCCTCTTTACTAGGGTTAGTGGCATTAAGGAGCGAGACTATGCTCTGGACATTTTCTTGGCCATGGATGCAAGCAAGCATCCGTAGTTCTTGATTTCGAGAATGATGTAGTATTGTCCTCCTTTTATAGGCTATGAACCTCCTTGAAGGATCATACAGAGCTTTTACAAGGGGTGAGATTGCTCCTGTCACAATCACCACGGAGATAATCATAATGGCAAAGCATTCATCATTCAGGACCTGCAAATTAGTCCAATCACTTATATCATTTGAGCATATAAAAAAACAAATTATAGGTAGGGATGACAATTGCACCCACCTCTTTAGTGCCCCGCTCTAACTCGACTCCATCCCGAACGGGGCAGATAGTTTTTGTAATTTTCCAATCCCGCCTCAATATATATATATATATATAATATTTTTGAAAAATAATAAAATAAAAATATAACACTTATTTAATGTAAAAAATATTTTTTTATTTAAAAAAGTATATAATTAACTAATTAATAAAAAAAATATTTTTAACAATAAAATAAAATAAAAATTTTTAATGAAAGTTAGGGAATGGGCAGGGGTCAGGGATCTCCATTCTCATATGGTGCGGAGACAAGGATCCAAAAATTTTTCCTGGTAGGGCCAAGGAATGGGGCGGGGTTTCGGAGTCAAGAACAACGAGGGGAAACTCAGCCTCGAATCCACCCCGTTGTCATTCCTAATTCTAAGTTTATAGTAATCATAGAGTTTTAGGTTCTTTGACATAAAAATTCTTTTCAATAGCCTTATTTATTTCAGGATAGCATGAGAAATAGGATGGGGGGTTCATGTTTAACTCTGGAACAACTATTAAAGGGAATGCATATTTCACAATTGTAAAAATTGGGTGACACTTTTAAGTATTTGTCAATTATTAATATGAACTGCACAGATAAATGAAGGATATATAGCTTCTCTATGGCATGAAATTGCTAACCGTTCTAGGAACTAACCAAGATTTTTACAGCTATAAGCCAAGAAAAAAGTTAAAGGAAGTGAGGAAAAGAGGCTTACATTGCTTCTCCTCCAGTCATTCAATAAAATAAGATCAACAATGCCTTTCGAGTTCAGAATCAGACCAAGAGAAAGAGCATCTCTAAATGGCATTCTACAGAAGAGAGGAGGGAGCATTGTCCCTATTAGTTTTCCACAAAAACCAACAAATACAACCAGCTGTGTTACACCCACAGTGTTCCACCTTTGTATGGTAAAAACATTTGTCTTTAATCCGCATAGGGTGAAAAAGATAGGGGTTAGCAGCACTGATACAAAGCAATCAAGCCTCTCCACTAATGCAGCTCCTAAAGGTGGTCCATCTGGAATGGCCAAGCCGACAAGGAAAGCCGAGATTAGAGCATCTAGACCAACAACTTCACCGAGGAATACACAACCCATCAATGCTACAAGAACCACAAAGGTGTAAATCTCTTTCAAGGGTTTACCTTCTGGTGTATTTCGTATGGCCCATAAGGCTGCTGGACGGATTCCAAATGCAACAACACCAAGAAGGAAAGTGACTGATATAAAGTACCCAATTGATATTTTTAATGATCTTGCTGTCGCTATCTCTGTCACATAGGTCAGTGACATAGTGACCCAAAAGCAAAAATCACAAATCATTGATGAAGAAGTGGCAAGACGTCCAATCTCTGAGTTTAGGATCCTTAGCTCAGCAAGAAATGTTGCAATAACTGGGAAAGAGGTCAATGATTGCAATTTTACCACCATTTGAAGTAGCTTGCAAGTATTTCTACTCAATGAGAGAAAGTGGCAGAGGGCGAATTTAACAAATCCAGCCAATCCATAAGGAATGCAGAAGGCTAAAGTTCCTATGACCAGTACCCTTTTACCGGATCGAAAAATGATCGAAGGATCTGTCTTCACCCCAATTAGGAAGATAAATAGCATGAAACCAAACACTGACAGGGTTTCAAGGATTATTCTTCCCTTCATTGGGAACACTTTCTCTGCAAAATTTGTGTTATGCCCGAGAACTGAAGGACCAAGAAGTACGCCACCCTCATGAATGCAAATCATAAGAAATATGGATAATTAGACATAATTAAACTCTCACAGCGTGCACATATATCAACATAATAACTTTCCTCTAATAAAAGTGCATTCTTGCAAAAATAGAAGATACAAATTCATAATGTTACTCCCAAATTTAACCAACTTTAACTTCCCAACTTTGTGCAAGAGTTCGCCAAGCACCTAATGGGAGTACTTAACCAATAATCTAATGCCATTGAAATACTTTCTTAGCTCAAAAGTCCATAAATAGTTTATAAAACCAAATGGAATGAAATTCTACCTTTCATATTTGTCTCTACCCATCAATACGCCAAATAGTATACGTACAAAAATAAATTAATAGACAAAACTATCAAAATAGAGATTAGAAAGAAATGATCACTAAATTCATCTTAAGAACAATCATAATAGAAGTCATTGTTCATTCACCCATTAAAGGCAAGGCATAAAAAATCATCACCCCAGTTTCAACTTTTCAAATAATATCTAAACAACGAGATAAAGAACAAAAATTAACCAAAAGAAATCGCATGAATTAAACAAAATAAAGAAAGAGAACTTACAAGGATCTGAGAAACAATAGAAGGCTGGCCAAATGGCTTAAGAAAAATGTAAATAGAACGGGTAAAAATGGAAATGAGGCAAAGCTGTAAGAGTAAGAGAGGGAAAGAGAAAGAAAGAGGATCATCACCAAGCCAGAAACCCTTTGAGTTAACCTTACCCACAAACTCACATACAAAAGAGGAACCAATTCTATTTGCAAAATTAAAATGGGAAGCCAAAGAAATATTTGAATTTGACATTGTTAACAGAAATGGAAGGAGATTGTAGATAACGTAAAGGGGTTAAAGAAGAAGAAGAAAAAGAAAGGAAAAAGGAATGAAGAAAATGAATCATTTTACAGAAATTGAAAAAATGGATGGCTGGGAGGAGGAGAATGAGAAAAATGGAAAAACAGAACTGAATGCATATAAGGAATGTTCTAATTACCTATCACCAAAATGGAACCAACTAAGCCAAACCTAGTTGGATCTTTCCACCTTAGAGTTGGGCACTATATGCTATATTTAATACTAATTCATTTTTTTAATCATTTTTAACCTTAATTTCACATTCATATAAAAGAAACATAACACAATCTAATTAAGTAAATATGATTTAATCAGACATGTTAAAGGGGTTGAATTGGTATCCTTATTATAGGGTTGTGTTCCAAGTTAACATCGCCAAAGGAAAAAAAAATGTAGTTTAAAAATAAAATTATATTCAATTTTTTATATGAATTATTTTTCTTTGACTGACTAAAAATCTATATTAAATTAAAAAAATTTACTTTAAATAATAATTTAAAATATATAATTTGTTATATTTCATAGTTAGCAATGGATAAAAAAATAAAAATACACAATAAAAATATAAAAATCTAATTTGATATACATTAATGTCAAATTATATATTTTCAAAATTTAAGGTACAGCATAATTAATTATAATATTTCTTTTAAAATTTTAACTCTTGACAAAATAATAAATAAAAAATCAAAGCATTGCCTTTTGGAACATCTCTAACAAGTTAAACATCTCCTTATAGTTTTATGCAATCAACTAATTATAATTCACCAAGTTTATTTGAATGTAACTTCAATTTGGCCTTCCAGTTTATCATTGAGGCTCAAATCAAAAGTACAACCTAATAAAAGCATTAATCACATAAATGAATATCCATAGATACTCAAAGATTGCATAAGCATCATATTTATTATTAAAAGGCAATAATATAAAATATTTACATATTCTTGGGATTAAAATTTATGTCAAGAAGATTTTGATCGATCCATATTCAAATAATAAATATAAAATATGACAAAAATAGAGTAAAGGAAAAGAGGAAGGAAAAATGCAAATTAAAGATCTTTCAGCATAAATAATCTTCAAAGCTCTTTTGTGTAGACTAGTTCTCACTTCTAAGTTCTTTCTCTTGCTTAAATAAAGCTCCTTGCTTTCCCAAATTGATGATTTTAACTAAATTAATTATAGGTAAAATGAAAATGCGTGAGTATTTGAAAGAATAAGGAAGTAGGTATTTGGGTTCTATAGCACCCCCTCACCCTAGCAGCATGTGTCCGGAAAAGAGAACACTACACCGACTTCTTTAATATTTAACTTATTTATTGGAAACAGTCTATTTATATACATATATGGAATTTAAAAGTATATCCCTTTTGTCATCATATTACTCTGGGCATATTTGGCAAGACGCCACTTGGAATTTAAACTTAAAAATTTTAATAGGCAGCTAAATCAGCCATAGAGAAGTTGAATATTTAAAAATAAAATTTAACATGAAATTTTAAATTAAAAAGCATATAAATCTTACTAGGTATTTGTAGTAAGATATGAAATACAATTACCAGAAATTGGGTTGCAATGCTTACAAAGTAAGGTATTTACAAGAATAGAGAGAGAGAGAGAGATACAAAGCTTTTTTTTTAGAGAGAGAGAATTCTTGTTCTTGGTTCCCCAAAGTCTTGCTATGAAGTTCCCCCTTCTTTCTTCTAAAAACCTTATTATATAGGCATCCAAATGGCAAAATTTTAAATATGAACAGTAACTAGAGGTATTTTTAGAATTTTGAACAATACTGCTACAATAGATGCGTAACACAATAACTCATGGTCTAGGGATGATGTCATGCTGATGTCGGTGATGACTTCATTTCTTTTTTGTTAAACCTTAAGAGGTATTTCCATCATTTTGATGATAACAAATAAAATAGCAATAATATATTTAACATACTTGTTTTCTAAGTCTATTGAACAGGGTATGGAATAAAATAACAAGAATGGAGAATGGAAGATTAATCCTTGAAAGATAAAATTAAAGAAGTAGCATGTTCACATCTGTGACCCTATGTGTCATGCCCGTGAAGCAGCTAACCATCAACAAAACCAACATTTGAAGTTCACGACCATGAAGGAAGATAACAAACCGTGAAATGGACATTTATTCACGTCCGTGAATTAAATGTCACACCCATGAACCTTCATGACAAATTCATCCAGAGAGCTTCACGACCAAAGTCACCACTTGGATCACGGCTTGGAAGTTTGTCACGCCCGTGACCCAATATTTCAAAACCTTCCAGAATGCTTCACGACCAAGGTCACCACTTCAGTCACGGCTTGGAAGAACAGTTACACCCGTGACAAACATAGTCACGTCCGTGAAAGATGAAAGAGAAAAATGTCAGGTACGATTATTTGGGTTGGTGCAACGGCTAGTTTCGTATTAAATGCATTCTAACGACTATAATTCGCCATGGGAGTATAAATGCAAGTCATTTATGTATTAAGTACAAGAGGATAGCTAATACTTTGAATGAAAATCTTATTATAAGCTATTTGTACATTTAATACTTTCATAACAAATATCTATTCTCTTGAAAATCTTTTTGCTCATCATTTATTGAGCAATAAAGATTTGTAAGTGTTTCTCTCTGTAATCATTTATTACTCAAGTGAGTTTTGGGTATTTCTGGAGTTAACAGTAGAACACTTATAAGGGTTAGTTGTGTGAGCCTTTAAAATACAAAGAAATGTTGTTTGTGTGAGCCTGTAAAAGACAAGGTAAAGGTTGTTTGTGTGATCCTATAAAACACAAGGTAAAAGTTGTTTGTGTGAGCCTGTAAAACACAAGGAATTGGTTATTGTGTGAGCCATTAAAACACAAGGAATTTCTGGGTTAGGTGTGAGCCATTGTGAGAAACACCATAGTTGGGAGTGAGCTTGTAAAACTCCATTGTAACACTTAGTGTGTTAGTGAAACTCCCAATTGTGATTGGGGAGAGGAGTAAGGTTTGTTAACACCCGAACCTCTATAAAAATCCTTGTGTCAAATTTCTCTATCCCTCCCAAACTTAACTTTTTATTTTTGCACTTTAAAGTTAAATTTTTTAAAACTCCAATTCAACCCCCCTTCTTGGCTCAATATCTGGACAACAATTGGTATCAAAGCTTTGTCTAGCTTCTAAGCCTAAAATGCGCTAGTAAAGATTAAGATATGGCCAGTGAAGGATTCTAAAGTCTCAAACCTTACTTTGATGGAGCAAATTATGCCTATTGGAAGTTTCGGATGGAGACATACCTGGATAGTGAAGGAATTGAAGTCTGGGATAGTGTACGAAAAGAATGGACACCACTAACCAGAAGAGGAGCTGATGGTGAAGAAGAAATCTTATCAAGAGATGATTGAACAGAGCCTCAAAGAAGAGCAAATTTCAAAAACAAGAAGACAATGACAATCCTCTCAAGCTCATTATCTATTGAAGAATGTGGAAGAATACAACACTGCCCAACAGCCTACAGCATGTGGAAGACATTGAAAAATTATCATGAAGGAACTAAGCAAGTCAAATCCAAGAAGATTCAACTTCTTACCTCAAAATATGAGCTCTTCAAGATGAAATCCAATGAGTCAATCACTGACATGACCAATCGTCTTCTAGCTATTATAAATGGAATGAGAAAACTTCGGAAGCATATGAGCTTGGAAGATGTAAACAACAAAATCCTGAGAAGTCTTCCTCTTAAAGACTATGGCTCAAGAGTTGCTGGCATAGAAGAAGCAAATGAAGGCATGAGCATCATGAATACTGATGTGCTTATTAGCAAACTTCTCACACATGAAATGGCAGTGAAAAGAGATAGAGAGCATGAAGTAGAGCTAGAGAAAAGAAAGCCTTTAACACTCAAAGCCTCTACTTCAAAATCTCAAGAAGAAAGTGAAAATGATGAAGAAATGAGTGATGATGAAAATGAGGATGTTGTTATGCTTTCAAGAAGACTGAAAAGAATCTTTGAGAAGAAAATGAGCAACTCCAGAAAATTCAGGCAAAGAAACCTCAAACAAACTTCTAATGATGCGCAAAGAAGTAAGGAAGAGGTAAAGTTCTATGAGTGTGGAAAGAAAGGACATATCAAACTAGAATGTCCAAAGCTTAAGAAGCATAAGAGCAAATACCAAAGAGACAATGGGGAGAAAGGTCATAGAGCCACATGGGATGACGAAAGCTCTTCAAGTAAAAGAGATGATAATGAAAGCGAAGAGGTCAACCTATGCTTCATGGCTATTGAGGATCACATCTCAGATAAAGTAAGATCACTACAGTCATATTCTTTCAATAATGATATCAGTGATAGTGATAATGATAGTGATAGTGATGATGATGATGATGATGATGAGCAAAGTCTTATAGAAGAATTAAATTTAGAATCAGAGAAATATAGGAGTAAATTCAGTACTTATAGGAATAACATTTCCAATTTGAAAAACAAAATGGATGCTTTAGAAAGGGAGAATCTTAAGCTTAAATTATCTAATGAATCTCTTCAAAAGTCATTAGATGAATATTCATCAAGACCTTCAACTGCTTCTTTGCTTAAAGAAAATAATACTTTGAAAATGAAGTTGAGGAACTTAGAAATTCCATTTCTAAATTTCAAAAGGGTAAAGAGAGTTTAAATACTCTCATTGTGTCTGAAAGACCACCTTTAATTAGACATGGTCTAGGATTTAAGGACACATCATCATCTTCTCACAAAACTATTTTTGTTAAGTCAAGTGAACCTCACATCTTCACAATTATTGGATCAGCACCAAAGAATAAGTATATTAAACCTTCTATACATAAAAAGAATAATCATGCCTTTATGTATAAGAAGCATGCATCTAGAAAAGCATCAATTAACCATGATTGTGCATGCCATTGTTCTCAAAATCGGTTAAATAGAGATATGACATTCATATATATTGTAAGACCAAAAAGCAATTTTAGACCTAAACAATGTAATTATTGTATGAAGATTGGTCATATAAATAAACATTATTGGATAAGGAAAGCTCATTGGGAACCTTCATGTGCTAACCCCCAAGGACCCAAGCTCATTTGGGTACCTAAAAATCATACTTGAACTGTGATTCTATATGTATGCCTCAAGTCCATAATAAACAAAAATGTTTGGCTAGTAGACAATGGATGCTTAAGGCATATGACAGGAGACAAAGAACTCTTCTATAAAATCAAAAGTATTGATGGAGGTAAAGTTACCTTTGGAAACAATGCTAAGGGTAAGGTAATTGGCATTGGTTCTATTGGTATTGATGGTACTACTTTTATTAAAGATGTCTTACTTGTTGATGGCTTGAAACATAACTTGTTAAGTGTTAGTCAATTATGTGATAAAGGAAACAAAGTAATCTTTACTTCAAATGAATGTCTTGTAACCTCTATCAATGGTTAAGAGATATTTAAAGGAAATAGAGATGTCAACACATACATAATAGACTTACATGAATTATCTAACCATTCCTCTAAGTGTCTTGTGACTACTAGTAATGAATCTTGACTGTGGCATAGAAGGCTTGGTCATGCTAACATGAACTTAATCCAAAGCCTCAACACAGGAGAACTAGTAAAAGGACTGCCAAGAGTCAAATTTGAAAAAGACAAGACATGTGAACCTTGCCAAAGAAGGAAGCAACATAAGTCATCCTTTAAAGCCAAAAACATAATAAGTACCTCAAAACCTCTTCAACTCCTGCTTTTAGACTTATTTGGACCTACTAGAATTGCTAGCTTAGGAGGTAAACATGCCTTTGTCATCGTAGATGATTACTCTAGATTTACTTGGATAATTTTCTTAGCTCAAAAAGTGATGCTTTTGAAAATTTCAAAAACTTTACTAAAAGAGTTCAAAATGAAAAAGGATATTGTATTTCAAAGATAAGAAGTGACCATGATAAAGAATTTGAAAATGAAAACTTTGAAAGTTTTTGTCTTGAACATGACATTTCACAGAATTTTTCATCTCCTAGGACACCTCAACAAAATGGGGTAATTGAAAGGAAAAATTGAACTTTAATTGAAATGGCTAGAACAATGCTTAATGAGTATGGTCTACCAACTTACTTTTGGGAAGAAGCCACAAACACTGTTTGTTATATTTCAAATCGAGTTTTCAAAAGACCTATTTTAAACAAAACCTCATTTGAGCTATGGAATGGAAGAAAGCCCTTGATATCGTACTTTAGAGTATTTGGATGCAAGTGCTTCATATTGAATACCAAAGACAACTTTGGAAATTTTGCCTCTAAATCTGATGAAGGTATCTTTTTAGGATACTCTACAACTAGCAAAGCATATAGAGTATTTAATAAAAGATCATTAACTGTTGAAGAATCTATGCATGTTGTTTTTAATGAATCTAGCATACTTGATCTTGTGAAAGGTAGTGTTCTTAATGATGTTGCAGGAACTATGGAAAGACTTGATCTTAGAAATGGAAAAGAAAAAAATGATCAAGAAGATTCACATTAGGATGATTCTCTACCTGAAGCTCCAGAAGAAAATGGGCAAGAACTCTTAAAAGAATGGAAAATGACAAAAGATCATCCAAAGGAGCAACTCATTGGTGATCCTTCAAGGGGAGTAAGTACTATATCCCATTTAAAACATTTAGCCACTGACCTTGCTTTTATTTCTCAAATTGAGCCTAAAAATGTTGATGAGGCTCTTAATGATGAAATTTGGGTGATTGCAATGCAAGAGGAACTCAACCAATTTGAGAGAAGTAAGGTATGGACCTTAGTACCTAGACCCAAGAATCATCAAATTATAGGTAGCAAATGGGTATTTAGAAATAAACTAGATGAACAAGGTTCAATAACTAGGAATAATGCTAGATTAGTTGCAAAAAGATATAATCAGGAAGAAGGAATAGATTATGATGAGACCTATGCACCTATAACTAGATTAGAAGCCATAAGAATACTTTTAGCATATGCATGTCACATGAATTTCCAACTCTTTCAAATGGATGTGAAAAGTGTCTTTCTAAATAGTTATATAGAAGAATAAGTTTATGTAGAGCAACCACCAGGCTTTGAAAGCTATGATTTGCCAAATCATATTTTAAACTTTCAAAAGCTTTATATGGTTTGAAACAAGCTCCAAGAGCTTAGTATGAAAGACTAAGTTCTTTTCTCTTAGAAAATAACTTTACAAAGGGGAATGTTGACACCACATTATTCATTAAAAAGCATAAGCATGATATACTAATTGTTCAAATTTATGTTGATGATATCATCTTTGGTTCTACTAATGAATTGCTTTGTCAAGAATTTGCCAAGTGTATGACTAGGGAATTTGAAATGAGCATGATGGGAGAGCTTAAATATTTCCTTGGTCCACAAATAAAACAAGGAAATTAGGGCATATTCATCAACCAATCCAAATATGCCAAAGATTTAATTAAAAAATTTGGAATGGAAGGATGCAAGAATGCCAAGACTCCAATGAGAACATTAACAAAATTGGACAAGGATGAAAAGGGTAAGAGCATTAATGAAAAGCTCTATAGAGGTATGATCGGATCACTTTTATATCTTACTGCTTCTAGACCCGACATAATGTATAGTGTTTTCTTGTGTGCACGATTTCAATCATGTCCAAAAGAATCTCATTTACATGCAGTAAAAAGAATTCTAAGATATTTACATGGATCATTGCATCTAGGTTTATGATATCCTAGAAATTCATCATTTTATATTGTAGGATATTCATATGCAGATTATGCTGGTAGTATTTTAGATAGAAAAAGTACTTCAGGTACTTGTCACTTTATTGGAGAGTACTTAGTTTCTTGGTTTAGCAAGAAACAAGTTTCAGTTGCTCTTTCAACTGCTGAAGCAGAGTATGTAGCAGCAGGATGTTGTTGTACTCAAATCATTTGGATGAAATAACAACTTAAGGACTATGGTCATGATGTGAACCATATACCTATTAAATGTGACAATACAAGTGCTATAAATCTTTCAAAGAATCCCATTCAACATTCTAGAAGTAAGCATATTGACATTAGACACCACTTTATTAGAGATCATGTTCAATATGAGATGTTGCATTGAAATGTATAAGCACAGAAAACCAATTGGCAGATATATTCACTAAGTCTCTAAATGAGGAAATATTTAATTTCATTAGAAGAGAACTTGGTATGATTGATGGATTAACCTTGTGATTGCCAAATTGTCAAATCTTAAGTGATAATCTTGTTTTTGTATCATATCACTAGATATAAGGTAGTAAATTTGATGAAAATTTTATGTTATAAGGGATAGAATCTTCATATAAATGATTTAGTCTTGTTTTAGGACTTAATTTTATTTGATGTAAATTTTAGGCAATTCACGCCCGTGACATATGTTCACGCCCGTGAATGAAAGAGCCAAAGGGATCCAACAGCCTTCACGACATGATTCACGACATGGTTTATGGCTTCAAGTAGTGAAGCCTATGTTCACGATTTCATTCACTCCCGTGAAAAGCCTTGTTCACTCCCATGATGCATTTTCACGCCCTTGAACATTTTCACCTAAAACTCATAGAGACGTTCAGGCTTTGTTTCACGGGCATAAGTAGTGAAATTCAACCCTTCACGCCCATGACTCGTCTTTCACCACTTTGATAGTTCATCATTCACGCCCATGACATTCAAATGTCACAACCATGAACCTTTTCACGCCTTTATTCACGGGTAGAGCACCCCTACAGCAAACCGTGCTACATATGTCACGCACGTGAATGCATCGGCCATATAACAATTCTGCTGGTTATTTTTCACATTTCAACCTTCCAACTCCTTGAAACCACTCTCATTTACACACATTGAATGGTACATTGAAGATTCTGGCTCCCAAGTCAAAAATTTCTGCTATAAATACCATCAAAAATCCCTTACATCATCAAAAATAGGGTTTCCTCACAATTTCTGTCAAATTTTTCCAAACTCTTCAAAGTTCATTTCTTCAATCAACATGGAAACCGACTCATCAAAGGGTACTAGGAAGAAATCTCATGCTCCCAGTAGGTACTTAAACTACCTAATGAATAGAATCCCTGAGCATTGTCATCCTAGATACCCAACCCTGAAGAAAAGGCCTCTCATTTCTTCAAGATGTTTTAAGTGGCAAACGGTACACACTCTCGGGCTTGAGACAGCGATGACAGATCAACTCCAGGCCTGTCATTTGAAGGAGTTTGTGGACATTCATCAGCCCACCTTGAGGGATCCAACCTTGGAATTCTTGAGCACTTTGCAAGTGTCCCCCACTAGAGTTGTGAAATTTCAACTGTGCAGCAATCCGAACACTCTCTCTGCCATAGAATTTGGGGACTTATTCAACCTATGCTCAGAAGGCATCCTCAATGACAGCGAAGTGGAGTTCTTTGCAACTCGAGCATGGACTCATTTTGGTACGAATTGCAACTGGGATGTAAGGAAGACCAAGAGCACTCATCTCCGGTCCCCAGTGCACAAATATCTGCATAGGTTTCTAACCTATAATATATTTTTCCGAGGAGATAGCAATGGCACCATTCGGAAGTCTAAGCTTTTTCTCTTTGAGATGGCACGAAGAGGCCTCACAGTGGCGCTTTCTCGATGGTTTGTGAACCATCTCCTGTCCATTGCCACTAAGCCCTCCGGAGACATACTTATTGGTGGGTATGTAACCCACATGGCCTTGAAGCTTGGATATCTGAAGCTGGATGACCATCACTTTAATCTCATCCCTGGACATCCTTGAGATCGATTGGATGTAGAGTCCTTCATTAAGATGGGAGCGGCTGTTCGAATTGTCCATGAGAACAACATTTACTATTGCTTCACTGACACTGCTGGCGAAATCATATGGGAAGACAATGACTCGGAGGACTTCAAAGCCAGCCTCCAAGAATCCAGTAGAGGAAAAGGGCTCGGGTTGAGAAAGCACCTCCAGCGGTTGAGCAGGACATTGGACAATCCTCAGCTTCCACACCGAATTTGGCGCAACAGGTGGTTGACCTCCTAGCACCACGATTTGAGCAGTTGCAGGCTTCCATGGATGAGAGGTTGGAGAACCTCAAGGACTTCATAGAGTCTAAGATGGACAACCTCGAGGCTGAAGTTGCTCGTCTTAGGGACAGAATGTCCGGATAGATGTTAGGCTAGATGGTAGCCTTGATATGCTTGTTTGTTTGTTTTGTTTGCTTGTTTTATTTATGTGTAGGAAATTTTAAATTTCCTTTCTGAATTTTCATTACCTTTGATTGTATTTCACTTTTTATAATTTAATATATTTGCTTTGTTTTTCCATTATGGTTTATCTTTATTGATATTCTTTTTGTTGATGACAAAAGGGGGAGAAACTAGCAATATATTAAGATAAATGCAAGCAATACTTAATTTTGAATCAAAATGAAGAACCTACTAATATATTGAGTTAAGTAGGGAGAAAATAGCAATATTTTGAGTTTAAATGCAATACTTAAAATTTGATTCAAAATGAATATGCAAGTATGCAATTGAGCTTTATACACCTTAAATATATCTTAAGTATACTTTGCATATACCTTGATGCAAGATTACATAAATGAATATGCACTTGATATACTCTAAATATACCTTACATATACTTCATGATTAAAAAGGAATTTTGGTATATATTGGATATACTTTGCATATAAATTGCATATACTTAAAACTAGAAAGTTAATGCTACACCTCATCATTCTTTACAATTCTTGCATTTCATCAATTTTTATCCTAAGCATCTTTTGAGGGGAAGACTTCTCAAAAGCACATATTGCTAGATTATTTTTCACCATCAAAAAGGGGGAGATTGTTAAACCTTGAGGGGTATTTCTGTCATATAACTTGCATATACTTAAAACTAGAAAGTTAAAGCTACACCTCATCATTCTTTAGAATTCTTGCATTTCATCAATTTTTATCCAAAGCATCTTTTGAGGGGGAGACTTCTCAAAAGCACATATTGCTAGATTATTTTTCACCATCAAAAAGGGGGAGATTGTTAAACCTTGAGGGGTATTTCTGTCATTTTGATAATAACAAATAAAATAGCAATAATATATTTAACATACTTGATTTCTAATTGAACAGGGTATGGAATAAAATAGCAAGAATGGAGAATGGAAGATTAATCCTTGAAAGATACAATTAAAGAAGTAGTATGTTCACGCCCGTGACCCTATGTGTCATGCCTGTGAAGCAGCTAACCATCAACAAAACCAACATTTGAAGTTCACGAACATGAATGAAGACAACAAACCATGAGATGGACATTTATTCACGCCCGTGAATTAAATGTCATGCCCGTGAACCTTCATGAGAAATTCATCCAGAGAGCATCACGACCAAAGTCACCACTTGGATCACAGCTTGGAAGTTTGTCACACCCGTGAAGATATATGTCATGCCCGTGACCCAATATTTCAAAACCTTTTAGAATGTTTCACGACCAAGGTCCCCACTTCAGTCACGACATGGAAGAACAGTCATGCCCGTGACAAACATAGTCACGCCCGTGAAAGATGAAAAAGAAAACTGTCATGCGCGATTATTTGGGTTGGTGCAATGGCTAGTTTCGTATTAAATGCATTCTAACGGCTATAATTCACCATGGGTGTATAAATACAAGTCATTTATGCATTCAGTACAAGAGGATAGCTAATACTTTGAATCAAAATCTTATTATAAGCTATTTGTACATTTAATACTTTCATAACAAATATCTATTCTCTTGAAAATCTTTTTGCTCATCATTTATTGAGCAATAAAGATTTGTAAGTGTTTCTCTCTGTAATCATTTATTACTCAAGTGAGTTTTGGGTATTTTTGGGGTTAAGAGTAGAACACTTGTAAGGGTTAGTTGTGTGAGCGTTTAAAACACAAAGAAAGGTTGTTTATGTGAGCCTGTGAAATACAAAGTAAAGGTTATTTGTGTGAGCCTGTAAAACACAAAGAATTGGTTATTGTGTGAGCCATTAAAACACAAGGGATTTATGGGTTACGTGTGAGCCATTGTGAGAAATACCATAGTTGGGAGTGAGCTTGTAAAACTCCATTGTAACACTTATTGTGTTAGTGAAACTCCCAATTGCGATTGGGGAGAGGAGTAGGGTTTGTTAACACCCGAACCTCTATAAAAATCCTTGTGTCAAATTTCTCTATCCCTCCTAAACTTAACTTTTTATTTCCACACTTTAAAGTTAACTTTTTTAAAACTCCAATTCAACCCCCTTTCTTGCTCAATATCTGGGCAACATTTTTAATATCCGTTATTGCCAAAATAAGTATGAAAATAATCCAAATCCTCATGGTCTAGAGTTGAGCAATAAAGATTTGTAAGTGTTTCTCTCTGTAATCATTTATTACTCAAGTGAGTTTTGGGTATTTTTGGGGTTAAGAGTAGAACACTTGTAAGGGTTAGTTGTGTGAGCCTTTAAAACACAAAGAAATGTTGTTTATGTGAGCCTGTGAAACACAAGGTAAAGGTTATTTGTGTGAGCCTGTAAAACACAAAGAATTGGTTATTGTGTGAGCCATTAAAACACAAGGGATTTATGGGTTAGGTGTGAGCCATTGTGAGAAATACCATAGTTGGGAGTGAGCTTGTAAAACTCCATTGTAACACTTAGTGTGTTAGTGAAACTCCCAATTGCGATTGGTGAGAGGAGTAGGGTTTGTTAACACCCGAACCTCTATAAAAATCCTTGTGTCAAATTTCTCTATCCCTCCTAAACTTAACTTTTTATTTCCACACTTTAAAGTTAACTTTTTTAAAACTCCAATTCAACCCCCTTTCTTGGCTCAATATCTGGGCAACATTTTTAATATCCGTTATTGCCAAAATAAGTATGAAAATAATCCAAATCCTCATGGTCTAGAGGTAAAGCTGGCCCGATGTTTGAAGAAGACCTAGAGAAGGAAAAACTTGGTGCTGAAGAACTTGATGCAAACTTTTGGATAATGGCTTGCACTTCTTCTGGGGTTTTTGGTGCTGCTAATTGGGCAGACATTTGGGACTTTTGAACAAGGAATTGAGTTTGTTCTTTCATTTGAATGAGAATTGGTTGATTATTTTTATGAGCAATTTTATTTTGTTCATCAATCAAAATTTGAACTTCATTGGGATTTAGACTTTGTGGAATTTTAAATTTATCCTACCATTTTATTTTAAATCTCATTCTGATCAAGGGAATTTAATGGTCAGAATAATCTAAGGTCAAGCAAAGACCCAAGGTAAATAAAACTTAGAATGGAAAAGACCCAAGCTGAAAGCCTTTTTTCCTCTAGGCTTGACTTGTAAAGGGATTTAAAAAGGTTGAAAGATTTAAGGATATAAGGTTTGGGTTTTAGAAAATCTATATTTGTGTCAAATGCTTCCCACCACATGGGCCACCATGAGGGAAAAATAGAGGAACTACAAGTGGTATCAAAATAGAATAACCATGTATGAGATTTTCAAGAATTTTGGATGGAAAAGGCATTGAACCAAGCTTGCTGATAATCCCAATAGTTATAAGGAGTATCAAAAAATGACATATTTTTTGAGGTATTTGGAAAGTGAAGAGGCTGGTTAAGATCAATTTTTTACTAGCCTGGGGCAATAACTTTGTGAATTTTACAAGTGGAGTATGTAAAATCAATCTGCTGTTCTTTATAAAAGAAATTTTTAAAAGTAGCAAATTAAGTTATTTCCAAAATTGTTTGGTAAAAATTTGGAGTTTTTTTCAAATCAGTTGGTTTATAAAACCATATTTTTCCAAAGAATTTTTCTAGGGTGTCAAAAGGATTTAGATCATGAAATCCCTTTTCTATAATAACTATATTTAGAAAATTATCTTTTAAAATAAAATCAAAAGGATTTTGGGACTTTTGTGATAAAATTACTTGAAAATTTGAAAATTATTTTTGAAAAAGAGTTTTTGAGGAATCACCTTTCTCAAATTTTGAAAGTGAGTTTAAGGAACTTGCCGTAGAAGAAATTAAGTAAGAGAAATTTACTTTAACTTCTCCTTCTTGCTCCTGTTTTGCAGGGATCACTTGAGTTTGAAGAGACTTCCAAATTTGTATTTTAAATGATTCTTGTATCTTTTGAAGATAATGATATGCTTCAATATTTATGGAATTTAATTTAGGAAAATCAACTGAAATATTCTGAACAGTTGCAAAAGCTGGAATTTTTGACTTTGGGGTTGGTATTTTTTACTGTGAGGTTGGTATTTTTGAAGAAGTAGTATCTTGAACTTCTTCATCAATAAGGGCATCAAAATAGGATTTATATTCTAGGAAATTTTTGGGTATTTTTTTGCCTTTATTTTTTTTATCTTTCCAGACATTGTCCTTGGAATGCAAAAAAATCTTGAGTTAGGAAGTTTGGGATGAAATTTTATTCTATATCAAAATAAAAAAAATACTTAAAATTAGCTTGCCATCATACAAAAATTTGTTTTGATGCAAGGTTTTTAACATTCTTTTGTAAACATCTTTTGCACTTTTACAATCAATTTTGAGAAGAAATTTTTGATTTAATAAGTCATTTTTAAATTTTTAAATACATAAAATAGTACTTAAGATTTCTTTTTTAATAGTAGAATAGATTTTTTGGGTATCATTCCATTGTGTATTGGTATATTGTACTATACACTATTTTCCCCTGTTTCTATTTAAGAATTGCTCCATAACCTAAATTAGAAGTATCAGTTTCTACAATTTTAGGGAGACTGTGATCATCAATATGTAAACAAGGGATTTCTAAAACCTGTTTTTTAATTTCCCAAACAACAATGGTATGTGTATCTGACCATGAAACATGATTTTTCTTAAGTCTATCATGTAAGGGTTTAGCTATTCTATTGATGTTTTGACAAAAATTTAAAACATAATTAAGACTCCTTAAAAATCTCTGTAATTGTGTTTTATCAAGAATTTTGTCAAGGAATTTATTTACAAACTGAAGGGATCCTTTCAATTGGAGTTATTAATCCTTGAGATGTAATGACCCAAAAATCAGATTTTCAATTGAAATAATGATATTTTTTATTTAGAAATTACTAAACCATTTGTCTTTGCAACATAGAAAAAAATTTTAAAGTGTTTAAAATGCTCTTCTAAGGAATTTGAAAATATTAAAACATCATCAATATAAACAATACAAATTTTGGAATATTCATTAAAAATATCATTCATAATTCTTTGGAATTCAGAAGGGGAATTTTTTAAACCAAAAGGCATTACATTTCATTCATATTGTCCAAAAGAGACAGTAAAAATAGTTTTATAACGATAGTTTTTTGAAATCTGTACTTGCTAGAAACCTAACTTCATATCAAATTTAGAAAAAAAAATTAAAGCAGAATGAAGTTTTTGTAATAAATCTTTTTTATTTGGAATTGGGTATCTAATCCATTTTAAAGCATTTAAGGATTTGTAGTTAATTACAAGTCTTGGAGTACCTTGTTCAATTTCAGAATTTTTATTGACATAAAAAGCATAATAACTCCAAGGAGATCTGGACTTAGAAATCAAACCATTTTGTTCTAAATCATGGATTTGTTTTCTACAGTGTTCTTCTAATTTGACATTTATTTGGATAGGTTGAGCTTTTGTATTAAAATCATTCTCATAAGGAAGATCAACAATGTGTTGTTTTATTTGCCAAAAAACATTTGGAATTTCAAAACAAATATATATTTCAAAAAGATTTTGTAAAGATAAATATTTTTGTTGGATTTTCAGGAGTTTCTAATTGAGCTTCTAATTTTTTAATTGAAATATTTTTTTTGATATTTTCAAGTTGGAAATATTTTCCTTTAATTAAGACATTAATGGTATTTTCATGTATAAAACATGCTTTTATTAAATTTAAACTTCTAGTTTTGGATTTTTCTTTGAATTGAAAACTTAATTTTTTATGATGGTATTTAAAAGAAATATGATCTTGAGAAACTTTAAAAGGAGTTATTAAATTCATAAAAGGTGTTCTGTGAATCATTGTGTGGTGTATATCATCAACTAAAGAAATGCTTTCTGGGAAACACATCAAGAATGCTTGTTTCAAATTTGCATCATTTGCTCTTCCAAGCAAATATAATCTTTTCGTCATTCTTTTTTTGAATGATCTTCGCTGCTTTCTTGGGCTTATTAGGGCAATTCATTGCAAAGTGACATTTTCTTCTGCACACATAGCACCAATCACTTCTTTTGAAGTTGTTCTTTTTTCTCTTAAAGAACTTATATTTCTTTCTTCTGTGCAATGAAACATTATTATTAAGAATTGAAGCATCAGTAATTATTTGTAGAAGAAAGTTTTGCATGAGTTTTTTCACGAAAACCTTTTGGTATTAAACCAATTTGGATGCAATTTAAATCAGCATCGGTATCAAATAATGCAATGGTATCAATTCGGAAATTTTCTGAATGAACAAAGGTAATTTTTATAAAATATTTTCTTGAAGTGATTTCTCTTAAAACAAAAAGAAAATCTTCTAGAGTTGTTTCAAGAGATTTAAGATTTTGAGTATCATGATTTTCATTATCGGAGGAATTAGCAGGAGTAGAATTTTTTTGTAAGGATTTAGATAAAAGAGAATTTATAATTTGGAAATCATGTTCTCGTTTTTCTTTTAATTCTTTTATTTCTAATTTTACTTATTTAATTTATTTCGGAAGATCATGGATAGAAACAAAATTGTTTTCAATTTTCTTTCTTTTATCTCGGATATTTGTAAGATTATAGGTATTTTTAGAAGTAATAGGAAGAATAGAAGTTGATGTTTCTCTTATTTCTTTTTTATCACTAAGGGAATTAAAGAGTTTACCTATATATTCCTTTTGAATATGGGGATCATTTATGTATTTCAAGACATCTAAGAGTAATTTTTTTTCTTTAGAAATAACATTAATTTATTTTTCTAATTCACTATCTGAAGAATTAGATGAACTTGTTGTGACTATTTCATCGACTTGTAAAGGTTTCCTACCTTCGGAGTTGGAAGAGAAGTTTTTAGATTCAGAATTAGAGGAATCTAAGAGTAAATTTAAAATTTTGGACGTGATCTCTTCATCTAAATGAAGTTCATGTAATTTTTTTATTAATTTTACAGAATTTAAAAGTATGACCTTTTTTACCACATCTGTAACAAGTGATATCTTTATAATTGTCACTGAAATCCTGTTTTCTATAATTATGTTTCCTAGATTTATTGTAATGGGTTTTTTTGTAAAACTCATAATGGGGTTTGAAAGATTTTCTATCTTGGTGAGTTTTTTTATGGGTATTTTTGTATGATTTGTCTGTGCAATTTCCTATGTAAGAAGTGGATGGTTTGTTGAGATCAATATCAAATTGTTGATAAAAAGAACCTAATTCTTGTTTAGTTCATTTTAACTCCTATTTTAAATATTTTTGGAGTTTTAGGTCTTGACAGATTTTGAGACATTCTTGTTGTGTAAAGCTGATTAATTAACCATAAGTGAAGTCACTATAGGGTATGATTTATTTTTCTGAAGATTCTCTAATTTTATTCATAACTTTTTCACCTAAAAAAGTTGGTAATTTAGCAAGGAATTTTTCTTTCCAAAAAGGTTTATTAGAATCTTCCCTAAGTATGACTCTAGTTAAGAAGGTGTTTTTGTATTATTGGAAATCACTAAGTTTTTTACATTTAAGATTTGAAAGCAAGTTGGCGTTTTTGTCTTTTAAATGAGTAGGATCTCCTATGAAATGTAAAGAAATTGTAAGAATTAAGGTTGCTACTGCATCTTGCTGAGGATTTTCGTCCTCATTAAGAATTGAAGTCCCTATGTCATCTACTTTGATGGCATTGAGGATATCTTCCTATTGTTGAGGAGTGAGATAATAATCCCACTATCCTTTAAGTTGACATGAAAATCTGGCTATGAGGAGTTCAATAATAGTTCTATCTTGGATTCCTATTTGAGTTTTGTAACCAGTGGCAACCATAGTCATTTGTTGTAGGAGACTAAGAATATCATACTCAGATATTCCATCTATGTTCCAATCATAGATAGAAGAGGCATTGAAACGCCATTGTTCTATTGGTTTAGCCATACCTAAGTCTGGTGATGGAATCATTTGTAAAGGCTGGACGTGTAGGGATTGTCTCTAAGTCATCATGTTGATTTCAGGTGTGGAATTGTTCTAAAGCTTCATTAATCTCAGAATCCTAATTTATGACATTTATTCTAGAAGTTGGAGTGTCAAGGGCAACTTGATTAAAATCTATAAGTGGACTAGAACTGCTAGTATTAGGCCCAATGCGACTTAACTGTTCTTGAATGGCTCTAATAAACTCAGTTCTATTATCTTGAAAATTTTTTGTACTAGTTTTGCATATCTGAAAAGGTTTAAAAATGGTTTGGGAATCTAATGAAATTATAGGTTGTTTTCCTATTTGTTTTTCTATAGGATCTAATTGTTTACCAATCATATTGAGATGGGAATTTGAAATATTATTTTGGGTAATAACATTTTTTATGTTGACCTTATCATCTGTGCTGGAATTTTTGAGAGGAGTGGCACTCACAACCTGATCATGGAAAGGGATTTTTATGCCTTGAAAAGGTGGATGAATGGACTCAATTTTTCTAGAGTATGTTATGGTTTCCCATTAAGGAATTTTATTTCTAATGGTGACTGAATAGGTAGATTTGAAAGGATACTCTATGAAATTTTGAGAAACATATATTTCAAACCAATCAAAAAATCGAGTATGAATTTTATTTTCACAAACAAATTCATAAAACTTTTCATATATTTCTTGAATTCTTTCTCAATGAAATTTAACTCATGTGCTAACTTTTTCGTAATGACTGGAAAAGTTGGACTACTAAGTTCTGAATATGGTTCAGTTTGGGGTTGAACATAAGAGGTTTTAGAAATTTTATTTCTATTTACTTTTGGTATTTTCCAATTATCTAGTCCTTTTTCAAAATCATATATTATTATTTCTTCATTATTTACTATCTTCTTGGAATCATTGGAAGAGGTGGAAGCAGAGTTTGAAAATGTAGTTCTACAGAAAATAGTATCCATGCTATAAAGATTTTTATAAAGAAAATAAGAGGTCTCTATAGTTCTAAGCAATTCCTAGGTATTACTGCAGGCACTTAAGGACTTACCTCTCGGACCTTCCTAGGCAAGAAAACTCAAGAGATGTTAAGATCTAGACTCAAACTTTTATAAAATAAATTATAATTTTCTATAACATTATCCCCCCAGGCTCTAATATTGTGACACACCCAAAGATCACAAGGGATAAAAATAACAAAGAAATAAAAGATAGAAGAAGTAGAAGAAGAAATAAATACTAGAAATACAGGAAAAGTAAATAAATATAGAAAATTAAATGTAGAAATTTAAAGTGCAGGAATTTAAAAACAGAAATTTAAAAGTGTGTCACTTCTGTCACCAGATTACTCTGGGTATACTTTTGCAAGACGTCACTTGGAATTTAAATTTAAAAATTTTAATATGTGGCTAAGCTAGCCATAAAGAAGTAGAATATTTAAAAATAAAATTTAACATAGAATTTTAAATTAC
The DNA here is from genome assembly GCA_023653625.1 of Triadica sebifera. Lineage (NCBI taxonomy): Eukaryota > Viridiplantae > Streptophyta > Magnoliopsida > Malpighiales > Euphorbiaceae > Triadica > Triadica sebifera. The sequence continues at coordinate 3,090,756 of CM042899.1, read as the reverse complement.
AAAAGCATATAAATGTTACTAGGTATTTGTAGTAAAATATGAGATACAGTTACCAAGAATTGGGCTACAATACTACAAAGCAAGGTGTTTACAAGAATCGAGAGAGAAAGAGAGAGAAACAAAGCTTTTTTGAGAGAGAAAGAGAATTCTTGTTCTTGGTTCCCCAAAGTCTTACTCTGAAGTTCCCCATTTTTTCTTCTAAAAACCTTCTTATATAGGCATCCAAAGGAAAAAATTGTAAATATGAACAGTAATTAAGGGTTTTTTTAGAATTTTGAACAGTATTGCTACAGTAGACGCATATTATAACAGTGCAATACAGTAACTTGTGGTTTAAGGCTGATGTTTATAAAACATCAAGTTAATTTTATAAAACCATAAAAGATATTACATAAATCCAAATGCAATTATAAAATACAAGATACAAAAGTTTATGACCCATTGTTTCTAGAAAACAACTACTTTTCTGAGTTAGTATCACCTTTGCCTTTATCTACAAGTTTTAGCTACCTCTTTAAAATCTGCATGGAAGAAAACTTCAACGCTAAACTCTAAATTTAGTGGTGCATATAAATAAAGCAATATACTATATGCATTGCCATGTATATTATGTATCATATTATCTTTTTATGCAATTTCTTATCTCATTACATTATAGCATGCAAAGACATCAAGTCATCTATTTATATCTCATATTCATTCTACTTTATAATATTATTATACATAATCAACCATTTCACATATTATAAATTCTTTTAATTTTATTAACTCATTTATGCCCATAACACTTAAGAACCACCAACTAGAATAACGGGGTTGTCATCCAGGTATTTTTGAATGTCATCCAGGCATTTATGGTATGTGCATACAAGTGTCATCACCGGCATATATATATATATATATATATATATATATATATATATATATATATAAGTATCATCACCGGTATTAATAATGACTTTAATTATAGTGCAATCACTGGCTTCGTTAATCATGTCATCATAGACATTAATAATCTCACTGATTGGCATGTTAAACTATCCAAAAATCTTGTTCTAGGCTAGGTATTCTAGGATTTAATTAATGTAATTAAATTTCATAACTCTTAAATTTAGACATTTCATATGTTTAATAACTCAATTAATCACATAATTACTCAATGAAAGTATTCTTTGCATAATTCAACAAGATTCAAATTGGTTTACACATCCAATTCTTCAATTCATTTTCTACCCTGTTACTGGTAGATTTCATATTTTGTTTTTTATATCAATTTTGATCATGTTACAGTCCAAATTATATTATAAAGTCTTCTTAAAAATATTAGACCATAATCTTAGATTTAATATGTAACTTGAATCACTAAATTTGGAGTTCTATAGAAAAAGATATACCCAATTGACTTCTCATAAATAAATTTACCAAGAATTTTCTGGACAATTTTCGAGTTCAATATTTGTGTCCAAATTAAGCCTAGTTACAATCAAAATTACAGTTCATGTTCTTCATAAAAGTTTTACTATATCTTAACTTTCAAACTCAACCAAGAATACATTAATCCGTGTAGAGCTCCTTACTCATACCAGCCGTTAATAATGCAGGGAAGTGCTACTTAGCTCATTATTTGAAAATCGATGCTTAATTTATTTTTTTTCAATTTGAGTTTGATATTAGCAGAATATATATATATATATATATATATTATTTTTTATATTGATTACATCGTTTAAATATGTATCTAGTGATGCAAATATCTTAATTGTAAAATTTCTTGATTTAAAAGTATTCATACATTAAGCTATAATATTCAAAAATACATTTACAAATAATAAAAATTATATTAATTACAAATCTACACTTTTAAAAATCTACATGTCACATATTTACAACAAAAAAAAAATCTTAAAATTTAATTATACAATATAATACTCAGAAATATGCAAAAATAAAATAAACTGCTGCAATTTGATCTTGGGGTTCCTCTTTTTTCGGTCGATCCTAACGCAACAACTACTTTTTCTAATCTGTGCGTGAAACACATGCGCTAAGCTACTAGCTTAGTGGTACTTTTGAAACTATTAATTTACTAAGTATGCCAAAACATTCAAATAAAATCAAAACTATTTACATCATACAAAAATATAAAATTGATCAATTATAATATTTCATTTATTAAGCATGCTTGAAATTCGCTAATAATAATACAAGACAATCATTTTAATAATTTACATTTTTTTCCTCTTTATTTATTTGATAGCCCATGACATTTTATACCGAAATTAAATACTGGATACAAGATTTCTGCTCTTCAGTAGTATACTCGACGCCTACTTAATTATTTGATAACTTGGTGTTTAACGCCTATATTTTCAATAATAACTCAACATATTTTTGGTGTCTACATAATTTCAAATTTAGCACTATTTCTTAGTGCCTATATAAATTAAATCTCAACCTATTTTCTAGTGCCTATATTTCTACCATTTTATTAGCATGTCAACTTATCTTAATTTCTAGTTCTCAACTAGATGTTATAGGGCTTAATCATGTTTGTTATCTTTATTATTATTTACATCAATTATGTATGTAATGCTAATATAATTTCACATAAATGAAATAATCTCTATTAAATATATTATAACATCATACTCACTCATAATAACACAATCAACAATTAATATTTTTACCGTATTGAATTTTTGCCAAATGTACATACCTCAAAAAGTTCACTTTTCTTCACTATTCTCTACCTCCTAATTGGCTTTCTCCTTGCCCTTATTTTCTCTTTGATTATGGCCCAAAGGTTGCTCACCTCCTTGTCCTAACAACAATTTTACATATACACTTCAATTTATCTTACATTTTATTGTTACATATGCATATAAAGCAACTTTAAACTACTAATCACCTCTACCCTATCTTATGTCCATAAACTAATCCTCTAATCCGTCATTAACTCTTAACTCACACTAATCAAGAATTAATTATACTAATCAATCCTTAATCACTATTAATATACTAATAACCCCAAATTACCAACTTTAATGGTAACTAACCTAAAAAGAGACTAAAGAGAAGAAGAAAAGTAAGAAGATGAAGAATCTAACCTCATATTTGTAGATCTTCAAGATGGCCAAAATCTTTCCTTTTCTTTCTCATCTTTTGTTCCTCCTTTTTCCTTTGTTTGGCTCACTTTGCTTCACTTTCTTATTGATCTTGCCTTAATCCATCTTTTCTATCTAAATCTTAGCTTTAATTGAAGAAAAAGATGAAGAAATGGGGAGATGATGGCCACAGAAAGGAGAAAAAAATGAGAGAGAAATTTTATTTGTTTAAGATGAGTAAAAAGAAGAAATAAAGGGAAAAAGTGAAATTTGACTTTTATAGTAGGATTAGGTGGGTGGTTATGATTAATTTGTCCCTCATTGGTCCATTAATATAAATCAATCTTACTTTATCTTAATCCAACGAATATTCCTTTCCGTAGATAAATAATATTTTTTTTATTCCTTCTTAAAATATCTGTGTAAAAAATATCATAAATGCAAATTTCGTTCAGCGAAAAATTATTATTTTTCTCATATTTTATTATCATTTTAATTTTTTTCTTTTATATCTGAATTTAGACCCTGATCAATTCGGCGTGCCAGATTTCGGTCATCCATGATCGTAGCCTAAATTATCAGGCATTACAATCCGAATACTAGAGCTTAAGTTATAGCAATATATATGCTTACTGATCCATAGATTCTAGCATTGAACACATATAATCACCTAATTCAATTTTTACTAAATATACTCTCAAGTCTAGTAAACATGCATACCCAGAATTTTATCACAAAATACTATAAATTTACAATTATTTACATGCCAAATGCTAAATTATGCAACTTAAAAATAAAACATAGGCTATTGTCTTAAGTTTATGCACAAACCTCTGCTTAATCCCATTCACTTTCTCTAGGTAGCTTTCCCTTTGCCTTTGCTTCATTGAGTTGTTCTTTGTCACTATGAACTCCTACAATATCATGAAACAATTATCAAAAACTTACTTCATCATATTTCTCTAAATCCTATCTTCTCTCTCTTGGAACCCTAATCTCTCTCTCTAAAAAATATATCATAAATAAGCTCTAAACTACCTCCTCTTTTAGAAACAATTGTAGAAGAGAAGTAGAGCTTCTTACCTTTATCCTTTTCTCCTCTTAGTTCACACTTTGGAGATTTCACTCTCATTTTTCCTTGCTTTTTTATGCATGAATATGATTTTTCCTTAACTTTCTCTTTTTAACTTTTCTATTTCTCTCACTAGATTGAAGCTTTGGTTATAGTGGAATTAGGGCTGGCATGAAATTGATTCATGAAGGTAGAAAAGTAAAACAAAAGAAGAGATAAGGAAGAAGAAAACAAAAAGAAGAAGAAAGCCAAATTTCTAGCTATAGGTCCCACCATTTTTGACCCAAAAACTTTGTGTTTATGCTTAATTATCATCTTAATCTTCTTTTTCATAGGGGTGGTCAGCCAACATGTATTTAGGTGACCAAAAATCATGTTTAAATGACAAATTTCTTATATAGTCCTCAAATTTTTGATAAATTGCTAATTGACTCCAAAAATTATCAAATTTTACAATTTAGTCATTTACAGTAAATCAACTTTTTAGTACATGACCTATCAAGAAGGAAGTTTAACCTTAGTACATTTTGGCTAAAATAAAGTATAAAACATATTAGGAGCATTAGAATTTTATGTAGGTATGAAAATTTTTGAAAATGAATGATAGAAATGATATATGGTATGGTTGTGTAGGAAAATCAAGTTAGCAAAAAAGATGCCCTCAAGAGGGTGACAAAGGCAAGGAGAAAGCTATTTAGTGAGGGAAGGAAAATAAGGGAAAATGAAAGCTCCAACGCTGATTAGGTATGTACTTCATTGATAAAAATCTTACATGTTATCTAAATGTGTGAAATTATGTATTAATGTTTTTATATGAATGTGGTTTTCCATGGAATGTGATTGGTAGTTGCTTTTAATTTTTTTTTATGGTAATGGAGCTAAATGGTGTGAAAAAATTAAGATATGTGAATGTAATTGTGATTTGGAAACTTTGGCATAAAAATGAATGCATATGATGGATGTAATTAGTAGATAGGTGTGTGCGAATTGATGACCCTGCTGTAAAAATTTTGGAGCAGTGTTGACTATTTTGATCATAACTAATGCTATGATAATGATATTGAGGTGAAGTTAGTTGAAAATGAAATTGGACTCATAAAGCTAAAACTTTTATTAAGAACCTAAGCTCAAATTATAATTTTAAATGGGATAAAAATTAGACACAAAATCCCAGACCTATAGGTACCCAGAAAATACTGGATAAAACTAACAGAATGCCCAGCAGTAAAAGGACCATAATTTTTGATAGAAAACTCTAATTTGTATGATTTGTAATGCATCTGAAAGATTAAACATTAAGCTACAAAATATTAGAAGACCATAAATTCAAATTCAAATTATAAATGGGCTAAAAATGAGGCCCAAAATCAGGACCAAAATCTATTATAAACAAATATTTGATATATTGGGCTTTTGCATGTGGTATGATGAATATATGTATTAATTAATGTGAAATTTGACTTTAATTGTAATTATAAATGTTTAATAAATTATTTATGTATGATGTTCTAATGCAATATCAATGGAAACAAATAACAAAAATAATTAAACATATATGTAAAAAAAATTTAGTACAATTATCATTTTTGAAAGTATTGTGAATAAATATAAAAATAGTTAAGCCCTAAAACACATAATCTAGAACTAGAATAGAGAATAGTTTGACATGACAATCAAGGGATTTAAGGCACTCGGTATAACACCACATCTTATACATTTGAGTTCAACCTATCCCTGTATTAAATAATCACACATAACATACTGGAAAGGCAAAATACCCTATTAACAATGGTAGTAAAAAAAAATTTCATATCCTGTAATATCATTCAATGACTTTGCAAGTCAACTTTGAGGTTTTCGCCATAATATGATATATCACATATATTAAAACATAAACTTTGCACATAAGTATTTACGAGTTGCTTTCATTTATACATTTTTAAAACCCATTCCAAAATGACTATACATATTCAGACACATAAATACAAAATATAGATGACATATTTTTATGCTCGTGTGGAATGCAAGGAGAGAAAGAGTGTGAGACTCAGCTAGTGTGCTCCATGTCTTCTATATGCTACTCAAAATGAACTATCACTTTTCTTTACCTAAAAAATGATGCAAATTGATGAGTTGCGGCTCAGTGAGAATAATCATCAAATGAGCTCTAAAGTACCAAAAAACTCATAGTAATAAATCACAAATCCAACACATACCATGTATTCCATTCCATTCATCAGTATCATATAAATATCAATAAAGTTGAAACATATAATCATTACTCTTTATGTATGCAAATGCTTTGCTTATTTTATTTTGTTGTGACCAAGTTAAACAGACATTTTCCCAGATTTCCATATGAACATTTGTCATGTGAACATTTGCATTTGCTAGCTAGCTTGATCATTTGTTTCATTTGCACATTTGTTGGGCCATATGCCTCTTCTTTTGTTTTACAATATCAATTAACTAGTCACAATGCCTTTTAAGTCCATATGCATATGCACTTGTACTTAACCATTCATCAACCATTGTATCTTATTACACATAACATACATATACCACATATATGCCTCATATGCCACGCATATACCTTGCATAAACTATACATATACCATATATATATATATCACATATGTCAAACATATACCTCAAATATACCACAAGTATACCACTTATGTATACCACAAATGTCACAAATTATCCATCATCATATTATCGGGGGCAAATCATGACAATCATATGAATCACATAGCAAGTAACATTCATATGCACTAAAGAATTCAATTGAAAATTAGACTCACCTTTCTCCTTTGATCCCGACCCCTAACTTACTATCTATCTGCTCCTTGTGGATCTCCAATATGTTGTGAGCCTAATATGAAAATATAATCGATTAAATCATGATTAGGGAGACTTAAAGTGGCTTAAACAAATTAATATGCATTGTTCATATCAATAGCTAAGATTTTTTCTATTAGGCAGTGTGACCTTATGAGACTGATTAGCCCATAAATTTTTCTATAATTGACCAATTAATATGATTCTTATTCCTAAATAAAAATAACATATAATTATATAACATACTCAAATTTCGGAGAAATTGGAGCATTGTACAATTTTTCGTGGAATTTCTAAGTGTATTCTATTTTCTGCCCTTAGGCAGTTTCAGGGTACCAACTCTGGTTTAAGTCATATTTCAATGAAACTTTACAGAACCTTATATGGGTTCAAATGGAATATTTTTCATGTTTACAATTTTTATCAATTATGTCTCTAATGTCTTCAAATTATATGAAACATTTCGCTGGTCCAGAACAGAGTTGGCTTCCAGACCAGTATGACTTCCAAAGGTCATAACTTAGTCTATACATAACATATTTAGTTGAAATTAGTACCCAAATTTAGTTAAGACATCTATTATATTTTTATAATTTATAGAATCGGTCTCTAAGAAGCTCATATTATCCAAACAATTTGTTGGATCTTCCCAAGGCACTAAGTAGGCAGTTCAGACCATGGAACAGTCATGGTTCTATTCACCATAACTCAAAATTTACAAAACATATAAACCTGAAATTTGGTATACAAATACATAACACATATATCTACAAGTTGTATATTTTGAGATACTTCAAATAATTTCTTTAATATATTCAAAACTAAAGAACACAGTAGCTAACTTGGCTAGGGTTCACATCCCAACCAGTTTTAGTAGAGAGAGCATATCTCTTCCTATACACAAAAGCTTACAAATATATTTACATATCCATAAATATAAGACATAGAGGAACAACTTTTGTGTTTTAATCTTTTCCAGAATCAACTTCTATTGATATCATAATCGGGGTGCAAATCAATGGCTATTAATGAACCTTAGCAACTCAAATCAACCTTATAACAATAAGAATTGATTACTTACCAAGAATGAACTTGCAAGGGGTTAATTTTCTAAAAAAACTATATGAAACAAGGAATAATTGATGGCTGGAATGGGGGAAAATGAAGAAGAAAATGGGGCTAGAGTAAAAAGGCAGAAATGGGAGGAAGAAGATAAAGCCGACCTTTTTGTTTTTGTCTTTTTATCTTTTTCTCTTCTTCTCTTCCCTTTTCTCTTATATTTTCTCTTTTCTTTTCTCTTTTCTTTTTCTCTTCTCTTTTCTTTTATTTTCCTTTTGTTTCATTTTCATTTTATTTTATCTATATTATTATTATTATTATTATTATTATTATTATTATTATTATTACTATTATTTACATATATATATAATTCCACTAATCCACACAATAATACAACTTAATCATTTGGCCCAATTTAACTAAAATAACATTGTAAATGTTTACTAATCTTAATCTAGTTATTTTACTTACTTTAATTTAGTAACCTTATTCAATTTATTTCTAATACTTTGTTATCCTCATTTAGGTTATAAGTACACATGTGCGAATCGATACAATTGCCAAATAATAGAACATGTAGTTAGTGCGTGTCATAAACTTGTTTCTAAGAAAATATATATGAAATGCATGTGTTCAATTGAATTATATGGAAGATGCATATGTTCAAATGAGCATGTCGATATGCATGTGGGGAAGGCCGAGGATGTTACACTCGGTGCTAAATATAAAAGCAGGTAATAACAATTTTATAAATGCGCTTAGCGCAAAATTATTAAACCAGTAATGACAATATTATAAAAGCAAGTAATGACAATATTATAAATGTGCTCAGCACAATATTATGAAAGTCGGTAATGACAACCACGTTATTCCTATTAGTTAGTTCGGTTATAGGTATTATGGGCACACAAAAAATGAAAAATAACAATAATATAGAAGTATGTCATTTTGATAATGTTGCATTAAATCAAAATTGTTAAATATTAAATTTTTGATGACATTTATTTAATTTCATATAATTCTTTTATTTTATACCTTATTTGTGAAATTATTAAATAGCATGTAAGAAAATATATGTATGTAAGATTTTTATCCTTGAAGCACCACTAAGCTAGTCGCTTAGCGTGAGTGGTTTCCTCTCGTGTAGGTTTTAAAGAAAAGTCGTAGATAGTAGAGTTGTCAGAAGAAGAAAGTTACCTGGACAATAAGCGGCTTAACGCTTTGGAAATATTTTGGTATATTTTGTCAAAAACTTTGTAAATTAAATTATAATTTTTATCTCATCTAGTATGTATTAGGGATGTGTAACTTTAATGTAATGGACATAGTTTGGATGTAAAATAATATATTTTATAAATAAATAAAATTTTGAATATCGGTATTGATAATAAATTTATTTTAATGGTTATAATATTTTTGCAAAAAAAAAAATTATACTTCATTTAGCTAATCTTATATGAAAGTTAGTCGGGTAATGCTCACTTACCTTACTGAACTAAAGAGGGGTAAGGGGGTGTTACAATTTTGGTATTAGAGCATTAGGTTTAGACTATTCTTGTTAAGTGTTTATGGGTAGATAAGCACATATTTTCAGCATTTGCATTGTTTTAAGCTGTTATATTCTGATAAGGGACCCTTTTTTTGGCAATATAAGTTTTAATGGATTCTGAATCAAGACAATATAATATAGCTAACTTGACTGTTCATAGACATTCAACATCACTTAGAGCCTCAAAGCCTAGTGGTATAACTCCACAGCATGCTGAAGAACAAATTGATTCGTATCAGGTACCCCTTATGCAACAGATGACTACTTTGTTATTGCAAATAGCACATGTTGTGCCACTGCTAGCTCCACCACTTCCCCCACCTTAACCAAAACTCTAGATTGATAAAGTAAGAATGTAACACCCCATATTTTTTTAATTTTGCTCAATTAAGATTTTTTTTAATTATTTTAGTGACTTAATAATTTTATTTGAGTAAAATTTTATTACAAATTTGAGATTTGTAAAAATGTACAAAATTTCCGCTGAGTATATATATATAGATATTTCAAAGATTTAAGTAAAAAAAAATTTCATTCACTCTCATTCTCCCTACACGATCACTATCTCCGTTCATCAACCAAACGACATTTGATCTTTGCCAAATTCGAACCAAAAGTAGTTCTCCACGTCCTTATCACTCCAGCAACGTCTGATTTTCCAAAAACTGACCGAATTTTTAGGATAAGAGCAGCAAAAATCAAATTCTGGGCCGCCCTTCCATTTCCTGTATTTCCCGACTTCTTTTCTTAAATTTGTCACTAGAAATGGACTTAGGATGTTGAAAAACCTTGGTATGTGTAATTTGAGCTCCGGAAACCACGGTTTAAGGGCTGATAGGAGCCGGAATTTCTCACCGAAATCGTGCAAACTTTTGTAGATCTACACGTTTTTAGCCACTTTCAAGCCAAAAAAAACTTATATATTTGGACTCCTCACACCTCAAGCTTTCTTTTGGTACCAGCCGATTGTCGATCCGCTGCCATTGAAAATTTTCCGGTGATCGGAGTCTGGCGACCACTAATCGGGTATTTTGGACAGAATCTTCGGCTCGTTAAATCGAGTCATCTGGTATAAACTACACTTCCTAGTTATTTTTAGATAGTGAGATATGAATTTATTTGTGAAGTTTAAGTATATTTTTATTATTAAAGTGATTAATTAATTTAGTTGAATTGCATAATTATTGGAGTTTGTTAAAGATTATTTGGGGAATAATTGAATTTTATATTACTAAATGGAGGTGATTATTAGTTAAGTTAGAATATTAATATATTAGGTAATTAAATTAATAATTGATAATTATTAATTATGGAGTTAATTTGAGTGTTTAGAAGTAGAAGATAACTTTTGGAATGGAAAAATATTTAACAGAATTTTTGGAGAATTTTTGGCGAATTTTTGGATTATTAGCCTAATTATGAAAACGAATTTATTGGGAGTTATTGAATATTATTTTGGTGAAATTGATGATGGAGAATGAAAGAAAATGAGTTAAAACGATTAGAGGAATTTATTTGGAATTTTTAGAGCAATTATTTAATTAATGAGAATTTTTGAGTTGGAAATGGAATTAAAGGGAAATAAATTGAGAAAATAGTTTTGGAGAAAAAATAAAGAAAATAAAATATTATTAAGAAAAATAATATTTGAATTTTTTTTGTCTCACGGAAAAGCGTGTTGATGACCAAAACCGTGATCTATGCATTAAACACGTATAATGAGGAGAATTTTAAATATAAAATTTCGATAGACATGAGAACGAGAAATTATCAAAAAATTTAGATATTGTTAGATTTTTTATTTATATATATGTATATCATGTAAGGTTCAGTAATTAATGAAAATTTTCCATCTCTAGGCGCGACATCGGACCAGACGCCAACCCGAGATAAAGGAAAAGAGTCGGCCGATACCGGCAGAGCGTAAAGAGGTTAGTGCAATTGTCCTTATAATATTAGTCATATGTATATAAGTAAGTAATTAAAGAAAAGTATAAAGTAATAAGGAAATTATTAAATTCAAATGATTTATAATATTACATAAAATATATTATATATTTTATGTGAAAATTGGAGTTTTTGCAATTATTGAGTTTGAAACATTTTATCTGTATTTCAAAAAAAAAATTTAAAAGTTCGATATACTTTATAATGATATTTATTTTGACATGAAAATAATATTTATCAATTTTATGGAAAATGATTGAGAAAATAGTAATAAAGTCTTTTTGCGGAAATTATTATTATGCTTTGAAATGCAAAAATGAAGTGAATTATGATTATAATAAATTTTCCCACATGTTAGCCTAGACGTGAACTAGGGTATTGTTGGCATGCCAATAGGGTAGAAATTATGGTCCTGTGCATTTTTGTGGATCACCTAATACATTTTTCAGTCCTGTGCATTTCTGTGGATCACCTGATACATTTTTCAGTCCTGTGCATTTTTGTGGACTGAGACATATTACATTTGGATCTTGTGCATTTCTGTGGATCCTAAATTGAGATGTAATATGATACCCTTTTGATTTCCTAAAAACAAGTCTAGAATGTCATAATATGTGGGTATATGAAAAAGCTATTATTTTATTTATAAAAAGGAGATTCAAAATTTGAGTTGATTATATTTTAAGAGCAAGTTTTATTTTAATGACTATTATTATAAGAATTTTTGTACCACTGAGTTATATACTCAGCGCGGGAGTTTGTTTTCTCTCGCATAGGTTACCATATTAGCAGAGAGTGTCCAGACTAGTAAATAAAGATGCTGATTGAGGACCCACATTATAGAAGACAGTAGTAGCAGTGGTAGCCACCCAGAGTGGGTTGGTCTTTTTTTATTATATTTTGATATGTATATATACAAGTTTTTAAATTTCATTACAGCATGTATATAAATAAAATAAAAAGGTGTGTATGTATAATATTTTAGTATATATTTTAAATTTCTTAAATTAAATATGTTTAAAATTAAAAATATATTTTTAGAGAGTTTTATTTTCTGTAGCACATTTATCCGTTCGGTATATGGATGAGTGTACGGAAGGGTAAGGGCTGTTACAATTTTATTAGTATCAGAGCGTGGTTTAGGCGATTCTAGGATAACGAATGATAGAATCAAGATTGTCTGCTCATGCATTGGTTTTTGAAAAATAATTTGAATGTATAAATATAACTGCTACTGCTTCCTAATATGGGTCACTGTTGTGCTTTATAGGGTTATAGATTTCAAATGCGGAGGGTTAGAAAAGAAACCGCAGATACTTATGAGCCACTTGACACTGATGCTTCATACCTTTCATCATGACGGAGGACAGTTGAGGGCAGTGTATCCACCCATGGATCGAATAGATCACATAGACATGAGAGACATGCGCCGATCTTGGGTTCAGCTAGAGAGGAGCTGTTAGAGGATATGGCTGAGATCTTATGACATTCTGCCATACCAGCCACTGCTGAGATGGATTTGAGAGACTTCGGAAGTTAGGAGCTCCAAATTTCTATGGTCATAGGGAGGATGATGCAGCAACTGCAGAATATTGGTTGGAGAGGGTAGAGAGAGTGTTTAGACAGATGGATTGCACATCGCGAGATAAATATAGATATGCAGAGTCTCTACTACAGGAGAGGGCTTATGACTGGTGGAAGACAATACTATAGCACCCTCAGACACCTGATCCACCTTCCTAGAGGTTCTTTCTGGAGCAGTTTAGAGAGAGGTACATTCCTCGGGCTTATACTGATCGAAAGAGACAAGAATTTCTGGACCTCAAACAGGGGGATATGACTATATAGGAATACGAAAAGGAGTACACCCGCCTTAGTAAATATGCAAGGGGTATCATTGCTGATGAGGTTGATAGTTGTAGGAGGTTTGAAAAGGGACTGCGACCCCCTATTAGCACTAGGTTAGCTGGAGAACAAATTAAGAAGTTTACTGCTTTGAGAACTACTGCTGAGGCAGTTGAGAAGGCCGTGGCTGAGGAGATGGAGACAGTAGTTTCGAGCCACCCCAAGAGACCATATTTTTAGTCGAGTGCCAGTTCATCAACTAATAAGAAGACCAGGTTTTCTGGTAGCAGATTCCATAGGGGAACTAGAGGTTCAGGTGCATCAGCCTGGCGAGGACAACCTATTAGGGTAGCACCATCAGTTGCCAGTACCCCGGGTTCAGTAGGGTTCCATTTGTTCCATGCCCTCAGTGTCAGCAGTGTGGCATATATCATGCTGGTGAGTGTTGGATGACATCCAGAGCCTATTTCATTTGTGGGGTGACAGGCCACTTCAGGAGGGATTGCCCATATAGAAACCAGAGTGCAGAGCCTACAGGGGAAATACCGATTTCGACACAGGGATCAGTACCTGTTAGAGGCCGAGGCAGAGGTCAGGCTAGGGGAGGTCAAACTGGATCAGTGCAGGCCGGGTCAGAGATTGTTAGTAGACCAGGGGGTAGCCACACCGCATCTGCCCGAGCATATGCTATGAGAGCATGAGAGGAGCATGATGCCCCAGATGTTATCATTGGTAAATTCTCTTTATTTGGTTTTGACGTAAATGCTTTAATTGATCCCAGATCTACATATTCCTACATATGCACTACACTATTGCCTGGGGAAAATTTAGAGATTGAGACCTTAGATGATGATATAGTAGTGACGAATCCCTTGGGTCATAGTGCCAGGGTTAACAGAGTGCACCAACAGCGACCCTTAGTGAGTCAGGGTGAGCTATATCCCGTAGATCTGATTGAATTACCATTTCATGAATATGATGTCATATTAGGGATGGATTGGTTAGCATGGCATGGGGCAGTAGTAGATTGTACTACCAGAAAGTTAATTTTTAAGAAGCCTAAGTGCAAGGATAGAGTGGTACAAGACATTAGAATGAAGATGTCATCTAATGTTATTTTTGCTTTGAAGGCTCAGAGGTTGATTAGGAAGAGCAATGAAGCTTATTTGACATATGTGGTGGATACCAGGAAGGAGAGTCTGAGGCTTCAAGACATTCCTACAGTTTGTGAGTTTCCTGATGTGTTTTCAGGATTGCCTCCAGACAGAGAGATAGACTTTGCCATTGAATTGTTATCTGGTACTGCACCCATATCCATCACACCGTACCGAATGGTACTAGCAGATCTTAGAGAATTAAAAGTGCAGTTGCAAGAGTTGTTGGATAAGAGGTTTATTAGACCTAGTGTATTACCTTGGGGTGCGCCTGTAAAGAACCGATACCCACTGCCATGTATATATGATCTGTTTGATCAGTTGAAAGGTAAGGGGCATTCTCCAAGATTGATTTGAGATCGGGGTATCATCAGTTAAAGGTCAAGGAGAGTGATGTGCCTAAGACTGCCTTTAGGACTCGGTATGGCCACTACGAGTTCCTAGTCATGCCATTTGGGCTAACGAACGCGCCAGCAGCATTTATGGATCTGATGAATAGGATCTTCAGGCCCTATTTAGACCAATTTGTTGTAGTTTTTATTGATGATATTTTGGTATATTCCAGGAATAGAGAGGACCATGATCAGCATCTTCGGATTGTGCTTCAAACTTTGAGGGAGAAACAGTTGTATGCTAAACTATCGAAATGTGAGTTTTGGCTCAAGGAAGTTAGGTTTCTGGGTCACGTGGTATCAGTAGATGGGATCAGAGTTGACCCTAGTAAGGTTGAAGCCATTCTTAATTGGAAGTCGTCTCGAAATATAACTGAGATATGAAGTTTTCTTGGATTAGCAGGCTACTATAGACGATTTGTCAAGGGTTTCTCTTCCATAGCTGCTCCCATAACACAATTACTTCGCAAGGATGTTAAATTTGAGTGGACAAATAAGTGTCAAGCAAGATTCGATCAGTTGAAGACTATATTGACAGAGGCACCAGTTCTGACACAACCTACTGCAAGAAAATAGTTTATGGTATACAGCGATGCTTCGCTAAATGGATTAGGTTATGTACTAATGCAAGAGGGTAAAGTGATAGTGTATGCCTCTAGACAATTAAAGTCGCATGAGAGGAATTATCCTACGCATGATCTAGAGTTAACAACTATTGTTTTTTCCTTGAAAATTTAGAGACACTATCTGTACGGAGAGAAGTGTTACATCTATACAAATCATAAGAGTTTAAAGTATTTACCTTCATAGAAAGAGCTAAATTTGAGACAGAGAAGGTGTCTAGAGCTTATTAAGGACTACGACTGTATTATTTATTATCAGCCTGGAAAGGCTAATGGTGTGGCTGATGCTTTGAGTCGAAAGCCTCTAACAGAGCTTCTGGTTTTGCCTACATTAGTCTTTCGGATAAAAAAAGCTCAGAAGCATGATTCCAAGCTAATTGAAATAAGAGAATCCATTTCCAGTGGGGAGAAATCGGAATACTCAGTTGAAGATGATACTGGTATCGATTATAGAGGCAGACTATGCATGCCTGATGTCTCAGAATTGAGACGAGAGATATTGAAAGAGGCACATGAATCGACTTTTTCCATGCATCCTGGCAGTAACAAAATGTATTAGGATTTGAAGCCTTACTATTGGTGGCCGGGTATGAAGAAAGACATTTCAGAGTATACTACCAGATGTCTGACGTGTCAGCAAGTAAAAGCAGAATACCAGTTTCCATCAGGGTTATTGCAACCTATTGCCATACCGGAATGGAAATGGGAAAGAGTTACTATGGATTTCATGTCAGGACTACCATTGAATCAAAGAAAACATGATGCAATATGGGTGATTGTCGAGAAGTTGACGAAGTCTGCACACTTTTTTCCAGTCAAGATGGATTACTCTATGGATCGATTAGCAGAATTGTATGTACAAGAGATAGTCCAGTTGTATGGTGTGCCATTGTCTATCATTTCAGATAGAGATCCCAGATTCATCTCACATTTTTGGAAGAGCCTACAGAGATCTTTGGGTACTTGCTTTCACTTTAGTACTGTGTTCTATCCTCAGACAAATGGACAATCAGAGCGGATAATCCAATTGCTTGATGATATGCTTCGGAGTTGTGTGATTGAGTTAACAGGAAGTTAGGATAAGTACTTTCCACTGATGGAATTTGCATATAATAACAGTTACCAGACAAGTATTGGCATGGCTCCTTATGAAGCACTATATGGCAGAAAATATAGAACTCCAATTTGTTGGACCGAGCTCAGTGAACGAAGGATAGTGGGACCCGAGTTGGTTTAACAGACAAAGGAGAAGATTAGGATTATCAAAGATAGACTTAAGGCAGCCAGTGATAGATAGAAGTCTTATGTAGACTTGAGACGCAGGGACATCGAATATGAGGTTGGTGAAAAAGTGTTCCTAAAAGTATCTCCTTGGAAGAAAGTACTACGTTTTGGAAGAAAAGGCAAGTTTAACCCCAGATTTATTGGGCCTTTTGAGAAAATTGAGCGAGTAGGACCAGTAGCCTATAGATTGGCTTTACCTCCTGAGCTAGAGAAAATTCACAATGTGTTTCATGTATCGATGCTCAGAAGATATAGGTCGGATCCATCCCATGTCATTCGAGTAGAAGAAATCGAGGTGCAACAAAATTTATCTTACGAGGAGGAGCCTATAGCTATTATGACAAAGGAAGTAAAACAATTGCGAAATAAGCAAGTACCTTCGGTAAAAGTCCTCTGGCGAAGACATTCAGCTGAAGAGGCAACATGGGAAAGCGAAGAAATAATGAAGACTCAACATCCTCAATTGTTTAGTAATAACCTATCATGTATGATTTCGAGGGCAAAATCTTTTAAGGGGGGAAGAATGTAACACCCCATATTTTTTAATTTTGCTCAATTAAGATTTTTTAATTATTTTGGTGACTTAATAATTTTATTTGAGTAAAATTTTATTACAAATTTGAGATTTTTAAAAAAGTACAAAATTGCCCCTATATATATATATATATATATATATATATATATATATATAGATTTCAAAGATTTAAGTAAAAAAAAAATTCATTTTCTCTCATTCTCTCTACACGATCACTATCTCCGTTCATCAACCAAATGACATTTGATCTTCGCCAAATTCGAACCAGAAGCAGTTCTCTATGTCCTTATCACTTCGGCGACGTCTAATTTTTCAAAAACTGACCACATTTTCAATATTGGAGCAGCAAAAATCGTATTCTAGGCTGCCCTTCCATTTCGCATATTTCCCAACTTCTTTTCTTAAATCTGACACTGGAAATGGACTCAAGATGTAAAAAAACCATAGTATGTGTAATTTGAGCTCTGGGAACCGCAGTTTAAGAGCTGATCAGAGTCGAAATTTCTTGCTAGAGTCGTGCAAACTTTTGTACATCTACACGTTTTCAGCCACTTTCAAGCCACAAAACTTATATATTTGGACTCTTTAAATTTCAAGCTTTCTTTTGGTACCAGTCGATCGTCGATCCGCCGCCATTGAAAATTTTCTGGCGACCACTAATCGGATATTTTGGACAGAATCTTCGGCTCGTTAAACCGAGTCATCTGGTATAAACCGCACCTCCTACTTATTTTTAGATAGTGAGATATGAATTTATTTATGAAGTTCAAGTATATTTTTATTATTAAAGTGATTAATTAATTTAGTTTAATTGCATAATTAATTGCATAATTATTGGAGTTTGTTGAAGATTATTTGGGGAATAATTGAATTTTATATTACTAAATGGAGGTGCTTATTAGTTAAGTTATAATATTAATATATTAGATAATTAAATTAATAATCGATAATTATTAATTATGAAGTTAATTGGAGTGTTTAGAAGTAGAAGATAACTTTTGGAATGGAAGAAATATTTAATAGAATTTTTGTAGAATTTTTGGCGAATTTTTGGATTATTAGCCTAATTATGAAAAACATTATTGGGAGTTATTGAATATTATTGTGGTGAAATTGATGATGGATAATGAAAGAAAATGAGTTAAAACGATTAGAGGAATTTATTTGGAATTTTGAGAGTAATTATTTAATTAATGAGAATTTTTGAGTTGGAAATGGAATTAAAGGGAAATAAATTGAAAAAAATAGTTTTGGAGGAAAAATAAAGAAAATAAAATATTATTAAGGAAAATAATATTTAAAATTTTTTTGGTATCACCGTGATCTATGCGTTAAACATAGATATGAAAGAGTCGACCGATACCGGCAGAGCGTAAAGAGGTCAGTGCAATTGTCCTTATAATATTAATAATATGTATATAAGTAAGTAATTAAAGAAAAGTATGAAGTAATAAGAAAATTATTAAATTCAAATGATTTATAATATTACATAAAATATATTATATATTTTATGTGAAAGTTGGAGTTTTTGCAATTATTGAGTTTGAAACATTTTATCTGTATTTCAAAAAAAAATTAAAATTTTGATATCCTTTATAATGATATTTATTTTGACATGAAAATAATATTTATCGATTTTATGAAAAATTATTGAGAAAATAGCAGTAAAGTATTTTTGCGGAAATTATTATTATGCTTTGAAATGCAAAAATGAAATGAATTATGATTATAAGAAATTTTCCCACATGTTAGCCTAGACGTGAAATAAGGTATTGTTGGCATGCCAATAGGGTAGAAATTATGGTCCTGTGTATTTCTGTGGACCAATGAAATATTATGATCCTGTGCATTTTTGTAGATCACCTGATACATTTTTTTGTCGTGTGCATTTCTGTGGACTGAGTCATATTACATTTGGACCCTGTGCATTTCTGTGGATCCTAAATTGAGATATAATATGATACCCCTTTGATTTCCTGAAGCAAGTCTAGAATGTCATAATATGTGGGTATATGAAAAAGCTATTATTTTATTTATAAAAAGGAGACTCAAAATTTGAATTGATTATATTTTAAGAGCATGTTTTATTTTAATGACTATTATTATAAGAATTTTTGCACCACTGAGTTATATACTCAGCGCGGGAGTTTATTTTCTCTCGCGTAGGTTACCAGATTAGTAGAGAGCGTTCAGACTGGTAAATAGAGACACTGATTGGGGACCCGCATTATGGAGCATAGCAGTAGCAGTGGTAGCCACCCAGAACGGGTTGGTCTTTTTTTTATTATATTGTGATATGTATATATACAAGTTTTTAAATTTCATTACAGCATGTATATAAATAAAATAAAAAGTTGTGTATGTATAATATTTTAGTATATATTTTAAATTTCTTATATTAAATATGTTTAAAATTAAAAATGTATTTTTGGAGAGTTTTATTTTCTGTAGCACCTCTTATCCGTCCGGTATACGGATGGGTGTACGGAAGGGTAAGGGGTGTTACAAAGAACATATGGGGGCTACGAATTTTATGGGTAAGAAAGAGGATGATCTAGTAGCAACATAATTTTGGTTGGAAAAGACAAAACGAGTTTTTGAGAAGCTTCAATGTTTGGAGGAGTATAAGGTTAGATATTGTTGCCCAAACAATGAACCAAGAAGGGGGTTGAATTGGTTATGAAATAAAAATTTCTTGACTTTAAATATGGTAAAACATTAAATAGAGTAAGGATGGAGAGATACCACACCTGAGATTTATAGAAGTTCGGGTATTAACAAATCTTACTCCTTTCTTCAATCTCAATTGGGAGTTCTACTAACACACTAAGTGTTACAATGAAGTTTTACAAGCTCACTCCCAACTATGGTGTTTCTCTCAATGGCTAACACCTAACCCAGAAAATCCCTTGTGTTTTAATGGCTCACACAATAAACTAATTCCTTGTGTTTTATGGCTCACACAATAAACCCTTACAAGTGTTTCAATCTTAACCCAATATACCCAAACTCACTTGAGTTATTGATTACAATAAAAACACTCACCAACCTATAATGCTTAAAAATTATGAGTAATTTGGTTTTTATAAAGAATAAAGGTTTTGTTGAAAATAATTAATGTACAATGGCTACAACAAGATTAAAGATTCAAAGTAATTGTTGTTCTTTTAATTAGGATTCATAAATGACTTACATTTATACTTCCTCTACGAAAATAGCCGTTGAACCAACTCTTAACTTTGTGTTTGACATGTTTCTCTATCCTCATTCACGGGCGTGACTATATGTGCCATAGTCGTGAATGTTCTTCCAAGTCGTGGTCCAAGTAGTGACTCTGGTTGTGAAGCTCTCTGGAAGAACTTGAGGTGTTATTTCACGGGCGTGAATATTTTTCCAAGTTGTGGTTCAAGTGCTGACTCTGGCCGTGAAGCTCTCTGGAAGAACTTGACATGTTATTTCATAGGTGTGTCTTTCTTTCACGAGTGTGACTGATTTGATCATTCACTGTTGGTATGATTCTTCATAGTCGTGAACTTTAAATGTTAGAGAGTTGGCGCTAAGCTGTATCACAGGCATGACATATATAGTCATGGGCATGACTTATTTATTTCTTCTTATTTTGATCTTCAAAAGTTGTCTTTCATTCTTGCATCATATTCTATTCAAGATATATCCTATTCAACAAACTTAGAACACAAGTATTGTTAAATACATTATTGTTATTTTATTTGATAGCATCAAAATGATGGAAATACCCCTCAAGGTTCAACAATCTCTTCCCTTTTTAATGGTGACAAATAATCTAGCAATATGTGCTTTTGAGTAGTCTCCCTCTCAAAAGGTGCTTAAGTCAAAAATAATAGAGTGCAAGAATTGAAAGACGTATAACATGGATCTTTGCTAACTTGTTAGGTATATGTAAGTTATATCCAAAGTATATCAAAGTTGTTTGCTAACTAGATAGGTATATGCAAGGTATATCCAAAGTACATCAAAGTTGTTTGGTAACTAGTTAGGTCTATGCAAGGTATTCCAAAGTATATCAAAGTTTTTTGCTTAACTAGTTAGGTATATGCAAAGTATATGTGAGGTATATGTTATACAACACATTTGCATTTTACCTACACATTTGCACATATCGCTAGGTTCTCCCCCTTTTGTCATCAACAAAACAAACCATAAAAAATAAAATGATAATAAGGTAATTATATTAAAAGAATGAGAAAGATTACAAAGTTTAAAAACATAAATTAAAGTCCTACACCCTTAAAAATAAAACTAATACATGAAAAAAAAAACTAGTACATGAAAAAACTAGGACTCTAATTAGGCTTCAAGCCTAACAAACCATCTCTAAGGCATGTTATCTCTGCCTCGAGGCTATCCATACGAGATTCCATGAAGTCTTTGAGGTTTTCCAATCTCTCATCGATGGAAGCCTGCATTAGGTCAAAGCGAGGTTCTAAAAGATCAACAACCTACTGAGCCAAGCTAGGTGTGGTAGAAGCCGATGATTGACCAACCTTTTGGTCAACCTCTGGTGTCGCTATTTTGACTCTGGCTCGTTTTCGTTGCTGGATGCCCTAGAGGCCAGCTTTGAAATCATCAGAATCTTGGTCTTCCCAATCAATTTCACCAGCTGAAGTCATGAAACGGTAATAAATATTATTATCGTAAATAATGTGAATAGCTACTCCCATCTTTATGTAAGACTCGACATCTAGCCGATCTCAAGGATGTGCTAAAATGAGATTGTAATTGTGCTCATCGAGTTTTAGGTACTCGAGCTCAATGGCAAGGTGAGTCGCATACCCACCAATCAAGACATCTCCCGATGGCTTTGTTGCAATTGATAGAAGATGATTTGCAAATCAGGGAGATAGAGCAACGATTAGACCTCTTTGTGCCATTTCCAATAGGAAGAGCTCCAATTTTTTGATTGCTCTGTTGCTATCTCTTCTAGCAAATATACTTTAGGTAAGAAACCCATGTAAATATTTATGCACATGAGACCGAAGATGTGTGCTTTTGGTCTTTTTCACATCTCAGCTACATTCCAACCCAAAATGAGTCCATGCTAGATTCACGTAGAATTCCACTTCGCTCTCATTGATAATGCCATATGAGAGAAATTTGAAGATAGTGCCAAACTTCGCTGCTGTGAGAGTGTTCAGATGCTTACAAAGTTCAAATTTGACTGTTCTGATGGGAAATAGTTGCAAAGTGTTATGGAACTCGAGAGTTGGTTCCCTTAGAATTGGCCGATAAATGCCTAGAAATTCCTTAAGGTGACAATCTTGCAATTATTCTGTCATGCTTGTTGCAAGACCAAGAGTCCGGATAGCACTCCACTCGAAGGAATGAGAAGAAAGTGGGGTCTTTTCTTTAGAACAACATATCTTGGATGACAATACTCCAGAATGATGTTGAGAAGGTAGTCCGTGTGGCGTCTCAGAGCTGGGATTTCTTCCTTGTGCCTTTTGATGAGTCAGCTTCCATTGTGATAATTTTAGAACAAGGATTTGGAGAAAGAATTTCTGACCAAAGATTTGAGAACAACTTTGAAATGTTATGATTATTCAAAGAAAAAAGAGTTTTGAAGGATTTTATAGATGAAAAAGAATATGAGGAGGCAGGATTTTGTGAGAAATATTGAATAAAAGCTTTAATTGAGAGAATTTTTAAAGTTAAATGTGAGAAAAATGACAGAAATCCTATTTTATAGTCGATAGATTCACGGCCGTGAATCGTCAATTACAGTCGTGAATAATCGTGGTCACGATTTGTTAAAGAGGTGCTCTAGCCGTGATAAAGGATACGAATCAATTCATAGTCATGACATTAAATAATCACGGGCATTACTTATGAATTTCACGGTGGTGACAAAAAGAGTCATGGTTGTGAAGTACAATCTTCACTACTTTTGACTGCGAGGCAACACGTGAATGATTATGTAATTATTTGATGCTAATGTTCACAGTTGTGAAAAAGTGTCACAGGCATGACAAAAGAGTTTCACAGGAGTGAAGAAATAAGTCATGGTCGTGACACATAGTCTTCACTACCTTCAGCCGTGAAGGATGTCGTGAAGCAAGGAGTGAAAGCTATTGGATCTTTTGGTGATTATGATCACGACTGTGAATATATGTCATGGGCATGAATTTCCCTAAATCTATTTCCAATTATATTGTGATGTCTTTCAATAGATTCGTTAAAATTCTTTTTATCAACATAGAAATTTTTTCTATATTTTTTTTATTAATTTCTTGTTTGTTCTTTAATTAATAAAACTAAGTCTAAAATAAGACTAAAATATTTCTAAAATGCTTCTATGCCTTATAACATATATTTCCATTATGTTAACCACTTCATACCTTAAAAAATTAGTTAATTAAAAGAAACATATGAAGGAAATTAACATTTAAGGTTGACAATAGACAATCATACTTAAGATAAGGTTAATCCATCAAGCATACCAAGCTCTCTTCTTATGAAGCAAAATCTTTCTTCATTAAGAGATTTGGTGAAAATATCTCCCAATTGATTGTTTGTATCGATAAATTCTAATACAACATCTCCATATTGAACATGATATCTAAGAAAATGAAATCTTATGCCAATATGCTTACTTCTAGAGCGTTGAATGAGATTCTTAGGTAGGTTTATGGCACTTGTATTGTCACATTTGATGGGTATATGGTCCAAACTATGACCATAGTCCTTAAGTTGTTGTCTCATCCATAGGATTTGAGTGCAACAATATCCTGCTGCCATATATTCCGCTTCAGTGGTAAAAAGGGCAACCGAAATTTGTTTCTTGCTAAACCAAGAGACTAAGCATTCACCAATAAAGTGACAAGTGCCAAAAGTACTCTTTCTATCCAAGAGACTACCGACATAGTCTGCGTATGAATATCCTATGATATGAAAGGATGAATTTCTAGGATACCATAAGCCTGGATACAATGTGCCATGTAAATATTTTAAGATTCTTTTCACAGCATTCAAATGTGATTCTTTAGGACACGATTGAAATCTAGCACATAAGTATACATTGTACATTATATCGAGCCTAGAGGCAGTAAGATATAAGAGTGATCTGATCACACCTCTATAGAGCTTTTCATTAATGCTTTTACCCTTTTCGTCTTTGTCGAATTTTATTGATGTGCTCATTAGAGTCTTGGCATTTTTGTATCCTTCCATCCCGAATTTATTGATTAGTTCTTTGGCATACTTGGATTGGTTGATGAATATGCCCTCATTGCTTTGTTTTACTTGTAGACCAAGGAAGAACTTAAGCTCACCCATCATGCTCATTTCAAATTCCCTAGTCATACACTTAGCAAATTCTTGGCAAAGCAATTCGTTAGTAGACCTAAATATGATGTCACCAACATAAATTTCAACAATTAGAATATCATGCTTATACTTTTTAGTAAATAATGTTGTGTCAACATTTCCCTTTGAAAAATTATTTTCTAAAAGGAAAGAACTTAGTCTTTCATACCAAGCTCTTGGAGCTTGTTTCAAACCATACAAAGCTTTTGAATGTTTAAAAACATGATTAGGCAAATTATGGCTTTCAAAACTTAGTGGTTGTTCTACATAAACTTCTTCTTCTATAAAACCATTTAAGAAAACACTTTTGACATCCATTTGAAAGATTTTAAAATTCATATGGCATGTAAATGCTAAAACAATTCTTATGGCTTCTAATCTAGCTACTGGAGCATAGATCTCATCATAATTTATTCCTTCTTCTTCATTATAACCCTTTGCAACTAACCTAGCATTATTCCTAGTTATTGAACCTTGTTCATCTAGTTTATTTCTAAATACCCATTTACTACCAATGATTTGATGCTCTTTGGGTCTAGGAACTAAGGTACACACCTTACTTCTCTCAAATTGGTTGAGTTCCTCTTGCATAAAAATCACCCTATTTTCATCATTAAGAGCCTCATAAATATTTTTAGGCTCAATTTGAGAGACAAAAGCAAGGTTAGAATCTAAGAGTTTGAGATGAGATCTAGTACGTACTCTTTTAGTAGGA
The DNA here is from genome assembly GCA_023653625.1 of Triadica sebifera. Taxonomy (NCBI): domain Eukaryota; kingdom Viridiplantae; phylum Streptophyta; class Magnoliopsida; order Malpighiales; family Euphorbiaceae; genus Triadica; species Triadica sebifera. Next base: position 3,065,295 of record CM042899.1, on the reverse strand, counting down.
TCACCAATGATTTGTTCCTTGGGGTGATCTTTTGTCATTTTCCATTCCTTTGGAAGCTCTTGTTTGTCTTGCTCTTAAGCTTGAGGTAGAGAGACATCTTTATATGGGTTTTCTTGATCATTTTTATCTTTCTCATAATCAAGATCAAGTTTTTCTATTGTACTTACTATATCATCAAGAACACTACCTTTCACAAGATCAAGCTTACTAGATTCATAAAAAACAACATGCATAGATTCTTCAACAACTAATGACCTTTTATTAAAGAATCTATAAGCTTTGCTAGAGGTGGAGTATCCTAAAAATATACCTTTATCGGATTTAGAGGCAAATTTTCCAAGGTTGTCCTTGGTATTTAATATGAAACACTTGCATCCGAATACTCTAAAGTATGATATCATAGGCTTACTTCCATTCCATAACTCAAAAGAAGTTTTGTTTAAGAGTGGTCTTTTGAAAACTCGATTTGAATTATAACATGCAGTAATGGTGGCTTCGGCCCAAAAGTACGTTGGTAACCCATACTCATTGAGCATTATTCGAGCCATTTCAATTAAAGTTCAATTTTTCCTTTCGACTACCCCATTTTGTTGAGACATCCTAGGAGTTGAAAATTTTTGTGAAATATCGTGTTCTAGACAGAAGTTTTCAAAGTTTTTATTTTTAAATTCTTTTCCATGATCGCTTCTTATTTTTGAAATAAAATATCCCTTTTTGTTTTGAACTCTCGTAGTAAAGTTTTTAAAAGATTCAAAAGCATCACTCTTTTGAGCTAAGAAAATTACCCAAGTGAATCTAGAGTAATCATCGACGATGACAAAAGCATAGTGTTTATCTCCTAAGTTTGCAACTCTAGTAGGTCCAAAAAGATCTAAATGCAAAAATTATAAAGGCTTTGAGGTACTTACAATATTTTTGGATTTGAAGGAGGACTTGTGTTGTTTTCCTCTTTGGCAAGGTTCACATGTCTTATTCTTTTCAAATTTGACTTTTGACAGTCCATTTACTAGTTCTTCTTTACTAAGGCTTTAAATTAAATCCATGCTTGCATGACCAAGCCTTTTATGCCATAACCAAGATTCATCACTAGTAGTCATAAGACACTTAGAGGAAAGGTTAGATATTTTGTGTAAGTCTATTATGTAAGTATTGACATCCCTACTTCTTTTGAATATCTCTTGGCCACTAAAAAAGGTTATAAGACATTCATTTGAGGCAAAGATTACTTGGTTTCCCTTATCACATAATTGACTTACACGTAACAAGTTATGTTTCAAACCATCAACAAGTAAAATATTTTCAATGAAAGTAGTATTATTAATACCAATGGAGCCAATGCCAATTACCTTACCCTTAGCATTGTTTCCAAAGGTTACCTTACCACCATTAATACTTTTAATGTCATTGAATAGTTCTTTATTTCCGGTCATATGCCTTGAGCATCCACTATCCACAAGCTAGCATTTTCTTTTATAGTGGACTTGAGGCGTACTATAAAATCATAATTTAAGTATTGTTTTTAGGTACCCAAATGAACTTGGGTCCTTGGGGGTTAGCACATGAAGGTTCTCAATGAACCTTCTTTATCCAACAATGTTTATTGATATGACCGAATTTCATACAATAATTACATTGTTTAGCTCTAAACATGTTTTTTGGTTTACCATGCTTCTAGGTCTCATTATCCCATTAGATGGAGTTTATGAGTAGTGACATGCACATGCATGATGAATCGGTGTTTTCCTAGGTGCATGCCTCTTATACATAAAAGCAAGATTGGCCTTTTGAGGTTTCCCTCTTAGGCTAATTGACCCTTTATCATTCTTCTTATAAATAGAGAGTTTAGTGTGTGTTGTGCACTTAGCCCTTGGGGCTATTACTTCTAATGTGGAGATATGAGGTGCACTAGACTTAACAAATGTGGTCTTGTGAGATGAAGATGATGTTCCATTAAATCCTAGTTCATGTCTTATTAAAAGTGGTCTTTGGGACACTACGAGAGTATCTAAACTCTCTTTGCCTTATGAAATCTTGAAATGGAATTTTTAAGTTCCTCAACTTCATTTTTCAAAACATTGTTTTCTTTAAGTAAGGATTTAGTTGAAGGTCTAGAGGAGTACTCATCTAATAACTTTTTAAGAGATTCATTAGAAGTTTTAAGATCAAGATTTTCCTTTTGTAAAAGTTCCATTTTGTTTTTCAAATTTAAAATATTATTTTTGTAAGTATTGAATTTACATCTATATTTTTCTAATTCTAAGTTCAATACTTTTGTTAGACTCTACTCATCATCATTTTCACTATCACTATTATTATCACTACTATCATTATTAAATGAATATGAGTAAGAAGGACCTACCTCATTCTTGAAGTGATCCTCTAAATCCATGAAGCATAGGTTGACCTCTTCATTTTCATTGTCATCTTTTTCACTTGAAGAGCTTTCGTCATCCCATATGGCTTTGTGACTTTCTCCCTATTATCTTTTTTATATCTTTTTTTGTGTTTCTTGAGCTTTGGACATTCTGGTTTGATATGTCATTTCTTCCCACACTCATAACATTTTACCTCCTCTTTATTCTTTTGAGAGTCATTTGCTTTGATGCTAAACTTGCTCTGATACCAATTGTTGCCCAAACAATGAACCAAGAAGGGGGTTGAATTGATTATGAAATAAAAATTTGTTGACTTTCAGTGCAGAATAAAATTAAATAGAGTAGGGATGGAGAGATATCACACATGAGATTTATAGAGGTTTGGGTATTAACAAACCTTACTCCTCTCCCCAATCTCAATTGGGAGTTTTACTAACACACTAAGTGTTACAATGGAGTTTTACAAGCTCACTCCCAACTATGGTGTTTCTCCCAATGGCTATCACCTAACCCATAAATTCTCTTGTGTTTTAATGGCTCACACAATAAACTAATTCCTTGTGTTTTATGGCTCACACAATAAACCATTACAAGTGTTTCAATCTTAACCCAATATACCCAAACTCACTTGAGTTATTGATTATAATGAAAACACTCACCAACCTATAATGCTCAGAAATTATGAGCAATTAGGTTGTAACAAAGAATAAAGGTTTTATTGAAAATAATTAATGCACAATGGCTACAACAAGATTAAAGATTCAAAGTAATTATTGTTCTTTTAATTAGGATTCATAAATGACTTGCATTTATACTTCCTCTATGAATTATAGTTATTTGGGTGCATTTAATGCGAAAATAGTAGTTGAACTAACTCTTAACTTCGCGCCTGACATGTTTCTCTGTCCTTATTCACGAATGTGACTATATGTGTCACGGTCATGAATGTTCTTCCATGTCGTGGTCTAAGTGGTGACTTTGGTCGTGAAGCTCTCTGGAAGAACTTAAGGTGTTATTTCATGGGCATGACTTTATACTTTCATGAGCATGAATATTTTTCCAAGCTGTGGTTCATGTGGTGACTCTAGCCATGAAGCTCTCTAGAAGAACTTGACATGTTATTTCCCGGGCATGACTGATTTGATCATTCACAGTTGGTATGATCCTTCATAGCCATGAACTTTAAATGTTGGAGAGTTGGCGCTAAGCTATATCATAGGCGTGACATAAGTAGTCATGGGTGTGACTTTGCCATTTCTTCTTATTTTGATCTTCAAAAGTTGTCTTTCATTATTGCATCATATTATGTTCAAGATATATCCTATTCAACAAACTTAGAACATAAGCATTGTTAAATACATTATTTCTATTTTATTTGTTAGCATCAAAATGATGGAAATACCCCTTAAGGTTCAACATATATGCAGTGTCCCCACTTTAGGAGCATGCCTACGACTGGTGGAAGTCGGTATTAGCGAAACCCCAGACTTCGAATCCTCATACATGGAATTTCTTTGTGGTAGAGTATAAAAAGAAATATGTTCCAAGAGTTTATGTTGATGAGAAAAAGAGAGAATTTTTGAACTTGAAGCAAAAGGGTATGACAATAACTGAGTATGAGAGGTAAGGATATAATCCTTAAGACCCTTAACAAAAGATAACAACCAAATATAAATAAACCCAAGGTTTCTTAAGGATTATATCCTTACCTTAACCGCAAATAATAAAAGAAGGGTTTTCTAACCCTAACCCTAGGTTACACTTACCCACCCTCAAAACCCATGAATCAAACACTACCAAAGGAAGATTAGGAAAAAGAAAATAGCAACTTACTCAAATCTGAGAGTTATTATAGTTGGGTCCCAAAATTCAAACTTCTTCATCTCTTAGCTATAAACCTTACTAATCATCCTTTCAATTTGATCTCCTCATAAGATTTTGGGATTTTCCACTTGTTTTGGGTGAATTTTAACAAGATTTAGGTTAAAAGGTCTCTGACTCCTTGGAAGATGAATGAGGGTAGGGTTAATTTCTATCATCCATGGAAAAAATATAGGGTTTTTGACTTTTATAACCCCCGATTCATGACTATGACTGATTCTTCATGAGTTTGAATCACACTTCATCACATTTGTTAATCATGAAACTCATGATTCACGACCGTGACCTTTTATTCACGGGTGTGAATCACCAACAGACACTTTCTCTTATTCAATATAATTCCCTACAAAACCTTAACCTCTTTACCCCCAAGACTTGTCAAAACATAACCTGACATACATAAAAATGTCTAGGCCCTATCTTATGGACATGAAACTTGCAATTTGATCTCCACAAATTTGTGAATTTTTCTTCTTATTGGGTTATAGCAAACTACAACAATCCAAAGCTTAGGACTTCCTTTAAAAGTAATGCATATGAAAGAAGAAAGAAAAACACCAACTATGGAGATAGGGTGATAAAAATCCAAAGTGCTAGTAATGGAGAATTGTCTTGTCAGAGAGGAAGAGAGAAATAACTTTTATTCTCTAATGAGGCAACCGCGAAATTGACTCCTTAAAGGAGTATTTATATGTTCTCTAGGGGTGTTCGCGTGTTAGTTTGGTGCGGATTGGACATAACATTCAATCTAATACACAATTTGGGATATAAAATTTATCAATCCAACCCTACCTATGAATATTTAAAAACACAAAAAACAAAAAAACCAATGCACACCACAATTACAAATTGAATTGGATCGATTTGAAGTTAATTTAATTTTATATATTTTTATTTAATAATAATAATAATAATAATAATAGTAATAGTAATAATAATAATAATAAGGCTTAAACCATATGCGAGCCCTCCAATTTGTCTATTTTTCTCAAATTGCCCCTTTAATCAATTTTTGGTCATATTTTCCCCTTGAACATTATTGTTAGACCATATTGCCACCTCAAAATTTTGAAAAATAACATATCACACCACAATTTGTTGATGTGGTAGCCATAGTTTAAATTAATAGAGGTTACTACCATGTCAACAAATTATGGTACAATATGTTATTTTTTAAATTTCAGAAGTGATAATATGGTCCAAAAACAAAGTTTGAGGGTCCAAAAACTGGTCAATGAGACAATATGAAAAAAATGACAAATTAGAGGCGTGGCATATGGTTTATGCCTAATAATAATAATAATAATAATAATATAATCCAAGTCCTTGTCTAAGCAAGGATTTACAATAAAAAAAAATTAAATTACCAATCTCACAATTATCCATAACTCTTTAATGTATTACATAAACTACATAATAACAAGTCATAATATAAAAATTACACCAAAAATTTTCTAAAATAAAATTAAAGTATCAAATTATCAAAATACTCCATTCAAGATCAGAAATCTACAACACCAATAATTGAACACCACATGTGAGATAACAACAATAGAACCTACAACAAAAATAAGCATAGAAAATGCAATTTTTCAAAGATGAATTATGATGTGTTCTTATTTAGTGTAGTTTTTATTTATGTTTTTAATGTTTAATTATAGATTTTAAATATGTTTTGGGAAGTTAGTTGTGTATTTTTTTGTGATTTAAAATGTTGCAAAAGAAATGCATGAGTGAAGACCCTCATAGGCGTAATAAGGTGTCACGCCCATAAGGAGGATTATAGTAGTGAGAAGTCTCATGTGCATGACAAGATATCACACCTGTGAGGGTAATTCTACATCAATATTTTCAGATCCGATTCGGCTAATAAACCGTAAAAAGTAGATTGTCAACTGTTAAAGGTTCAATCAGAGTTGAATCGAGATCAAATAAATCAAAGTGAATTATTTTAAAATATAATACTTAACATGTTTCATGCATAAAGAAATGTGAAAAAGAACTTACAATAAACATGTTTCATGCATAATATTATGCTCAAAATGTTAAATATTTAAATTTAAATTAATACATAAATATATTCAAAAATATTTTCAAGTATAATAATATTTATATTTATATATTATTTTAAAATAATAAAATTGGTTTATCTCTCTATTATCGATTATACACATTTCATAATTTTATGAATAATTAAAATTAATACATAGTTATATATTGATAATAAAAATTCATATTTCAAATTAATATATAATCATATTTAAAATTGTTCTCAAATATAATATAATGTTTATATTTATAATTATTAATTCAATAAACAATATAATTTATTTATTGATATTTTTTCATCAAATAATAATACTTGAGCTAAATGAAAAAAAAATACAGAGGCCAAATGATATTTATTTCTAATAATATATATAGTTAGAGTTATTAAATAAATAAAATAATATGATTTATTTGTTTATATTTTTTTTAGTTTTTAAAAATTAAAACAGGCTATAACTTTTGAAAAACTAAATTACATCATGTTTTAATTTTTTAGTCAAAATAATAATTTTTGATAGAAATTAAAATAATTTATAAGAAAAGTTGCAAAAATGTGAAATAATTTATTATGATCTTTATATTATTTGTTAACATATTCAATGCACTTAATAGATGGTGGCCTAGTAGTTAAAGGAAACTTTTTATGTTTAGGTTGTGCAGAGTTCGAAACTTGCTTTCACATTTTTTTCACCAATTATACCTGTCCAACTAAGACCCAATGCTGGTTCGGATAATTGAACTGGTTCATGGTTTTGTCTAGTCTGGGTTTTACAACCATGCCCTACATCACCTCCTTGTGAAAATGCTTCTCACAATGGTTTAGGGCGTGTCTTAATACAAGAAAGAAAAGTGGTTGCTTATGCCTTTAGACAAATGAAGTTGTATAAGAAGAATTACCCCACACATGATCTTGAGTTAGCAGACATTGTGTTTGCTCTAAAGATACGGTATCACTACCTATATGGGAAATGCATTTTATCTACATCGATCACAAGAGCTTGAAATATCTTCTGACAAAAAAGGAACTCAATTTGAGACAAAGGCAATGGTTAAAATTGATCAAGGACTATAATTATGTCATTGACTATCATCCAGACAAGGCTAATGTTATGGATGATGCCTTGAGCAAAAAAACCATAACAGAGTTGCACATACGGCTAACAATCAACTAAGAAACTAGAGATGCATAGAGGTAAGATAGCAAGTTAGTTGAGATAGCTGAGTTGGTCTCCAAGAGAGAGAGACCCGAGTACACAATCGAATTATATGGCAGTTTGTTCTACCAAGACTATTTATGCATGCCTAATATTACAGAGCTAAGACAAAAGATCTAAAAGGAACTGCATGAAACTAAATTTGTGATGCATGCAGGAAGTAACAAGATGTACCATGATCTAAAATAAAGGTATTGGTGGACAGATATGAAAAAGGATATAACAGAGTTCATAACAAGATGTCTGACATGTCAGCAAGTCAAAGAAAAACATCAGGTACCTTTAGGTTTGATGCAGTCGATTACAATAACAAAATGGAAATAGGAACAAATCACGATGATTTTATGGTTGGGTTACCTCTAACGCCAAGAAAGTTCGATGTCATTTGGGTCATAGTGGATAGGTTAAGAAAGTCAGCGCACTTCTTTCCTATCAAAAGAGATTATTTCTTGAACAAGCTAGCAAAGCTATACGTGAATGAGATAGAATGGTTACACGGAGTTCCAATCTCCATCATATCGGACAGAGATCCAATATTCACATCTTGATTTTAGGGAAGTTTATAACAAGCTTTGGGTACCAAGCTCAATTTCCATACGAATTTTCACCCACAAATGGATGGTCAATTGGAAAGAGTGATACATATTTTAGAAGACATGATGAGAAGTTGTGTGATCAAGTTTGAAGGTAGTTAGGAGAAATATCTACCATTAATAGAGTTTTCCTACAACAAAACTATTAGTCTAGCATTCAGATGGATCCTTATGAGGCATTATATGGTAGAAAGTGTTGAACGTCATTATATTAGATAAAGCTTAGAGAGCAGAAGTTAGTAGGGCCAAAGTTGGAGCAAGAGATACAGGAAAAAAATGAAGATTATATAAGAAAGGTTAAAAGATGCTTCAGATAGATATAAAATTGTATGCAAATCTCAAGAGAAGAGATATAGAATATGAAGTGGGAGACAAAGTGTTTCTTAAAGTTTCTCCATGGAAGAAGGTTCTTAAGGTTTGAAAAGAAGGGCAAGTTGAGCCCTAGATTTATTGGACCGTATGAGATCTTAGAGTGAATAGGACCAGTCATCTACAGGTTTGCCTTACTGCTGGAGTTGAGTAAGATTTATAATGTCTTTCATGTGTCCATGTTAAGAAGGTATAGGTCAGATCCTTCACATGTCATCACAACCAAAAACATAAATGTGAGACCAAACCTTACATATGAGGAAAAGCCGATTGAGATATTGGCTCAGGAAGTCAAAGAACTCAGGAACAAGTGAGTACTATTATTTAAAGTCTTATAGAGGAATTATGCAACGAAAGAGGCTACATAGGAAAGTGAAAAGGTGATGATGGCTCAGTACCCCTAACTGTTCTAACATAGTACCAAAGGTAATTTCAAGGACGAAATTCTTTTAAGGAGAAAAGAAATGTAACACTCACTAAGTATAATCTAGTTAATAACATAGTTTAGCAAAACCATAAGTGTGTTTAAGAGTTGGTTAAGGGAAAAGAGACAGTAAAAGATGAGAAAAGTGAGAAGTACCATGTTCACACCCGTGAATATCGTCAGATATAAAATCCCAATAGTTTTTCTTTCTTTCTCTTATGAACTAAACCCAAAAGTAAACCCTATAACTCAAAGTTTTTTCATATTAGAGACCAAATATTGTGTTTTCTTTTGATTTCTAGACCTTAAATACTAAACCAACACCAAAGATCAAAGTTTAAAAAAGTTATTATGGGAGAAGAGTATAAAGAGGTATTCTTGAAGAGATAGACCCAAAGGCGGCAGAGGGGAGTCAAATCTTCCATCCTAACCATGTTTCTTTTAATTGTGGTAAGGAATCATGTTTCTCTTTTGTTTTTACAAGCTTTCATAGTCTTTTCCCATGTAGAACCCATTTTGTTAGAGACTCATTTCCATATGAATTAGGGTTTCGGGTGATCATGAATTTTAACAGTTAAAGACCCCTTTTTAACTTGTTTATAAGTTATGGTATGTGTTTAAGGGGCTATATGAGATTAAGATTGTAAAAAAGGGTTAAAGTTAGGGTTTAAAGGTTAAGTATATGGGTTATAAATTTTGATATAGATGTGTTATATGTATTAGGAGTTGAGCAAGGAGGTGGTGAAATCCACCAAAAGGATAAGCAAGCTTGAGAGAAGCTTGGTTTTTGAGGCTCCATTAGAGGTATGTACATATTGTGGAACCTTGAGGGGTATTTCCATCATTTTGATGCTAACAAATAAAATAGCAATATTTGTATTTTAAAGGCTCACACAAATAACCCTTACAAGTGTTCTACTTTTAACCCAAAATACCAAAATTCACTTGAGTAGTAGATTACAAAGAGAAATACTCACAAATCTATAATGCTCAGAGTATAATGTGCTAAAAGATTTTTACAGAGATTTAATGTTTGTTTTGAAAATATTAAAATGCACAAATAGCTACAATAAGATTTTGATTCGAAGTATTAGCTATTCTCTTATTCTGGATTCATAAATGACTTGCATTTATACTTCTATGGCGAATTATAGTTGTTTGGTTGCATTTATGGTGGAAATAGACATTGCATCAACTCTTAATTTCGCGTTTGACTTGTTTCACTTTCCTGTTTCACGGTCGTGAGTATGAGTGTCATGGTCGTGACTGTTCTTCTAAGCCGTGACTTGAGTGGTGACTTTGGTCATAAAGCATTCTGGAAGGATTTGAAGTGTTTGATCATGGGCGTGACATTATTATTTCACGGGCGTGAACATCCTTCCTAGCCATGGTCCAAGTAGTGACTCTGGCCGTGAAGCTCTCTGGCAGAATTTGACATGTTTTCTCACGGGCGTGACATTCTTTCACTGGCGTGACAGATATGATCATTCACGGTTGCTATCATTCTTCATGGCCGTGAACTTTAAATGTTGGATAGTTGGCGCTAAGCTTCATCACGGGTGTGACATAAAAGGTCATGGGCGTGAACATGCTATTTCATCATTTTTTGTCCTTTTAAGGTTAGTCTTCCATTCTCCATTCTTGCTGTCATGTTCCATACCCTATTCAATGAACTTAGAAAATAAGTATGTTAAATACATTATTGCTATTTTATTTGTTAGCATCAAAATGACGGAAAATACCCCTTAAGGTTCAACAATCTCCCCCTTTTTGAAGGGGACAAATAATCTAGCAATTTGTGCTTTTGAGAAATCTCCCCCTCAAAAGATGCTTAAGATAAAAAATTACTGAAGTGCAAGAATTGTAAAGAATGATAAAGTATAGCATCAAAATATGCTTCCTAGTTTAGGTATATGCAAGTTATATGCAAGGTATATCCAATGTATACCAAATGTTTACTTAAAACAAGTTAAGTATGTGAAAAGTATATTTAAGGTATATTCAAAGTATATCAATTGCATATTCATTCATGTAACTTGCATCGAGGTATATGCAAAGTATATTTAAGGTATATTCAAGGTATATCAGCTCATTTGCATACTTGCATATTCATTTGATTCAAATAAGTATATTTCAAATATATTGCATTTAACTTTAAATATAATATATTTCTAGGTTCTCTCCCTTTTGTCATCAACAAAAAGAATATCAAAAAGATACATCATAATGGAAAACAAAAGCAATTATATTAATATTAAAAGAAGAATACAAGGATTTGAAAAGTGATTGAAAGTCCTACATCAAACAAGTTAGAAAATAACATAGCTAAAATATAGTCTAACTAGATTTGGAGTCGGACATCCCGTCTCTTAGGTGAGCTACTTCCATCTCGAGGCTCTCCATGCGAGAATCCATGAAACCCTTGAGGTTTTCTAACCTCTCATCCATCGAAGCCTGCAATTGCTCAAATTGTGGTGCCAAGAGATCAGCCACTTGCTGAGCCAAGTTTGGTGTAGAGGTAGAGGATTGTCCAATTTCCTGCTCAACCACTGGAGGCACCATCTCAACTCGAACTCTCTTTCTCTGCTGGATTCCTTAGAGGCCAGCTTTGAAGTCGTCCGAATCGTTGTCCTCCCAAATAATCTCACCAGCAATGTTGGTGAAGCAATAGTAGATGTTGTTCTCATGAACTATACGAATAGCCGCTCCCATTTTGATAAATGACTTAATGTCTAGTCAGTCTCGAGGATGTGCTGGTATAAGATTGAAGTGGTGCTCCTCTAGCTTCAAATACCCAAGTTTGATAGCAAGGTAAGTCACGTACCCACCAATCAGAATGTCTCTGGAGGGATTGGTGGCAATTGACAGTAGATGGTTTGCAAACTACCGAGATAAAGCCGCTGTTAGGCCTCTTTGGGCCATCTCCAGGAGAAAGAGCTCGGACTTTTGAATTGATCTGTTGTTGTCTCCTCTAGAAAAAATGCTATAGGTTAGAAATCTATGCAAGTACTTGTGCATTGGGGATTGAAGGTGGGTGCTTTTCATTTTCTTGAAGTCCCAGCTGCAGTCAAACCTAAAGTGAGTCCATGCCTGAGTAGCATAGAACTCCACCTCACTCTCATTAAGGATACCATTAGAGGGAAGGTTGAACATGTCACCAAACTCTATCGTAGTGAGGGTGTTCAGATGCTTGCAAAGTTGGAATTTTACCGTGCCGGTAGGAGAGACTTGCAGGTTGCTTAGGAACTCGAGAGTCGATTCTCTTAGCGTTGGTTGATGGATATCAACGAAATCTTTTAGATGACAAGCCTGGAGTTGTTCCTTCATGCTTGTCTCGAGACCAAGTATTCTGAAAGTTTGCCATTCAAATGATCAAGAGGAAAGGAGTGGTCTTTGCTTGAGAACCGAGTATCTTGGATGACAGTGCTCCGGAATAATGTTTACAAGGTAGTTTGTGTACCCTCTTGGAGCATGAGACTTCTTTTTGTACCTTTGGAGGAGCTAGTTTCCATTTTTTATTGAGAAAATATTTTTGAAGAGTGAAAATCTGATGGAATTTTGGAATAGAACTAAGGTATTTTGATTTCTGATGATGGAGAAAGTTTTTGAAGGTATTTATAGGTGGAATGAGTTGCTAGGGGGCTGAAATCTTCAAAATGGTATTCAATGGTGATAAATGAGAGAAGTTGGAGAGCTGGGAATGAGAGAAATAACGACAAAAATGTTTTATAGCCGACATTTTCACGGGCGTGAAAGCAAAGTCACGGGCCTAAAATATCGTGTTCACAGTTTGATGAAAAGATACTCTACCCATGATGAGGGATGTGAAATGATTCATGGTCGTGACAAATAAAGGTCATGGGCATGAATGATGAAATATCACGGTGGTGACAAAAGAGTCACGGTCGTGAAGTACAATCTTCATTACTTATGATTGTGAGACAGAGCGTGACACAAAGCGTGAACGCTTCTGTAAGTTTTTGGTGGAAATGTTCACGGTCGTGAATCAGCGTCATAGGCATGAATAAAGGATTTCACCGGGGTGATAGAAAATGGTTATGAGCATGAAACATAGTCTTCACTACCTTCATCCGTGAAGCATGTCGTCAAGCAATGCGTGAAAGCTACTGGAGCTTTTGGCGATTATGATCACGACCGTGAATATATGTCACGGGCGTGAATTGCCTAAAATCCTCATTAAACAAAATTAAGTCTAAAACAAGACTAAAGCATTTCTAAGGAGCTTTTATCCCCTATAACATATATTTCTATCAAGTTAGCTACTTCATATCTAAAAATATGAGACAAAAAACACAAGATTATTAATCAAGGTTCGACAATTTTGGCAATTATAAAGTTAAACCATCAATCATACCAAGCTCTCTTTTATGAAATTAAATCTTTCCTCATTTAAAAACTTAGTGAAGATATCTGCCAATTGATTGTCTGTGCTTATAAATTCCAATACAACATCTCCATATTGAACATGATCTCTAATAAAATGATATCTTATGTCAATATGCTTACTTCTAGAGTGTTGAATGGGATTCTTAGATAGATTTATAGCACATTTATTGTCCTATCTAATAGGTATATGGTCCATACTATGACCATAATCCTTAAGTTGCTGTTTCATCCAAAGGATTTGTGTACAACAACATCCTGCTGCCACATATTCCGTTTCAGCGGTAGAAAGAGCAACCGAAACTTGTTTCTTGCTAAACCAAGAAACTAAGCATTCTCCAATAAGGTGACAAGTACCTAAAGTACTTTTTCTATCTAGAAGACTTCCAGCGTAATCAGCATCTGAATATCCTATAATGTGAAAGGATGAATTTCTAGGATACCATAAACCTAGATGCAATGAGCCATGTAAATATTTTAAAATTCTTTTTACTGCATTTAAATGTGACTCTTTAGGAATGATTGAAAGCGAGCATATAAACATACACCATACATTATATCGGGTCTAGAGGCAGTAAGATATAAGAGTGATCCGATCATACCTCTATAGAGCTTTTCATTAATACTCTTACCCTTTTCATCCTTGTCCAATTTTGTTGATGTGCTCATTGGAGTATTGGCATTTTTGCATCCTTCCATTCCAAATTTCTCAAGTAAGTCTTTGGCATATTTGGATTGGTTGATGAATATGCCCTCATTGCCTTGTTTTATTTGAAGACCGAAGAAGAATTTTAGCTCACCCATCATGCTCATTTCGAATTCCCTAGTCATACACTTAGCAAATTTCCCCTTGTAGGATCACCAATGATTTGCTTTTTTGGGGTGATGTTTTGTCAATCTCCATTCCTTTTGGAGCTCTTTCCTATTTTCCTCTTGAGCTAGAGGTAGAGTATCATCTTGATGTGAATCTTCTTGATCATTTTCTTCTCTTTCATTTTCAAGATCAAGTCTTTCCACGGTACCTACAACATCATCAAGAACACTACCTTTCACAAGATCAAGCTTACTAGATTCAACAAAAATAACATGCATAGATTCTTTAACAGTTAATGACCTTTTATTAAATACTCTATATGCTTTGCTAGTTGCAGAGTATCCTAACAAGATACCCTCATCAGATTTAGAGGCAAATTTTCCAAGGTTGTCCTTGGTATTCAATATGAAACACTTGCATCCAAATACTCTAAAGTATGATATCAAGGGCTTTCTTCCATTCCATAGCTCAAATGATGTTTTGTTTAAGAGATGACTTTTGAAAACTTGATTTCAAATATAACATGCAGTATTTGTGGCTTCGGCCCAAAAGAAAGTTGGTAAACCATACTCATTGAACATTGTTCAAGCCATTTCAATTAAAGTTCAATTTTTCCTTTCGACTACCCCATTTTGTTAAGGTGTCCTAGGAGATGAAAAATTCTGCGAAATGCCATGTTCAAGACAAAAATTTTCAAAGTTTTCATTTTCAAATTCTTTGTCATGATCACTTCTTATTTTTGAAATACAATATCCTTTTTCATTTTGAACTCTTTTAGCAAAATTTCTGAAAGTTTCAAAGGCATCACTCTTTTGAGCCAAAAAAATTACCCAAGTAAATCTAGAGTAGTCGTTGACGATGACAAAGGCATAATGTTTACCTCCTAAGCTTGCAATTCTAGTAGGTCCAAAAAGATCTAGATGCAGGAGTTGCAGAGGTTTTGAGGTACTTACAATGTTTTTGGATTTGAGGATGACTTGTGTTGTTTTCCTTTTTGGCAAGGTTCATGTTGGGTTTTGAAGAATGAATCATATTCATAAACGCAGCGGAAAAATAAAATTATAAAAACCCAAAATAAAAGATCATACTTGTACCATTAAAACTAATTTATATAAATATAAATGTTAAAAATTATACCTTATAATTTCTTATTTGTTCTTCAAATCTTCACTTTGTTGGGTTATAGCAAACCACAACAATCCACACTAGGATGTCTCTAATGATAATCCACGCGAAGAATGAAGAAGAAACTATCAAGAGAAATGGTTTGAACAAATTCAAAGTGCTAGTTTTGAAAGTGTTCTTAAGAGAATTTTGTTGTGTCTTAAAAATATTTTTTTCACAAAAAAAAATATTTTCATGTCTATTTTCTGCCATTTGATGCCTTTTCTATTTGAATCAAATTCAAAGAAAAAATGAAAAGTCAAAATGGAGAAAAGGAAAATGAATGAATAGTAATTGGCCATAATTGGCCTAATTAAGGCCAAAATCTACCGTTGGCCAACGGGTGGGAGGCAGCAGTGCGCTGGGCTGCCTAGTTAGCCTGCTAGGCAGGCCAGTAGCCTGCCTAGCCCGCGCATGCTCATACGGGCCCGTGACCCTTTCGAATGATTTTTTCATGTGATCTCATCACAATCTATCCCGAAATAATTCTCTCATATTTTGGATCATATCCAAGACCATTTTACTCATTTTCCATATCTTCAATGCGTGTGACCCATTAGGTTCCCGGTTATATTGGCCACTTAAATTAACAATTAATTTAAGCAGGTCATGAGCGGTATCTAGCAACACATCATGACCCCCAATTGACCGGAAAGTCAGTGATTTGACTACAAACCTTTCCATTGACAATTTTCATGCAATTATTCCTTTCACCATTCTATACCCCACTTCGTTGAGAGTATGGACATGTGTCAACTCCCACTAGACTGACTACGTCATGTCTAGTCTAAGCAATGTTAGTTCTTATCCTTGAAGCTCATTACTCTGTTAGATATGTCATTGAAGACTATATTTATGACATTTCCACTCTGGCCAAAGATTCCCGAGTAATGAGTGGTCAATCCTTTGTTGGATACCCAATTACCTTTGAATACCTCAAACTGTATCCAATCGCCACCCTATGAGCTACCTCTCTGAAGTAACAAGGAATAGTGTCAAAATACATAATCAATATTCAAGATATCCTTGAGTACCTCAAGTCAAGGATACTTGCACCATTGTTATGATGACACTATCATTGACATTTGAATAGATTATTCATATGATTGTCTCATAGTTGGTCATCCAATATACTTAGCTACACTTAGCAAGCATCCACATGTTAACTCTAAACATCTCATGTTTATAGATTATGAGATCTACTACTCGATCCAATCAAAGAGTGTAACATGTGCTAGTCTGTCTGGATTAATAATGTCCCGTCTCATTAATCCTGTGACTAGGAATAATTTTGATACTAACATAATTACACATGATAAGAATCTTAATATCATGATCTCATCATGATTTCCTTTAAGGACTCCATTAATTGATTTAAGATCACTTATCAATTCATATATCAAATTAACATCAAATTAATGAAAAAGCCTTTTATTAATCAAATAAATATGTACAATAAGTGCTAAAGGTGATTGCCTAGAGCACTCCTCTAACAGTTCACATGTCTTGTCTTTTCAAATTTGACTTTTGGTAACCCCTTTACCAGCTCTCCTTTGTTGAGGCTTTGAATTAGACCCATGCTTGCATGACCAAGCCTTTTATGCCACAGCCAAGATTCATCACTAGTAGTCATAAGACACTTTGAGGAATGATTAGCTATTTTGTGTAACTCTATTATGTAGGTATTGACATCTCTATTTCCTTTAAATATCTCTTGGCCATTAATAGAGGTTACAAGACATTCGTTGGAAGTAAAAATTACTTTGTTTCCTTTATCACATAATTGACTTCCACTTAACAAGTTATGTTTCAAACCATCAACAAGCAAGACATCTTTAATGAAAGTAGTACCATTAATGCCAATAGAGCCAATGCCAATTACCTTACCCTTAACATTGTTTCCAAAGGTAACCTTACCTCCATCAATACTTTTGATTTCATTGAAAAGTTATTTGTCACCTGTAATATGCCTTAAGCATCCACTGTCTACTAGCTAAGCATTTTTGTTTATTGTGGACTTGAGGCATACCTATAGAATCACAATTCAAGTATGGTCTTTAGGTACCCAAATGAGCTTGGGTCCTTGGGGGTTAGCACATGAAGTTCCCAATGAGCCTTCCTTATCCAGCAATGTTTATTTATGTGACCAAATTTCATAAAATAATTACATTGTTTAGGTCTAAATATGCTTTTTGGTCTTACAATGCTTTGGAATGCCATATTTCTATTAGATTGAGTTTGAGAGCAATGACATGCACAAGCATGATGAATTGGTGCTTTTCTAGGTGCATGCTTCTTATACATAAAGGCATGATTAGCCTTTTGAGGTTTCTTTCTTAGGCTTTCCAATCCTTGATCATCCCTCTTATGTATAGAAGATTTAGTGTATTTTGTGCACTTAGCCCTTGGGGCTGTTACAGCAAATGTGGAGATATGAGGTTCACTTAACTTAACAAAAGTAGTCTTATGAGAAGATGATGATATACCCTTAAATCCTAGACCATGTCTAATTAAGGGTGGTCTTTGAGACACAATGAGAGTATCTAAACTCTCCTTTCCCTTGTGAAATTTTGAAATAGAGTTTCTGAGTTCCTCAACTTCATTTTTCAAAATATTATTTTCTTTAAGAAAGGATTTAGTTGAGGGTCTTGAAGAGTATTCATCTAATGACTTTTGAAGAGATTCATTAGATGATTTAAGCTTAAAGTTCTCCTTTTCTAAAGCAACCATTTTGATTTTCAAATTAGAAATGTTATTCTTATAAGTATTGAATTTACTTTTGTATTTCTCTAGTTCTAGATTCAATACTTTTATTAGGCTTTACTCATCATCATCTTCACTATTACTATCATTATCACTACTATCATTATTGAAAGAGTATGAGTGAAGTGATCCTACCTTATCCGAGATGTGATCCTCTATAGCCATGAAGCATAGGTTGACCTCTTCACTTTCATTGTCATCTTTTTCACTTAAAGGGCTTTTGTCATCCCATGTGGCTTTGTGACCTTTCTCCCCATTGTCTCTATGGTATTTGCTCTTGTGCTTCTTGAGTCTTGGACATTCTGGTCTAATATGCCCTTTCTTCCCACATTCATAGCACTTTACCTCCTATTTACTTCTTTGTGAGTCATTAGAAGTCTATTTGAGGTTTCTTTGCCTGAATTTTCTAGAGTTGCTCATTCTCTTCTCAATAATTCTTTGCAGCCTTCTTGAGAGCATAACAATGTCCTCATTTGCATCATCACTCTTTTCTTCATCATCTTTAACTTCCTCTTGAGATTTTGAAGTAGAGGCTTTTAGTGCTAGAGGCTTTCTTTTTTCTGGCTCTACTTCAAGCTCTCTATCTCTTTTCACTGCCATTTAATGTGTAAAAAGTTTCCCAATAAGCACATCAGTATTCATGATGCTTCTGTCTTCATTTGCCTTTTCTATACCGGCAACTCTTGAACCGTAATCTTTGAGAGAAGGACTTCTCAGAATTTTGTTATTTACATCTTCCAAGCTCGGGTGTTTTCTAAGCTTTCTCATGCCATTTATGATGGCTAGAAGATGATTGGTCATGTCAGTAATTGACTCATTGGATTTCATCTTGAAGATTTCATACTCTAAAGTAAGAAGTTGAATCTTCTTGGATTTAACTTGCTTTGTTCCTTCATAATAGTTTTCCACTGTTTTCCAAATGTTGTAAGTAGTTGGGCAGTGTCGTATTCTGCCACATTCTTCAATGGATAATGAGCTTGAGATAATTGTCATTACCTTCTTGTTTTTGAAGTTTGCTCTTCTTTGAGGCTCTGTCCAATCATCTCTTGACAAAATTTCTTCTTCACCATCAACTCCTCTTCTAGTTGGTGGTGTCCATTCTTTCTGAACACTATCCCAGACTTTAATTCCTTCACTATCCAGATATGTCTCCATCCGAAACTTCCAATGAGCATAATTTGCTCCATCAAAGTAAGGCTTGAAACTTTGGAATCCTTCATTGGCCATATCTTGATCTTTGCTGGCATTGTTTAGGCTTCGATGCTAGACTTAGCTCTGATACCAATTGTTGCCCAGATATTGAACCAAGAAGGGGGGTTGAATTGGATATTAAAATTTCTGAACTTTTAAATACGGAAAGAAAAGTTAAGTTGAGTAGGGATAGGAAGATATCACACAGGAATTTTTATAAAGGTTCAGGTGTTAACAAACCCTACTCCTCTTCCGAATCTCAATTGGGAGTTTCACTAACACACTAAGTGTTACAATGGAGTTTTACAAGCTCACTCCCAACTATGGTGTTTCTAACAATGGATCACACCTAACCTAGAAATCCCTTGTGTTTTAATAGCTCACACAATAAACCAATTCCTTATGTTTTAAAGGCTCACACAAATAACCCTTACAAGTGTTCTACTCTTAACCCAAAATACCCAAATTCACTTGAGTAGTAGATTACAAAGAGAAACACTCACAAATCTATAATGCTCAGAGTATAATGAGTAAAAAGATTTTTACAAAGATTTAAAGTTTGTTTTAAAAATATTAAAATGCACAAATGGCTACAACAAGATGTTGATTCGAAGTATTAGCTATTCTCTTCTTCTGGATTCATAAATGACTTGCATTTATAATTCCATTGCGAATTATAGCCATTTGGTTGCATTTATTGCGGAAATAGCCATTGCACCAACTCTTAATTTTGCGTTTGACATGTTTCTCTTTCCTTTTTCATGATCGTGAGTATGAGTGTCATGGTCGTGACTGTTCTTCCAAGCCCTGACTTGAGTGGTGACTTTGGCCATGAAGCATTCTGGAAGGATTTGAAGTGTTTGATCATGGGCGTGATGTTATTATTTCACGGGCGTGAACATCCTTCCTAGCTGTGGTCCAAGTAGTAACTTTAGCCATGAAGTTCTCTGGAGGAATTTGACATGTTTTCTCACGGGCATGACTTTCTTTCACGGGCGTGAATGATTTGACATGTTTTATCATGGGCGTGACTTTCTTTCACGGGCGTGACTGATATGATCATTGATAGTTGCTATCATTCTTTATGGTAGTGAACTTTAAATGTTGGATAGTTGGTGCTAAGCTTCATCACGGGCGTGAACATGTTATTTCTTCATTTTTTGTCTTTTTAAGGTTAGTCTTCTATTCTCCATTCTTGCTATCATATTCCATACCCTGTTCAATAAACTTAGAAAACAAGTATATTAAATACATTATTGCTATTTTATTTGTTAGCATCAAAATGATGGAAATACCCCTTAAGGTTCAACAACAAGGAATTGGTTTATTGTGTGAGCCATTAAAACACAAGGAATTTCTGGGTTAGGTATGATCCATTGCTAGAAACACTATAGTTGGAAGTGAGCTTGTAAGACTCCATTGTAATACTTAGTGTGTGAGTGAAACTCCCAATTGAGATTGGGGATAGAAGTAGGGTTTGTTAACCCCCGAACCTCTATAAAAATTCCTATGTGATATCCTCCTATCCCTACTCAACTTAACTTTTCTTTTCGCATTTAAAAGTTATGAATTTTTAATATCCAATTCAACCCCCCCTTCTTAGTTCAATTTATGGGCAACAATTGGTATTAGAGCTTAGTCTAGCATCGAAGCCTAAACAGCGCTAGCAAAGATCAAGAAATGGCCAATGAAGGATTCCAAAGTCTCAAGCCTTACTTTGATAGAGAAAATTATGCTCATTGGAAGTTTTGGATGGAAACATATGTGAATAGTGAAGGAATTGAAGTCTGGGATAGTATTTGGAAAGAATGGATACCGCCAACTAAAAGAGGAGTTGATGGTGAAGAAGAAATCCTGTCAAGAGATGATTGGATAGAGACTCAAAGAAGAGCAAATTTCAAAAACAAGAAGGCAATGACAATTCTCTCAAGCTCATTATCCATTGAAGAATGTGGCAGAATACAACACTGCCCAACTGCATATAGCAAGTGGAAAACATTGGAAAACTATCATGAAGGAATAAAGCAAGTTAAATCCAAGAAGATTCAACTTCTTACTTCAGAGTATGAACTCTTCAAGATGAAATCCAATGAATCAATAAATGACATGAAAAACCGTATTCTAGCCATCATAAATGGCTTGAGAAAGCTTGGGAAACACCTGAGAAGCTTGGAAGATGTAAATAATAAAATTCTGAGAAGTCTTCCTTTCAAAGATTACGATTCAAGAGTTGTCGGTATAGAAGAGGCAAATGAAGACATGAGAATCATGAATGCTGATGTGCTTATTGGCAAAATTCTTACACATTAAATGGCAGTGAAAAGAGATGGAGAGCTTGAAGCAGAGCCAGGAAAAAAAAAAGAAAGAAAGAAAACCTCTAGCACTAAAAGCCTCAACTTCAAAATCTCAAGAAGAAGTTGAAGATGATGAAGAAAAGAGTGGTGATGCAAATGAAGACATTGCAATGCTCTCAAGAAGGCTAAAAAGAATAATTGAGAAGAGAATGGGCAATTCTAGAAAATTCAAGCAAAGAAATGTCAAACAAACCTCAAATGATTCACAAAGGAGTAAAAATGAGGTAAAGTGTCATGAATGTGGGAAGAAAGGACATTAAACCGGAATGTCCAAGGCTCAAGAAGCACAAGTGCAAATACCAAAGAGACAATGTGGAAAAAGGCCACAAAGCTACATGGGATGATGAAAGCTCTTCAAGTGAAAAAGATGACAATAAAAGTGAAGAGGTCAACCTATGCTTTATGGCTATAGAGGATCACATCTCGGATAAGGTAGGATCACTTCACTCATACTCTTTCAATAATGATAGTAGTGATAATGATAGTAATAGTGAAGATGATGATGAGTAAAGCCTAATAAAAGTATTGAATCTAGAACTAGAGAAATATAAAAGTAAATTCAATACTTATAAGAATAACATTTCTAATTTGAAAATCAAAATGGTTGCTTTAGAAAAGGAGAACTTTAAGCTTAAATCATCTAATGAATCTCTTCAAAAGTCATTAGATGAGTACTCTTCAAGACCCTCAACTAAATCCTTGCTTAAAGAAAATAATATTTTGAAAAATGAAGTTGAGGAACTCAGAAACTCTATTTCAAAATTTCACAAGGGAAAGGAGAGTTTAGATACTCTCATTGTGTCTCAAAGACCACCCTTAATTAGACATGGTCTAGGATTTAAGGGTATATCATCATCTTCTCACAAGACTACTTTTGTTAAGTTAAGTGAACCTCACATCTCCACATTTGCTGTAACAGCCCCAAGGGCTAAGTGCACAAAATACACTAAATCTTTTATACATAAGAGGGATGATCAAGGATTGGAAAGCCTAAGAAAGAAACCTCAAAAGGCTAATCATGCCTTTATGTATAAGAAGCATGCACCTAGAAAAGCACCAATTCATCATGCTTGTGCATGTCATTGCTCTCAAACTCAATCTAATAGAAATATGGCATTCCAAAGCATTGTAAGACCAAAAAGCATATTAGACCTAAACAATGTAATTATTTTATGAAATTTGGTCACATAAATAAACATTGCTGGATAAGGAAGGCTCATTGGGAACTTCATGTGCTAACCCTCAAGGACCCAAGCTCATTTGGGTACCTAAAGACCATACTTGAATTGTGATTCTATAGGTATGCCTCAAGTCCACAATAAACAAAAATGCTTGGCTAGTAGACAGTGGATGCTCAAGGCATATGACAGGAGACAAATAACTTTTCAATGAAATTAAAAGTATTGATGGAGGTAAGGTTACCTTTGGAAACAATGCTAAGGGTAAGGTAATAGGCATTGGCTCTATTGGCATTAATGGCTATAGAGGATCACATCTCGGATAAGGTAGGATCACTCATACTCGTTCAATAATGATAGTAGTGATAATGGTAGTAATAGTGAAGATGATGATCAGTAAAGCCTAATAAAAGTATTGAATCTAGAACTAGAGAAATATAGCCTCAACTAAATCCTTGCTTAAAAAAAATAATATTTTGAAAATTGAAGTTGAGGAACTTAGAAACTCCATTTCAAAATTTAACAAGGGAAATGAGAGTTTAGATACTCTCATTGTGTCTCAAAGACCACCCTTAATTAGACATGGTTTAGGATTTAGGAGTACATCATCTTCATCTCACAAGACTATTTTTGTTAAGTCAAGTGAACCCCACTTCTCCACATTTGCTGTAACAGCCCCAAGGGCTAAGTGCACAACATACACTAAACCTTCTATGCATAAGAGGAATGATCAAGGATAGGTAAGCCTAAGAAGGAAACCTCAAAAGGCTAATCATGCTTTTATGTACAAGAAGCATGCACCTAGAAAAGCATCAAGTCATCATGTTTGTGCATGCCATCGCTCTCAAATTCTACCTAATAGAGACATGGCATTTAAAAGCATTGTAAGACCAAAAAGCATGTTTAGAGCTAAGCAATGTAACTATTGTATGAAATTTGGTCACATAAATAAACATTGCTAGATAAGAAAGCCTCATTAGGAACCTTCATGTGCTAACCCCCAAGGACCCAAGCTCATTTGGGTACCTAAAAACAATACTTGAATTGTGATTCTATAGGTATGCCTCAAGTCCACAATAAACAAAAAATGCTTGGCTAGTAGATAGTGGATGCTCAAGGCATATGACCGGAGACAAAGAACTTTTCAATGAAATCAAAAGTATTGATGGAGGTAAAGTAACCTTTGGAAACAATGCTAAGGGTAAGGTAATTGGCATTGACTCTATTGGTATTAATGGTACTACTTTCATTAAAGATGTCTTACTTGTTGATGGTTTCAAACATAACTTGTTAAGTGTAATTCAATTATGTGATAAAGGAAATAAAGTAATCTTTACTTCCAATGAATGTCTTGTAACCTCTATTAATGGCAAAGAGATATTTAAAGGAAGTAGAGATGTCAATACCTACATAATAGACTTACACAAAATATCTAACCTTTCCTCTAAGTGTCTTGTGACTACTAGTAATGAATCTTGGTTGTGGCATAGAAGGCTTGGTCATGCAAACATGGATCTAATTCAAAGCCTCAGCAAAGGAGAGCTGGTAAAGGGGCTACCAAAAGTCAAATTTGAAAAGGACAAGACATGTGAACCTTGCCAAAGAGGAAAACAACACAAGTCATCTTTCAAATCCAAAAACATTGTAAGTACCTCAATACCTCTACAACTCATGCATCTAGATCTTTTTGGACCTACTAGGATTGCAATCTTAGGAGGTAAACACTATGCCTTTGTCATTATTGATGACTACTCTAGATTCACTTGGGTAATTTTCTTAGTTCAAAAAAGTGATGCCTTTGAAACTTTTAGAAACTTTGATAAAAGAGTTCAAAATGAAAAAGGATATTGTATTTCAAAGATAAGAAGTTATCATGGCAAAGAATTTGAAAATGAAAACTTTGAAAATTTTTGTCTAAAACATGGCATTTCGCAGAATTTTTCCTTTCCCAGGACACCTCAACAAAATGGGGTGGTCAAAAGGAAAAATTGAACTTTAATTGAAATGGCTCGAACAATACTCAATAAGTATGGTTTACCGATTTACTTTTGGGCTGAAGCCACAAATACTGCATGTTATATTTCAAATCGAGTTTTCAAAAGAACATTCTTAAACTAAATTTCTTTTGAGCTATGGAATGGAAGAAAGCCCACGATATCATACTTTAGAGTATTTGGATGCAAGTGTTTCATATTGAATACCAAGGACAACCTTAGAAAATTTGCCTCTAAATCTGATGAAGGTATATTTTTAGGATACTCTATCACTAGCAAAGCATATAGAGTATTTAATAAAAAGTCATTAACTATTGAAGAATCTATGCAAGTTGTTTTTTATGAATCTAGTAAGGTTGATCTTGTAAAAGGTAGTGTTCTTGATTATGTTCTTGGTACAATGGAAATACTTGATCTTAGAGAAGAAAATGATCAAGAAAATTCACATCAATATGACTCTCTACCTCTAGCTCAAGAGAAAAATAGGCAAGAGCTCCCAAAGGAATGGAGATTGACAAAAGATCACCCTAAAGAGTAAATCATTGGTGATCCTACAAAGGGAGTAACTACTAGATCTCATCTCAAACTTTTAAATTCTAATCTTGTCTTTGTCTCTCAAATTGAGCCAAAAAATATTGATGAGGCTCGTAATGATGAACATTGGGTGATTTCTATGCAAGAGGAACTCAACCAATTTGAGAGAAGTACGGTATGGACCTTAGTACCTAGACCCAAGAAGCATCAAATCATTAGAAGCAAATGGGCATTTAGAAATAAACTAGATGAACAAGGTTTAATAACTAGGAATAAGGCTACGTTAGTTACAAAAGAACATAATCAGGAAGAAGGAAGAGATTATGATGAGACCTATGCTCCTATAGCCAGATTAGAAGCCATAAGAATACTTTTAGCGTATGCATGCCATATGAATTTCAAACTCTTTCAAATGGATGTCAAAAGTGATTTTTTAAATGGTTTTATAGAAGAAGAAGTTTATGTAGAACAAACACCAGGTTTTGAAAGTTATGATTTGCCCAACCATGTATTTAAACTTTCAAAAGCTTTATATGGTTTGAAACAAGCCCCAAGAGCTTGGTATGAAAGAGTAAGTTCTTTTCTTTTGGAAATTAATTTTACAAAAGGGAATGTTGACACTAATTTATTTATTAAAAAGCATAAGCATCATACTCTAATTGTTCAAATTTATATTGATGACATCATAATTGGGTCTACTAATGAATTGTTTTGCCAAGAATTTGCTAAGTGTATGACTAGGGAATTTGAAATGAGCATGATGAGTGAGCTAAAATTCTTCCTCGGTCTACAAATAAAACAAGTCAATGAGGGCATATTCATTAACCAATCCAAATATGCCAAAGACTTACTGAAGAAATTTGGAATGGAAGGATGCAAAAATGCCAAGACTCCAATAAGCACATCAACAAAATTGGACAAGGATGAAAACGGTAAGAGCATTAATGAAAAGCTCTATAGAGGTATGATCGGATCACTCTTATATCTTACTGCCTCTAGACCCGATATAATGTATAGTGTATGCTTATGTGCTCGCTTTCAATCATGTCCTAAAGAGTCACATTTGAATGCTGTGAAAAGAATTTTAAAATATTTACATGGCTCATTGCATCTAGGTTTATGGTATCCTAGAAATTCATCCTTTCACATAATAGGATATTCAAATGCTGATTATACTGGAAGTCTTTTAGATAGAAAAAGTACTTCAAGTACTTGTCACTTTATTAGAGAATGCTTAGTTTCTTGGTTTAGCAAGAAACAAGTTTCGGTTGCTCTTTCTACCGATGAAACGGAGTATGTGGCAGCAGGATGTTGTTGTACACAAATCCTTTGGATGAAACAACAACTTAAGGATTATGGTCATAGTATGGACCATATACCTATTAGATGTGACAATACAAGTGCTATAAATCTATCTAAGAATCCCATTCAACACTCTAGAAGTAAGCATATTGACATAAGACATCATTTTATTAGAGATCATGTTCAATATGGAGATGTTGTATTGGAATTTATAAGCATAGACAATCAATTGGCAGATATCTTCACTAAGTCTCTAAATGAAGAAAGATTTAATTTCATAAGAAGAGAGATTGGTATGATTGATGGATTAACTTTATGATTGCCAAAATTGTCGAACCTTGATTGATAATCTTGTGTTATTATCTCATATTTTAAGGTAAGAAGTAGCTAAATTGATAGAAATATATGTTATAGGGGATAGAAGCACCTTAGAATTCCTTTGTTCTTGTTTTAAACTTAGTTTTATTTAAATGAGAATTTTAGGCAGTTCACGACCGTGATCATAATCGCCAGTAGCTTTCACGCCTTGTTTCATGACATGTTTCACGGTTGAAGGTAGTGAAGACTATGTTTCACGCCTATAACCTTTTTCTGTCACCCCCGTGAAACCCTTTGTTCATGACCATGACACTTATTCACGACCGTGAACATTTCCATCAAAAACTTACAGAAGAGTTCATGCTTTGTTTCATGCTCTGTCTCACGGTCATAAGTAGTGAAGATTGTACTTCAAGACCGTGACTCATTTGTCAACACCGTGATATTTCATCATTCATGCCCATGACCATTAAATGTCATGACAGTGAATTGTTCCACA